>JAFMSR010000008.1:29099328-29548410 GCA_022818135.1 Saxidomus purpurata
TACGCGTTTGGCGAAAAAGGAACTTCGTTTTATAAACAGCATCTACAGGTTTTTCATAGTATTACCTCAGAGTTGCTGCTTTCTAACTGTTTTATTCTCTCTTTCAGCTGTTGATTTTCCTTTTCTATTGCATGCACTTTGGCCTCCAAGAAACCTACACTAGATCTCAAGTCATCAATCTCCGCCAACCTATCTTTAAATTCACTCTGGATAATCTTTAAATTTTCCAGCTCCGTTATTATCACAGAAACGTCATTCTTGCATACCAGATGGGGATATCTGCAGTTTTTACCAGTGCTGGAAAATCTCATCTTACACCCCCCCGTGTAAGACGACTTACGTGCTTACTTGTGACGTAACGTTATAAACAATGTGACGTCACGTTATAAAAAATGTGACGTCACTTTCCCATACATAACATCTAAAGAATGTTTGTTTTTATATCAAAATGCATCATTTCGGTAAGTTTGTTTTTAAATATCTATTTCAAAGTGCAAGACGGTATGCAAGAAAAAGTTTCTTCCATGAGATACTTGGTTCAGATGGAAATATCCGTCACTTCGGAAACTGTTTCGCGGGAACTCGGCAGAGCCTCGTTCCCGCCAAAACAGTTACCCTCAGTGACGGATATTTCCATCTGAACCTCGTGCTCATATAAGAAACTAATATCATTGTCCTTACGTTCCTGGCTTGAACCCTCAGCAAAAACTATACTGAAAAATAATATTAAACTAAGCATTTCTCCGACTATTTCCTTTGCCTATAAATAGGACTATTACAAAGTTGAACAGGAGTGTTCAGATTTGATAAGACATGCTATTTTTAGAGTTTGTTGATGTCATTGAACATAGACAACCTGCATTACATGGTATTATTTGTGGTTTTATAGCAATACTTGAATGAGTATATATGTTCACGTAAAGGCTAGATAGGCTCCTACAGCTAATACAGTGGCTTTGATTATGTATGAGTAAACATCAGGAATATATTCAAGCTTACATATAGTTCATGCGAGCGTTATTTGACGTATAATCAAGTGTTTTGTCTCCCTTTAAAAAATTTCAACTTTGTAAGAAATTTGTACACTTTGACATTTAGATAATGAGCAAGTGACCTGAGTCACATTCAAAGAAAATTATCATCGTTTTCTATAAAACCGTTAAAATCAAGTCGACACGTAAATAGGAAAGAAACAACCGCCGTTGGAAATACATTTTATGTTTTATGGCGTCGGTTGCCTGTAAAGTCCGTTGAAGAAAAACTTTGCGGATATTGAAACATATTATCAAACATTTTGATAATAGGAGTAGTTAACAAATATCTATTGTGTATTTGAACGCTTTTTAATGGGGAATGATGTTCAGAATACACATTGAATATGCAAAAAAAAAAAACAAAAACAATTCTGACAATTTTTTAACCATAAGCCACAGTACTAGTATCTAACTGAAATTAGAAGATGATCGTGTAATGGTCACCATCAACGAATTATAGACATCAACCCAGGACGATTGAGTCCCGGGAAAAAAGTAAAATAGATCTAGTATGATAAGAGCAATGCTGACATGGCCAATTCCCGCGCCAGGGCAATGTTTTTGCATGAAAGATGGCCATATGAAACGGGCCATAACTCAATGAATATCTTCATCAAAGTGAAGCAGTTTTTGATGTTTCATTGAATTCAAGTTCATGGTTCCTGAGAAATAGCCCGGACAAGAATGCACACTTGTCCTTTATATACTACTATTGTATATGTATACACAATGAAAGGGCAATAATTCAGTGTAAACATCATCAGACTTACGCATGCTTACGATATGCGCATCTCCTCTTTTTAGTAAAAGCTTCCCGGCATAAAGATTTGTTGAATTCCAGTCTGTGTACGTTTGCTGACATGAAGGTCTACGAAAAAGTAATCAAATAGTGATAACTTTGTGAAAAATCGCCTCTTGAAAGTGAAACAGTCTATGAGGTTTTTGAATCAAATTCAGTGGTTCCTGAGAAATAGACAGGACAACAATGCATTATGTGCATAGAATGGAAGGACCACACTTTAGTGTAAGAGCTGTCTCTCGTACGTGACGAATGTCCCCGAAGTGATGACGCCTGAACATGGTTCTTGTGCATTAGTGCTTGTTTACTGCACAATTCATTGCCAAAATTATCCATTATTGGTACAAGTTAAATGTTGATACGCCGCAAATTTGTGTTTTTTAAACACATGAGAAAAGAACATCCAGAACAACTTGACTATTGGGTTTCATAAAGAGCCATGTGACTGTCAAGCACAATGGTCATAGTCAGGAAACGTTTACATGTTACGGTACAGAAACTGTTGCACACAGACTCCTGTACATAAACGGACCAACCAGGGCCTCCATGTTACACACACATTATTCAAATAAATGATAATGTGCACTTTCTCCCCATTGCCCTTCAGCAACATGTGACGTTTCATGAACCTATCGTGTTATTACTAGAAGTCCCATTTTTAACATTTCGTTGCCATAGCAACCACAGTTGTGATCCAATCAAAATGTTGAAATGCTGTGATACACTAGAATATGCGATGCAATTCTGAAGTAATACAAAGTTGTAACAAGTGTCACCAGCCGTTTTCAATTTCTTCCAGTCATATCTAAAATATATGAAAGGGGCATTAACTCTCAACTATTTGAAATTTTTAACAGTCATTTTATTATATTCTTATCAGCGTTTCGCCCAGGCTATGGTTGTCAGAGCACTTTGCTTAATGTAGTGTAAGATTGGAAACAAGTCCTTGATGACAATAATTATGTGGCTGCCATATTGATGGACCTGTCTAAAGCATTCGATTGCCTCCCTCATGATTTACTACTATTGAAACTTAAAATCAGAATCTGCATTAAACCTTATAAATAGTTGTCTTTCAAATAGAAAACAATGCGTAAAAATTGGTCAAATCAGAAGCAGTTTTAGCCAAATCTATAAAAGGGTTCCTCAATGTTACATACTTGGACCAGTACTATTTAATAGTTTTATAAAATAGTCTAGTACAATTATGCTGATGACAACACTGTCTCTTACTGCGATAAAAACATTGAAAACACAACTAATCACAACTTTAGAAAGGGATAGCGAATCACTAATACAATGGTTTTCGGACAATCATATGAAACGCGGCAAATCCTGATAAATTTCAAGCTATAGCTCACTGGCACCATATTACTGAACTGCCCTATAATTCTAACAAAATAAAAAAATAAAAAATAACGCCCTAAAAAAACCCACAAAAAATGGTAATATTTTGGTATATAGTTAAAATTACAGGGCAGATCAGTACTCTGGTCCCAGTGCTATAGCTATAGGAAAGAAAAGTAAAGATAAAAATATTGTATTTGAATTAAATCTCAGTGAAATCATCTAAAATTCCATTCTCACATATCTAAGATTTGCAAAAAGGCATCAAGGCAACTTAATG
Organism: Saxidomus purpurata; assembly: GCA_022818135.1. NCBI lineage: Eukaryota > Metazoa > Mollusca > Bivalvia > Venerida > Veneridae > Saxidomus > Saxidomus purpurata. The sequence goes on from JAFMSR010000008.1 coordinate 29,102,789, forward strand.
TCATAAAACGAATTGGTAGAAATCTGTGTAAATTAGGTAAATTAATATAATATACCACTCATTCATCATGTCCAATTTTAACCATTGACCTCTTACTTGGCATATCTGTGGAAAAATATACACTAAAAAGTTAGAGAAAATACAAGCACGGGCATTACGTTTCATATATGGTGACTACGAGTCTGACTACAATTCTCTTTTATTTGGGCCTAAACCATCCTATTTGAAGCTACGAAGAATGAGGACAATATCTCTTGAAGTTCATTAAATAATTAACAAACAAGGTCTGGTATATCATCATGACTTAGTTACAATAAAAGACAACAATTATCATTTTAGGTATACAAATACAGCAAAACTTCCACAGGTAAAAACATCAAACTATGGAAGCAGATCTTTCCGTTCCATTGCTCCAAAAATTCGCTTCCTCAGCATTTTACAGACGAAACTAATTTTCTCACTTCAGAAGCTTGATTAATGCCTGGGATGGGGAGGTCTGCTCCCGTTCTTTTTGTGCATAAACATATTATAGAAACAGTCAATGATATATTTATTTATTTGAGTTGAAGCCTAATTTCAGCGTTCAGTTCTGCCGTTCTCCTTCAGTTACTTTATTTATTTATTCATTTATGTGCTAAAAAACCCACAAGAATATAAATGTTCTTGTAACAATAACAATTTTCTTTGTATTTTACTTTGTAAAATACGATATCAGCAAAAAAGTCTGCATATCAGCTGTAACAAAACTTATGATTCTATCTGAAAATGTGTTACTATAATTGAACTTAACCGTGTTGGCCCTCTCATTTAAACCAATCAGAATGCTTGAATTCCATATTGACCCTGTTTTCTCGTATTAGCCGTGCTTTTCTCATATTGGCTCAGTTATGCTTTGTATTAGCTCTACCTGTTTCATATCATGTGCGCAATAGATCTTATATAGTGTGTAATATTGTAAAGTTGAATAGGAATGATTTTTATTGTGAGGAAGTTGCTAATCAGTTCTTGCCAAATCTGATTTGGGGAGATAAATGTTCTTAAATGTTTTTAACAGTCGCACTTTTGTGTTGCTTTTGTGATTCAGAGTCTTATTTCTCCATCTTATAGCAGTTTTAGACCCACTTTTGTAGGGCAAGATCAGCGACTGTCGATATCCGTCCTATAGAACATATAGTTTATATTGTGCTAAATTGTGCTAAATTGCTTATTTTAATCAGGATTTTTTTATACGATCCCTGTTTTAATTTGTGTTAACTGTTTTCCGTGTAATCTTATCTGTATCTGTATTTTTCGACGTAGTCGTATACTTTTGATTTGAACTTCCGTTGGTATGGACGCGTTGCTAACCAACTTCGTTATAATGTGACCAATCAGAATCTGCAAATTATTGGCTAGCGTTTCGGTACCGGAATAAGCAGTGTACTGCCCGGGAGCCTTCTGAAACACAAAATGTGTATATTTTTTATATTATAGTTATTTATGATAAATCATGTTGCAAAAAAAGAAAAAACAGAACACGTTATGTCAAGGTTTCTGGACAGTACGAAGATCAACTTTTGTATTCAACGAGGTGTTGTCCGGGGCCGGACATCTAGCGTCATTGATTATTGGCTAGCGTTTCGGTACCGGAATAAGCAGTGTACTGCCCGGGAGCCTTCTGAAACACAAAATGTGTTTATTACGTCACCTACGTCGACCATCTTTTTTTTTAAAGATATTACTTGTTATTGATTTGTTTTGCTTAGTGTTATAATACATGTATTACACTTAAAGGTCCCATTGGTTGAAATATTTTCTTTTTATCATTTGAATATAATTATTCGTCAGCAAATGCAAATTTGACAATTTTTAACGAAAAATACTGAGTGGTTACCTGTCCGTAAGTCCATAAAGTTCTCAAAAAACACACCTGTACGGAAAGTGACGATAATATTTCCGGAAACCTACGAGCGGCAGTTTCGGAATCGCTAGCCTGGAGTGACGTCACTTGCAGTACAATCGTGTCCGATAACAGGTACCCTAACAACAACGAAAGCGATAATTTCATCTTATTAGGCATCTTCAGAGAGTAGAGATGAAGATATTTTGAGCCCGTAACGTATAGAACGAAGTCCGTGTAATGTTATAAAATTATTTGATTAAAGTATAAAAATACAGCAGTTATGTCGAGTTTTTTTTTATATGCAAATGACACCAACTTCTGTTTCTATTTGTTTCTATCAAAATGAAATCTATGTGTCATTCTTAAATGTGTAAGAAAAGTACCATGCAAATGTATCGAAACGATCTTAATGTACGCATGCACGTGAGTTACAAACTATACAAATATGGACGATATTATATTTCCATTGATGATGAAAATGAGAACACAAATACTCGATCTAATTACAATATCTAAAATGATGAGTTTGATTTTCCATGACACGTTTTCTTGTGGGTAGTATAAAGAATTAGATTTACAATTGAATTAAGAATGTAAATCAAAATAGGTTACACGATTTTGTTGGTTAAAAACAATTCTGACGCAAATTTATTTGAAAACTCATTATAATTAAAATCACGATATCTACCTAAATACGTGTCAAATTTCACTTTAAGAAAAATATTTCATTCGAGTACATAAAATGTGTCATCGGCAACCAAAAAGATATACTTTGAACATTTATAGGGTTGCTGGAAACTTTCTTTTGCTGAATTGCTTTTTATCAAGTTGTATATAGCTCTATTTATGTTTTTCAAGATTGAAACTTGAAAACAAATATAATGGTTTCATAATTTTAATTGGGCACTTTGCAAGTTAATAAACTATATTGTTGTTGTTTTTGTTGTTGTATATAGTTGTGTAATTATCAATTATCAAATGCAATTGACCAGTGTGCAATATGCAATAATGTGTGACCAGTTAGATTGCTGGCAGGGGGGCGCCAATTAACAACAAATCATATCGCATCCTTTGTTGTGACTTATGCCCTTGGGCTAGATTAACTGTAATTCCTTCAATGGTTAGATCTACGTTAATTATTTACCATGGCAACGTTGTTAAAACGAGATATTGTTTAAGAATTTAAAACTTTTATGGATTACTGGAGTGTTCCGCACCGTGTAAGTTAAACTTCTAGTAGAGTAACTGTTATATTCTTTATTATATACTTTCATATTGCCCCATTCACTTTGCCTTAGAGAGTTCGTTCAGTATTCTACGGTACTGCACGTTGGCAAGAAATGATACTGAACGTTGGCAAGGGGGGGCGGTCTTAGCGATCAGCTGTGCGGACTATTTTATTTGTTTGCAAACATCGTTTTAAGGAGGTTTATATGTGGAAGTTTGACATTTTTTTACAATTTAATGAACTATGGTCTTAAAATGTAATAAAAACTTGCATCATTTTCAAGTAGATGTACAAGAGTTTCATTTTTAAAATGGTTCGAATTTTTTAGGGCACGCAATACCAGTTCTGGTTACGAAAGTTACTGGTACGCATATCAGCCAAGTATTGGTAAAGAAAAGGAATAATGTTTTGCATGTAGTCATAAGAAAGAGAAAACATTTTTAGGAACGTATGTCAAGTTGATTTATTCACATTTCAAAGTACAAACCTGCATCCTCAGGAAAAGTCTTGCGTTTTTCAAAACAAGATGGCGGACGGCAACTGAAATTTCTTCCGTAAAATTGACGTCAACGTTTCTCCTTATAAATGACGCCACATATAAACAACAATATTGAGTCGAGTCTATTATTACGCAATAAAGTAAATGTACATGGTAAAATAGTACGCTAGTTGTCTGAGAAATTTCAAGATTCATTTATTGTTTTTTGCTTAAGGAATATCATTTTGTTCATATTCAATATGAAAGTATATAATAAAAAGGTTATTGAACTTGTATGGCGAAATATTACTTGAAACGAGTTGATTTGGCGGGAACAACTCGCAAGCTCGTTGTTCCCGCCAAATCAACTCGTTCCAAGTAATATATCGCCATACAAGTTCAATAACCTATAATATAGGGCCTTTGTTCTACATTATTTTTTTTAATGATTTTAAATATAAATGCCAGCTTTTGTTATAAAGACTAGATCTTAAAAACATGTGTCTTAAATACTATCATAATATTCTGTAATAAAATACATTTTGTAACAAAAGTTTCAACCTAACATCCTCGTATATGATGTAATTTGACATGATTTAAGTTATAGAAGTGAAGTTCTAGATTGGAAAAGTTTGTAACAAACAAAGTCTAAATCTTGTTATAAGAAACTTATTCCTTAAGAAAATACTTAAATTGAATAGATCGAGATCATTCTACAAAGGTCGAATTATAAATACATTTTCTGTCTTTATGTCGTGCATGACTTTCAACGCTTGGGCCGTTTCACGCAGTTGCTACTCTAGAATTTTGAAACGTTCGTCATACAGTCACATGAAGTTCGGACCCGAAAAGTTATTTTTATAAAACACCCCGGGCCGACCATAAAAAAACCATATATAATTCGTATTATGTATGCTTGATAGTCGCGCCGGGGTGTTTTATAAGAATGACTTTCCAGGGCCCAAACTTCATTCGACTGCGGTTTTTCCCTATTGTCTTAGTCACTGACTTTTTATATTCGAGTCCCAATGTTACTGGTGTAGGCTTATTCTCTCACTCCATTTGTTGCTGCATCCACCCAGAACACACCAGGCGCCTCCCATCTACAAAAATAATGTAAATAGTAGGTTAATCGTGTTTTTACACGGAGTTTTGTGTGCTCGTTTACTATAATCAATGTAACAGATCTTTGTCGAGTCCTGCAAGTGACGTTACACGGAAACTTTTCCGATATTTTACGGAAGTCGCCGAGGATCGTAATATTTGCGTTTCGGTGAAATACCGCCCAATTTGTATTGGTGATTTATGTCCCAATAAACACGTTTCTTGTCGAAAAGTTCCTCCCAACTGGGTTCAGTACACTTAATTAACAAATGGCTTACAAAATATTAACAGGTGAAATTTTCAATCAATGGGACCTTTAATCTAGAAATTGATATTTGCTATTTCTTATGACTATTGCATAGAATGTTATTTGTTATTTGTTAGGTCGGTCAAAAGCTGTACATATCTTATGTTTTCTGTGTTATATGACTTACCGACAATAAATAAACTTTGCATTGCATTGTATTGTATTGTATAATGTTATGCGGCGTACATGCGCCTGCAGAGAATATACTACGGGATGTACCCATAGGAGCTCAAGGTCAGGATTATGCTTTTCCCGGCTTTGTTTTGTCTTTTTACATTTAACTAAGAACCAATTTAAGCTAACAAAATATGATGTTATTTTCCCCGGATCTTATTTTTCATATTTTACCACTGAACTAATCTACCCGACACTTCAGTGGTAAAATATGAAAGTTAAGATCCGGGAAAATAAGATCATCGTTTGTTAGCTTGGTTCATAATAAATGTAAAAAGACAAAACAAAGCCGGAAAAACACAATCACGACCATGAGGATTGATTAGCCGGAAAGTGTACTTATGGTTATCTCCCCTTTTCATTGTTACACCATTTGTATAGTCTCAATAATAAGACTTCAAACGCAGACCCATTTTACATACGGACATTTTATAGTTATCTGCGCTTTTCTGAGGCTGGATAGCGCCTAGCAAAAATTATAACGATATTCACCCGTTGAGTACAATTATTTGGACTAACCATTTGTACTGCGAATGGGTTTTCTCATATGAGTATGGTCAACTGACACAACAACAAGACCAATTTTAGTTATGGGAGCCAGTACTAGAGATTAATTTCTTTATAAAATGTTGCATGGCAATATATCATGAAGGTTGTCAACCGCTCCCGAGAGAAGGTTCGAACAGAGGAGTGAAGTCTAGGTCCCCAGCAGGGGTTTGACTATATGGAAGATAGATAGAGGACCCCATGACGTTAGATTTCGATGTATAAATCATAACATGATGTATAAAATTATGTTGCATTCATTAACTCAGAAATGATTTTAACTAAGGTGAATGGTTATAAATAAACAAGGCTAAGTGTTTTGTTATTTTTCATACATATAATCTATGTAGACGCACATATTCCGGGATATTTGAGAGACACTTTGATATTTATCATGATTCTCTATGTTGCATACTTAACTTTAATTTCAGGTTAATACAGAATTCCTGAAAGAAGATTTCTTTATCGGCAATGTTCGGGTTGGAGAAGAACGTCATCTTTTGTTTGTCACACCTGACCAACTGAAACTTCTGCAGCAGGCCAAGAGATGGTACTTGGATGGGACATTTCGCAAACTGGGCAGTTGTTTTCCATTCACACATTCTTGAGGCAAGTGCCGCTTCTTTATGTTTTAATGTCTAAGAGAAGAAAGCAGGATTACATTGCTGTAAGTACAAAGAAACCAAAAATAACCACACCAAACTTTAAAAATAATGCTGAAAAATCTATCAAGACATTTAAGTCAACAATATAAGATGTCTTGTCAATGTCGCTAATACTGATGATGAATAAAATAATGTACATTGTTAATTGATCCCTAAAACTGTTTATTTAAACTCTCTCCAATTAAAAGTTATTCACCTTATCAGAAATACGTATCTTAATAACTGTATTCTAGGCCGAAATTCATTGTATTATTTGTCTTCAATCTTTCTTTCTCGCAATGCTTTATTTGTAGATATTCAAGAAAATCCTGGATATGTTTGAAGAAGCCCCGTTGGTTGAAGGATTCGTTATGGATTTCGAAGCTGGTATGTATTATACCAATACATGTATTCAAGTCTGTCAGTTCAACTGTCCATGTATGCGTCCGCAACATTTCTACAATTATCTGTATCTCCAACATGTATAAACTGCTTATTTATCTAGCTGATCATAAGAAACAGACTACATATACGTTGTTGGTCTATTAAACACGAGGATCTAATCGCTGTTTTAATACATATTTGTCTTCCATGTACCATAACAACATGCGTTTCATTTATTTTTAGGTTTGTGGATGGCACTTAGAGACATCTTTCCTGGTACACAGTTGAAGGGATGCGGTTTTCATTGGGCCCAGGCCATACTGAGAAAGGTTCAGGATGTGGAACTGAAGGCCACATACAAGTGTCGCGAGGGTGCCCACATCCTGATCAAGAAACTTCTTGCCCTGCCATTTCTTTCAGGCGCACACATCAGAAGGGCGTTTGATCCTTTGAGTGAGAAAGGTGACTTGAGCTCAGACCCAATGAAGACTCTCTTCCAGTATGTTGAAGACCAGTGGATGGAGAGTTCATTGTGGTCTGAGAAAGAGTGGTCCGTCTACCGCCAGTCCATCAGGACTAACAACGACGTCGAAGGTATTAAACACTGTAAATTACATGTAAACGTATACAATAAACTAGTAACATATTAATTTTTACAAAGTTGGACAACAATAAGTCTGAGGCTGTCACGTATAGGCGAAGTAGCCCGAGAAAAATTGCATTGTATCTTTGTATTTGCTGCATATCAGAAGAACTTGTTTTATATTGTTGCATAAGTTTTCTCAACGGTTACATGCTACAATTACACCCGGACAGCCAGTGTGACAAACATGTTACAGTCCTTAAACCTGTTTCAACTCCATCTCCGAAGTATCAATAGCAGGCTTTCGCTTATGTACAAAATAATAAACAATTTGGTTGCTATCCCTAAAGAAGATTACTTAACCCCACCCTCTCGTCAATCTAGAGATAGCCATCCACTATGCTACAAATTAATCTCAGCAACCACTGACTACAATAAATTTTCCTTTTTACCCAGAACAATATACTTCTAGAACAGGCTTCTGCCAGAAATTTCATCCCTCCCGACACCAGAGCAATTCAGTGCAGCCATTGCCTGCATTGATCATGCCTCGCCCTAGTCTGAACGCTAACCTAGCCCTTGTTTATACCTTATAATCATACCTAATTTTCCAATATTTATTACTTTACTACACAAAGTGCCAGAGTGAGCTATTAGGATCACATTCCGTCTGTCGTCCGTCCATCTGGCCGTCCGTCATTTCCTTCAAATCTCCTCTGAAACAATTGGGCCAATGTTGATAAAACTTTGCAGGGATGTTCCTTGCATCAAACTCTATCAAAGTTGTTCAAAGAATTCCATTCCATGCAGAACTCTGGTTGCTATGGCAACAAATAGGAAAAACTTTAAAAATCTTCTTCTCTGAAACCACAAGGCCTAGAGCTTAGATATTTGGCATGTAGCATTGTCTAGTGGACCTCTACCAAGATTGTTCAAATTATGACCCTCCGGGTCAAAATTCATCCTGCGTGAGTGGTCACTTAGTTTTACATAGGCTTATGTAGGAAAAACTTTAAACATTTTTCTTTTCTGAAACGACTGGGCCTAGAGCTTAGATATTTAGCATGTAGCATGGCCTAGTAGACCTCTTTATAGTTTGTTCAAATTACACCCCTGGGTCAATATTGGCCAGGCCCAGGAGGTCACTTATTTTACAAAGACGTATATAGAAAAACCTATTTGGTATGTCTTCCACCTACTTCAGTCAACTCATGCCCTTCGGGTCAGAATCGATCACACCCATCAGGCATGTGGACTTTTATTCAGGTGAGCGATATAGGGCCATCATGGCCCTCTTGTTATTGTATTTCTTTTAAACCCATCTTATATTTGTTTTCTCTACTATCAGTTTCATGGCTTGACATGCAAATAGTTTAGTGAATAGTCCCAGTAAAGGGTTTGACATATAACTGGCTGATAGATAGATAGAATACTATAAAATCACAGCAATGGTATTGTATGGAAGATTATTCATGTAAAAATTACAACATGCTTACTTCCAAATGCTTTATGGAAAATGACATATGTGTATGCATGTATTTAAACCTTTCTATGTAACCTTATTGCATTTCTGTTAGACAGTTTTAAATGAAAGGTGTGTAGTGCTAAATGTTATGTGCTTACTGGACATTGATATGCCAGTATATTAAGACCAAGGTGCTTACTAGCAAATGATACATTACAAATGAGAAGTGCAAGCATATATGTATGTATATGCAGATAGCCTTGTCTCATTTCTGCTGGAAATTTGTTAATGAGAAGTGTATAGTGCTAAATGCTATGTGCTTACTACCAAATGATGAATTACAAATAAGAAGTACAGGTATATATGTTTATAAAATGTGTACGTTAATGGCAATTGATTGCTGTTATTAATGTGACTCATACATAAAGCTAAGAGTTAAATACACAATTTATTTGCAAGTACAATATTGCTATTTTCAATGCACTCGTCGATAACAAGTTGCTACAAAGCAGTAAGCATTACGCACTAAACACATATATAAATTATCGAAGCTGGGAACCAAAATACAGTTTTACATTTTGACAACATTTTGTCTACGTAATGCAAATTTGATGAGCCGATCCCCAATACCTCAGCGGTGTTTGTTTTGAAAGTATTTCTTACGCGTATATATGTGCTAAATTATTGTTTTGATATTCGGATAGGTCTGTGTATTTCGGCATGGATCTATATACACATGGATTAGCAACTTATAAAAATCAATAAAACGATACCTGGTAAGAAGTTATTCATAATGCATTGCGCACACTCGGCCACAGCTCTTAAAAGGCCTTCTTGTTAGACATTACTTAAATAAAGAAGGGGGAAATGCGATATTTGATTGACACAATTATTGCCTTATATCTTTTTTTAAGATACATCTTTTTATACAAATCTATTTACATATCTGACAATAGTTATATAAGGTGTCCATTGTGTTAAAATCTATCAGAATAGCATTTCTTTTTCATTTTTTGGTGACAAATGCCTGTATAATTACAAATTTCAAACAAATAAAATCGATGAAAGTTTCATATGACGAAAATTGAAACTGATTTAAAGTGACATTCTGCGCATCTTACTGCACATAGTGTATTTTTGGTGACAGTTTTTTAAAAGCAATTTTCGGTTGATGTGCATTTAAATGTGTTAAACTAATGATAATGCCACATTGATATTTGAAGTTGGTGCTTTAGAAATTAAAAAATTGGACTAATAAAATAATAATTCCTTTCTTGGCAGTGATCTCCCTTGTGTTATTAGTGTTGCTGCCGGTAGATATTTCAGCAGTGGAAGGGAAGCAACTCCAGCATGCATTTGCTTATTTCTTAAATTGATTCTCCTAGTCAAAATAGGAAAAGTAATATTTGGAAAGTTATTATTTCGTACTGGTAGCTGGAAAAGTTTGTTGTATTGGGTTAAACGTTATTATTTCCTCTACCCTTTTCACACACACCTATTTCAGCTGGAATTTTACTTGAAAAAAAATGTGCATAATTCCACTTTAAATACGGCAACAATTACAGAAAGAAAGGAAAGTGCAATTCATTGAGCAAAACTATTGCGAAAAACACAATTAAATCTGGTTTCTTTTAAGCAAATTTCCTTTATTCATTTCAATATGGTAACAGTCGGTCGCAATTCAGATATTCAGTTACCACGTATATATTCCTTGGATGCAAAATCTCTCCAAAGTCTTGTAGCTCAAGCCAAAATTGAATTGAGTACGAAAATACGAGAGTTGCCAATCCTTATTTATATAGGTCTGTGATTTTGGACAAAATAGTTAATGATTCCTACATTTTTCTTTTTTTCAGTTTGACATAGATTGTAGATTATACATAAATTGTTGAAAGACACAAATAAAGATCAATCTCCAGTCCTGCCTTTGGGTTACTCATACCATATATATGGCAGGATGCGACATATACAGTTTGTATAATGCTGCCGTTACAATGTATATCCTCATTGTAGGTAAGTCGTGTTTTACATTTATAAGGGCTTAATTGCTTTGGACACTGACTTGCAATTCTGTGGATCAGAATAAATATCATTACGAGAACAGACAAACATTCTCTGTATCAACTACGGACAGACGCTACCACGATTTGTCAAGCATTACTAACTATTATATGTTCAGAAATATTCAACTATTATGTAGGCATTTTCATCATCATTAATTAGATTTCCTCTTCTGAAGGGCGTTTGAGATAGAATGTTTATACAGACAAGTCTGTAGGTTGGGAAAAAAGAGAAAAAAACTCACATGGTATTTTTTCTTGTCTTCTCTTGCTTCAAAGTTCAAATTTGGTGGTTAAAATGAAGCATCTAAGCAGTTCTAAGTCACTATCCGATGTAGCAGTCACATTTCCAAGCAACATCACCAAGGTTATGAAAATACAGTGCCAGGGTGAACTATTGTGACTGCTTGATGTCTACTGTCATCTTTTGTTGTCAACAATTGCTTCAAACGGCATCTCTAAAACAATGTTGACATATGCCTTGAATATTTAATATCTAAGTTGTTTCTTCAAGAAAAATAGCTGCTAGAAAGCCTTTCTTTGTTTCTATGTTTGTAATATGTACTTCTCGATTTAAAAAGCAAAGTTAGGAATGTTTTTGGTACAAATAAAGGTCATTTCTGTCAGAGAGACATCTTTCTTGATAAAATGAGAACTTCTTGTAAATGTGATCCTGGGACATTAATGAAACATGGCAGCTATATTCCTTGGATGAAACTCTACCAAAAGTAGTAAAAAAAATTTGATCAATGCAGAAGGAAAAATTCTGAAGACATTCTCTGAAGCTAAAGATTAGAATTTAATTTGGCACAAATGATCACCTAATGGCTTTCTTACAAAATTGCTAAAATGAAGTTGATTAAAAGAAATGGGGTAGAACTGTTTACTCTATAATAATCTATATAGAAACTTAAAACATCTTCTTTGAAACTACAGGTCAGAATTGAATTTTATATACCAAATATGATCACTTTAAGATCACTTATAGATTCCCTATCAAATTTGCTAAAATGAAGTGGATCCCTTGAAAAAATGAGGCACCCAATGGTGTTGTGCTGTTTTCTCTATGTAATCTTTATAGAAAATTAAAAGATCATCATTCTTCTCTCGAACTAGTGGTCAGAATTTAATTTTATTGGACTAAATTATCATCTTAGGAGCCTGTATCAGATTTGCTCATATAAAACGATGCCTCGAAAATTTAAACCCTAATTGGGTTGGGGCTGATTTCCCTATAATATAATATGTTTTTATATATATATATACCGTATATAAATCCAAACTTGAAAAATATTTGTGTCTTAGGATATGTATAGACAGTCTTGCGCATAGTTAGATCTTTATATCATAGGTTGCAGATGTTCTCTGTTGACTCAAGTGAGCAATATAGGGCCAATGACCCTCTTGCATTTAAACAATATACCAACTAGTTCTATTATATTGTACTGTACAGTATTACTATATGATACTACAGTTAACAACAACAGTACAGTTCACAGCAGTAGTATAGGCCTGATCATGATCTGCACCCTCATCAGGGTCAAGGTTTTGCGAGTACATGACTGTAGTATGTTCAGTTTATCTTTTCAGCAATGTGTGAAATACCCAATGTATGCAAGTGTACAGATTTAAGACAGCAAAATGGATTATGTATGATTGCCCAGGGGTAAAATCCCTGTCATTGATATGATGGTTACAGTACAAGCTATAATATGGATTGAATATAATAGTGGTGATATTAAAGGATTAAGACTTACTTGGTCTCTGGGGGTGAAGTGAGATATATTCTCTAGTAATTGTTGACTTCTAACAGTAATCTTTAAAAGTGACAAAAAGAGTAAACACCTGAACACTGAATTGGAAAAAAATTCATTCTTTATGCAGACATAGAGTGTGATAGAAGATGTTAGAAAACCACTGATTTACCTGTTAGAGCTGAAGACCCAAATGTGGACCAAAGGTAAATATGTGCTTCATTTATAAATATTATAGGAAACTTAATGTCAGCATTAGAGTCTGTTGTTCAATGTTTGTAAATGTTGTTCACTGATTCATTATTCTTTTTGTGAAAGTCATCATTGTTATTCAGTTATTAGCTTAGATATTTGGCATGTAACATTGCCTTGTGGACTTGTGCAAAAATTTCATCATAATTACAGTTTCTCCTTACATTAACAGATTTGTATCCATCAACCAAGCTGTCGTTACTTATAAAAACTTTTTATGAAAGTCATTTTCTAAAAAATATGTCTACAAGATAGGATGACTATGTAAAGATCAATTTGGTCTTACCATTTTTGACACAGGTTTATACAAAGTTTTCTGTTAAGGTAGAATTTTCATTTAAGGACCATTTTAATCAGTTTATTGTTGTGCAAAACATCAATATAATGCAGTTACTGACCTAAAGACTAAATCAAGCTAATTGGTTTTGATAAAAAAGGATGGTTGATAAATGGAACAAATTACCAGATGAAGTAATAACTGCACCCTCAATTAGCGCCTTTAAAAACAGAACAGAACAAGAAATGGGAGGGAGGACAAGATAAATGTTATCCCAGTTGCTTAGCATTACAAAATGACCAGTAGGGTGTAAATTGAAAAAAAACTGATTTTTTATCATTGTCTTAATAGTAGATTTTGTGTTTTTAATCTTCATTATGACATGCAGATGTAAATAAAAATGAAATGTTAATTTTAACTCAAATCAAAACAAATATGCACAACTTAATCAATTTAGATTAGGGAAACAATATTCAAAATTGCCTAAGAAACACAATAAAATTATTGTTTATATTGGTTTGACCATATTTGGCAAAAAAACTATATGAAATATGATAAAAACACTTAATATGATGGTAGACATTTCATTAATTTTAAGGACTGTTAAGGCCAAACATTACAAAACATTAGACAACACCAGTACTGGCTTTTGTGTACATGAGCCTTAATTGACATGAGTTTACAAATCATCAAAAAAAAATCATCTTTTTCTTTGATTAGCAACTGATTTTTAGCTGGACTTTCCAAGGAAAAGGGGAGCTATCCTACTTGTCTTGTGTTGGCGTCACACCCTAGTTAAGTTTTTCATACCACCCAACTTTATTCTAAAACAATTAGAGGTACTGCTTTGAAACTTACCATACTTGTTCACCATGATAATGTCCATCAACAGACAAGAGAACATAAATCTGTTAAGGTTTTTGTCAGAATTATGGCCCTTTTTACTTAGAAAGTGCATTGAGCATGGTGGTAATGGTTAAGTTTTCACACCACGTCACTGTTGCCATCATTACAGTAACTACCATCCACAGGCAAGAGAACATAGCTCTGTGAAGGTTTTTGTAAAAATTATGGCACTTTTTTGACTAGTAGGAAATACATTGAATATGGGTAAAATCCACTTACTGATCTATTCCCTTGAGATATTGCTTTGAAACATGGAGTACATGTTTGCATCATTACCCCATCTGTTGGTAAGAGAAGGTAACTCTGTCAAGGATTTTTATGCCCCCGAAGGGTGGCATATTAAAATCGCACCGTGAACCGTCTGTCAGTCTGTCCGTCCGTCCGGCTGGAAATCTGATCTGTCCGCATGGTCTTACATAGTCGATTTTGATGTCATTTGTCATGCATTGAATGATATTAAAATAACATGGCAAACATGTCAAGCACATCAAGACAAAGTGTGCGTGCAAAACCCACATCCCACCTCAAGGTGAAGGTAAACTTGGAGTATGAAGGTTAAAAATTGCTCTATATATACACACATTGGGTCCGGACTGTAACTTGGTTTGACCATTGAAGGATTTTAAAATAACTAGGCAAACATGTCTAAAACACTCAAGATGACGTGTCGCGTGCAAGACCCATGTCCCTAGCTCTAAGGTCTATTAAGGTCATACTTAGAGTTTGAAGGTAATGGACAACTTCATACTAGCTTATATGCACACATTCGAGCGGACCTGTAACTTTGTCATGCATTGACAGGATTTTAAAATTACTTGGCAAAAAAATCTTTTTCATCATGAGCAACGATTGTAGCGTGCAAGACCGATGTCCCTAGCTCAAAGGTCAAGGTCATACTTAGACTTTGAAGGTAATGGATTCCTCTAGTATAAGCATATATGCACACAACTTGTTGTAAGACAATTGGTCATGCCTTGAAGGATTTTAAAATAATTGTTGCACAAATGTCTAGCACATCAAGACGACGCTGTCTGTCAGGTTTTTGACCCACATCCCTAGCACAAAGGTCAAGGTCACACTTAGAGTTTATAGGTAATGGAATCCTATATACATGCAAACATTTGTGTCCAGACTATAACTTTATTATGCTTTGAAGGATTTTAAAATAACTGTGCACAAATTTCTAGCACATCAAGCGGAGTGTCGAGGCAAGACCCAAGTCCCTGCCTCAAAGGTCAAGGTCACACTTAGTATTTTAAAGTAATGGAAATACTGTATGCATGATTACTCTGTCAAGCATGGAAGGATTTTAAAATTACATAGCACATTTATTGAGCACATGGAGAGGACACAGACTGTGAGGCACCTCTTTCGGGGGCATTCGTCACTTGGGAGGGACAGCTCTTGTTTTAAAAACATTAAGGCCATTTATCGATTTAGAAACTCAGTTTAGTTTTTGTACCAGTCCACTTTTTGACTGAACTGTTTGAGATATTACCTTGAAAGTTTGAATACTTTTACCATCATGATCCCCAAATTTAGTCAGGAGAAGGTAAGTCTGTCAAAGATTTCATTTGAATTATGGCCCTTTTGGATTTAGAAACTCAGTTAAATTTTCACTAAAAAAAGTCAAGCACGCTGTCCTACTGACAGCTCTTGTTTGAATTATTTTCTGAAGCTTTCATTTATGCATTTTTGTACACATTTAATAAAACCAAATGCATAAACTCTTATAAAGGTCACAGCTCTACTGAAACAAACATTTTTATAGGCATTTGAAGATTTTTGCAACTTTCAGTTACATCATGTGAACAATTACCAGGTTTCACATAATGTTCTCTGAACTTATGTTTCTTTTATTTCTATTTTCAGGTGAAACAAAACTGGTATTTTCTGGTAATTACTTACCAGCGTACAGGGTGGTCTTGAGTGAATAGTTTTCTTGCCATTGACCAGGGTCTTGATCGTCTTGACATCATTGCAGTCACAGGGGACATGCACGCTGCAGGTGTTGCAGGTAATGTGTAGTTTGGCAATGAAAACATAATCAGATTAAGTGACAAGGTCATTTGTGTAACCATTTAATGTGTACTCTGTGTGCTGTCAAACCTGGGAATAAAAATCATTCAAAGATGACCTGTGGAGAAGATAGATGTTTCTTCAAAATGCATGTTGGGATGTAAATGTCTTTTAGATTTCAAGGCTCGTCAGATGCCACAATCTGTTGATCAACACTAAAATCAACACTACGGAGTAATCCAGTGTCAATATGTGCGTAAGAAGTGTTGTGTTGGAATGGTCAGTCAGCATCCTTGGCTGGTAGGGGCATAAACTGCTGTTTAGGGTGTGTGGGGAGAATTGGAGGGGGTACAGACAAGATTTTTTGTTTCAGCTTCCATGGAGGCCTGCCTTCAGAGATGGACTTTGCCATGGGCAGGATTGTTTTTATTTTTCCTGCCAGAAGCTAAAAGCTTTTTAGGGGTATTGTGATTCAGTCTGTCCAGTATATTCCATCATTAGTGAAAAGAAATAACTTCAAGTTCTGATTGCAGCTATTGTTAAAAATTGCTTTTTGTTTGAGTCCCTTATTTGTAGCCAGCACGCAACAGTGACTGATCAACATGTCATTTTTAAGCACTGGTCTTTAGGTTAAACTAGTTTATACCTATAAGTTACCAGCATTCAGGGTAACTGACTTGTCAAGGCGCTAACCTGAGATTCAACCTAAGCTTATACTTAACTATGAGTTTTTGCTCTACATTGAGACATGGTTTTCTGTCTGTGATGGTCTTTACTAGTTGCACTTGGAAAGCATTGCCTTTGTGTAGCTGATATTAAAGTCAAAATGTGTTGTTCGTCTGCAAGCTTTTCCCGTGGAGGATTAAGTCCTCTGTGAGTGGGTCTGGTGGATAGTGGGTGTTGTACTTGATGGTGTTTGTGCATTACTTTTCTTTACTTCCTTTATATTGATACAGATACTTTCCAGATCTTAATGTCTTAAAAATTAAACAAGAGAGTTTGAGCCCAAGAATGACTCTTAAGTATGGCTTTTTTGAAAGATTGGAATTACATGTATAAGTATGCTATTTAATTAAGTACATAATGAATACCTAGTGGGCAGCTTTATTTGCTTTCAAATGAAAAGGAATGTACATGCAAAGTCCCATTTTCATTGGTCTGCAAATAAAGCTGCCCACTAAGGTTTTTTTGTTTCAATTTATTTCAGGTAAACAGAGACATTCTTGAAGAAACAAGTACTCCTCTGGACTATTCAACAAAGAATTCCAGTTGCCCATCACAAGGGACACCTTCGTTCATTGCCTCTTCCACATCTCCGAAAAGAAAAAATGCACAATGTTCCTTTTAGAGAGGTAGTAGGTTTTTTTTTTATGTGAAAATAGTGAACATTTGCCAACCCCGATGACATTGTTTCAACATAAATGTCACTTTGGCAGTTCAAGGTATGTGAAAGTTTCTATCTGTGAGAATGAGGTTTCCGGCTGTAACTTCCTCATGCATTGAAGGAGTTCACCACAATGTGACAGCCTGTTGTGTGCAAGACCCAGGTCTGTAGCTGAAAGGTCAAGATCACTAAAGGTCTGAAATGGACACATGAGTTCTTACTATGATTTTCATCAAAGTTTATCTTCTTTCTTTTCTTGATTTTCATAAAAGTTGTCTGAAGGTACAAGACAATCTATGAGTAGAAAGCAAATCAGCTTTGTCAGAATGAAAATCTAAAATACAACATAAAAGTGTGTCAGAATTGATAATGATAATTAAAATAAGAATAAAAGTTGCAGACATAAACAAATTAGAAAAAGCACTTAAAGGATTAAACTCTTATGTTTCATGAAATTTACCCGTTAAGACCTGAGGAATTTAAATGGCTCCAGATGGAAAATATGCCTCTATAAAAGTAACAAGTTGTGCTCCGGACAAGGAAAAGTAACAAAGGGCAATAACTCTGTAATTAGTCAAGATGGAGTTATGGTTCTTGTGCACTGCACTTTTTGTCGTTGTGCTTGATCATTGTATGAAGTTGTATTGAATTCAAACCATTAGTTTTCAAGTTATGGTCAGGGCAAGGAAAAGTAACAAAGGGCAACAACTCTGTAACTAATCAAGATGGAGTTATGGTTCTTGTGCACTGCACTTCCTCTCAATGTGCTTGACCATTGTATGAAGTTGTATTGAATTCCAACTAGTCAAGTTTTCGAGTTATGCTCTGGGACAAGGAAAATGCAACAGACCAAATATGGAACCACCTTGTTGACACTCTAATGTCCCTAACGTTGTTTCTGGGGTATAACGAAGGAACATAACTCTGCTATAAATACATGATTTGTGACAGCATTTGGTGGGGATCATTCCCCTCCTTAAATATACATTCCTGCCAAGCTTCAATAAAATCGGAATAAACAGTAACAAGAAATGGCTCCCAGTAGAAATGTGTGACAAAGTGAAGAACAAAACTGAAACAATATCCCTTTTCCCCCTATGGCGCTGGCTAATTAGAATAATGGTTGCTGGCATAGTGTGTGATGTATGATATCAAAACGTTAAATGATATCATAAATTATGTCATCAACATAAATGCATTTAGTAGGTGTTTAAATTGGCTACCGGTCAGGTTAATTTTGGTGAGATTCTTTTCAGGTCTACACAAAGAAGTAACATTATACAAAACCATTGGGTTGGGCTCTCAAAGCATTTCTTTTGCTACTATAGAAATGATGAAGAACATAATATGGTTATATTATTTTTCGAATATCTATTGTTGTAAGATGTCTTCACCATTCATATTGACAAATTTTAAGAAAAACAACGTAAAACTAAAAAGGTTTTGACGTCCTCATCAGAATATTTTGAACGCCCCTTCTTTGACTAAATTGTATAAGATATGGTAGATTCTAAGCTAGATATTTGTTAAAATTAATTATAAGATTTTTCTGTCATAAAAACAATGACTGAAAATCAAATTGATGCGAAATAAGATGATTTCTTAGGCTGTGTACAAAGTGGTGCAGGAAAGAATACATTGTTTACTTTTTGGTATCAGGTAATGTATTGGAATAAGACATTTAGATCACCCTTCATCTTTTCTACACCCAATTGTGCTTTTTATGAAAAGCACATGAAAATGCTAGATGCAATGGTTAAATTGCTTATCTGTCGTAGATACCTTCCTTTGATAAAGATACATACTTGTTCTCCATTTTTTTGCAACATTATAGATGTGTATGTGATAAAATATTTCTGATTTAACATCTAAATATTGAAAAAACTGTACATTTATAATAATATGTTGGCATTTTTTTTGGGTGTCTTTCTGTAGTCTATGGGTGTCACTGGGTGTCACTGGTAAATAGTTGCCCAAGAAAAAAAATTGAAGTCGATGCAATTTGTTTTTGTCAATGTAATTTTACACTTTTAAAAACAGACTGTTATTTTTGGTAGGTTTTTATTTTGTACAAAAATATTTTTAAGAAACAATCATTTAACAAAAAACCCAAATGATTCAGCATTTATGACTGCTCCTACCATGAACTGCATTCCATGTAAGGCCCTTGCCCTCAAGGAGAGAGTTTATAAAAAAGCTATTAGCTTTCTACTCTATCCTGCATGAACCAGTTATGTTCATATTTTGTAAAATGTTTCGAAATAATAAAATATTGTTTAAACTAAGGGCAACGCCAATGTAGTTATTGTCTTCTATCACTTGCTCTTCATTTTTCCTGGATGAATCAGATTCATTATGATTGTCATTCATTTGATCAAATCATTGATCAAACTATAAGATAAATAATAACGGGTTTCTTCTTGAAAATGTTCTGGACAGTGCTTGAAATAGTTCAGACCTAGTAATTGAAAGAATTTTCAACAGCTCCCGGGCTACTCCATAAAATATACCAGGCCGTGCTAAAATATGTGGAAGTAATTGTCATGAACTCCATCCTTTGAAGATATTCTGGACTATGTTGAAATTTAGTACTCTGGAATGTTATCTCAAGTTCTGTGCTTCTGTGTGGGTTTTCTTGCTAGATACGGAAAATATAGCTTAATATGCCACGCAAATTTGTCGTGGAACTTAATAGATATTTGCATATGAACAGTGCCCTTGACATTTAAATACAGTCTTTTAGTTAAACAATGAAGTTACTCTTGTCCTGAAACAGAACCTTCATACACATAGCACATAGTTACTCATAGCAGGTGTCAGCATTAGATGTTAAAATACATCTAGATATTTTAGATGATTGCACACCACATATATTTCACTAATGCATATGACATGAAAGTGGTTGAATCAATGAGTCTGTCCTGCATGAGGTTATGAAATGTGCTGCATACCTCATGTTCCAGAAAGGACTTTGGGAGTATGATGGGTCCAGAGACACCAAACAAAAAGACACTATTACTGGACTCGTGTATAATCCAGAAGACAGGACAACTTGAGTACTTTCAAGTCTCTACATTTAATTAAATAGATAGGTTAGCTATATATATTCAAAATTAAAAAAACAAGGTTAGCTATATATTCAAAATTAAAAAAAGAAAAACAGAAAAATATCAAAGGTATCAAATTCCAGCATAGCCCTGAACATTTTATGGTATAAGCTTGAACCAATGGAACTATCTGCATGGAATAAATTTCAGTCTGGGCAAAAATATGTAAGTGGTAGAATTGAAACTAACTTTGATCACAAGGCCATAACTGAGGCCAGATTCTTTTCCATCAGAAACATTTTCTATCACAACACAAAATATTTGCCAGGACGCACTGGAATTTGTGTGATGTGTAAAAAAACAAACTACAGTAGCGATGATTAGGGTGAACACAATTTCAGGAAAATTGAAGATGACACTAGTAGAATACACTAACTTTCTTACTCTGTGCATAGTCAAGCCGGTAAACTTAATCAATGAATGAAAGTTTATATTTCTGCACTGTTTTGTGACTGTTTGCTCATACACATTTTAACTCACTGAATTTTTATTCTTTTGAGCAAATTTGAAACTGCACATCATTAGAATATAAGCATCGATACTACTGGTCAATCTTAACAAATCATGAAAATTGGTCAGAATGTTTGCTTTGATCTTTGACCCTTATTCGAAAATAGGGACCCAATCTTGAGAATGTCAGTTCAAACCTTAAAAAAAGAAGAAATCATACTGAATTTAAAAAGGATCCTTCTGGACCAGCTATTTAACGAAAGACAACCATAGGCTACCCAAAGACACACCCGAAAACAACAAAGTGTTACAATTTTTATTTTTAATATTTAGATGTCAAATCAGAAACATATTATTAAATTTTTATTTTAATATTTAGATGTCAAATCAGAAACATATTATTAAAAATACTTCTACAATTTTGCAAAGAACTGGAGTAAAGTATGTATCTTTATCAAAGGAAGGTTATAATCTACGCTAGATAAGATTTAGCCATTGTATCTAGCATTTTCATGTGCTTTTCACTTGATTTTACATTTGCTTATATAGGGAATACTTTAAAACTGTACTTTTCTTGCATACCAGATCGGGATATCTGCAGTTTTTACCAGTGCTGGAAAATCTCATCTTACACCCCCAGGTGTAAGACTACTTAATTACGTCAGAACGAACTACTTTTCTGAATGAATGTGTAAATTCATGCATTGCTACAAGGAAATAGCGCATAAATATAAGTCATTAATTTAATTTTATTTCTGCTACTTTTAGTAGAAAATGGTATGCAAGAAAAAGAATCAATCACTGGCTGCAGGTGCAGCTGAGAATATCCAGCTCTCGGGTAAAAAAACAGTTACCCTCGAGCCAGATATTCCCATCTGCACATGCAACCAGTGAAAGATTCTCATAGTCTCAAACCACAGTAGCGGACCTCTACAAAGACTGTTCAAATTAGGACTTCTAAAATTGACCCTTTCTGCTATTGTTTATGTTGTTGTATAGCCAATGGTAGTCAGGCGAGCGATATAGGGCCATCTTGGCCCTCCTGTTATAAAAAAGCACACTTGGGTATAGATATAAGGTTGATGTAAATGCCTTATTCCAAGTACATTACCTGATATAAAAAAGACAAACAAAAACTGAATTTTTTTGGTTGTGCCTTTGATGCCTCAGATTAAATATATTCTTGTTATCCTCTTTGAATACAGTGTAGGGAATTGCCTTGATTTGTTTCCATGTGTTACCTTTTTTGTTGCTACATACAATGTCACTAGCAGGTAAAGGTCTCTTTTTTTTTATCCATTAATTTTTAGCTCACCTGTGCTGGCTCAGGGTGAGCTATTAGGATCGATGAATGTCCGTCGTCCGTCCACACTTAGTTCGTTAACACTCTAGTGGTCACATTTTTGCCTCAATTGTCACGAAACTTGGTCAGGATGTTTGTCCCAGTAATTACTCGGACAAGTTCGAATATGGGTCATCTCGGATGAAAAACTAGGTCACATGACCCAAAAATAGAAAAATCTTGTTAAGGCTCTAGAGGCTACTGTTTCAGTCCAAATATCCTGGCAATTTGTCAGAAAGGTTGTTTGGTTGATTTCTAGCTCAAGTTTTAATATGGGTCACCTGGGGTCAAAAACTAGGTCACACAGCCCAAATATGGAAAAACCTTGTTAACACTCCAGAGGTAACATTTTCAGCCCAAATATCCTGGAATTTTGTCAGAAAGGTTGTTTCGATGATTTCTAGCTCAAGTTTCAATATTGGTCATCTGGGGTCAAAAACTAGGTCACAGAGCCCAAATATGGAAAAGCCTTGTTAATACTCTAGAGGTAACATTTTCAGCCCAAATATCCTGGAAATTTGTCAGAAAGGTTGTTTCTATGATTTCTAGCTCAAGTTCGAATATGGGTCATCTTGGGTGAAAAACTAGGGCACAGAGCCCAAATATGGAAAACCTTGTTAACACTCTAGAGGTAACATTTTCAGCCCAAATATCCTGGAAATTTGTCAGAAAGGTTGTTTTGATGATTTCTAGCAACTTTGTTAAAAGCAGTTGTACTCGGGTGAGCGATAAAGGGCCATCATGGCCCTCTTGTTACATATTTCACAATTTTGCACCAATTTGATTTTCAGAGCTGTGATTATAGTAAAAATATTATAATTAGCTTTCAGTTATATCTACCTTAGAATCTAACAAATATCAGATACAATTTACTCAAACAAAGGGCGTTAAAAAAGTTCTGATACAGACGTCGTAACCTTTTTAGTTTCAAGTTGTTTTCTTGAAATTTTGTCAAAATGAATCGTGAAGACATCTTGCACCAAAATTTAATAATATTCAAAAAACAAAATTACCATATCACATTCATACTTTATCATCTCCATAGAAACAAAAGGAATGTATTGAGGGTGCAACTCAATGATTTTGTATATTGTTGTCTTTGTGTCTTGAATCTTATCAAAAATTACCTGTCCAGTAGCTAAATGAAAAACCTACTAAATGCAATTATGTTGATGACATAGTTTATGACATCATTTAACGTTTTGATATCATACATCACACACTATGCCAGCAACCATTATTCTTATTATCCATCACCATAGGGGGAGAAGGGATATTGTTTTGGTGTTGTTCTTCCCTTTGTCACACTTTTTTACTGGGAGCCATATCTTGGTACTGTTTATTCCGATTTTATTGAAGTTTGGCAAGAATGTATATTTAGGGAGGGAAATGATCCCAACCAAATGCTGTCACAATCTATGTATTTATAGCAGAGTAATATTCCTTTGTTACTTTTATAGAGGCATATTTTCCATCTGGAGCCATTTAATTTCCTCAGGACTCAAGGGGTAAATTTCATGAAACATAGAAATTATATCCTTTTAATTTGTAGAATAACAATACTTTAAAATTTCTTTTCTCTCAATCTGAAACCAGTTATCAAAATTGAATTGTTACAAGTTTGCTAAAATAATCTGATAATGACCTCTTTGTAATATCCTGGCTGTTATCCATACACTCCCTGCCCCTAACCCACCCCCACCTACTTAGTTTCATATAGGCTTATATAGGAAAAACTTTAAAAATCTTCTTCTCTGAGACCACAAGGCCAAGAGCTTAGATATTTTGCATGTAGCATTGTCTAGTGGACCTCTACCCAGATTTTCAAATTATTACTCCTGGATCAAAATTGACCCCGCCAGTGGGGTCACTTGGTTTTACATAGGCTATATAGGAAAAACTTTAAAACCTTCTTCCCTGAAACCACAAGGCCTAGAGCTTAGATATTTGGCATGTAGCATTGCCTAGTGGACCTCTACCAAGATTGTTCAAATTGTGAGCCATGGGACACTTGATTTCGCATAGGCTTATATAGGGAAAACTTTAAAAAACCACAAGGCCCACAGGCAGAGCTTAGATAATTGGAATGTTACAAAGCATTGTGTATAGGATCTCTACGAATTATGTTGAAATCATGACCCCTTGTATTATTGGCAGTTGATATACAGGTGAGAGATATATGTCCATTTTGGCCCTTGTTACTGTAACTTGCAGAAAAAAAGATCCCCCTTAGAGAAGAGGCCTCAATGGGATGATGGAACTTCTTTTCAGAATTTGATTAGGTTTGGCACAACTTTGTAGTCTCTAACAATGGAAAAAAATTAGAAACTGGATTTGCCTCATTCGGCAGGGGATGTAAATTCACTGAATTTACTTGTTTTCATTACTTTTCTCAAGTCTTGAATACTTGTAATGGATGTTGTATTTCAGATTTTCATTCTGACAAAAACAAATTTGGCAAATTGCTATTTACTCATAGATTGTCTTGTACCTCCTGACAAACTTTTCATGAAAATCAAGAACTGAAAGAAGATCAACCTTTATGAAAATCAGTAAAATTTGATTAAATGTTGAAGGCTTTCACACTATAACAAATTATCTATACTTATCATATGCATAATAAATAGTATTTTGTGATCAAGTTTCAACACAATTAGCAACTGATCTCGCTCTAGACTTTGCAGAAGGTCTGTTTGAAGGGCTTTGTCATCTTCTTAGACTCATCAGCTCTTCATGAATGCCTTTTTGAGAATCCCCATGTGTGTAATTTACTGGAATGGATTTCTCAGGGGTCAGAACATATTAAGTCTGTGTCTGATTCACTTTTATGTGGGGTTTTTGAAGTCTGATCATAAATGTGGCAGGCTGAATGTTACATGTATTGTTTGGATTTTTGTATATACATTTTCACCTGGTAAGTAGAATTACAAAATGTACATAAATTTCCTTAAGTACTTTAACAGTAAGTTATGCTTGGGACAAGAAATCAGGCAAGGTAGAGTTATGGTTTGTGTGCACTGCATTTCCTCCTATTGTAATCTATCACTGTATGAAGTTCAATGTACATGCAATTCCCTTTGATGCTTTATGCAAAAGCATCAGTTGCCCGTCTAGAAAAATCAATAAAAGGAGATGAATAAAAAATAAGGCAATGTAGTGTTATGGTTCTTGTGCACAGCACTTTCCCTGAGTGTCCTCTCTCTCTTTGTATACAATTCCTTCAGTACCTTTTAGTTAGCTCAGGATAAAAGTTATGCACAAGACATGCTATATTTCAGAAAAAGTGTGACAGTCGCATTTTAATGATTTTGCATAAATAAAGACAAGTAACACAATGTATTCAAAAGTTCTGTCAAAATTGAAGAAGTATGATGAAGTGACAATAATTGAAACATTTCAGGTCATTTTGAAAGGCTGCTATCAATATGTTAACTGTATTTTGTAGGTGTATGTGCTCCTCAAGTTGAAGGAAAAAGGAAAGCATCAGTCAGGCTTATATTGGGACTTACAAACAAAGCCATCCCGCCAAGTTGAAACTGGGCAAGATGGGTTGTGGTGTACAAGGTGTTAAGGAGATGGTTTCCAGTGGTTAGCAGAACAGTACAGGTGCAGACAGTTGCTGACATGTCAGCCTTCCCAGGACCAGGAATGATCTGTGACCTTAAAGATAACAACATTTCAGAGGGTATAACTATTTCTTTCTTCCTTAAATGTGGCACGTACATCTGAGCATATAGTCAACTGCTTGCATGAGGATTGCACCACGACATGATCCTTTAGAGTTCTATATGTCCGTCATGAAGGGCTGTATTGTGGGACCTCAGTCAAGTTAAAGGACTAGCCAAATTGCTTTTTAATTGTCAAAATTTGACAAATTTATAGTTTTGTGGTCTTTAGCTGAAATTGTTCTTAATCTTCACTAAACTTGCTGTTAATGTTTGTATTTGTCTAATATCTTGGTCAAATAGCCCTAGTCTTTAACTGCCAAATAACGCTATCTTTCAACTCCAATGTCTGAACTCTGATGTAAACTTTGTGTTAACGTTTATTCCGCATAATGTCTTGGCCAAGTTTGATAGCCGGTCAGACTGCCCAAGTCAGTCAAGAGTTATCATAGGCCATAAGTTTCAATAGGTGTATTAACACTGTATTATGTGACAGCTTGACACTCTTGTTTTCATTCAGAAATGAAATCACTCAGTAATCAATAGACCACTAAGGCAATGTAGTCAAAGACAATGACTCTGCTTACCATGTACAGTCATAAACACAATCACATGTACACAACTTGTCAAGCTCATTAACCTTTCTGTACAAGTGTCAAGCCTGTAGCTAAATGTAATCAGTTGGATGGATCAACAGCCGAAATCTTTATCTGTTGAAATAGGCACTTGATTACTAAATCTGTCAGTTTACAGCACAAACTTTACATATTTTGTTTTCCAGTTACAGGAATTGAATGAAAGTAATGAAACACTGATTACACTGATTTCCTTGTGTCTTTGTATTTTCAGATAATTGTAACATCACTGAGGCCAACTGGACTGACACTTGAATTACCAGTTGAAGCAATGTGCGGACAAACAGAATATATTTTTTGAATTTTTATTTGTCAAAATCTACATTATAAATTTATTATACTGTATTTTATAGAAAGTGGTATGTTCATAAAAGATGCACTTTCTAAGTATGCAGTTGAAAGATTGTACATGTATACAACTTTAATGAAAGTTCTCATTATACTTTGTCCTAAGATAATCAGTTTGACACCATATTGCTCAGGGCATTTTCAAGACTTGCTTTTTAGCTAAACTGGTTTTGCCAGGGTGAACTTTTAGGATGGATGATTGTCCGTCGTCCGTCTTTCGTACATACCCAGTAGACATTAGGGGGTTAGGGTTTGAGTACAACTTAGCATTATGAAGTTGTTTCAGTTCATTCCGTCATTAAGGGGTGAAAATGGTATTGTGGGGTTAAAAAATTGTATTGTGGGGTTAAAAAAGATCAAAGAAAGATCAAAGGGATGACATCACATTGTCCACCTGGTAAGTATGTCCGTCTGTTTGGTGTCCATCAACATTTTGATTCAAATGACATCTCCTCTGAAACCACTGGGCCAATGTTTATGAAACTATGCAGGAGTATTCTTTGCATGAAGCTCTACCAAAATTGTTCAAAGAATACCATTCCATGCAGGACTCTGGTTGCTATGGCAAAAGTTAGGAAAAACTTAAAAAATCTTTTCTCTGAAACCACAAGGCCTAGAGCTTAGATATTTGGTATGTTATAATGTAGCATTGTGTAGTGGACCTATACCATTAGCATGTAGCATTGCCTAGTAGACCTCTATAAAGTTTGTTCAAATCATGCCTCTTGGGTCAAAATTGACCACACCCACCAGGCAAGTGTACTTATATTCAGGTGAGCGATATAGGACCAGCATGGCCCTCTTGTTAGCCATCAGGATTGCTCTCTGTCTGTTGTCGTCATTTCAAACGACATCTCTGAAACTTAATGGTGATGAAATATGAGTGGGATGTTCCTTGCATAAAGCTCTAATGCTCATTTGGCATGTAGCCTTGTCTAGAGGGCCACTACAAAGAGTGTTGAAAACAACAAAATATCATACTGAACTAAGAAACTGTGTTCAATAGAAAGTGGAATGTGCATAAAAGATACACTCTACTTTTCTAAGATAGTATACAATTATCACTTTCACACCATATTTCACATTGCTTGTTATGCCCCCAAAGGTGGGCATGTTAAAATCGCACCAGCCCTCCGTCTGTCCGTCCGTCTGTCAGTCCATGTGTCTGTCCTTACATTACATGTCTGGGCTGTTCATTTGTCATTCATTGATTTTAAAATAACTTGGCACAAATGTTCAGCGCATCAAGACGACATGTCAGGTGCAAGACCCATGTCCCCACCTCAATGTAAAAGTCACACGTAGAGTTTAAAGGTATGCTGTACATATGCATACATTTGTGTACAGACTGCAACTTTATCATGCATTGAAGGATTCTAAAATAACTAGGCACAAATGTTCAGCACATCAAGACGACATGTTGCGTGCAAGATGAACATCCCTTACTCAAGGATCATGGTCACGCTCAAGAGTTTGAAAGTAATGGAGTCATGAATGCATGTTAACTTTGTCATGCATGGAAGAATTTAAAATTGTATTGCACAATTGTTAAGTACATGGAGAGGAAACAGACTGTGAGATACTTTTTTGGGGGCTTATGTCATGAGGGACAGCTCTGGTTAGATCTATTCCATCAATATAATAATGAGATTCATTAACTGTAAAATGGGCCATTTGGTTCCAAACTGTTTGGTCTGAAATCAAGGCCTGGTGGTCTTAATATTGGAACTCTACCATGATTGTTCAAATAAGTGTGAACCTAGGGTCAAAATTGACCCCACCCTGGATCACTTGTTAGCTCAGCCAGGGTGAGCTATTAGAATAGCATTCTGTCTTGAGCACGTTGTACGTGCAATAACATTTTCTTTCAAAAGACATCTCCCCTGAAACCACTTGGCCGATGATCATATAACTTGGCATCTTACATTAAGCCCTTTCCTTTTTGTTCAAATTTAGTATGTGGCATAACCTAGTGGACCTCAACCAAAATTTTTCAAATTATGACCCCCGGGTCAAATTATACCCCATCCGGGGGTTACTTGTTTTTACATAGGCTTATGCAGAAAAAACTTCTTCTCTGAAACCACAAAGACTAAAGCTTAGATATTTAACATGTGGGATTTTTCTAGTGGACCTCTACCAAGATTGTTAAAATTATGACCCCAGGGTCAAATTTGACGCCACCCGGGGGTGACTTGTTAGCTCACCTGGCACAAAGTGCCAGGCTGAGCTATTGGGATCACTCATAGTTGGGGTTCGTCCATCCATCCATACACCATTTCCTTCAAACGACATCTCTGAAACCACTGGGCTAATGTTAATGAAACTTTGCAGGGATGTTCCTTGCATGAAGATCTATCAAAGTTGTTTAAAGAATTCCATTCTATGCAGAACTCTGGTTGCTATGGCAACAAGTAGGAAGCGGTGGTGTAGAGGTTAAGGTGCCGGCCACTCATCCCAGAGGTTGCAGGTTCGAGCTCCACTGGGGTCACGATCGTACCTCCTCATATGACACCAGTACTGGTTTTTCCAGGAAGCTGACTCAACAGTGACTCAATAAGCTACAAGCTTTCTTCACAATCAAGCTAAAATAAATTAGTATAAACTAACAAATTGGAAAATCTTAAAAAATCTTCTCCTCTGAAACCACAAGGCCTAGAGCTTAGATATTTAGCATGTGGCATTGTCTAGTGGACCTCTACCAAGAATGTTCTAATAATGACCCCTGGGTCAAAACTGACCCTGTGCAGGGGGGGGGGTCACTTTTGTTTTACATAGGGTTATATAGAAGACTTTAAAAATCTTCTTCTCTGAAACCACAAGGCCTAGAGCTTAGATATTTAGCGGCATTGTCTAGTGGTCCTCTAACAAGATTGTTAAAATTAAGACCCCCTGGTCAAAATTGACCCTATGCGGGGGTCACTTAGTTTTACATAGGGTTATATAGAAAAAACTTTAAAAATCTCTGAAACCACAAGGCCTAAGGCAGAGATATCTAGCATGAAGCATTGCCTTGTGCAGCTTTACTATGATAGTTCAAATCATGACCCCTTGGTCAAAATTAACCATTCCCGGGAGGGGGGTGGGGTCACTTGATTTCACATAGGCTTATATAGGGAATTTTTTTTAAAAAACACAATGGCCACAGGCAGAGCTTAGATTCGGAATGTTACTAATCATTGTGTAGTGGACCTCTACGAATTATGTTAAAATCATGATCCCTTGTATTATAGCCAATGGTAGTCGGGTAAGCGATATAGTCTTGTTTTTATGTATGTTTATGTAGGAAAAGCTTAAAAAATCTTCTTCTCTGAAGTCACAAAGCCTAGAGCTTAGGTATTTAGATATGTGACATTGCCTAGTGGACCTCTACTAAGATTGTTCAAATTATGACACCTGGCTCAGAATTGACCTGCCTGGGGATCTCTTGATTTTACATAGGTTTATATAGGAAAAACTTCAAAAATCTTTATATCTGAAACCACAAGGCCTAGAGCTTAGATATTTGGCATGTATCATTGACTAGTTGACCTCTACCAAGAATGCTCAAATCATGTCACCCAGGACAAAACTGACCATTTCTGCTAGTGATGACCTTGTATTATAGCCAATGGTAGCCAGGTGAACGATAAAGGGCCATCTTGGCCCTCTTGTTTTTAACAAAATAGGCAACTTGGAAATATAAAGATGAATATCATGCTAATAGACTGTCCACCATGATGAACTCTCACTGGATCAAAGACCAGAGAATATTTCAAAATACCAGAAATGGTCAATAAGTCTGTACAATGTAATATTATTCAAGGGAAATACAGTCAAACGTGTATAAAGAGACCGCCCAAGGGAAACGCCAAAACCGTTCGCTTAATAAAATGGTCTCGGTACAAAGCATCACCGGAGACGGCAACCGTTACCCATAAAAATCGTTATTGTCACGTAATAATTTTCCAAAAATAGCCAGTGTTTGTACAATACCTGGCAATTAAAACCTGCGGACATAAGTACTGATGATAATTCTTATGAGAGTTGATACCTCCGTGCCTAATTTGGACGTTAAATGCAACTTTAAAGCGGTCGAGGGTTTACTGCAATACTTTCTTCTGTTATATAAAATAAAAGACTTGCACTTTTTTTTCGGTCAACCCTCATTGTCATATGATATTTATTTTATCAAAATAAATAAATCCTTGAAACAATGGTTATTGTCCAACAAACTAAAAGCTGGGAGAGGCGGACAGGTTTATTCCGTGAAATAAACGGAAAACCTGGAAAATGTTGCAGAAAGCCTGGAAATCAATTATTTTTGTGTTTTGCCAGAAAAACTGTTTAAGCAGCTAACACAGTCCTTTTTTTCAGGTAAAATACTAATTAAGCTGTATCATGAACAAAATTTGAATTGCCGGTCTAAGGAAGTATTTTTAAACCCATAGAATAATGACGCCCCGCGTCAGTTCACCTCCCCACCAGCAGTCGCCCTACCCCCGTCGATGTTTTATATAAAAAAATGACTCCTTTTCTGTAAAATAACGGCTCCCCGTTGTAGAAAAGTGACCCCCTTTCAAAACAAACAAATTTGGACACGACTACTATTGCTGCTGCATTTGTTGTTGCTGCTGCGGCTACTGCTACAACAGCGAGAAAACTCATTCTGATGAAGTAACCAACAGAAATATCGACAGTTCCAAGTTCAAAACTGTTGCAAATGAATAGATGCTGGATTTCAAGTTCTGTCTACCTATTTTGGTAGCTGCTATTTATCAGTGATTGTTGTACGTTTTGCAATAAAACGCGCATTTACTGGTATTTTGCTCCCCAGGGGAAAGCATATAGTCGCCGCTTTGTCCGTTCGTCACACCTTTACCCGAAGAACTCCAGAAATTTCAACTTGAAACACAAATAGATATTATTGAGAGGAAGCAGAGAGCGTAGAACTCGCATTTTAGTTTTGGCTGTATCGTCTGTCTCTACCGTTAGCTTCTCGGGCATGTCACTGATATTATTTCCGTTAAAAGTGTATACCTTTCCCCGAACAAATTGCAAGCACGGTTGCACAACTTTCCCCGATGACCAAGATTTCTTAATTGTTTGGACTTGGTGACGAAACTGGTCAAGATATACGAGGCAAAACAATCCGAACAGATGCTACCTGACGGACGGACAGGAGCAAGCAAATATGAGGGTGTAATTTATTGTTTGTTTGGAGTTTCACGCCCGTTTTTCAACAATGTTTTAGTCATATACAGACAGTTTGTTTAAACATCGTTCATGGGTTTCTAACCAGTATCAGAACCCCTTTATCACATTTAAATGCCATATAGTCGAGGTCCCGTGGGGATCAAACTAGCCATACTTTATTACTCAAAGTTATAAACCGCGAAGATCCGGCTTAGCGCATCCGAATATTATGACCGGGCCTTCATTTTTTTCTTGTAATTACTTCCTAAAAATAAATATCACTTTTGGTGCCCACTCGGTGAAATTATGACGTGATATTACACCTAAACCAACAATTATCCTCTATATTATTTCACCGAGTGGAATTATTTGGAAATGATGAGAAATGGGCTGTTTGAAATGTAATTGTCCATAACGGTGAAGACATCGACAGTTTTTGGCGGGACTTAGTAATGTGCTGACTACAGTAATCATTTTCATTCTACTTCATACCAAGCTTCGTATAATATCCCTCTTATATAATTTTCAATAATAACTAAAAAAGGAAGTGATTTAGCATGTTTATTTATGAGTTCTTTTTTAACACAATGGAACGTCATAAACTATTCTCAAGTTAACGATATCGTTTGTCGTTTGTAATCGGCCACTATAAATAACAGAAAACGAAATTTAAATTGAAAGTGTATGCTTAAAAAAGTTGTTAAGTATAGAAATCTAGGTCAAGACTACCATTAAAAAAATTGTTATCAGTTTATGTATTTTATCAAAAGATTTGTATTAGGTCTTCCTGTTCCGCAGACGAATTCGTACTGAACTACCATACCTCACCAGTCAGGAAATGGAAGTACAATGTTTCAAGTTTGAAATTCAGGAACAACAAGGTCCCCCTGGGCTCCCGTAAAACACGTTCATTCAATTAAAGCTGCTCTCTCTCTCAGATTTTGGTGCAAAAATAAAGTCCCGCAAACTCTCTGAAAATAACATATTGTAGAACGATTTATCGCTTTAAAAGATCCCAGTATAAATTCCTGTCGAGTATATCCATATATTTGAAATCATACGCTTCCAAATAATAAAGTTTTACGAACGCTATTGAACTTCTAATCTAAGCATATGACGTATCGGTGTCGTTAAGACAACTCGCACTAACATTTTCAATGGATTTTGCAAATTGCTACCTAGATTTTAACATTCGTTGTTTATTCTTGCATTTACTTTACTTTTTATATACTTGAATATATTATTCTGGTGAAATAATTTTGTCAAACCTTAAACTTTGAGCTAGCAGCTTTAAGTGAAAAAAGTATACAATCTACATGTATTTGATCTTTGTTTTAATAAATGAAGACAAACAACGAGAACACTCCATTTTGATATATTGTATTGAAATGTATATTTACAATGATCGGGCACTGATAAGACATTTCCGTTCCAGACATACTTATTAAACACTCCAATGTTTAGATGTGTGAAAGATGTACACATTGACGAATATTATCACATATTAGTTCACCAAGATGTTGCTGCAACCCGCAGTTTTATTTTGTTCCTGGGCTTGTTAACTAAGGCAACTTTTCTGCAACTATTGTTTCCCTAAGCTACGCGGCCGCTTTGTTGATTAATTAAGGCCATTTCTATGTTCCTAACTAAAAGCATTACTTATCAACAATGTTCATGTTTATTTCTGTACGCTGCATTGCCGACTGTGGATAACTTTGTGTCCCTTGGGGTCGGTACTTGATGTTGTGTCCCTTGGCTGTATGGTCGCTTACTTGAGTGAGTCCCAGGGAGGATGGCGCTTAATTGTTTTGTGTCCCAAGGATTTATGGTCGCTTAACTGAGTCCATTTTGTGTCCAAAGGTTTCATGTTCGCTTGCCGAGTCCATTCTGTGGCTGCGTGATCGAGTCCATTTTTTGTCCCAATGCTGCATTGTCGCTTAATCGAGTCCATTTTTATTTTTAAAGACTGCATGGTCGCTTAATTGAGTCCATTTGTATGTCCCAATGCTGCATGGCCGCTTGATTAAGTCCATTTTTTTGTCCCAAGGCTGCATATGTAGGTCGCATAAATTGAGTCCATTATTTTGTGTCCCAAGGCTGCATGGTCGCTTAACTAAGTCCACATTTGTGTCCCTAAGCTTCAACAGTTTGACGTTATTTTTAAATAACACTTCATTTTTGCATATCAGTCCGATTTACAAGGATGAAAATCTGGGTTAACTTTGTTTCATCAGTGCTTAAAGTTTTATTTGAAATATTTATAAATGAACAAAAGCAAAGCCACGCTTATGAAAGTTAGTACGGACGGACGCAACTTGACTGAATTATTGCATAAATCTGAGTTGCAGGCACAAACTTCAGCATCGACACCCTGAAAAGAGCCTGAGCGACACTCCTCGGCATGGCGGACAAATGAACACTCTCTGTGATATCCTGCAAAACGAGAGAAGAGCATACAGTAAAAACTATTGCGCCTTTCATTTGGTGCCCTGCCTTACTAGCGTGCTGACAAACCACCAATTAACTATCTGATGTAAGAACTATAAGAAAAATTGGAGGACTTGAGAAACTTTTGATAAGCGACTTATCAGCAACTAAACAATCGAACAGACCTACCTACTCAAACTGATTTTATTCCAAACTAGACGTGCTATAACAATTAACAACCTTTTTTACAGAGAATTTCATCTTTAGGACTCTGAATCTTAAAAATGCAACAACTATAAGCATAGACATTCCGTCACCATTTTGTAATGTGAATGCCATTTAGTTTCCTATGTTTTGTTTGTCATTAGTAGGATCTAGTCGAGGCTGTTGAGCCTTAAAATAGGCTGAACCCGGATAAAATTCATACAGAAATGAAATTTATATTTTCTGAAAGTTCTATGTCTGTAGTATCCATAAACACAAAGTTCCAAAGAGTTCCCACTTGGGAAACTCTACTAATTACGATCAGCCGTTTCTTTTACAACGACATACGATCAAAGTTTACAAGCTAATTACACTAGAAACTATTTACATGTTGTAAAAATAGGTTGTGTCAGGGGAAGTAACTGTTGAAAAGAGTTTGATAAGACCGAACAAAACTATATCACAATTGCAAACATACCGTCGTCAGTTTTGTAGTTCATACAAGATCCAGTACAGTAGTCAAATTCGATCACAACTCCATCAGCCTGCGAAGGGCTTTCACAATGTCCACCTCGCTCACTAGCACACTTGTAGCATTTTAAACCATGTACGCTGTGCCCTTGAATCAGAAATTATCATTCAATTAGTGTTATCATTGTTATTGATGTTATCAGTATCATTATTGTTACTATGGTCATTATTACCGGTAAGATCATCACGCGTATCATTATAGATCTACTGTACTTATAGCATCAGCGTCGTCGTCAACTAAATAAACGTTTTGTATAGATACACTTGCTTACTTTCTTTTGCCTGTCAAAACTTGCAAAAAAGATCAATTTCAGATTTGCTATATCTATCTTGTATGATTTTAATGAAATACTAAAATGTTTGTAAACAAGAAAACAAACAAAAGCCCTACCGAATAAGGACACTGCCAATATTCCTACCAGTACTAACATCGTTATCATCGTCAAAACGCTCATCTTCACCGCGTCGTTTTAAATATTTATGTTGTGCTATTGATTTTTTGCAGGTAGGCCTACGTAGTACGTGGTTAGGTGTTTATGAAATTTTATATCGTCAAAAGCAAACAGAATTGAAGTCTAGTTATGCGTGCAATTTATTAAAACTAGACGGTTGCAACTGTGGCCTTGAAGTAAACTTTAACGGAAAATATAAACACTTACACTTCATGCACAATATAAATATATCTATGCGTCATTATAGGCTGAAACTGGGTCGATGGGTGGCCTTATTAGGCTATTTTTAACCAAATTACTGTGTTTGGGTCTAAGCTACGTCGGGACGAGGTTTGTGTGGAATTCAATACGTTCAAATACAGTCATTCAGGCGTGCAATCGACCAACGCAATTGATTTAAGACATTTTGTGCGTTCATTAAGCGATTGCACAAAGAATAATTTTAAAAATTAAGCGCTGGTTATTATGCAAAATTAATGTTACATGCAACCATCACAGCTCGAAGTCGTGATTATGGATTATGCTTTTTTTCCGGCTTTGTTTTGTCTTTTTACAATCATTTGAAGTTTCAATACCACATTTACACGTATAACTCTTAATTCACATGTACCAAGAAAGATGTCTTACTGGCGGAAATAACCTTTATTTGTACCAAAAGCATTCATAATTTTACTTTTTAAATCGATGTACATGTTAGAAATATATATAGCAGTATTTTTTTTAAAAAAATAGATCTATTGCAAAAATTCAAAAAGGCGTCCTGGCATTTTTTTTTTTATTTTTTACGTGAAAAAGCGACTTGAATAAAAAAGAACAACATTGTTTTAGACTGAATAGAGCATGGTTTTATCATTATCCTATCAGTATATTTATTTTAGAATATCTGTCAATATAAAAAGATCATGGGACTTTAAAGTAAAGTTTTGTGAAAGCTAAGCTAATATTTTGTGAGCTTCGGTTCTTAAATGAATGTAAAAAAATAAAAGCTTAATCACGACTTCGAGCTCCTATGTTTGCAACTTCATGTAGAGGTTTGAATCCAATAAATTTTATGATAATGTTTGCATTCGCCTTTGTAAATACTTTCTCACATAAATTATAATGCTTGAATTGGTTAAACTTTCGAATTTTGTATAATATCATGCCTTTATTTGTTCATTGAAGATGTACCACTCTTCAAAGCTGGAGGAAATAAAGATATAATCTTTTTGGCCGTATATAAAATCGCTTAAATACAGCTAGTTTTTGTCATGATTTTCAGTCTTTCACATCTATCACGGCAGATCTATCTATATACAAACAAAAAAAGCCAACACACAGCATGGTAAGGTCCTGGTCAAGTGACTCGAACATGTTCTGTAAACAACGTATTCTGCGAGTAGAAGCGCAAGAATACCTCGAGTCACTTTCGGTTGAGCTGACACTTCAGATTTTGTCACAGAAACCTGTAATATGGATTAAAATCACATTCAGTAGGTCCTTTTAACGGCTGAATATCAAAACAAAGGCAATCTGCAATGAAAATGGCTCTTAAACACAGAGAAAATTACACTTTCATAATATGGACTACGCTTGAGTGGACTGCGGAGGAAGACCGCCTATTTGTAGGTTTCATACCTAGATAAAAGATACGTGGTAGACCGTAAAATGGTTTCTGGTGTACTTTAATCGAGACAAATGTTAGCTGGTGAGAAAAACTGTCGGAGTTTAGAGGTGGCTGATTACTTTTGTCCTAATAAGTTTTATTTCACGTGTTTTGATTCAAATGACCACATGCAGGATGTGGCCAAGTTCTTTACCAATCGTCCACCGATTCTGGCCTGTTCTTCAGCTCATGTCATTCCGATGCCAATGTAAAATAATGTACAATGTATATAGCAATACACGGTACACACAATAATTCTTAGATGTCATACGGCCCCAAAACTCTATTTTAAACACTGATGTGATGTCTTGTGTTCACTTTATGCAGTTTTTATTCGCTGGTTGTATAGTAAATCTTAAAATGACGGCGTTTTGTCCGTCAGTAAGTACATAGGTTCCCTAATTTAAACAAAACAAGTTTTAGTTCTGTTTTCTGAAGGTTTGAGAGCATAATATGGTGTACTTGTCTATATACGTACCTGTGCTCTTTACCCGAGTTATTCAAAGAAGATCTTTTACAGATGAAAAGTTAACAAGTTTCAATTCATTTACATGAAAGTTGTAATTGTAGACAAGCAAACTCAAGAATGATAAAAGAATGTAATTCAATCATAGGCACAGATAAAGTTATGAATCTTAAACTTTGCATTCTTTCAATATCCTCTTTCATTATGCTAAATATCAAGTAAATCTGTCGAACGGATCTTAGTTATATTCCCTGCAAGCATATTTTCATATGTTCAAGTTAGATGTAACGTAATAAGAAACTGCACTTTTTCTCTATGTATAATTTCATACGATAAAGGGAGACCATAAAAATTGGATCAGCTGTAGTTGTGATTTTAAGTCACTGCAGAGTCCTCTGTCTTGTGTAAAATATCAGTTCGATCCCTTACATTTTTATCATACCATTCATAAAGTGAGACGATGTTTAAAAATGATATAAGCTATGGCTCTTGGATATTGCATTCCGTCTTATTGTGTAAAGTATCAACTCAGTCCCTTCAACATTTTTCTTCACAAACCTATTACCTAAAGTGGAAGATTTTAAATGGGGAATGAGCAATAGCTATGGTTATTGGTATCTGAATTCTCTCTTATGTGTCCTGTATCAACTTAGTGCATTCTAGAGTTT
Source organism: Saxidomus purpurata (assembly GCA_022818135.1). Classification (NCBI taxonomy): domain Eukaryota; kingdom Metazoa; phylum Mollusca; class Bivalvia; order Venerida; family Veneridae; genus Saxidomus; species Saxidomus purpurata. The sequence continues at coordinate 29,141,351 of JAFMSR010000008.1, forward strand.
GGTTCTTTGTTAGTATACTCCCTCAATGAATGTCCGTATCATTGGTGTAAGCAGCTAGAGTTATGGTTCTTTGTTAGTATACTCCCTCTCAGTGTCCTGTATCAATTGGTGTAAGCTAGAGTTTGGTTCTTTGTTAGTATACTCCCTCTCAGTGTCCTGTATCATTGGTGTAAGCTAGAGTTTGGTTCTTTGTTAGTATACTCCCTCTCAGTGTCCTGTATCATTGGTGTAAGCTAGAGTTTGGTTCTTTGTTAGTATACTCCCTCGCAATGTCCTGTATCAACCCAAGCTAAGTATCTGAGTATCAACTCAATCCCTTCAATACTTCAAAATTTATTCTCCGGTCAAGAATATTACATAAAGAGAAATAAGTTTAAATGGGGAAAGGTAGAGGTATGGTTCGATAGTTTGTTACTTTACTTCTTCTCAGTGGGCTCTATCAATGTGTGAAGTATCAAGACAATCAAGTACATACTTTTCAAACTCTTTTTACATACAGGTCTACACAAAAATAGTCTAAGAGTTATGGTTCTTTGTCATTGCACTCCGTCTCCGTGACCTCCATCAATGTGTGAAGTAACAACTCAAACCCCTCAAAAGTTTTCGATGTATGTTCGAAGAAAAAAATCATAGAACAACCTCGTGTATGCAATTGATGTTGCATTTTTCATTGGATCTTCATGAAACCTAGTCAGTATGATTGCCTTGATGGAATTTATGTCGAGTTCGAATATTATTTATCTAGAGTAAAAAACTAGGCCACGTGGTCAAATCACAAAAACAACCTGTGTATGCATTAGCTAGAGGTTATATTTTTTCGTTTGATCCTTATGAAACTTGGTCAGTATGATTGTCTTGATGGAATCTAGGTCGTGTACTTATAAGAGTTATATGGCATTGAAAACTAGGCCACGGGGTCAAATCATAGAACAAACTTGTGTATGCAACAAAAGTTGTTTTTCATTGAATTTTCATGAAACTTAGTCAGTTTGATTGCATTGATGGAATCTAATTCTAGTTCGAATATGGGTCATCTGGCGTCAAAAAGTAGTTCAACATGTCAAATCATAGAAACTTCTTGTGTATGCAATAGAGGTTGCACTTTTCATTTGATTTTAATGAAACTAGTTCAGATGGACTGCCTTGATAAAATCTAGGTCGATTTCAATATGGATTATCTCGGATAAAAAACTTGCTCCGGGGTTTGAAGGGTTTTAAAATAAATTGGCACAAATGTTCGGCACAGGTCAAGGTCACAGACTGTGAGACACCACTTTGTGGGCATTTGTCTCTTACAAGTGACAGCTCTTGTTTCTTTTTTATGATTTTACCGGTTGACCTAGTATTCGACCAAACATGACCAATATTTAACCTAGAGACCATCAAACAATTTGCATTGTAATTATGTAAACATTGTCCTCTGGAGTATACGCAAGGATCATAGAATTATATGATTTGACATGGTGACTTAGTTTTTAAATAACGTTACCAAGTTTCGGCTTCAACCTATAGGTCATCAAGATTCTGACTAATTTTCATGAAGATCGTGTGCACAATATTGTCACAAGAGTGTTCACAAGGGACTTCTATGATTTGATCTTGTGATCTAGTCCTTTGATCCCATGTGACCTAGTTTCGAGTTCGTTATATGGAGGTTTCAGACAAAATTGTATGATATTTGGAACAAAATGCTTTTAGTTCTTTTTAAGGGTTTTCTTGGATTTGACCTGTTGATCTTGTTATTGGATTCGCATGATCTTTCAAATTCAACCCAGAGTTGATGAATACAAATATTCAGACTCATGATAACTGGCTACAAAATAGGATTTCTGTTTAGACCATTCTAAAGAGTTTCCTATAATTTGACCTGGTGGCCAAGATTCTGATCTATAGTGACCCAGATTTAAAGTCCAGCTAAAGTTCATTAAGGCAACTATTCTGACGAATACTAATATTCCTGAGGAACTGGTAAAAAGTGCGGACACTAGAGTTAAAAGATAAATGTGGAGAGACATGCAGGCAGACGACAGACATCTGGCAATTACAACAGCTCCCCATGAGCGCTGTGTGTGCAAGTGAACTAAAATGACCAAGTGGGAGTTACTATTGAACCCAGGGACATGGTTTAAAACAATCTAGGTAAAGCACCACTAAACAATACTGCATATTGCGGAATATTCATGCTCTGCGACTTGGTTTTGTTTGAGAACATTGTTAAAGTTGTTTTTATATAAATCCGTGTAAAACATGAGAGCCTGGTAGAGTCAGTTTCGACACAAAATGTATCTTATGTATTTGGTTAAACTTTGCAGAGGATCATAGAAAAATACACAACAAACATCAAATACTTTAGGATCTTAAAAGTTTTCAAGTTATAGCTTCCATATAAGTTCAAATAAAAGGGCCTACTGGTACATATATATGTGAAAAGCTATCCCCCTGGGTGGGGCCACATTCAACCAATGGAACATTATTTGAATTAATTTAGAATACCATTTATGTGTGTGATCATGATGCCGGATTGGCATACATCCAATGATCCTTTAACCACATACCATCTGATGAGCTATATAATATCGAAATAAGGACAATAAAATCATGGCGCAACAATGGACCAAAATACAGTAAAGTCCCTGTTAAACTACCTGTATAAAATGATCTTAATATTGAAATGGACCATTTGGTTCATAAATGGTTGGTCTTAATAGCGAGGTAGGTCTTACTATCGGGTGGTATTAAGAGCGGAACTTTACTGTACATTAATTGTAAGGGGCTTTAACCATACCTTGACATGTGATGAATAGGGAAAAACTTTAAAAGGCAATGTAAAAATGATACATTTTTACTTTTATTTCAAAATGAAAAAAGAAAATATAAAAGTAATTGGTAATCTTCAAAGCTTTCTTTATGATTAATTATTTCTATTATGATATCTGTTGTGCAGTATGGCTCTATAAACTTGTAGTAATTTTAAACTTTAATGACTTTGAATATCCATCTGACAAAGACCTAACATATAAGTATACAGTCAAACCTGTCATAAACAAATAACTTTAGTTAGAGATTCCATCAATAGTGACCATATAAAACAGGTAATTGCTTAAACAGTTATAATCATGTACTTGTGTACAAACTCGTTATAAGAGATACAACATCTGCTGCCTGATGCAAGTGCCTGCTTCATTATTAAAGTGGCAATTTTCGCATTTTAAACAGTACTTCTAGAAACACTCCTGTATAAATAGAATTCGCTATTTTGGACCTTGTCGTGACCATAACATTATTGAATATGGGGGAATTGATATAAAACCATAAACCGTGACAATAATAACCTTCGGTATGTTGATATAATCCACACGGTGGTCTTTATAATTAAAGTTTTAACGAAACCAGCAGAAATGATTACTGGCGTAGTGGTATAAAAGGTGAAGTCAAGATCGGTGGGTTTCGAGTTCGAATCTCAGTATTGTTTTTTTTTATTTTATTTAAAGAATCGTAATTTTTTTTCACAATTTTCACCTGATTTTTAGTCAGTAGAATTTATTATTAAAAAGACTTAACAAATTTGTCATGAACATATGCAATACGTATATTTAAAGCTATGGCAGAACAGCTTACTGACGTTGATCACAAAAGCGTTCAAATCGTCGGTTTGTGGAATTGCTAGTTTCCTTATTACAAATTACCGTACAAATCAATGATGGTGCGGTATAATAAATATAGATCTATTAGATCTACTTAGTTAAAAAAAAACAATATTGACTCGAAAGAAAGACTCGAACTCATACCCCCCTTTGGTGACTATAAAATGCAAGTATTTCAACGCCAAGCCCCAAACCACTGAGCTATTGCTCTTTTACTACTGATACAGCCACATTTAGCTCTCATTAACATTAAATAATACTGATAAATACCCTGTTTTACCTGATATTACAATATAGAATTTTCTGATAACAGTTATTACATATAGAACTATGATAAATACAACCTTTTTCCAATACAGTGTATATCGGGCGGGTATTACCAGTGGTCGTATATTACCGGGGCATTCCGAAAAATGATCCAAACGTAACTTGTGAATGACGTCACAACATAATTTGCGTTGTACATAGACACTGATACATGCTAAATAACATGGTGTGAGATTTATAAATTTTAGGTTTACGAACCCTAAATGTTCCAACCCCAACACTGCTGTATAATCACTGTTATTTAACGGGGTTTCTTTTAAATGTTTTAACACTTGGCTTGTTAAAACACATTTTTATTACATTATTTTAAATGTCAATATTACAAAATTGGCGGGGGACTAACCTACTGACTTGCCTGAAAACACTGACCAATTGTTTAGTTTTTGACCTGAAGAAGACATGGGTGAAATTTACCATGCACCGGTTCACCCTCCAAGACTGTTACTTAAAATAGACTAAATGGTGTTTACGTTTGCGTATGTTTTACTTTTGAAGGAATTCTTAAAATGATCGTCTTTTACATAAATTATAAATAAAAGGTATAGGACAATAACAAATCAAATATATCAGGTGAATGGTCATAATTCTTTTCAGAATTTGTTTCTGAAATTTAAATACATCGGTAATACAACCCACCAGGATATAATTATGTCAATATTCTGTGTAAACTATTACCAGATTTTCGCATTTTAAACAGTACTTATAAAACACTCCTGTAAGTTACATATAGAACTATGATGAATACAACCTTTTTCAAATATATGTCATTATTCTGAGTAAACTTTCACCAGATTTTAAAGAAAACGTATAGTGAGTCACTGAATCAGTTTCACAATGGTACAAAAAGTTTTGGCAATATTGGGCGTTTTATTTGTATGTTTAAGAGTGAAGAGAATTTTTCATCTGTGTAACATACGTGACAGCAATGTGATTAAAGGTGTTGCCGTCATGTGATTACAAGTGTGACAGTCATGTGATCAGAAGTGTGACAGTCATGTGATTACAAGTGTGATAGTCATGTGATTTTAGGTGTGACAGTCATGTGAACAGAAAGAGTGACATTTTTATATCCATACAGGCAGAGAGTTGACAGTAATGTTGACAGAAGTGTGACATATTCGATGGTCATGTGAAATAAGAGATGAAATCTATGACAGTTATGTGTACCGATGTTTGACATTTGTCACAATAATGTAAACAAAAATAAAAGAAATGTGATAGGCCTAGCTGTGATCACAATGTAAAACCTAAGCCGTAACATTTATAAAAGTAATAGAAATATGTATGGCACCTCGAGTAATATATCTGTTAAGAAGGCATACGCCTTATCACACATGTCCACGACATAAACTAGAAAATGTCAGTTAGCATTACATGATGGCTGTACAAACTTCGTGCAACGGTCTTGTCTTGTTTTGCACGAAATGTTCAGGTACTACATGTAGTTGTTTTCACCTGACCAGTACCACACAATCAATACAACAATACAGAAGATTCCCAGGACAATGCTGGTAATGATCAGGTTCTTTGCAGAACGTGACATCTTATCGGCTCTCTCAATGTCACCAGCACGCATTAGGTTGTTCGCCTGAAAATGAAATGGAAAATATCGCAAGTGTGAATGCATCTAACATGCATCATTTCAAGCTTGAAATATATCAAAATCGTTACTGTTATTATATTATGATAGAGTATTAAAATAAAAGAAATATCGTTTGTGCATGTAGGTATGTTAACACCGTACTCTTTTAGTTAAGAATTAATATACTTTGTTAGAGTAGTGTATCTTCGTTGTATGATAATTCCCGATGTAACTTGTTTGAGCAGTTCTGAATGAAAGCCTTCTCAAACTGTGAAAATGTTGTTTTCAACTGTATATTCAGAAGAGAAAAAACTACAGTTTATAATTTTGCACTTTTAAAGCTAACCGCATTTACTAAATTTACAAACCTCATTTGCGTAGTAGATGGCGCATAAACCTGTCGGCCAGAAGCAACAAAGACAGGCGAGTATAGACGATACCATGTAGTCCTGAACTAGGGGCTGAATACTAGTAACCACGCTAATAGCCTGTCGTGGCTGATTCACTACCTGTAGAAGTATGTTGTTTAAGAAGGATGTGAAAATTTCGTTTACAATGTAAGTATTTGTAGGTTCAGCTGTATGTATTTGTGAGTGCTTCCAACCAATTTACTGTAAGGTTTAAACAAATAAACCACCAGAAACGAAGCACTCTTCAAACCTCTCAATACGTTTACTGGTTTAAACATACCCCGGTATCAATTCGTGCATTTATGTTTGCTCATTTTGCCGTGTCGAATTAGAAACAACGACAATATTTTGCCGTGCTCTCGAGTTGAGTTGGCGCCACCGCCAACACAAGACCACGACAGCAATAAATAACTAAAACCCGACATTGCAAAGACGAAACAACTTCAAAGAAAGGGCGCCAGTACGGCACTAGTGAACGAAAGCACGCCAGTTAGTTGTATCGTGTTGTCGTGCTGTCGCCTACCCACTTTTTGTTCTTTCGTCCTTTGTTTCGTGTTGGTCGGAACTCCAACATGACACCATGGCAAAATAAGCGGCATAACAACAAAAATATATTGCATGATTACAGCACTGCATGTGCATTTTGTGTAACTGATATGCAAATGTCACCCGGAGGCGATATAACGGCGTGGCAGATTCTCGTGTTGACAGGGGCGCCAGTACGAAACAACGAAAGCACGACAAGGTTGTGCTTTGTCGTAAGTTTCGCCAACTTTCTCGTGTTAGCGTCCCCCGCCAAATGGACACAAGGACAAGAAAAGGGTGAAACAACGAAATGACGCTTAGGCGACAACACGACATAACTATTAATCGCACTGTCGTCCTGTATTGTCGTATTTTAGCCCTTTCAGTTTCATTATTTAGACCTTGTATTGTCACGTGTGGTCGTTATATCGTGTTGTCGTTGGCTCACTAAGAACACGACTGAAATGGATTTGTCGTCAAAGCTGCTCGCTCTCAGATTTTTGTAAGTTTTTTTTTCAACAGTAACTGAGAGCGAACAGCTTTAAACGGTTTTGTGTTGTCCTTTTGGCGAATCCGCCAGAACGACAACGCGACATGCCAGAAATCAGCCACCAAAAATGTAGTTTGACCCGCTTTACAGTCAGTTTTTAATACTGTACTGTTATATTATAACTTAAGAATAGTACTTTTTTAAAACCGTATTAAAACTCAAAAAAGCCGATGCTGCTGTTTTCATCAACGGCACAACATTCCCAAGAAGAACTTTGCATCTTTTTAAACGCACACGTGCCGGTTCAGTTCTTTCAGCAGGCATTTACCAGTAGGTTTTACTTGACTAGATTCTTACCACTGAGGTAGCTGTATGAGAATATGCATGCTGTCCGTAGCCTCCCCCTGCTTGTGGGGGGTAGGCCAGTTGTCCGTAACCTGCTCCTGCCGGCGGCTGGTATGTCAGTTGTTCGCAGCCTGCTCCTGTTGGCGGCTGGTATGCCGGAGGTGGTTCTACGCCAATTGTGGCATTCTTCCCAGTGTACTCATCCGGTTGATCATAACCTAGGGAAAAGTCAAAGAGAATATTTTCTCAATAAATATGGACTTTCAAATCTGCTTATAACATCATCATGTTCTTGTCGTTATGATAGTTTTCAAATTAACTGAAGCGTACAAATCTGCAGGACTAATCGAGTAATGGTGTGATTAAATATAGACACACTTTTGACTGACTAGATGGTGACATTTTAAAGCAGAAGATCAGAGGAGGGATCACCTTTGGTTTGGATTTCATTGAAGGCCTCTTCCCGAACTTCGGTAGCATGATGCTCTCAAGGACAATAACGGAATCATGGAAATAAACGATGCTGTGTTTATACGTGCAAAATGAAAAATAAATATTAAAACTCATTTTGCTACTATTTTTTTGAATGTTTATCTACTAAAAGTACAGTTTCCGTTAAATTTGTGATTTCTATACTTAAACATGATCATGACTATATTCAACGTTTTTTTCAATAACAGGTAAAGACACTGGTGCAAAATTGTCACAAAATACACCCGTCACGTGCCCGAAATGCACTGGACATCATGCAACTACATCTTTATCAACCAAGTTAAATCGTCGTCAATGGAAATTCTGTAACAACCAATTACTGCTACGATGTGGCTGATATTTAAACATATCCACGATGCCCTTATAGTTAGTAAATATTTGACAACAGGTGTGTCAGGTAGAGAACAGTCACTGCTAATTAGTACAATCTCAGCTGCTCAAAGTCCATATCTCCACAGTGCTTTAAAATGAATGGTTGGTTATCGAACTTTGCCGTCGGTTCTGACCAGTTTAGGTGCGGTTGTACAAAGGGTCTTAGCTGTTAAAATCTGAACGATAACTCGCCACAGACACAAAGCCCATAAACATTGTCATACAATGTTTGGTAATAAATGTCAATGCACAAAGATGAACTGGCAAATTTTCAGAAGTTCCCCGACCCCATGTTTATACGTTTTAAGATTGAGGAAGTGACGTCACAATGTCTATAACGTTACGTCGCAAGTATTTCTCGAAAGCCGTCTGTCACTGGAGGAAGTTTTACGGCACGGGCAAAATCACCGGAAATGCCGATAAGATATGCAATAAAAAGGGAACACAATGCGAGACTAACGGACGAATCATAAGAGATCACCACGCGAGACCAAAGAAACACAATGCGAGACTAACAGACTGATAACAAGGTATCCCCAAGCGAGACTAAAGGAACACCAAATGAGACTAACAAACGGGTCCTAAGGTTCACCAAGCGAGACTAACAGACGGATCATTTAAAGTGATCGACAACTGAGACTAAAGGAACACTACGCGAGACTAACGGACGGATCATAAGGGATCACCAAGCAGACTAAAGGAACACCACGCGAGACTAACAGATATATTGACGAACGAATACCATGTCCAACTTGATTGTAGTGTTTACAGGGAGTTTAACATGTTCCTATGTTTAGGGGAAGCTGCCCGGGTGTTCTGCACGACTCAGACACATCCTTTAGGTAAGGTATATACAGAAGTTACAGGGACTGACCAAGTTTTTCAACACATTTTGCAAAAATGGCTTTACACATTATATGTAAATACTCGGGTCTAAACAATATAACGTGATTTTGAATGCCAGGCAGATCGTTTAAAACTTCCTTGTTCATGCGTATCGTATATCCTGGACCGTTCCTATGTGTAATTTGAGCCAAGATAATTGTTTTAACAAAATCGCGATATTTGCATGATTTTTGCAATAGATCTTTGACTATGAATCATTACAGTTGACACTGGTACATTAGATTTTCTATTGTCTCACGATTTGACCCGAAAACAAGTCACGGTTGTTTAGATTTATAAAATGAACATACAATGTATATCTCATTTCATACCTGTCTTATTAAGTACCAATAATGAACCAATTATTATCAAAAAGTGGATCAAAACAGTAAAATAAACTCACCCGCTCTTTCCTTGCTGTCTGCCATTGTCAAAACAACGTTTAAAATCTAAAAATATATAGTGATATTGTGCGACAATAATACCTGGTACTCATAAATCTTCCCCAATATTTTCGGGTACGTTCGGGTGTTTTCGTTGTTTCAATAATACATTTCACCGACTGAAGTTTGCACTGCAGAGACAGTGGCGTAGCGGTAAGATGCCTAAATTGAATGCTAGATTCCATGGGTTCGAATTTTAATTTCTATAAGTGTATGGCTATTTTTATTTAATGTGTGACACTATCTTATGCACCGTTTTCGCTTTTATATATTCTATGATATTTCTTTTGAATTTTATTGTTGGTTAATTTTCCTTTGTTTTCTGTGTTTTTATGTACTAATACTTAAATATTATTGATATTCATGGCATTTCAGGAATTACATAAAATTACATCGTCCGTTGAGTGAATATTTTTCTGTCTGTCCCTGGGTTATCTATGAAATCCTTCGATATATTATAGTTAGAATAGCTTTAGTTACCAAACACAAAGGTGTTGTTTTCTTAGTCCAAATATCCACATATTGCATTGGTGGAAATGGATCAATTACTCACGGATATTGATGAATAAATTTTCTCTTTATAATATCATTAATTCATTGGCAAAGTGAAATAGTAGCTATTTTTTCAAGAATCTGTTCTCATAACATTTCAAGATGGCAACTTCTTTTGAACTGCCAACGTCACGACCGTTCATAGTGATCGGACAAAACACTAACTTGTCAAGTTCATGGGACATATATGTAAAAAGATTTGAATATTATTGTGATGCAACAGGAATTACAAAAAAATGAAAGAAATTAAGCTCTGTTTTTACATCTCTGTGTTGAAGAAGTGCAAGATATTTATGAAACAATGACGACTACAGGAAATACTTACGTGGACACAGTTAAAGCTCTTACATAATACTTCAACCAAAAGAAAAACATCGCATATGAACGACACCGTTTTCGTTAAGAAAAACAACGTAATGAGAAATCTGTGGACAATAACATAATAAGGCTCAAAAAGCTTGATGTTTCATGTGACTTTCCTGGAGACACCGTTGACGACACGATCCGTGACCAAGTCGTAGAGAATTGCATCTCTAGTGAGCTGAAAAGGAAATTTCTGCGCGAACAAGAACTTACCCTTGGAAAAGTGCAAACAATTGCTCATACAACAGAACTCGCAGATTTGCAAGCAGACAAAATGCAAAATTCTGTGAATAGTCAAAAATCACCAGCACCGTCAGTACACAATTCGTATGACGACGTCAATTAGTTACAACGTCCGAAGCAAGGAAAATCCCAACGGAAACAATTTCAGCCTAGAGCAATGCCAGCACAAAAGCCAGCAAAATACCGTTGTGGAGGAAAGGGTCATTCCGGGCATGAATGCATCAAGTCTCGAAATATCGTGTGCAACAAGTGCAAAAAGCAAGGTCACATAGCTCAAATGTGTTAATCAAAGAAAAGTGAAGTGCGTTGTGTAAATGAAAATGAGGAATCTGATTATTCTAGAGATGAAAATGAATGTGTATTTGGATTAAATTCAAAAGTTCAGTCACCATTTGTGGAAGTGGAAATTGAAGGAAATAAGTGTAAATTGCTATTTGATTCTGGATCTAGTGTTAATTGCTTGGATTGGTCTACTTTTGAAAAGTTAACTCAAAAAGCACGACAATCGCAAAATTTCATTCCAAAATTTATCCGTATGTTCTATCTCAACCTTTGAAGATTCTTGGAGTTGCTGATTTAAATCTGAAAATTAATGAGAAAATTGAAAAAATCAGGTTTCACATCATTGATAGTGAGTGCACGCAATTATATAGTCAGCAATGTGCAGTAAATCTTGGATTACTGAAATTCTATGTGAATAACGCAGTAAACGGTGAGAACACGGTGGATCACAATATCACAATACAGCGACGGATTCCAGGGACTTGGAAAACTCAAGGATTGATTTCAAACTCTAACTCAACATAAAAAATAATGTGAAGCCGTCGCACAGCCAAATCGCCGCATACCATTCAAAATGCGACAGCAAGCCAACAAGAAAATCATACAACTTCTAGAAGCCGACGTTATCGAGAAAGTAGAAGGCGCGACTCCATGGGTATCACCCTTGGTAGTTATTCCCAATAGTAATGGGGACATTCGAATATGCGTTGACATGAGGCAAGCTAACTTAGCTATCGAAAGGGAACGCTTCCATATGCCAAATATAGATGAAACTTTAGAAGAACTCAATGGAGCCAAATTCTTCACGAAGCTAGACTTAAACATGGGTTACCACCAAATACAACTCGATTCAAAAAGCCGAGACATCACCTGCTTTGTGACAAATGATGGTATATTCAGATATAAAAGACTAATGTTCGGAATTTCAAGTGCCTCTGAGGTCTATCAGACAGTCATTCAGCACACACTTTAAGACACACCGAACTGCAAAAACATTTCGGATGATATAATTGTGTATTAGAAGAGAAGAACACGACGCGACCCTGAGAAAAGTATTGCAACGTGTACGAGACAAAAATTTGACACTCAATAAAGAGAAGTGCGAATTTTGCAAAACAACGATGACATTCATGGGTCCCACAGTAACCGCTGAAGGACTTATGCCACAGGAGGGCAAGATTGAAGCAGTGCCAAATACAGCACCCCAACAAAACGTCAAAGAAGTGAAATCCTTCTTAGGACTCTTGAACTATTGCTCTAAATTTCTTCCGAACTTTGCGACAATTTCTGAGCCCATCAGAAAATTAACAAGAAAGAACACCTCTTTCATCTGGGGGAAAGAACAACAATCAGCGTTTCAAACCTTGAAATCGATGCAAATCAGTGCTGGTGGTATGTTATTTTACAACCCAAATGTCGAAACAACAATCGTAGATGCATCTCCATTTGGATTAGGTGCAATTTTATTGCAGAAACAAAGGGATGGCCACTTTAAGCCAGTAGCATATGCCAGTACGACATTAAATCAGACTGAAAGGCGATACAGTCAAATTGAACGTGAATGCCTAGTAGTTACATGGGAAAACGAAAAGTTTCGAACATATGTGTATGGATTAAAATTCAAGGTGATCACTGATCACAAATCGTTCATCAACATCTTCAAACCAACACACATACCTCCAGCAAGACTTGAAAGTATGTTATTATGCCTGCAATGTTACCAATTTACAGTAGAATTTCAACCAGGAGCATTAAACCCTGCCGACATCCTTTCAAGGTCAACAATCAAGCAATAAAAATGTGAAATATCTATCATTACTGAGAAATACATTGAATACCTGTGTGAAAATACTGTACCCTCAGTCTTGACCTTTGACCAAAAATATAAAAAAAGAGTCATGCCAGGACAAATTCATTCAAGAACTGAATCAGTGCATAAATGAGGGCAAATGGCTGAAACATGAGAAATTCAAGACATTGTTCACGGGATGCTGAAAAATCAGGGCTGTGTTCGTGGGTTGTGCTGGGCTGGGCTCGTGGGCTGAACCCAAGGCCATGGACCTGTAGTCTCAAGGACATGAATTCGCAGACGATATGGTCAAAACCTCGTGGTCATCAGGTTAAAGAGGCATTATTGTTCCTTGTTGAGGCTAGAATGACATTTTATTAGCAGGCAGTAGTGGCTGTTAGTGATATCTTCATCGTTTACTCGACGGAGTTATCATAATGATTTAATTCAACATGTGCTATTAGTCAGCCATAGGTATACTTTGTGATGATATACATATTGTTTTTTTTTACATATAAGATCAATGGTTCTAAAATTGTACAAATATTTATTAAGTTTTAACACATTGATTGCCATTTGACAAAAAACAAACCAATCCCAAAATGGTGACTCCAGTATACTCCCTTTCATACTTCCTTTATAGTTTATACCAATTCATTTTAGCTCGATTGCGAAGAAAGCTTGTAGCTTATCGAGTCACTCTCGAGTCCGCTTCCGCGGTGTCATATGACGAAGTACGGTCGTGACCCAAGTTGGGCTCGAACCCGCAACGTCTAGGATGAGCGGTCGACACCTTAACCTCTACACCATCGCTCCTTTGCGGAGTGGGTGTGGGGGTAGAATAAGTTTGGTCTTGGAAACATTGAAATACGTTCATGATCTTTCTCATTTCTCTTAATTCAATGAATTCAATTTAACCACGACAGTGGTTTGAACAGGCTGTTGAAGATAAGAAAATAATATCCTGTTAACTTTTGAAAAGTCAGGTCGTTTAACCGATTAAATTAAGTTCACTATATTATTTAAAAACCAAAATGTACCCTACCTCACGTATGTGCAAAGAAATGCATATGTGTACACTTTACATACGAACTTAAGCGCCTTAACGTTACAACCTACCTACCAAAGTTACCTTTATATACCATTTTAATAATAACATTTTAAAACTATGTATGCAATAGGCATCACATATTCAATACAAGAGGGTCATGATGGCCCTATATCGCTCACCTGACTACCATTTGCTATGATAAAAGGGGTCATGATTCTAACATAATTCGTCTAGGTCCACTTCACAATGATTAGTAACATTTCAAATATCTATTATCTGCCTGTCCGCCTTGTGTTTCCCCTATATAAGCCTATGTGAAATCAAGTGCTTTCCCCCTCCCGGGAAGGGTTTATTTTGACCAGGGGGTCATGATTTGAGCAATCATGGTAAAGGTTCACTATACAATGCTACATGCTAAATATTTCAGCTCTATGCCTTGTGGTTTCAGAGAAGAAGATTTTTGAAGTTTTTCCTGTATGAGCCTATGTAAAACCAAATGACCCCCCGGGCGGGGTTAATTTTGACCTAGGGCTCATAATTTGTACAATCTTTGTAGGAGTCCACTGGACAATGCCACATGCTAAATATCTAAGCTCTAGTCCTTGTGGTTTCAGAGAAGAAGATTTTTTAAATTTTTTCCTATATAAGCCTATGTAAAACCAAGTGACCGCGGGCAGGTCAATTTTGACCCGGGGCCCATAATTTATACAATCTTGGTACAAGTCTACTAGACAATGCCACATACTAAATATCTGAGCTCTAGGCCTTGTGGTTTCCGAGAACAATAATTTTTAAGTTTTTCTTATATAAGCCTATGCAAAACTAAGTGACCACCCGCACGGGATCAATTTTGACACGGGGGCATAATTTGAACAATCTTGATAGAGGTCCACTAGACAATGCTACATGCCAAACATCTAAGCTCTAGGCCTTGTCGTTTCAGAGAAGAAGATTTTTAAAGTTTGTCCTATATAAGCCTATGCAAAACTGAGTGACTTCCCGCGCGGGGTCAATTTTGACCCGGGGGTCATAATTTGAACAATCTGGGTAAAGGTCAACTAGACAATGCTACATGCCAAATATCTAAGCTCTAGGCCTTGTGGTTTCAGAGAAAAATATTTTTAAAGTTTTTCCTATTTGTTGCCATAGCAACCAGAGTTCTGCGTAGAAAGGAATTCTTTTAACACTTTGATAGAGCTTTATGCCAGCAACATTCTTGCAAAATTTCAACAACATTGGCCTAGTGGTTTCAGATTAGATGTCGTTTGAAGGAAATGGTTGACGGACGGACGTACGACGGACTCCGGACGGAAAGCGATTGTAATAGCTCACTCTGGCACTTTGCCAGGCTTCAAAAGCAAAAATGAAAAATAATGCTGACAGACGAGCAAGCACCCGTCAGGTGCATTACAAACTGGGACAGAAAGTTCTAATCTTAAACAGAAATTTTGGAAAATTAAATTCAAAGTGGAGCACTGAAATATACATTGTTACAGGACAGAAAGGCAATCAATTCAAAATAAAATCAAGATTTAATGAAACATTCAGAAAAACATTTCCCACACAAGGCCTTTCTATCATGAATAAACTTGCCAAACCAATGGATTGACCATTAGTGTTCAAAAATTTTTGAAGATTTTGATTTTGAGATTTTTATAGCATGTGAAATGGCTGAAATGAAAAAACTCAAATCATCACAAATAATCATTCTTGTCAGTCTAATAATGAAAAGACAATTAATCAAACAGCCATGACATTCTTGGCCTATAAATTGAGACAGACGTATAAACACTAATGTTATTAATGGTTCCCTGTTCAACTTTTAATGTTCTGGGAAATTCTTATCAATCTCAAGAAAGTGCGGATGTAATGTATCCAATGTCAGGGGCCAATACTTGACCATTGCTGATAAGACCCGCCTTCCGCTCTGCCTCTCTGATACCACATGTTGTAAACATATAGTTAGAATATATTTAGTAAACAAACACAAAAGTGTTGTTTTCTTACATTAGTCCAAATATCCAAATATTACAAGAATTTAACCAAAAACAATTCTTAGGTGACCATATAAGAATCATACTCCAACCGGGATAAAGAGACAGTGCTACAAGAGTGTAGAAGAGTACAAAATAAATATACCCTGGTTGATAGAGCATTATTTGAACTAGTTTAGAAGACCATTTATGTGTGTGATCATGATGTCCAGTCGGCATACATCCAATGATCCTGTAACTACACACCATGTTCACTATCTGATGAGCTATATAAAAGTTTAAAATCCGGACGCAACAATGGACCAAAATACAGTAAAGTTCCTGTAATAAGGCCTGTATACAATGGTCTGAATATTGAATAGGTCTTTTTATCAAGACCTTTTTACTATAAAATAGGCCATTTGGTTCATAAATGTTTGGTTTTAATAGCGACGTTTGGTCTTACTATCGGGTGGTATTAAGAGCGGAACTTTACTGTATTGTTAGGGACTTAAACCATACCTTGACATTTGATGAATACGGAAAAATATTAAAAAAGCAATGCAAAAATGATACATTTTTACTTTTATTTCAAAATGAAAAAAGTAAGTATAAAAGTAAATGATAATTTCTCTTTTCTTCAAAGCTTTTTTATGATTAATTATTTATATTATGATATCTGCTTTGCAGTTTTGTCACAAGTATGGCCCTATAAACTTGTGGTAATTTTAAACTTCAATGACTTTGAATATCCACCTGACAACGATCTAATATACAAGTATGCAGTCAAACCTGTCATAAACAAACAGCTTAGAGATTCCATCAAATGTGACCACATAAAACAGTTAATTGCTTAAAACAGCTATATACATGTACTTGTGTACAAACTTGTTATTAGAGATACAACATCTGCTGCCTGATGCAAGTGCCTGCTTCATTTAAACAGCATTTTAAACAGTACTTTTAAAACCACATACAATAAAACTATGATAGATAAAACCCTTTTCCAATATATGTCAATATTCTGTGTAAACTATTAACATATTTTAAAGAAAACTTGTAGTGAGTAATTGAATCAGTTTAACAATGGTGCAAATAGTTTTGGCAATATTGGGTTCATTATTTGTATGTTTGAGAGTGAAGACAATTTTTCAACTGTGTAACATACGTGACAGCAATATGATTAAAGGTGTGACAGTCATGTGATCAGGGGTGTTGCAGTCAAATGATTACAAGTGTGACAGTCATGTGATCAGAAGTGTGACAGTCATGTGATTACAAGTGTGACAGTCATGTGATTTGAGGTGTGACAGTCATGTGAACAAAACGAGTGGCATTTTGTTATATCCATATAGACGGAGGGTTGACAGTACTGTAGACAGAAGTGTGACATTTTCGATGGTCATGTGAAACAAAGGGGTCAAATCTATGACAGTCATGTGTACAGATGTTTGACATTTGTCACAATAATGTAAACAAAATGAAATGCGATAACTGTGAACATAATGTAAAACCTAAACCGTAACATTTATAAAAGTAATAGAAATATGTATGGCATCTTCAGTAATGTATCAGTTAAGAAGGCATACACCTAATCACACATATCGACGACATAAACTACAATATGTCAGTAAGCATTACATGATGAATGTACAAAGATTCGTGCAACGGTCTTGTCTTGTTTAGCACGAAATGTTCATGTACTACTGTGCTGTCCAGAACCACACTGAGGAAATTGCAATACAAATGAGTCCCAGGATAACGCTGGTAATGATCAGGTTCCTTGCAGAACGTGACATCCTATTGGCACCCTCAAGGTCACCAGCACGCATTAGGGTGTTCGCCTGAAAATGAAATGGAAAATATTGCAAGTATGAATGCATCTAACATGCATCATTTCAAGCTTGAAATATATCAAAATCGTTACTGTTAGTATATGATTGATACGAGTATCAAAATAAAAGAAATATCGTTTGTGTATGTAGGTATGTTAACACCGTACTCTTGTAGTTAAGCATTAATAGACTATGTTAGGCTACAGTAGTGTGTCTTTGTTATATGATAATTCCCGATGTAACTTGTTTGAGCAGTTTTGAATGAAAGCCTTCTCAAACTATGAAAAAGTTGCTTTCAACTGTATATTCAGAAGAGAAAAACTACACTTTATAATTTTGCACTTTTAAAGCTAACCGCATTCACTAAATTTACAAACCTCATTTGCATAGTAGATTGCACATAAACCTGTCGGCCAGAAGCAACAAAGACAGGCGATTATAGACGATACCATGTAGTCCGGAGCTCGCGGCTGAATAACCACGCCTATATCCTGTTGTGGCTGATTGACTACCTGTAGAAAAATACAAATAATTATACGACTGAAGTTATTTAAGAAGGATGAACATTTCAGGTACTGGTTAAAGCTAATCTACAGATAGGAAGGTCTGATATCTTTTTTCCGAGCGTCAAACATTTAACACATATACTGAAATGCATGGTTATAAATGAAAAATACACGCCCATTTTTGCAGATTTTAGGATGAATTTTACTTTCATAAGAAAATTACTTTTACAATGTAAGTCCTTGTAGGTTCAGCAGTATGTATATGTGAGTGCTTCCAATCTATTTACTGTAAGGTATAAACAAATAAACCATCAGAAACGAAGCACTCTTCAAACCTCTTAAACACAATACGTTTACTGATTTAAACATATCAATTCGTGCATTTATGGTGGCTTATTTCTGCCGAGTCGAGTTAGAAACGACACAGTTTTGTCGTGCTCTCGCGTCGAGTTGGCACCATCGCAAACACCAGACCACAACAACAATAAACAACACCAACTCGACATTGCAAAGGCGAAACAACGACAAAGAAAGGGCGACAGTACGACAAAGTGAACGACAGCACGCCAATTAGTTATATCGTGTTTTCGTGTTGTCGCCTACCCACGTTTTGTTCTTCCGTCCTTTGTTTCGTGTTGGTGGGTACTCCCAACACGACAGTGGCGACACCATGACGAAATAGGCGACATAACGACAGAAATATTCTGAATGATTACAGCACTGCATGTGCATTTTGTGTAACTGATATGCAAATGTCACCCGGAAGGGGAAATAACGATGTTGCAGATTATCGTGTTGGCAGGGGAGTTATTTCGCGCACTTTCTAGTGTTGACAACCCCTGCCAAATTAACAAAAGGACAAGAAAAAGGTTAAACAACGAAAGGCTGCTTGGGCGACAACACGATTTAACTATTCATTACACTGTCGTCCTGTATTGTCGTACTGTCGTCCCTTTAGTTTTATTATTTCAACCTTGTATTGTCACGTGTGGTCGTTATTTCGTGTTGTTATTGACTCACTAAGAACACGACTAAAATGGATTTGTCGTTAAACGGTTTCGTGTTGTCCTTTTGGCGAATCCGCCAGAACGACTACGCGACATGCCAAAAATCAGCAACCAAAAATGTAGTTTGTCCCGTTTTACAGTCATTTTTAATATTGTACTGTAACGTTGTAACTTAAAATAATACTGTTTTAAAACCGTATTATAACTCACAAAAGGCCATGCTGATGTTGTCATCAACGGCACAACATTCCAAAGAATACCTTTGCATTTCTTTAAACGGACCGGTGTACAGCAGGCGTTAACCAGTAGATTCGACTTGACTAGATACTTACCACTGTGGTAGCTGTATGAGAATACACAGGCTGTCCATAGCCTCCCCCTGCTTGTGAGGGGTAGGGCGGTTGTCCGTAACCTGCTCCTGCCGGCGGCTGGTATGCCGGAGGTGGTTCTTCGCCAAATGTGGCATTCTTCCCAGTGTACTCATCCGGTTGATCATAACCTAAAGAAATATTATCAATGAATATGGACTTTCAAGTCTGCTTATAACATCATCATATTCTTGTCGTAATACTAGTTTTCAAATTAAATGAAGCGTACCAATCTGCGAGACTAATCGAGTAATGGTTTGCTTAAATATGGACACACTTTTGAGTAAATGGTGACATTTTAAAGCAAAAGATCAGAGGAGGGATCACCTTTGATTTTAGTTTCATTGAAGGCCCCTTCTCGATGCATTCAAGGACAATAACGGAATAATGGAAATAAATGGCGTGCCGTCAATTTATAGTTAGCACGCGCAAAATGAAAAAAAAATATTAAAACTAATATTGCTACTTTTCTTGTAATTTCATCTACTGAAAGAAAAGTTGCCAGTAAATGTGTGATTTCTATACTTAAACATGCTCATGACTATATTTAACGTTTTTTTTTTCAATTTCAGGTAAAGACAATAGAGCAAAATTGTCACAAAATACACCCGTCACGTGCCCGAAATGCACTGGACACCATGCAACTACAAATTTATCAACCAAGTTAAATCGTTGTCAATGGAAATTCTGTAACAACCAATTACTGCTACGATGTGGCTGATATTAAAACATATTCACGATGCCTTTATATTTAGTAAATATTTGACAACAGGTGTGTCAGGTAGAGAACAATCACTGCTTATTAGTACATTATCAGCTATGTATATATATTTTAAGCAGGTGTTTGTTGATCCAACATAAACTGTTCAAGTAAACTGGCGGATAATTTATGAGCTCCCTCCCCCATCCGCATTGATCCCACTATGCGTACCGTCCATAAATGAAATTTAAAAACACTTAAATAAAACATATAGAAGTACAGTTGTAAACTAGCGCTGAAATAAGGAAGTTTTAAGTGATTATGTAGTTTTTTTTTCAGTCAGTTAGAAATATTTCAGTGGTAATGTTATTTGATAACGCCACAAACCGAGTGACTCATACAAAAGATTGATATACACGTATAACTGATAACGTCCCTTTGGTTAGTTACCAAATACCTGTGTAACTTAGCATCGAATTGTACGATTTCTATGCCCCCTTCGAAGAAGAGGGGTATATTGATTTGCAGATGTCGGTCGGTCGGTACATCGGTCGGTCGGTCGGTCGGTCGGTCCGTCGGTCGTTCCGTCGGTCGGTCCGTCTACCAACTGGTTTTCTGATGATTAGTCAAGAACGCTTGGGCCTAGGATCCTGAAACTTAATGAGGAGGTTGGTCATTACCAGCATGGAACCCCTATTGTTTTAGGTCAGTATGTCAAAGGTCATGGTCACAGTGACACGGAATAGTAAAACTGTTTCCAGATGAATGTTTAAAATGTTTGGACCTAGCATCTTCAAACTTGATGTGGAGGTTTGTCATGACCAGCAGATTTTAAGGTCAAGGTGACTCGTAATTGTAAAACAGTTTCCGAACGATAACTCGAGAACGCTTTGGCCTAAAATCTTGAAACTTGATGTGAAGGTTGGTCATAACCGGTAGAGGGCCCCTAACGGTTTTGAGATTCGAAGTTCAAAGGTTAAGCTCACAGTGACCTGGAATTGTAGAAATGTTTTCTGCTCAATAACTTAAGTTACAAGTGACCAATCGCAATGAAATTTAATTTGTAGGTAGTTTGCGGGGAGAGGAAGCTTGCGATGCATTTGGGGTCACTTGGATCAGATCAAGGTCACTGTTACTGAATTAGAAAAAATTGTTTCCGCTAAATAACATGAGTTAGGAGTGACCAATTGCAATGAAACTTGGTGTGTAGGTAACTGGCATGAAAAGGAAGATATTTAAATAGTTTTCTACTAAATTATTGTTTAAGCAATATTTTTTTTTCCGAGGCGGGAAAGCGGTTGGGGGGGGGGGGCAAGGTCACTGTTACTAAAATTAATTTTTCAAATATTTTTTGTCAGTTTTAAATTGTTTTCAGCCCCCTATCCCCCCCCCCACCAAAAAAAAATCTAGAGGTCAAGGTCAAGGGTTTTTTTATTATAAATTTGTTTAACACAAAAAAATTGTTTCAGTGTTTTATGTCAAGGTCACTACTAAAAATAGATTTTTAAATTTTTTTTTTTAGTTTTTAATTGTTTTTTAGCAAAAAAAATTGTTTAAAGGTCAATATTTATTCTACAATTTCAACAGATGACTTTTACTTTCAAAACTGTTCCTTTCATAGTACAACTTTTGCTTTTTTTTGAAGATCAAGATAACTTCGTATATATATATTTTTCGAATGCTTATTTTCTTTTTAATTTTTTTATTCTACAATTTCTACAGATGATTTTTACTTTCAAAACTGTTCCTTTCATAGTACATCTTTTGCATCAAAGGGGGCATACGTGTTTTACAAACAGCTCTTGTTTTCTTTGATTGATTATAAGTATCAGCGACCTAGGACTTCTCCCTGGGCGAACTTGCCAAGACTCCTGACAGGCGCAGGTTGAAAAGAGATGAATGCAGATACAAGGGAGTCTGGGTACAATACCCTAGCTTTTTTACGAATAGACCCCTTGGTTCTTTTACATGCCCAGTTTATAGCACCGATACACGTGCGACTACCTCTGTGTTTCTAACCAGTTCATCTCCAAATGGCACTAAACACTAATATCGTAAGATTTACTCATTTAAAATAATCGCTTCAATATCAATCATTCAGGGAAAATCAACACGTACAGACTAGAAACTTAATGTACATTTAAATGATATTTGTTCGCCGCATTCTTAACCGTAAATTCACGTGATCAAGTTTATTATCTCATTTAAAGCGTTTGATTGTTTGTTAAATATTTACGGTCGCGCGGTGTGCACAGCTATTATGAATATCCAAAGCAACCGTAAGTCTTCCCCATATTCGAAAACTTGGAAGTATCATTTGCTGTCATTTCTTAACACGTTGTACTCGGGGAACACTATGCGAAACTAAGGGAACACCATGCACCACGCGAGACTAAAGGAACACAAGGCAATACTAATAGTTTCAGTCATGAGAACGTGGTTCAGATCGAAATATCCGTCACTGAGGGTAACTGCCGAGTTCCCGCATAACAGTAACCCGAGGCGACGGATATTTCCGTCTGAACAAAATGTCACGTGATGGAAATTTTTTCTTGCATAGCGTCTTGCATTTCATAGTATATTTCTCAGGTTCAAATGATGCATCTAAAAACAAACGATATTTAGACGTTATGATTTGGGAAGTGACGTCACAATGTTTATAACGTTACGTCGCAAGTAATTTAGGAAAGTCGTCTGGCACCGGAAATGCCGATCCGATATGCAAGAAAAAGGGAACACCACGGGACTAACGGACGACTCATAAGAGATCACCACGTGAGACCAAAAGAAAACCATGTGAGACTAACAGACTGATAAGAAGGGATCCCTAAGCGAGACTAAAGGAACACCACGCGAGACTAACAGACAGATCATTAAAAGGGCTCGACAATTGAGACTAAAGGAACACCACGCGAGACTAACGGACGGATCACCAGGGATCACCATGCGAGACTAAAGGAACACCACGCGAGACTAACAGACGGATCGTAAGGGATCACCACGTGTGACTAAAAGAACATCACGCGAGACTAACAGACGGATCATACGGGCTCATCGCGCAAGACTAAAGAAACCCTACGTGGGGCCCACGGGGGGCTTACAGACGGATCATAACGGATCACCACGCGAGACTAAAGGAACACCACGCGAGACTAACAGACGGATCATAAGGGATCACGCGTGTGACTAAAGGAACACTACGCGAGACTAACAGGCGGATCATTAGGGCTCATCGCGCCAGACTAAAGAAACCCCACGAGGGGCTTACAGGGATCACCACGCGAGACTAAAGGAACACCACGCGAGACTAACAGACGGATCATAAGGGATCATCACGCGATACTAAAGGAACACCACGCGAGACTAACAGACGGATCATAAGGGCTCATCGCGCCAGACTAAAGAAACCCCACGGGGGGGGGGGCTTAAAAACTGATAATAAAGGCTCACCACGCAGACTAAAGGAACACCACGCGAGACTATCAGACATATGGACGAACGAATACCATGTCCAACTTGATTGTAGTGTTTACAGAAAGTTTATCATGTACCTATGTTTAGGGTAAGCTGCCCGGGTGTTGTGCACGACTCAGACACATCCTTGAGGCAAGGTATATACAGAAGTTACAGGGACTGACCAAGTTTTTCAACACATTTTGCAAAAATGGCTTTACACATTGTATGTAAATACTCGGGTCTAACCAATATGACGCGATATTGGATACTTAATACTTTGACAATAGTTCGGCAGATCGTTTAAAACTTCCTTGCTTATACGTGTAATTTAAGGTATGAGACGCCTAAATCGGTGAAAACCGGAAGCAGGTTATTTTGTCTAGGGAACATGCAGACCTACACTATGTGTTTGATTGCTGATTGGCTGAAACTAAGTGGATGCATACAAGAAAAATTAGTTTGAAATAATCGCTGCATGATAGATCACAAATGAAATATGAAGAGAAAAATCTGGATATAAATTATAATCAAAATATTTGGTATTTGAAAATACTGACATATTTGGTCGGTGACCACTAAAACTGCCACAAAAATGGGGGTGGTGTCATTGAGCTCCAAATTACTGGCATAAAGTATTGGATCACATGTATAAATTTTGTTATTTTTATGTGGGACTAGGATGATTCTACAAAATAAAGTTCATTTCAGCAGTCGGTGAGATTTTGGGTAGTCGCACCGGAAGAAATCCTTATAATGTAAGTCTATGGAAATGTATTTAGGCGTCTCATACCTAAAGCCAAGATAATTCTTTTAACAATTTTCTATTCCATAAATCGCGACATTTTCATGAGTTTTGCAGTAGACCTTTGTAACTGGCAATCTGTCTATGAATCATTATAGTTGATACTGGTACAGTAGATTTTCTATTGTCTAACGATTTGATCTGGAAACAAGTCACGGTTGTTTAGATTTATAAAATGAACATTTCTCATTTTATACCTGTGTTATTAAGTACACATAATGAACCAATTATTAACAAAATGTGGATAAAAAAGTAAAATTAACTCACCCGCTCTTTCCTTGCTGTCTGCCATTTTCAAAACAACGTTTAAAATCTAAAAATGTATACATGTTATGATATTACCTGGCACTCATTATTCATCGCCAATATCTTCGGGTACGTTCGGGTGTTTTCGTTGTTTCCATTGATTATCATAGTTTGCACTGCAAAGTCAGTGGCGTAGTGGTAAGATGCCTTACTTGAATGCAAGGTTCCTTAGGTTCCAATCCTGCACAGATAATTTAAATTTCTATAAGAGTATGGCTATTTTTATGTAATTTGTGACACTGTCTTATGCACCATTTTCGCCTTTTATATATTCTATATTTCGTTTGATTTTTTTTATTGTTGGTTCACTTTGCTTAGTTTTCTGTGTTTTTATTTTTTTGTATTAATCCTTTAATATTATTGATATTCATGGCATTTCAGGAATTACATAAAATTACACCGTTGAGTGAATGTTTTTCCGTCTGTCCCTGGGTTATCTTCGAAATCCTTCGATTTATTAGCCGAGGTAATCTTATCTTTAGAGCGTAGCTGTCAAGTTGATGATTTGCTCGTCGACATTTTCTGTTCTATTTACAGATGTATGCAGGACGACGGAGAAAGAATGCTCAAATAAGCATTAAAAATCTTGAAACCCCGTGCTGAACAACGACAATAGTGAATACATTTAATGCAACGAAACGATTAGAAAAAGTAAAACAAGAAATCAAACAAGACTCGAGCCTGTAACGCTTGATTGGAAGTCAAACGCCTGATCCACTACCACATAGCGGAATGCGATTTCTAGCATATCGAATCAGCATTTCCGGTGATCATTTACCAATGCCAGATAAACCAGTCTGGCCGCCCCCTCCTATGTCAGACGACTCTCGTTAATTACTATAAACATTGTGACGTCAACTTCCCAAACACAACGTCTGAAATTTACTTCAAAGTTCAACACGGAATGCAAGAAAAAAATTATATCATGAGACATTTGATTTGTCACTTCGGGTTACTGTTTTGCGGGAACTCGGCGTCGAAACACGGATATTTCGATATGAATCTCGTGTTCATGACAGAAACTATTAATCTGGTATTGTATGAAATTGATATTTAATATCAATCGCTTGTTATATTTGTATCCGAAGATTACCGACTTCATACGAAATATTCATGAGTGCCAGTTCAATGTAATCGCATAATTATGTTTTGTTTACATATTTTAGACCTGCTATTATTGAAAACAGGGGAAACAACTATCTATGACAATGTTATATTTGAATTAAATCTCTTGTCCATACAGAGGACGAAATAGTCCAGTGGTTACGGCAGAAGACTGTTAGCTAGTATATCTTTCACTCAGCTGGTTCAAATCCCACAGAGTGAAGTATGTTTATGTATGACATTTTGTTTACTTTTATATAGCAGTTTATGGTCAGTGTAAACTATAATCATGCATTCTGAAAGCATGTTACGACAGTAGTACAAGACAGAATCGTGCAAAATACATTTTGCAACTAATGGCTATAATTAAGTCCGCCTCAGTAGTCGAGTGGTTGAAATCACTGTAATCTCTCATATATTAAGGGTCATGGGTTCGAGTCCTGCTACCGACCATGTCTCTTGATAAGAGAAAGTTTGCAGTTTCTCATGGAGGATAAGAGTCTAGTTCTCTTTCTTTCCATGAAAGATGGTAGCCAGGTTGAAAATGACCAAAATACGGTTCGACCTGGCGAAAATCTGCTACAACAACTAATATATTTAAAATTCAAGGTAGAGGTAAAGCTATATACGAAGGTACTTGAAAAATAATGATTTTCGGCTTATTTTTTCCCTCTTTGATTGTGTCTGACGGAAGAGGGGGAGGACTCTGTGATGGGCAGTTTTTAAATCCCACTGGGACGAAACTGTTTTGATTTCTGTCCTCTGGCCTGTTTCGTCGGGCCCTTAAGGGTGTTTCTCTTGGTGCTCTGCCTTCTGCAAAGGCATTGAGTACATACGTTTTTTGGTTCTCAAGGTTTGCTTTTTATATATTCATACACGAGCATTTTTGTGTTTTACATACCATGCCTTTTGTTTCCATTGCGTGTGTTAGAGTTTCACCTAGCAGGGATTACTTTTATTTACACTGTCCTGTGACTTTGGAACATGGTGGGGGTAAGAGTGAGGTTGGGTGCGCACCATAAACCGGTTTAAGCTCCCCAGTGGTGTTTTTGCCACTGACCGTTCCAAGGCGGTGCCCCACTGTGTTCCGTTAATTGTTCGTTTTGTCCTCGTGTGTTTGCTTTGTATGCTTGTGTGTGTTGGTAGTGTATGTTTGTGTGTGTACATGATTGTGTGTGTGTGTGTGTGTGTGTGTGTGTGTGTGTGTGTGTGTGTGTGTGTGTGTTGGTGGTGTGCACTTCTGGGTGCTGTGGGGCTCGTTTTGGGGAGGCTGCGTTTTTGGTACATGGCATTCCCTGTTTGATATTATTTTGTTTTTACATTATTAACCAATTTCACTGATTCAAGCACCCAACCGACGTAGTATAACGGACTACTCGTTATAACAGTTACATGTGAATATCAATGTTATTTTGGGCTTCTGTAAAGTGAAGATGGTGAAATACATTTTTTAATAACTTAACCAAAAACAATTCTTAGGTGACCATATAAGAATCATACCCCAACCGGGATAAAGAGACAGTGCTACAAGAGTGTAGAATAGTACAAAATAAATATACCCTGGTTGGGGCCACATTCAACCAATAGAGCATTATTTGAACTAGTTTAGAAGACCATTTATGTGTGTGATCATGATGTCCGGTCGGCATACATCCAATGACCCTGTAATCACACACCATGTTCACTATCTGATGAGCTATATATAAGCTTAAAATCCGGACGCAACAATGGACCAAAATACAGTAAAGTTCCTGTAATAAGGCCTGTATACAATGGTCTGAATATTGAATAGGTCTTTTTATCGGGACCTTTTTACTATAAAATAGGCCATTTGGTTCATTAATGATTGGTTTTAATAGCGATGTAGGTCTAATTATCGGGTGATATTAAGAGCAGAACTATACTGAACATGAATTGAAATATTGTTAAGGGATTTAACCATACCTTGATATTTGATGAAAGAACAATGTCAAAATTGATACATTTTTACTTTTATTTCAAAATGAAAAAAGTAAGTATAAAAGTAATTTCTCCTTTCTTCAAAGATTTCTTTATTATTTATTATTTCTATCATGATATCTGCTTTGCAGTTTTGTCACAAGTATGGCCCTATAAAGTTGTGGTAATTTTAATCTTCAATGACTTTGAATATCCACCTGACAAAGATCTAACATACAAGTATACAGTTAAACCTGTCATAAACAAACAGCTTAGAGATTCCATCAAGAGTTACCACATAAAACAGGTTACTGCTTAAAACAGATATATACATGTATTCTGTACAGATACAACATCTGCTGCCTGATGCAAGTGCCTGCTTCATTAAAGTGTCAATTTTCGCATTTTAAACAGTTTTGTGAGCAACTGAATCAGTTTAAAAATAGTGTAAATAATTTTGGCAATATTGGGCGTTTTATTTGTATGTTCGAGAGTGAAGAGAATTTTTCAACTGTGTAACATACGTGACATTAATGTGATTACACGTGTGACAGACATGTTATCAGAAGTGTGACAGTCATGTGATTACAAGTGTCAGAGTCATGTGATTTGAGGTGTGAAAGTCATGTGAGCAGAAGAGTGACACTTTTGATAATCAATATAGGCAGAGAGTTAACAGTATTGTAGACAGAAGTGTGACATATTCGATAGTCATGTGAAACAAGGGGTGAAATCCATTGCAGTCATGTGTACAGATGTTTGACATTTGTCCCAATAATGTCAACAAAAAATGAAATGTGATAACTGTGATCATAATGTAAAACCTAAACCGTTACATTTATAATAGTCATAGAAATATGTATGGCATCTTAAATAATATATCAGTTAAGAAGGCATATGCCTAATCACACGTGTCGAACGACATAAACTACAACATGTCAGTTAGCATTACATGCTGCATGTATAAAGATTCGGTTTTGTCTTGTTTAGCACGAAATGTTCAGGTACTACTTGTAGCTGTTGTATTAACTGTCTGTTTCGCTGTACAGTACGACACGGAGGACAACGGACACAGTTATTCAAATGATTCCCAGGATAACGCTGGCAATGATCAGCTTCCTTGCAGAACGTAACATCCTACTGGCACCCTCACGGTCACCAGCACTCATAAGGTTGTGCGCCTGAAAATGAAATGGAAAACATGGTAAGTGTGAATGCATCTAATATGCAGCATTTAAAGCTTGAAATATATTAAAATCGTTACTGTTATTATATGATTGATACGAGTATCAAATAAAAGAAATATCGATTGTGCATGTAGGTATGCTAACACCGTATTCTTGTAGTTAAGCATTAATATACTTTGTTAGGGTAGTGTGTCTTTGTTGTATGATAATTCCCGATGTAACTTGTTCTAGCAACTTCTAGCAATAAAAGCCTTCTCAAACTGTGAAAAAGTTGCTATCAACTGTAGATTCAGAAGAGAAAACTACAGTTTATAATCTTGCACATTTAAAGCTAACTGCATTCACTAAATTTACAAACCTCACTTGCATAGTACATGGCACATAAACCTGTCGGCCAGAAGCAACAAAGACAGGCGAGTATGGACCATAGCGTGTAGTCCGGTGTTCGGGGCTGAATAACTACGCCTATAGCCTGTTTCGGCTGATTGACTACCTGTAGAAAAATACAAATAATTATAAGACTTAAGAAGGATGAACATTTCAGGTACTGGTTAATGCCAATCTACAGGTACGAAGGTCTGATATCTTTTTCCGAGCGTCAAGCATTAAAAACATATACTGAAATGCATGGTTATAAATGAAAGAATACACCCGCATTTTTGCAGATTTAAGGATGCATTATACTTTCATAAGAAAATTACGTTTACAATATAAGTACTTGTAGGTTCAGCAGTATGTATTTGTGAGTGCTTCCAATCTATTTACAGTAAGATATAAACAAATAAACCAATAAATCATCAGAAACGAAGCACCTCTAAAACACAATACGTTAACTGATTTAAACATATCAATTCGTGCATTTATGTTTGCTCATTTCTGCCGTGT
The DNA here is from genome assembly GCA_022818135.1 of Saxidomus purpurata. Lineage (NCBI taxonomy): Eukaryota > Metazoa > Mollusca > Bivalvia > Venerida > Veneridae > Saxidomus > Saxidomus purpurata. Next base: position 29,171,213 of record JAFMSR010000008.1, read on the forward strand.
CGAGTTAGAAACAACGGCAAACACGATACCACAACAACGATAAACAACACCAACTCGACATTAAAAATGCGAAACAACGACAAAGAAAGGGCGTCAGTACGACAATAGTGAGCGACAGCACGTTAATTAGTTATGCCGTGTTGTGCTGTCGCCTACCCATTTTTTGTTCTTTCGTCCTTTGTTTCGTGTTGGTGGGTACTCCAACACGACGCCATGACAAAGTACGCAACATAACGATAGAAATATACTGAATGATTACAGCACTGCATGTGCATTTTGTGTAACTGGTATGCGGGATTTGGCGAATCCACCAGAACGACAACGCGACATGCCAGAAATCAGCAACCAAAAATGTAGTTTGACCCGTTTTACAGTCATTTTTAATACTGTACTGTTACGTTGTAACTTAAAATAATACTGTTTTAAAACCGTATTATAACTCACAAAATGCCATGCTGCTGTTTTCATCAACGGCACAACATTCCCAAGAAGAACTTTGCATCTTTTTACACGGACCGGTGCTGGTTCAGTCTGTTCAGCAGGCGTTAACCAGTAGATTTGACTTGACTAGATACTAACCACTGTGGTAGCTTGATTTGAATATGCAGGCTGTCCATAGCCTCCCCCTGCTTGTGGGGGGTAGGCCGGTTGTCCGTAACCTGCTCCTGTCGGTGGCTTGTATGCCGGAGGTGATGATACGCCAAATGTGACATTCTTCCAAATGTAATCATCCGATGATCATAACCTAAAGAAAAGTCAAAGAAAATCTATTCTCAATAAATATAGACTTTCAAGTGTGCTTATAACATCATCATATTCTTGTCGTTATAATAGTTTTCAAATTAAATGAAGCGTACCAATCTGCGAGACGCATCGAGTAATGGTGTGCTTTAATATGGACACACTTTTGACTAACTAGATAGTGACATTTTAAAGCAGAAAATCAGAGGAGAGACCACCTTTGGTTTGAATTTCATTGAAGGCCTCTTTCCGAACTTCGGTAGCATGATGCATTCAAGGACAATAACGGAATCATGGAATTAAAGATGCCGTGACGTCATTTTATAGTTAGAGCACGTGAAAAATGAAAATAATACTATTAAAACTAATATTGCTACTTTTCTTGTAATTTTATCTACTGAAAGAATAGTTGCCATTAAATGTGTGATTTCTATACAGTCGACATTGAATTAAGAAACCACCCAAGGGACCACCAAAAAGTGGTCTCTTAATAAAATGGTCTCTTAATAGATTATGTTTTATTACACAAGTAAACCGCTATTTTGAACTGTTAATAAACCTTACTGTTAATCATACTTTTTATAGTTTATACGTGCAAAATGAAAAAAAAAAAACTATTAAAACTCATATTGCTACTTTTCTTGTATTTTTATCTACTGAAAATATAGTTTCCATTAAATGTGTGACTTCTATACTTAAACATGCTCATGACTATATTTAACGGTTTTTTTTCAATGTCAGGTAAAGACACAAGTGCAAATTTGTCTCAAAATACACCCGTCACGTGCCCGAAATGCACTGGACACCATGCAACTACATCTTTATCAACCAAGTTAAGTCGTCGTCAATGGAAATTCTGTAACAACCAATTACTGCTACGATGTGGCTGATATTTAAACATATTCACGATGCCCTTATAGTTAGTAAATATTTGACAACAGGTGTGTCAGGTAGAGAACAGTCACTGCTAATTAGTACAATCTCAGCCACTCAAAGTCTATATCTCCACAGTGATAAAATGATCTGGTTGGTTTTCGAATTTTGCCGACGGTTCTGACCAGTTAAGGTGCGGTTTGTACAAAGGGTTTGAACTGTTACAATCTGGACGGTTATAAAACTCGCCAGAGACACAAAGCCCATAAACATTGTCATAACGTTTAGTAATACATGTCAATGCACAAAGATGAGCGGACAAAACTTCTTTGGCAAATTTTCAGAAATTAAATGGACATTGCCCCCCACCCCTATGTATATACATTTTAAGCAGGTGTTTGATGATCCGACATAAACTGTCCAAGTAAAATGGCGGACAATTTATGAGCCCCCCTCCGCATTGAACCCACTATGCGTATCGTCCATAAATAAAATTTAAAAACACTAAAATTAAACATATAGAAGTACAGGTGTAAACTAGCGCTGAAATAAGAAAGTTTTAAGTGATTATCTACTTTTTTCAGTCAGTTAGAAATCTTTCAGTGGTAATATTACTTGATAACGTCACAAACCGAGTGACTCATCCAAAAGATTGATATACGAGGAATGTTCAAATATGAATGCATCCAAGCACATAAAAATGTATCCTTCATAGATTTCAATGAAAATTTTATTTTGTCCCCTCGAAGTATTCACCTCCAACAAATATGCAAAGTTTCAGTCTTCTAATGCAATCCTTGAAGGCATTTTCATAGTCTTTTCTAGGTATACTATGAAGACAGTGGAATATTGCAGAACCGAGCTGTTTGCGCTGGACAAAATTTCGACCAGAAAGTTATTTGAGCCTTGGGAACAAAAAAAGTATCACGGGGCAAGGTCAGGCGAATACGAAGGGTGAGGTAGCACAAAAACATTTTCCTGCTTCAATAAATCTTGTACAATAGACGCCTTGTGCGATGACACATTGTCATGTAGCAATCTGGCACTGGCCAAACCAGTTGCAGGTCTTCGATTTTTCGAAATATTTGTTCAGTTTTCGAAGAACTTTAGTCTTGTAAAACTTCGCATTTACGGATTTGCCTTTAGGTACAGCAAGCTGAATGACAGGACCCTGATTTGTGAAGAATATGGCATACATTACCTTCTTGACACTCATGGTCCGCTTTGCAATGCATGGTCTTTTGCCAGGCTTTGTTGCCCATATTTTGTTCTGAATCTTTTGTTCGGGCTCAAAAAAGTGAACACATGTCTCGTCACCAGTGACGACATTTGCGAAAGACCGTGCATTGTAATTTGGAAACTGTTTAAGCAACATTTTCGCGCATTGCACGCGTGCCTTTTTCTGCTTATCTGTCAACAGATGGGGAATCCATCTAGCACAGATCGTTCTCATTTTCAAATTACGTTTCAGAACTGCATGAGCTGCTCCAAATGAGATGCCAACTATACTAGCTATTTGCCTAGCGGTGTATCTTGCATCAGTAGCAACTATTTCTTTCACTCTAGCAACCATCTTGGAGACGTTTCTATTTTCGGCCGACGACCATGTGGTGCATCTTCTATTGAATCTAACCCAAATTTGAATTTCTTAAACTAACGAATAACTGTCGAAAATGACATTTCATTATGCCCATCAACAGAACATATTTCATCAAAATTGTCTTTACACCCTATGCCAAGAATACAACGATTCTTAATATAGGACCGTATTTCAACGGCGTACGCTGACCTTCTTCCAACCATTTTTGTATTAGTATACACGAGTAGGTAATGTTTAGCGAGCGATAGACACAGCTAAAGTGAACGGATTTTAATGGGTGTGGTATCAATGTAAAGCTAACATGTTTATCTACCCAATATACTTGATTTCCTCCTGATTTTCGCATAATTAAAAGAGATAACGTTCTAGATGCATTCATATTTGAACAATCCTCGTATAACTGATAATGTCCCTTAGGTTTGTTACCAAATACCTATGTAACTTAGCATCGAATTGTACGATTTTTTTTCTTTCATTGTTTATAAGTCCCAGCGACCTAGGACTTCTATCTGGGTGAACTTGCCAAGACTCCTGACAGGCACAGATTGAAAAGAGAAGAATGCAGATACAAGGGAGTCCGGGTACAAGACCCTAGCTCTTTTACTAATAGACCCCTTGGTTAGTTTTCATGCCCGGTTTATAGCACCGATGCACGTGCGACTACCTCTGGGTTTCTAACCAGTTCATCTCCAAATGGCACTAACCACTGTATTGTAAGATTTACTCATTTAAAATAATCGCCTCAATATTAATCATTCAGGGAAAATCAACACGTACAGACTAGAAACTTAATGTACATTTAAATAATATTTGTTCGCCGCATCCTTAACCGTAAATTCACGTGATCAAGTTTATCATCTCATTTAAACTGTTTGATTGTTTGTTAAATAGTGTGCTCAGCTATTATGAACATCCAAAGCAGCCGTAATTTTTCCCCATATTCGAAAACTTGGAAGTTTCATTTGCTGTCATTTCCTAACACGTCGTAGACACTATGCGAAACTAAGGGAACACCATGCACCACGCGAGACTAAAGGAACACAAGGCGAGACTAATAGTTTCTGTCATGAGCACGTGGTTCAGATAGAAATATCCGTCACTGAGGGTAATTGCTGAGTTCCTGCTAAACAGTAACCCGAGGTGAGGGATATTTCCATCTGAACCAAATGTCTCGTGATGGAAACTTTTTCTTGCATACCGTCTTTCATTTTATAGTATATTTCTCAAGTCAAAATGATGCATTATCATACAGTGCTCTACAAACAAACGATATTTAGACGTTGTGATTTTGGAAGTGACGTCACAATATTTATAACGTTACGTCGCAAGTAATTCAGGAAAGTAGTCTGGCATAGGAAGGTGACCAGACTGAGTTTTCCGGCATGGGCAAAATCAACAGAAATGCCGATCTGATATGCGAGAAAAAATGAACACCAAGCGAGACTAACGGACGAATCATAAGAGATCACCACGCGAGACCAAAAGAATACCATGCGAGATTAACAGACTGATAATAAGGGATCCCCAAGCGAGACTAAAGGAACACCACGCCAGACTATCATACGGGCCAGAGATCACCACGTGTGACTAAGGGAACAATAATGGAGACTAACAGACAGATCATAAGGGCTCACCACGCAGACTAAAGGAACACCACGCCAGACTAACAGACATATGGACGAACGAATACCATGTCCAACTTTATTGTAGTGTTTACAGAAAGTTTAACATGTACCTATGTTTGGCGGAAGCTGCCAGGGTGTTGTGCACGACTCAAACACATCCTTGAGGTAAGGAATATACAGAACCAAGTTTTTCAACATATTTTTGCAGAAATGCCTTTACACATTTATGTAAATACTCGGGTCTAACCAAAATGACACGATTTTAGATACATGTACTAAATACGTCGACAATTTCCACAGTAGTTCCGCAGAACGTTTAAAACTTCCTTGTTCATACGTATCTCCTGGACCGTTCCCATGTGTAATTTGAGCAAAGATAATTCTTTTAATAATTTGCTATTCCATAATTGCGACATTTGCATGGTTTTTGCAGTAGACCTTTGTAACTGGCAATCAGTTTATGAATCATTATAGTTGATACTGGTACAGTAGATTTTCTATTGTCTTACGATTTGACGTATAGCTTTAACGGACGTCCAACGTATAACAAAATTTTCAATCCGTTCGTGTCCGTTTGCATGCGTTTCTTTTCCGTTTCTCATGCGGCGCCTGCGCTCCTTGCTCGGCGATGTTCGTTCCATCCGGTGGAAGGTTTTGAGGCATGTTCAAAATTTGGAACGTACATCACCGGACAAAGTTGTCCGTTAGATGTACGGTAGCAATGCGCTAGTATGCGTTTTGTTCGTCACTCGTGCGTTCCTTCTTCTGTACTTGTCCGGTTCGCATCCGTTCTTGTCCGGTAGGTCTGATTCACGGCCGGACAACTACCGGGCATGCAACAGATGTAATGTATTTCCAACGGACGATAAATGAAAAGGAACGCATAGGAACTGATAAATAACGGACGTTAAACGATGGTCCACCGGACAAAACTGATGAATAATGATATATAACTGACAAGGAACGCATAGGAACTGATAAATAATGGACGTGAAACGATGGTCACTGAACGAACAAAACTGATGAATAATCATATAAACTCTTTATACCCGTTTTGTCCGTCACGTGACCGGTAGAAAAACGTTCGACAAACGTTCGAAGAACGTTTTGTCAGTTTATCATGCGTTGCGCTTACGTTTTACGCGGTACAAGTCCGTTACTAGTACGGTGATGTCCGTTAATTGAACGTTGTTCAATACAATGACAATAGTGAGTATATTTAATGCAACGAAACGATTAAAAGAAGTAAAACAAGAAATCAAACAAGACTCGAACCTGCATACGCGGGATTGGTAGTCAAATGCCTGATCCACTACAGCATTGCGGAATGCGATTTCTAGCATATCGGATCAGCATTTCCGGTGATCATTCACCATTGCCGAAAAAACCGGTCTGCCCCCCCCCCCTCCTATGCCAGACGACACTCGTTAAAAACTATAAACGTTATGATTAATACTTGAACAATAATGATATTTGGCTTACAATATTAACCTATTTGACTGATTCAAGCACCCAACCGGCGGAGAGGGCCGTTTACTGATGTTGCTATAACTCGTGGTCCAATCCATTTGTCAAATGTATTTAAATTGTTTCTATCCAAATGTTATACTTGTACATAGAACAATAATATAGTATTAAACTAAACTATAACGGACTACTCGTTATAAAAGTTACATGTGAATATCAATGTAATTTTGGGCTTCTGTAAAGTGAAGATGGTTAAATACATTTTTATAGAACTTAACCAAAAACAATTCTTAGGTGACCATTTAAGAATCATACTCAAACCGGGATAAAGAGACAGTGCTACAAGAGTGTAGAATAGTACATAATAAATATACCCTGGTTGGGGCCACATTCAACCAATGGAGCATTATTTGAACTAATTTAGAAGACCCATTTATGTGTGTGATCATGGTGCCCGGTCGGCATACATCCAATGATCCTGTAACCACACACCATGTTCACTATCTGATGAGCTATATATACGCTTAAAATCCGGACGCAACAATGGACCAAAATACAGTAAAATTCCTGTAATAAGGCCTGCATAAAATGGTCTGAATATTGAAATGGTCTTTTTATCGGGACCTTTTTACTATAAAATAGGCCATTTGGTTCATAAATGTTTGGTCTTTATAGCGAGGTAGGTCTTACTATCGGGTGGTATTAAGAGCAGAACTTTACTGTACATGAATTGAAGTATTGTAAGGGGCTTTAACCATACCTTGACATTTGCTGAACAGGAAAATAGATTTTAAAAAGCAATGCAAAAATGATACATTTTTACTTTTATTTCAAAATGAAAAAAGTTGGTATAAAAGTAAATAATAATTTCTCTTTTCTTCAAACCTTTCTTTATGATTAATTATTTCTATTATTATGATAATATTATGATATCTGCTTTGCAGTTTTGTCACAAGTATGGCCCTATAGACTTGAGGTAATTTTAAACTTTAATGACTTTGAATATCCACCTGACAAAGACGTAACATAAAAGTATACAGTCAAACCTGTCATAAACAAATAGCTTAGAGATTCCATCAAGAGTGACCACATAAAACAGGTTATTGCTTAAAACAGGTATATACATGTACTTGTGTACAAACTCGTTATAAGAGATACAACATCTGCTGCCTGATGCAAGTGCCTGCTTCATTAAAGTGGCAATTTTCGCATTTTAAACAGTACTTGTAAAAACACATACAATAGAACTATGATAAATACAACCCTTTTCCAATATTTGTCAATAGTCAATATAATGAGTAACTGAATCAGTTTAACAATGGTGCAAATAGTTTTGGCCATATTGGGCGTTTTATTTGAATGTTTGAGAGTGAAGACAATTTTTCAACTGTGTAACATACGTGAAAGCAATGTTATTAAAGGTGTGACAGTCATGTGATCAGGGGTGTTGCAGTCATGTGATTACAAGTGTGACAGTCATGGGTTCAGAAGTGTGGCAGTCGTGTGATAACAAGTGTGACAGTCATGTGATTTGAGGTGTGACAGTCATGTGTACAAAGTGACATTTTTTATATCCATATAGACAGAGAGTTGACAGTACGGTAGACAGAAGTGTGACATATTCGATGTTCATGTTGAACAAGGGGTGGAATCTATAACAGTCATGTATACAAATGTTTGACATTTGTCATAATAATGTAAACAAAAAAATGAAATGTGACAACTGTGATCATAATGTAAAACCTAAACCGTAACATTTATAAAAGTAATAGAAATATGTATGGCATCTTTAGTAATATATCAGTTAAGAAGGCATACGCCTAATCACACATGTCGACGACATAAACTACAATATGTCAGTTAGCATTACATGATGGATGTACAAAGATTCGTGCAACGGTCTTGTCTTGTTTAGCTGTTGTATTCACCTGACCAGTACCACACTAAGGACACGGCAATACAAATGAGTCCCAGGATAACGCTGGCAATGACTTGGTTCTTTGCAGAACGTGACATCCTATTGGCACCCTCAAGGTCACCAGCACGCATAAGGTTGTGCGCCTGAAAATGAAATGGAAAATATTGCAAGTATGAATGCATCTAACATGCATCATTTCAAGCTTGAAAGATATTAAAATCGTTAATGTTATTATATGATTGATACGAGTATTAAAATAAAAGAAATATCGTTTGTGCATGTAGGTATGCTAACACCGTACTTTTGTAGTAAAGCATTTATATACTTTGTTAGGGTAGTGTGTCTTTGTTGTATGATAATTACCGATGTAACTTGTTTGAGCAACTTCTAGCCAAACTGTGAAAAAGTTGCTTTCAACTGTATATTCAGAAGAGAAAAAACTACAGTTTATAATTTTGCACTTTTAAAGCTAACTGCATTCACTAAATTTACAAACCTCAATTGCATAGTAGATAGCACATAAACCTGTCGGCCAGAAGCAACAAAGACAGGCGAGTATGGCCGATACCGTGTAGTCCGGAGCTCGGGGCTGAATAACCACGCCTATATCCTGCTGTGGCTGATTGACTACCTGTAGAAAAATACAAATAATTATACGACTTAAGTTATTAAAGAAGGATGAACATTTCAGGTACTGGTTAATGCTAATCTACAGATATGAAGGTCTGAGATCTTTTTCCGAGCGTCAAACATTTAAAACATATACTGAAATGCATATTATAAATGAAAGAATACACCCGCATTTTTGCAGAGTTAAGGATGCATTTTACTTTCATAAGAAAATTACGTTTACAATGTAAGTCCTTGTAGGTTCAGCAGTATGTATATGTGAGTGCTTCCAATCTATTTACTGTAAGGTATAAACAAATAAATCACCAGAAACGAGGCACTCTTCAAACCTCTAAAACACAATACGTTTACTAATTTAAACATATCAATTCGTGCATTTATGGTGGCTCATTTCTGCCGTGTCGAGTTAGAACCAACGACAAACACGATACCACAATAACAATAAACAACACCAACTCGACATTACAAAGGCGAAACAACGACAAAGAAAGGGCGGCAGTGCGACAGTAGTGAACGACAGCACGCTAATTAGTTATGCCGTGTTGTCGTGCTGTCGCCTACCCATTTTTTATTATTTCGTACTTTGTTTCGTAATGGTGGGTACTCCAACACGACACCATGGCAAAGTACGCGACATAACGACAGAAATATACTGAATGATTACAGCACTGCATGTGCATTTTGTGTAACTGGTGTGCTTATGTCACCCGGAAGGCAAAATAACGATGTTGAAGATTCTCGTGTTGGCAGGGGCGAAAGGTTGTGCTTTGTCGTCCCCCGCCAAATCAACACAAGGACAAGAAAAGGGTTAAACAACGAAAGGACGCTTGTGTGACAACACGGCATAACTATTCATCGTACTGTCGTCCCTTTAGTTTTATTATTCCGACCTTTATTGTCACGTGTGGTCGTTATTTCGTGTTGTCGTTGGCGCATTAAGAACACGACTAAAATGGATTTGTCGTTAAACGATTTCGTGTTGTCCTTTTGGCAATAAGAACGACAACGCGACATGCCAGAAATCAGCCACCAAAAATGTAGTTTGACCCGTTTTACAGTCATTTTTTAATACGGTACTGTAATATTGTAACTTAAAATAATACTGTTTTAAAACCGTATCATAACTCACAAAATGCCATGCTGCTGTTTTCATCAACGGCACAACATTCCCAAGAAGAACTTTGCATCTTTTTACACGGAGCGGTGCCTGTTCAGTCTGTTCAGCAGGCGTTAACCAGTACATTTAACTTGACTAGATACTAACCACTGTGGTAGCTGTATGAGAATATGCATGCTGTCCGTAGCCTCCCCCTGCTTGTGGGGGACAGGCCGGTTGTCCGTAACCTGCTCCTGTCAGCGGCTGGTATGCCGGAGTTGATTCTACGCCAAATGTGGCATTCTTCCCAGTGTACTCATCCGGTTGATCATAACCTAAAGAAAAGTCAAAGAGAATCTATTCTCAATAATATGGACTTTCAAGTCTGCTTATAACATCATCATATTCTTGTCGTTATAATAGTTTTCAAATTAACTGCAGTGTACAAATCTGCGAGACAAACCGAGTAATGATTTGTTTAAATATGGACACACTTATAAGTAGATGGTGACATTTTAAAGCAGAATGTCAGAGGAGAGATCACATTTGGTTTTAGTTTCATTGAAGGCCTCTTCCCGACTTTCGGTAGCATGATGCATTCTAGGACAATAACGGAATAATGGACATAACCGATGCCGTGGCGTCATTTTATAGTTAGCACGCGCAAAATGAAAAATAAACTATTAAAACTAATATTGCTACTTTTCTTGTAATTTTATCTACTGAAAATATAAATTGCCAGTAAATGTGTGATTTCTATACTTAAACATGCTCATGACTATATTTAACGTTTATTCAATTTCAGGTAAAGACAATAGAGCAAAACTGTCACAAAATACACCTGGCACGTGCCCGAAATGCACTGGACACCATGCAACTACAAATTTATCAGCCAAGTTATATCGTCGTCGATGGAAATTCTGTAACAACCAATTACTGCTACGATATGGCTGATATTAAAAAATGTTCTCGATGTCCTATATTTAGTAAATATTTGACAACAGGTGTGTCAGGTAGAGAACAGTCACTGCTTATTAGTACAATATCAGCTATGTATATACATTTTAAGCAGGTGTTTGATGATCCGACATAAACTGTTCAAGTAAAATGGCGGACAATTTATGAGCTCCCTCCCCCATCCGCATTGATCGCACTATGCGTACCGTCCATAAATAAAATTTAAAAACACTTAAATAAAACATATAGAAGTACAGTTGTAAACTAGCGCTGAAATAAGGAAGTTTTAAGTGATTATGTAGTTTTTTTTCCGTCAGTTAGAAATCTTTCAGTGGTATTGTTATTTGATAACGCCACAAACCGAGTGACTCCTCCAAAAGATTGATATATAACTGGTAACGTCCCTTTGGTTAGTTACCAAATATCTGTGTAACTTAGCATCGAATTGTCCGATTTTATTCTTTGATTGTTTATAAGTCCCAGCGACCTAGGACTTCTCCCTAGGTGAACTTGCGAAGATTCCTGACAGGCGCAGGTTGAAAAGAGACGAATGCAGAGACAAGGGAGGCCGGGTACAATACCCTAGCTCTTTTACGAATAGACCCCCTTGGTTCTTTTACGTGTCCGGTTTATAGCACCGATACACGTGCGACTACCTCTGGGTTTCTAACCATGCAGTTCATCTCCAAATAGCACTAAACACTGAAATTGTAAGATTTACTCATTTAAAATAATCGCTTCAATATCAATTATTCAGGGAAAATTAACACGTACAGACTAGAAACTTAATGTACATTTAAATAATATTTGTTCGTCGCATCCATAACCGTAAATTCACGTGATCAAGTTTATTATCTCATTAAAAGTGTTTGATTGTTTGTTAAATATCTACGGTCGCGCGGTGTACACACGTTAGACGTTGTGATTTGGGAAGTGATGTCACAATGTTTATAACGTTACGTCGCAAGTAATTCAGGAAAGTCGTCTGGCAAAGAATGGATACCAGACTGAGTTTTCCAGCATGGGCAAGATCACCGGAAATGCCGATCCGATATGCACGAAAAAGGGAACACCAAGCGAGACTAACGGACGTATCATAAGGGCTCACCACGCAGACTAAAGGAACACCACGCGAAACTATCAGACATATGGACGAACGAATACCACGTCCAACTTGATTGTAGTGTTTACAGAAAGTATTACCTATGTTTGTGGGAAGCTGCCCGGGTGTTGTGCACGACTCAGACACATCCATGAGGTAAGGTTTATACAGAAGTAACAGGGACTGACCAAGTTATTCAACACATTTTGCAGAAAGGGATTTACACATTTTATGTAAATACTCGGGTCTAACCAATATGACGCGATTTTAGATACTTAATTGACAATTTCCACAATAGTGCGGCAGATCGTTAAAACTTCCTTGTTCAAACGTATCTCCTTGTAATCTGAGCCAATGATTTGCTATTCCAAATACTGATACAATAGATTTTCTATTGTCTTACGATTTGACCTGAAAACAAGTCGCGGTTGTTTAGATTTATAAAATGAACAAACAATGTATATCTCATTTTATACCTGTCTTATTAAGTACCCATAATGAACCAATTATTAACAAAATGTGAATAAAAAAGTAAAATTAACTCACCCGCTCTTTCCTTGCTGTCTGCCATTTTCAAAACAACGTTTAAAATCTAAAAATATATACATTTAGGTATGAGACGCCTAAATCGGTGAAAACCGGAAGCAGGTTATTTTGTCTAGGGAACATGCGGACCTACACTATGTGTTTGATTGCTGATTGGCTGAAACTAAGTGGATGCATACAAGAAAAATTAGTTTGAAATAATCGCTGCATGATAGATCACAAATGAAATATGAAGAGAAAAATCTGGATATAAATTATAATCAAAATATTTGGTATTTGAAAATACTGACATATTTGGTCGGTGACCACTAAAACTGCCACAGAATTGGGGGTGGTGTCATTGAGCTCCAAATTACTGACATAAAGTATTGGATCACATGTATAAATTTTGTTATTTTTATGTGGGACTAGGATGATTCTACAAAATAAAGTTCATTTCAGCAGTCGGTGAGATTTTGGGTAGTCGCACCGGAAGAAACCCTTATAATGTAAGTCTATGGAAATGTATTTATGCGTCTCATACCTAAATATAGCACAGAAAACGATGTTTCTGTGTGTCCCCGAGTTCATTTTAGACATTGTTTTGTATTCAAAATAGCTAATTTGGTAACAGATACATTGAATGGAGGTCTGGAAGGAAACAAATCAGCTTTTCTGATATTTTTTTATGAAATAAAGGTTCAAAATGTACCCCTAGGTCAGATATAGGGGATTACAACTGTATGACTTTGTTGTGCACACATAAATACGGAGTGTAGAGATGTCAGCGCAAATCTGAATTTATTACTGGAAGATTTTTTAGTCTAGAATGCAGGTATGGTTACAAAGTTTCAATATACGGGACCAGCAGTGGAGAAAATGCTGAAAAGAAATGTGCAAGGGCAGATAACATGTTGTCAATAGAAGTGTGAAATGTGGTATATAATTCACAAATGATAATTTACAAAGTATATTCCCGAGCTGTTTATGCTCGGATTTTAGTACGTACTGTGATTTTATTGATGAAATTGTGTTTTTAAGACCTGTAACTGAATCTCAAAATCACTAGACGGGTAAATATCACCTAAATGGCTACTGTTCTAGTAAATGATTTTCGTCACCTTATGATTCTAGAGCTGAAAACATATCAAAAAGTATACTGTTGTAATTAAAATGTGTAATATAGATCTAGTCGCCATGAAATTGCGTGAAAACAGTGCTAGCATTGTAATTTCACAAAAATCGACGTAATTCTTATCACAAAATGCGACAACATGTCCCGAAACGCATACGGAAGGGCAATATAGATTTTGAATTACCTCCCTTTAATTACAAAAATGCCTTAAAACCCAATTTTTGAGAAAATCTGCTCAGTTTTTGTAGCTAATTTGTTGTTTTTCATTACATTAAAAACGAATTTTGTTAAATATGCATCATTTCTTGTCGCATTTGCAATTTCGGTCTCAGAAGTACGAATGTTACTCTAAAACGGTGTACAAAAATACGTTTTTTTGGCCTCAGAGGGATGCATCGCGTCAGTTATGGTCTATTTCAATTGAAATTTCATGCATAGCCGTGACAATTCATATTTTAATGAAAAAGTGGCACTTAAGAAGCATTCGGTTCTTTACAATTCATCGTACATGTGTTAGAAATTCAAATGCTACGCAGATTACTCTTAATTTTGGGCACCCTGAACGTCCATCTAGATGTTTAATTTGGGTTTTTTACTGAACAAGCGTGTTTGGACGGTGTGCGTATGTACAGCCTTAACTCTATTGTACGTTTTGATGTAAATTTTGATACTATCCTGCTTTTTAGAACACTCTTTTGTGATAAATAAGGCAAAATTTCTTCAAAATTTCATTTTTTGGGAAGGGGTGGGGCAACATAACATGCCATTGCAAGAAGAGTATATGATGTATCAACCAAATAAACACATATATTTTTAATAGACACTCTGCTCCCTGTCCACTCACATTTTCGACTCTGAAAAGAAAAGACTACAGATATGACAACTGATATTGAAGCAATTTGACAAATTATTTAAAAGCTCAGCAGCAGCACACGAAATCGTCTCGACCTGGTCATCAATATGGAGGTATATTCTGCATCGTGATGCTATGCAGATTAAATCAAAGCTATACTTTGGTTCAGCAATTATTATTTTATTATTTGAAAGAGTTCTAAGTGCGTACAAAAGCAATCGTTTCAGTCTTTAGGTATGAGACGCCTAAATCGGTGAAAACCGGAAGCAGGTTATTTTGTCTAGGGAACATGCGGACCTACACTATGTGTTTGATTGCTGATTGGCTGAAACTAAGTGGATGCATACAAGAAAAATTAGTTTGAAATAATCGCTGCATGATAGATCACAAATGAAATATGAAGAGAAAAATCTGGATATAAATTATAATCAAAATATTTGGTATTTGAAAATACTGACATATTTGGTCGGTGACCACTAAAACTGCCACAGAATTGGGGGTGGTGTCATTGAGCTCCAAATTACTGACATAAAGTATTGGATCACATGTATAAATTTTGTTATTTTTATGTGGGACTAGGATGATTCTACAAAATAAAGTTCATTTCAGCAGTCGGTGAGATTTTGGGTAGTCGCACCGGAAGAAACCCTTATAATGTAAGTCTATGGAAATGTATTTATGCGTCTCATACCTGTAATTATATTACCTGGCACGCAATAATCATCGCCAATATCTTCCGGCACGTTCGGGTGTTTTCGTTGTTTCAATTGATTATCATAGTTCGCACTGCAGTCAGTGGCGTAGTGGTAAGATGCCTAACTTGAATTCAAGGTTCCATAAGTTCGAATCCTGCACAGATAATTTTAATTTCTATAAGAGTATGGCTATTTTTATGTAATTTGTGACACTGAGTGAATGTTTTTCCGTCTGTCCCTGGGTTATCTTCGAAATCCTTCGATATATTAGCCGAGGCAATCTTAATTATCTTTAGAGCATAGCTGTCAAGTTGATGATTTGCTCGTCGACATTTTCAGTTCTATTTACAGATGTATGCAGGAAGACGGAGAAAGAATGCTCAAATAGGCATTAAAAATCTTGAAACCCCGTGCTGGACAAAGACAATAGTGAATGCATTTAATGCAACGAAACGATTAAAAATCGTAAAACAAGAAATCAAACAAGACTCGAACCTGCATACTCTGGATTGGCAGTCAAATGCCTGATCCACTATAGCAATGCGATTTCTAGCATATCGGATCAGCATTTCCGGTGATCATTCACAAATGCCGGAAAAACCGGTCTCCCCCCCATGCCAGACGACACTCGTTAATTACTATAAACATTGTGACGTCAACTTCCCAAACACAATATTTTATATGATAATGCATCATTTTGATTACATTTAGAAATTTACTTTAAAATGCAACACGGAATGCAAGAAAAAAATTCTATCATGAGACATTTGGCTCAGATGGAACTATCCGTCACCTCGGGTTACTGTTTTGCGGGAACTCGGCGCCGAAACAGTTACCCTTGGTGACGGATATTTCGATCTGAACCTCGTGTTCATGACAGAAACTATTAATCTGGTATTGTACGAAATTGATATTTTACATCAATCGCTTGTTATATTTTTATCCAAAGATAACTGACTACATACGAAATATTCATGAGTGCCAGTTCAATATATAGAGGATATTTGTTTGTTTTGCTTGGATGTGGAATATATCTCATCGAGAAGTGATACAATTGTAATATTTTCACGAGCACGAAGCGCGATTTAAATGTGAAAATTGTATCACTTTGAGTTGAGATATATTCCATATCCACTCAAAACAAACAAATTTTCTTTTTATTTTATGCTAAATATTAAAACAAAAGCAAAATAATGTATATGCACTACTTAAAAAAGTAGTTCCGGCAGACCTATATCACCCACACTGTGACTGATATGAAATCTATATCATCACTCTATATTTCACTGATATAACACAGTATTTCATTAGTTAGCATTAAATAAAATCGCATAATTATGTTATGTTTACATATTTTAGACCCGCTATTATTGAAAACAGGGGAAACAACTATCTATGACAATGTTATATTTGAATTAAATCTCTTTTCCATACAGAGGACGAAATAGTCCTGACCAGTGATTACGGTAGATGACTGTTAGCTAGTGCATCTTTAACTCGACTGATTCAAATCCCACAGAGTGAAATATGTTTATGTATGACATTTTGTTTACTTTTATATAGCAGTTTATGGTCAGTGTAAACTATAATCATGCATTCTGAAAGCATGTCACGACAGTAGTACAAGACAAAATTCTGCAAAATACATTTTGCAATTAATGGATATAATTAAGTCCGCCTCCACTGTAACCTCTCATAGATTGAGGGTCATGGGTTCGAGCCCTGCTACCGACCATGTCTCTTAATAAGAGAAAGTTGGCAGTTTCTTATAGAGGATAGGAGTGTAGTTCTTGTTTTTCCCATGAAAGATGGTAAGGTAAACAGCCAGGTTGAAAATATCCAAAATACGGTTCGAACTAGCGAAAATATGCTACAACAACAACTAATGTATTTAAAATTCAATGTAGAGGTAAAGCTACATTCGAAGGTACTTGAAAAATAGTGATACGCGACTTACATTATTAACCAATTTGACTGATTCAGGCACCCAACCGGCGGAGTATAACGGACTACTCGTTATAAAAGTTAAATGTGAACATCAATGTAATTTTGGGCTTCTGTAAAGTGAAGATGGTTAAATACATTTTTATAGAACTTAACCAAAAACAATTCTTAGGTGAAATTAAAAGAATCATACCCCAACCGGGATAAAGAGACAGTGCTACAAGAGTGTAGAAGAGTACATAATAAATATACCCTGGTTGGGGCCACATTCAACCAATGGAGCATTATTTGAACTAGTTTAGAAGACCATTTATGTGTGTGATCATGATGCCTGGTTGGCATACATCCAATGATCCTGTAACCACACACCATGTTCACTATCTGATAAGCTATATATAAGCTTAAAATCTTTACGCAACAATGGACCAAAATACAGTAAAGTTCCTGTAATAAGGCCTGCATAAAATGGTCTGAATATTGAAATGGTCTTTTTATCGAGACCTTTTTACTATAAAATAGGCCATTTGGTTCATAAACGTTTGGTCTTTATAGCGAGGTTTGGTCTTACTATCGGGTGGTATTAAGAGGAGAACTTTACTGTACATGAATTGAAGTAATGTTAAGGGCTTTAACCATACCTTGATATTTGATGAATAGGAAAAGAACAATGTAAAAAATTATACATTTTTACTTTAATTTCAAAATGAAAAAAGTAAGTATAAAAGTAAATGATAATTTCTCTTTTCTTCAAAGCTTTCTTTATGATTAATTATTTCTATTATGATATCTGCTGTGCAGTTTTGTCACAAGTATGGCCCTATAAACTTGTGTTGATTTTTAACTTCAATGACTTTGAATATCTACCTGACAAAGACGTAACATAAAAGTATACAGTCAAACCTGTCATAAACAAAAAGCATAGAGATTCCATCAAGAGTGACCACATAAAACAGGTTATTGCTTAAAACAGGTACATACATGTATTCTGTATAGATACAACATCTGCTGCCTACAATCTTTTTCCAGTATCATTATTCTGTGTAAACTAATACCAGATTTTAAAGAAAACGTGTAGTGCGTAACCGAATCAGTTTAAAAATAGTGTAAATAATTTTGGCAATATTGGGCGTTTTATTTGTATGTTTGAGAGTGATGAGAATTTTTCAACATTGTAACATACGTGACATTAATGTGATTACACATGTGACAGTCATGTGATCAGAAGTGTGACAGTCATGTGATTACAAGTGTCAGAGTCATGTGATTTGAGGTGTGACAGCCATGTGAGCAGAGGAGTGACACTTTTGATATCCATATAGGCAGAGAGTTGACAGTATTGTAGACAGAAGTGTGACATATTCGAGAGTCATGTGAAACAAGGGGTGAAATCTGTTACAGTCATGTGTACAGATGTTTGACATTTGTCACAATAATGTCAACAACAAAAATGAAATGTGACAACTGTGATCATAATGTAAAACCTAAACCGTAACATTTACGAAAGTCATAGAAATATGTATGGCATCTTGAATAATATATCAGTTAAGAATCACATGTGTCGAATGACATAAACTACAATGTACAACTTGCAGTTAGCATTCCATGTTGGCTGTACAAAGATTCGTGCAACGGTCGTAGTCTTGTTTTGCACGAAATGTTCAGGTACTACTTGTAGCTGTTGTATGTATTGTCTGTTTCGCTGTACAGTACAACACGGAGGACAACGGACACAGTAATACAAATGATTCCCAGGATAACGCTGGTAATGACCAGGTTCCTTGCAGAACGTGACATCCTATAGGCTCCCTCAAGGTCACCAGCACGCATTAGGTTGTTCGCCTGAGAATGAAATGGAAAATATAGCAAGTGTGAATGCATCTAACATGCATCATGTCAAGCTTGAAATATATTAAAATCGTTACTGTTAGTATATGATTGATAATAGTATTAAAATAAAAGAAATATCGTTTGTGCATGTAGGTATGTTAACACTCTTGTAGTTAATTAATTGCATTAACAGACTTTGTTGGGGTAGTGTGTCTTTGTTGTATGATAATTCCCGATGAAACTTGTTCCAGCAGTTTTGAAAAAAACCTTCCTAAACCGTGGATAAGTTGCTTTCAACTGTATATTCAGGAGAAAAAACTACACCTTATAATTGTGTACTTTTAAAGCTAACCGCATTTACTAAATTTACAAACCTCATTTGCATAGTAGATGGCACATAAACCTGTCGGCCAGAAGCAACAAAGACAGGCGAGTATGGACGATACCATGTAGTCCGGAGCTCGGGGCTGAATAACCACACCCATAGCCTGTTGTGGCTGATTGACTACCTGTAGAAAATACAAATATACGACTGAAGTTATTTAAGGAAGATGAACATTTCAGGTACTGATTAATTTATGAGTGTTTCCAACCGATTTACTGTAAAGTATAACCAAATAAAACATTAGAAACGAAGCACTCTAACCCTCTAAAACACAATACGTTTACTGATTTAAACATATGAATTCGTGCATTTATGTTGGCTTATGTCTGCTGTGTCGAGAATGAAGCAACGACAAACTTTGTCGTATTCTCGCGTCGAGTTGGCGCCACCGCCAAGACGAGACCACGAATGTTTGCATATTTAAGAATTAATTTTACTTTCATTAGAAAATAACTGTTTTAAGACCGCTATTATGTACATTGTATTATAATTCACAATTCATGCTGCTGTTTTTATCAACGGCACAACATTCCCTAGAAGAAGTCTGCATATTTTTAAAAGCACACGTGCTGGTTCAGTTCGTTCAGCAGGCGTTTACCAGTAGATTTGACTTGAATTGATACTAACCACTGTGGTAGCTTGATGTGAATACGCAGGCTGTCCGTAGCCTCCCCCTGCTTGTGGGGGGTAGGCCGGTTGTCCGTAACCTGCTCCTGCCGGCGGCTGGTATGCCGGTTGCCCGTAACCTGCTCCTGCCGGCGGCTGGTATGCTGGTGGTGGTTCCATGCCAAATGTGGCATTCTTCCCAGTGTACTCATCCGGTTGATCATAACCTTTTAAAGAAAAGTCAAAGAGAATCTTTTCTCAATAAATATGGACTTTCAAATCTGCTTAAAATATCATCAGTTTCTTTCTATGAAAAACAAGAGGGCCAAAATGGCCCTATATCGCTCACCTTGGTACAAGTCCACTTGCCTGGTGGAAAATCACTAGATAATGTTATATACCAAATAGGTTTTCCTATATACGCCTATACAAGTGACTCCCCCTCCCCCCTCCCCCCTCCCGGGCAAGGTCAATTTTGACCCAAGGAGTATAATTTGAACAAACTTTGAAGAGGTCTACTAGGCAATGCTACATGCCAAATATCTAAGCTCTAGGCCGTGTGGTTTAAGAGAAAAAGATTTTTAAAGTTTTTTCCTATATAAGCCTATGTTAAACTAAGTGACCCCCGGTGCGGGGTCAATTTTGACCCGGGGGTAATAATTTGAACAATCTTGGTAGAGGTCCACTAGCCAATGCTACATGCCAAATATCTAAGCTCTAGGCCTTGTGGTTTCAGAGAAGAAGATTTTTAAAGTTTTTCCTATATATGCCTATGCAAAAACTAAGGGCCCACCCGCGCGGGGTCAATTTTGACCCGGGGGTCATAATTTGAACAATCTTGGTAGAGGTCCACTAGACAATGCTACATGCCAAATATCTAAGCTCTAGGCCTTGTGGTTTCAGAGGAGAAGATTTTTAAAGTTTTTCCTATTTTTTGCCCTAGCAACCAGAGTTCTGCATGGAATAGAATTCTTTGAACAATCTTGGTAGAGCTTCATGCAAGGAACATTCCTGCATAGTTTTATCAACATTGGCCTAGAGGTTTCAGAGGAGATGTCATTTGAATCAAAATGTTGACGGACGACGGACAATCATCGATCAGAAAAGCTCACCCTGACGTAGCCAGGTGAGCTAATAAATTCTTTTAGAAAATAGATTGCTCATTTTCTTGCGTTTTTGTCTGCTAAAAGTATTTCCATATAATGTGTGATTTCTATACTTCAACATGCTCATCATGACTATATTTCACTTTTTTTCAATTTCAAGTAAAAGAAAATAGTGCGAAATTGTCATACGCCCGTCACGTACCCGAAATGCAATCAATGAAATCATGCAACTATTTACCTCTTTATTAACCAAGCATGGACAGTGGATGTTCTGTAACATCACAATTACTGCTGCGATGTGGCTGATATTAAAATATATTCAAGATGCCCTTTAATTTTCGCTATATTTTGTAAATATTTGACAACAGGTGTACCAGGTAGGGAGCAGTTACTGCTAATTACTACAATCTCAGCTACTCAAAGTCCATACCTCCACAGCGTTTTAAAATGATCTAGTTGGTATTCGAACTTTGCCGACATACCAAGCGAATGTACGTTATGACCAGGTTTGGTAAGGCTTGTTCAAAGGGTTAAACTGTGACAATTTGGACAATTACTGAAAATATCGTCAGAGACACAAAGCCAACACACATTTAGTTTAGTTTAAATTCATTTATTTTAGCTCGATTATGAAGAAAGCTTACAGCTTATCAGGTCACCCTCGAGTCTGCTCCCTGGAAAAACCAGTACTGGTTTATATCAGGAGGTACGGTCGTGATGTATTTCGTTTTATGAAATATGATCCTTGCACAAAGATGAGCGGACAAAACTTCTTTGGCAATATTTCAGAAATTCAAGGGTCATTGCCCCCGCCCCCCACCCCGTACCAGGTGTTTCTGTATTGCGTTTTATGAAATATGATCTAGATATCATGACTACATGTATTTGCATTTTAAGCAGGATATAATCTATTCAAGTACAACAGCGGACAATTTA
This sequence comes from Saxidomus purpurata, assembly GCA_022818135.1. Lineage (NCBI taxonomy): Eukaryota > Metazoa > Mollusca > Bivalvia > Venerida > Veneridae > Saxidomus > Saxidomus purpurata. Next base: position 29,193,234 of record JAFMSR010000008.1, read on the forward strand.
TGAGCCCCCAACCACTTAAAAATTTACAGTAGTTACGAATAGAAGTAAACATATAGAAGTACATTTATAAACTAGCGCTGAAATGAGGAAGTTTTTAAGTGATTGTCTAGATTGTTTGTTATGTAATTCAACGCAACGAACCGAGTGACTCATTCAAAATATTGATATTTATTCTATGCTTTCCGATGGTTTATCGAAATAACGGCACTCGTGAAAATATCACTTTTGGTGCTCACTCGGTGAAATTATATCGTGATCTTACACCGAAACCAACAATTATCCTCTATATAACTGATAATGTCCCTTTGATTAGTTATCAAATCATCTGTGTAACTTAGCATTGAATTGTAGGATTGACTGATTTAAAGTAATCGTTTCAATATCAATCATTCAGGGAAAATCACCGCGTACAAATCAGAACATTTTAAATAACATTTGTTCGCCGCATCCTTTACGGTCGAATTCATGTTATCAAGGTTATCATGTTTGTTTTAATGTTTGATTTTTGTTAAATATTGGCGGTAGGGCGAGACTTGGATTTCGACTCAGCTATTATGAATATCCAAAGCAGCCGTAAGTTTTTCCCCATATTCGAAAACTTGAAAGTATCTTTTGCTGTCATTTCTTAACACGTTGTACTCGGGGAGCACCATGCACCACGCGAGACAAAGGGACGACCACTCGAGACTAAAGGCACACGACGCTAACAGACAGACCATAAGGGATCACCACGCGAGACTAAATAAAGGAACACCACGCGAGACTAACAGACGGATCATAAGGGATCACCACGCGAGACTAAAGGAACACAACGCAAGACTAACAGACGGACCATAAGGGATCACCACGCGAGACTGAAGGAACACCACGCGAGACTAAAGGCACACCACGCGAGACCAACAGACGGATCATAAGGGATCACCACGAAGACTTAAGTAACAATATACGCGAATCGAACATACGGATCATAAGGGGTCACCACGCGAGACTAAAGGCACACAACGCAAGACTAACAGACGGATCATAAGGGATCACCACGCGAGACTAAAGGCACACAACGCAAGACTAACAGACGGATCATAAGGGATCACCACGCGAGAATAAAGGAACGCCACGCGAGACTAAAGGAACACCACGCGTGACTAATAGACGGATCATAAGGGATCACCACGCGAGACTAAAGGCACACCACGCGAGACTAACAGACAGATCATAAGGGATCACCACGCGAGACTTTAGGATTACCACGCGAGACTAACGGACGGATCATAAGAGATCACCACGCGAGACTAAAGGAACATCACGTGAGACTTACAGACTGATCATAAGGGATCACCACGCAGACTAAAGAAACACAACCCCAGACAAACAGACGGATCATAAGGGATCACCACGAAGACTAAAGGAACACTTCGCGAGACTAACATACGGATCATAGGGGATCACCACGCAGACTAAAGGAACACTACGCGAATCGAACATACGGATCATAGGGGATAACCACGCGAGACATAATTATGGACGGACGACAACCATGCCAACCTTGATTGTAGTGTTTAAGAAAGTATTACCTATGTTTGAGGGTAACTGTCCGCGTGTTGTACATGATTCAGACACAGGTTTATACAGCAGTAACAGGGACTGGTTTGCAACATATTTTGCAGAATTTGTAAATTTTCAACAATTCGGGTCTAACCAATATGACGCGATTTTGAATACTAAATACGTGGATAGTTGCCACAGTAGCTCGTGCGCCCCAGGACTGCCCGTCACAAAATACAACAATAGCTCGTGCGCCCCGGGATTGTCAGTCACAAAATAAAACAGTAGCCCGTGCGCCCGTGGATTGTAACGTTTAAAAATACAGTAGTAGCCCGTGGATTGCCCGTCACAAAATACAAACAATATTTTGATTACTACCCTAACAGTAGGCGTAAAGTCCGGTCCAAAAGTCTAAAAACATACCTATTCAATCCTCGCGAACACTACTTAAAACTATAGCGAAATTATAAATAACTTCAAAAGTTTCAAAACCATGATTCTAATATGCCTACGGTATATTTCTATAGTCAATTCGAGTGCATTAATATGATTAAAGCACTCGGAAAAGTAGGCGGAGTTTCGGACAATGAAGTAGCTTCTTCCGACTTTTCTAATTTACTCCCGCGCAAAAATAAAATATAGAAATGGAAATAATATCAGTATAAATACATCAGTCGCATGAAAAAGATTTGTTTAAGAACCTAAATATTATTTTTGATTGCGTCAAGTAAGCCTTAGAATACCCTCACCTTGTTTTCCTTAAAAAAGGCCAAGACATTCAGGATTAACAGTCATACAATGTTTTGACTCCGGGAGACAAAACTATGAATGAAAACGTTTACGTCATCACACTGACGTCATTGCTCCACGTTAAAATGGTGTATATGTACAGTTCAAATTAACGGTACGCATTTAAATCGATTGACTGCTTTGTTAGGTTCTGAATCTGACGTCTTCTGTATAATGTCAGTCAGGTATTTCTTTTTATATTTTATATATTAGAGGATTAAACTTAAATTAGTTTGTATAATAAAGTTATGTTTGATATCTTGAATGGTTTCCCGAATAGGGGAGTGAATTCCAACAGCTACTATTTATGCTGTTTTACACATTACCGCCGGACTGAAAAAATGTCCGTAGTAGTTACGATAGTTTTCAAAAAATCGGCTTCTAAGAATCGAAATAATCTATGTCTTGGAGTGCTTTATCGAAATTGAAGCATTTCCCTGCGTAATAATTCACTCGGGCTTCGCCAAGCACTCCAAGCCATAGATTATTTCTTAAATAATAGAATTTTTGCAAGTCTTATTACTTAGCCTAAAAATTCAAACTATTTAGGTAAAATCAGCGTTTTATAATTATGTTGCAGTAGACCATTCAATAGTCTATTGATATCCGGATCCCGTAACCGTATACAGTCCAACACAATGTTAGTCTCCACAAGTTTTATCTAAACAAGCAAGGTAGAACAAGTTTAAATAGAATACTTTGTCAAAACAGTTCGCATGATATGTACGTCTAAAGAGAAGGTGTAATGTTATCTATATTCAAAGTACAGTGTGTTCATTATATATCCTCTCGCTGTCTAAAAAAAAAATAACACTTGAAATAATTTGTTTGTCCTTGTGACACATAATGTACTTAAGAAACGATATTGTTAGGTGTCCATGCGAAATGAACGACAAAATTGGATCGACAAATCCATGAGTCGCGCCAGCCTATTATGTCGTTCATTTCGCATGAACACCGAAAAAAGTTTCATAACAAAATCATCGAGTTTTATTAGTTTTGGGTTAGTGGAACCCGGTGATACATCAAATCGTCTTAAAACGGCCCGAGATACACTTAAGGGAACTTCTAACGCTACCTTTAGTCTTTATTCATTATTTTGAAAACCACTTAATAATTTACTTGAAACTTCACACGAATAATAAATAGTATATTAGACAAATTTTGTATAATTTTTATAGCAAACGACCCATCGGTTATTAAACTACACTCGCTCAAAGATGATAACCCACATAATCGAAAGTCGCATTTTTGCAATGTAATTGAACGGAATGCACGTATAAAAGTCACTGCTACTGGGCCTTGTGTGCGGTCACATTTCATTTTTCTCGGACTTAAATGTTTCATTCTACATTGACTGAATACCTGATAAGGTGACAATATTGTACATGTTTTCGAAACCGATGTTGCTGGGAAGACAATAACCAATAATTAGAGCGCCTGATTATTTGGTTCAGGGTACCGTTATGCTGTTATAACACTCCTAAACTGTCCGAAAATTAAACCATTCTAAACGTGGAACCTGTAGATGATCGCTACCACTAACACTGGTTATTATAATTAATTTAATCTTCATTTCATACATGTTGAAATTTGAGTTAGGAAAATAGCTACAGCCGTGGCCATAAGTGTACAGCATTTCCCGATAGTATAGTTTCATACAGAGACGTTTTACACTAGCTAAATTCCGATACAACTTTAAGTGGAAGATTCTATGTATTAGATAGAGTACTGTTTGCGAGAATAATTATGTTATTTCGAGGGGCGTAGCCCCCGAGAAATGACGTAATTATTTGAGCAAACAGTCACTCTATCTGATTTGTATTATGGCACGTTGATAATGGCACGTACACCATCATGTACATTTTGATTGACAGCTCACAGGCCCCGAAACATCGTGTGACGTAACAAAGTGGGTGGGATCACGTTAATATTGTTTGGTCACTCTGATCTTTGTCAGTTCCCTTAAAAAAAGAACGCTAAGAAGGATAGATGAACACTGCATTATGGATATTTTAGAATTGCAGGATAATGTTTTGTTACAGATGGCTAATGAATTTGAATTCAGTCAATTAGAAGAATTAGACGATATCATTCTCTCACAAGTTCCTTTAGATCATATGCCGACGACATCATGCTTTCACAAATGAAAACTGCATGATATAAAGTTTTATAAACTGCTCGGGAGACACGTGTTTCGAGTTCGTGTATATGTATGTCCATCCTTCCATTCCTCTTAAACATTTAAGTTTAAGTCAATTTTACAGAGCTACATCTTTCTTCTTTGGCAATTGTTGCTTGTTTTTGTTTTTGAAAAAAAAATCTGAAAAGTGTTCTCTATTGCAGATAGATCATGTGCTCTATTGTAGATAGAGCACGGTCTAAGCTCCGCCCCCATACACAATGCAAATTATCACAAATACAGTACAGTGTTTTCCTATACAAATATGCAGTAGCCATGATACAATATAAATAACCGCTCTAAATAGGGGTGTACCATATACAATAAGTAGCCAGGTATCGATCGATAAATACAACGTGTACTACCCGACCTGTACTGTGAGTTGCATTGTTTAAAAAAAGTATTGACATTCAAAGTTTGTAATTAAATAAATACATTTCAATGCTGTTTAATTTCACAAAATTCGTAACAAAGTTGAAACGGAAATATAGTATAGTAACAGGTACTTTCCGTGACTGAATAGAATACGATCGCACATCTTGAAAATTTAGAATCTAACTTCAAACATTATTTTAAAACGATAATATTACAATCCCATCCTTACGGTGTCAATGTATAATGGACAAATTTAAATAGATCTGTACAGGTATTTACGAGCATGTTGTGAACAGACATCCCTTATACAAAAGAGTGACATCGATGAGTGTACAGAAATTTTCCCGAGACCTTCATATACAGCTCCCCGGAATGTGATTAAAAAGAGTACAAAAGTTATTCTTTCACGGTTTTGTTTGTACTCGTGTGTACAAGTTATTACATACATGAAGTAAATTCCGAGACTGTCTTGTGATTTCACCAACTTGCGCGCAGGCAGTGAGTTGATATGTCATAGAACTGTTACACTTACTATTATCATAATAATGTATGTGTGTAGCCAATGAAAATATAGCGGTCACACTGACGACATGTACATTGTAACGTTCTAGTTGGAAACAAAATGTACGTGTCAAAAGCATTCAGTTTTTAATCACAGTCACATAGTTTGTCGTTTTCCCGTCGTTTTATTGTAATGAAACTCGCTAGTATATGTTTTCTTTATCATTGATTCTATGTTTTTACATCAAAACGTAAAGTAAAAAATATATAGTAAGTTAAAGAGTGATAACATGGTCTCGCTGCACAACATGATGCTATCAAGTTTGGTCAATGAACATTCACAAATTTCCATCATGTATAATACATGTACATATTAATGAAATAAACAAATTGTATATGAGATAAAATAACCCGTCTGCCATGTCTGTCGTTTCATTTTCATGTTCAAATTTTGTTAATTTGAATTTTTTTCCGAGACTCATTAACCCCAACTCTTTTCAGAAAATAAAAGGATAGGAGAAGCCATAGGCTTTCAAGGTAAAACGAAAAGTTTCGTGTTCACTGCCGGGCTGGCATTACATGTAGACTGGAAATATTGATTTCACAGAAAAGAAATTTCAATTTTGAACAAGTAAAGATTTTGGCAGGCAGGTAAATTTGTCAGAAGCCGAATACGGCAAAAGTGTTTGAATAGATAACAAGTGCTGCGACTAATTATTTTTATGATCAATTTCGGAAAAACATTTTCTTCTCATTTTGGTAAAACATGGACAGGACGATGTGAAAAAGGCATTTTATGAAAGAGGTATCATATGATCATCAATTATGTAGGATGGCGTACTACACTTTTAATGAAAATTAAGCAGCTAATACTATTCGTTATACCTTAAGAACTGAATTGTACAAATATTGTCATACGCATAAAGACAATTCAAACAAGGCTTGAGAATATGCACCCAAAACTGCTTTTCGGTTTTATTTAAAAAAATGTATAGCATGACTTCATTAGATACTAGTTCTAGCGTAAAGTCCCGGGAACATAATACATTTATAATAATTCATGAACTTGCGGTAGCGATTTAGATTATCAGCAAGAGATATATTGAATCATTCACAAAGAAATGACCCCTGCCCCTGAATCACCGCAGGAATACTACACAATGTAAAATTATATATATTTAACATCTCGGCTGATTGTAGCTACTTTAGACCGTTTTGGATTTTTTGCAACGGGCTGTAAATATTACAAATACTCATATCACACGGTAATATAATAATGTGTTGAATTTTCTTATTTTGGAATCCAGACACCTTCGTGTGACCTTGTAAGAAACCTCGAGTCTACGGGTTCAAACTCTGGTTAAGAAGATTGGTTTTGCGGCACAACCTGTCAACAAATATAATTGAGTAACACGGATATTTCATACTGACCTTGAATTGGGTACAAGCTACGCTTTTCTGACCTCTCGGGATAAACTGAGGTGTAACCTCACGACTTTGTGTATCACGGCTTTGAGAAGCTATCGTTTGGTAATAAATTACACCGACTCCAATGATCTGTTGCTTCAAAACTTCCTTAATTCTATGCCGCTACGCCAATTTTACAGAAAACGGACTGGTGATTGGACAGTGCATAAACTGCCACATGTAGTTACTTTCCGGGTCATGTACAGTAAATGCAAACTGGCTGAGATAGAGATTGTTCAGATTTCTTTTTAATCATGAATTCTTGACAAGTCCACTAAAAATAGTAGAGAGGTTAAGATCGCCGGTCAGTTTTTTATGTCACGCTAATAACGTGAATAGTTGAGAAAGACGACACTGTCACTGGCACCAGAGTACTAGACTGCTCTGTAATTTTTACCAAAAAACCCCCCCAAAAATATACCTAAATAACACCTTATCATAAAAAAAACCATAAATAATGTTAAAAAGTCATTTTCTGACAAACCCCGTATACACTGTTCTATAATATAGAACAGTGTAAACGGGGGTTTGTCATAAATGACTTTTTACCATTTTTTTTCATGATAAGGTGTTACTTAGGTATATTTTTGGGGTTTTTTTTGGTTAAAATTACAGGGCAGTCTAGTACTCTGGTGCCAGTGGACACTGTCTTTCGGAGGACGAAGTATTTGACTAAATTGTCAATCACGAGCGATTTTAAATCCGCTGAAATCTTTTTATCTTGTGCATAAGATCTGCCACATTTACTTGTCTTCATTTTGTATTTATTAATGACGTAAAGAAATGTTTAAATTTAAGCACATGTACTAACGACGTGAATGTACTCGATTTTAAGCGGTAATTTTATAGTGGATTCTCCCACTTTATGTATCGACAGCTGTATCGGTTTTTTGTAAGAAAGAAAGGTGTATAGGCGTAGTTAAACTAATATGAAATGCTGCAGATCAATGGCCACGGCTGTAGAATATCTATACAGCAAAGGGCTCTACGTGTTTTGGTTAATTGTATGTGAAATTTTTGCAGCTTTTCTGGTTTGCGCTTTGTGATATTGTTGCCGTTGTTTAAAGGAATTTGAGTTTGTGATTTTATTTTTAATATTTTATTAATGAACTTTTGTTAAACAATGTAGATATGGAATAACAGATTAAAATATTGATTTTAAACCTGTGAAATGCGTTGTACTTTTGACTTCGAGGGTAGCGTACAGTACACGTGCGGTAAATTGGTATTTACGTAACCACCAAATAATGTATTAGTTCACTAGCGGCGAAATACAACAGTCCACATGTTGTGAAAATTTGGTTAAGATATCTGGTATAGTTTCTGAGATATTCAAAAATATTGAAAGGTAGCGTTAGAAGTTCCCTTAAAGACAATTAAAATGTCCTTCATAATTGACTGTTAATTGACATCTACTGTAAATTCGCTGTGAATTCGCATGGCTGACTGGACCCCTGTGGTGAATACCCCACATTCCTGTTCAATTGTCTTTAAAGGGGCAACAGGACTATATAAACCACTAGATGGCGCTGGGGCAGGTTTTTCAATATTTTCAAACATGTTTCAGATCAGAGACCCTTTTTCTTAAATTTTGACAAAGTTATAGAACTGTTTCCTTTGAAATTTGTTACAAAGGTAAGCTGTGCCATTTCAAAACAGTTAATCCAAAAATCTTAATTTCATATCACTTCTAAAAACGACTTTGAGAAAAAAAATCAAACTGTCAAGCAGACTGTGGCTAATTGCTGATAAAGTCTGTGTTTATAAACAAAGCCACGTGGTGATGTTTATACACTTGAGAGCAGTGGCATGCATTACAGAACACAAACAGTTTACTAACCTTGATGAAAGTTTATTTGCATAAAATGAGAATATCCTTCATTAAATTGAATCATTAAGTTATTCAAGACCTATATAAGTAAAGGTCACTAGATAATAATCATAAATATATGTTTTTGTGCTGAAATCTATTCAAGTTGCCAATTGTTTTTCGAGTATTAAGTATTGAACTTTCTAATTTTGGTGTAAATGTCTAACTTGCAAAAGTACACAGCAGGACATAACTTCCCTTGCAGGTCAAATGTTTTGTTCTTTCCCCATTCGTCCGTACTTTACTTCAAAAACCCTTCTGTCTATAGCACAGTTCAGTATTTTCTATAATAATTTTTTGTTGTAAGATACTATTTCCAGGTTCAGGTAGTCTATTTTATTTCCAGGTTCAGGTAGTCTATTTCTTAGTCACTGAGCCCAAGAGTATGCAGATACAATAAGGCAAACAATAAACAGTGTTGGTATAAAAAAATTAAAATGTTTATGTGACTTAGACGAAGAATCCTTACTAAACCACTGCAAGGATCGCACCTGCAGGGTCAGTTATATAGTATTATCCTGGCTCATTATATATTATGATCCATTATTATCCAAGAATGAGCCTTTTAGATTGATTTTACTTTTGATTTTAGTAATTTCTCCATTTTATTTTTTCTTGATGGTCTAATTTACATCATCCTGTGTTATCATCGCTATGAATTTTCCAATCCGTGTCAAGAACATTAAAACTAACACAAATAGCTCCTTTTATTCTCTTTTGATATAAACAATACATGTCTGTTTCTGCAATGCTTTAAATATAAACTTTATTCTTCATCAACTACATGCATATACATTGTATTGTGTTTTGAACTGCTGTGATAATTTCCCTCCTTTTTCTGACACATGTATCAGTTTCATGTCTGGAATTTGGGTCCTTCAAAAATACACAAACCAGACCTGCATGCTGATGGCATTTAATTACCAATTAATTTTGTGACTCTGTCTTTATTGGGTGCTGACATATTCATTTTACCACAATGTACTTTTATTGTAGGAAATTACACAAAATCAGGCTTTGTTCTGTGAGTTAGGTGTGAAATGTAGTATTTATCTTTAAATTTTCTAAAAAGGGAGAACATAATGAAAGTCATGGGATAAAAAGAAAGTGAGAAGAAATGATTCAAAAGGTGGAAAAATTTTCATCTGATTCCAAAGTGCTATAAAAAAACGTAAAGAAGCCCCAGGTCAGCTCAAGAGCTAAAGTTGTGATCAGCTGTTTGTTTACATTTTCTCCATTGCATGTTAATGTAGAACACTGAGTTTAACTGACAGGTACATAGTTGAGAGAGTTTAACAATAGCCACTCCCCAAATACTCGCTGCATCCCCAAATACTCGCTGCCGTGGCAGCGATTGTTGCTAGTTCAAGTGTACACCGAAATCGGTTTAAAGTTTAAAAAATCGGCGATAGTTCGTATTGGAAACGTGCACATATTACATAACAATGGATCGCATCATGTTTATACGAAATGCATTCAAACGAGTAAAGCGGAGAAAACGGCGGAAAATCCAAACATAAACACTACCGACCAATTTATCCCTTCAATAACTTTTTTATTTTTAGGTCCACGATCCAAAACGGGTGTGACGAATTCAAACATTACATGTGGCTATACAAAGGGCATGACAACAGTTCGATCAAATTAAAAATAAACATTTCCTTACCAATTTCCTTATCCGTCTCCCCCCAAAAAACATTAAATTTCCGCCATTTTGACCAGAACTACATAAAATTCTCGCTGAAACTGAAAGCCCCGAGATACATCGTTTACGTCCGACACCCTGGGACCGTTCCCCTGTGTATTTTGAGCCAAGATAATAGTTTTAATAATTTGCTAGGCCATAAAACGCGACATTAGTGATCTTTGTAGCGGGCAATCTGTAAATGAATCATAATAGTTGATACTGTAGATTTTCTATTGTCTTACAATTTGTCCTCAAAACAATTCGCGGTTGTTTAGATTTATAAAATGAACATATATCTCACTTAATACCTGTCTTATTAAATACCTATAATGAACCGAATATTAACAAAATGTGGATCAAAAAAGTAAAATAAACTCACCCGCTCTTTCCTTGCTGTCTGCCATTTTCAAAACAAAGTTTAAAACCTAAAAATAGATTCACTGTGTATTGCACAACAACGGAAGTGTTCGCATCGGTGTCGCACGAAATACTACAAGTTTACACCAAGGTCAGCCAGTACTGAAAAAACATATCAAATTTAAGGTCTACATATCACACTGTACGGCTCCAATTTAACGATGCCGCTCCGACTACCGTAACGACAACATGGCCGATTTCATAAACAAAACATAGATGAGTATAACAGATTCGTGTATTTTTATAGTTATTCGCAAATTCTGATGAAATGAATACTCTTACGGAATGCCCACACCTGTCCTGCATGACCGTAGCTTGTCGGCTTTTTCAGACATCCGTGCGTGTGAAAGTAATGCAAGTTGAATGCTGAGGATTCAACGATAAACAGTGCGAAAACAGACCAAAATGCATGGATTTTGCACAAAATTAGCGAAGTTAAGTTGGAGCCTTGTTTAGTTGGAGCCTTGTCGTTACGGTAGTGGGAGCAGCATCGTTAAATTGGAGCCGTTGCGTTTTGCCGATACATTGTGGATATACGCCGGACTTGCGAAGGGACAAAGGAATGTCTCCGGAACTGAGATTGTATATTGCACTTTCCCTAAATGCTAAAACAGTTACCCTCGTTCCATATGCGTTGGTTATGTGAATTATTGAGCATCAATCAAAATGTACATACATTTTTTCTGGAAAAGGATTTACGGCCGCAACATGTCGATAAATGTTTAAACTATTAGTGCGTTGATTTTCTGTTTCCACATTATATCAGCATCAACCACGAAACTCTAATCTACGTGCAAATTACATGAAAGCGATTCACTTCTTGGATTTCTTTTTTACTAAAACATGCTTGGTGTTAAAAGATATTCAGTTTATTCCATTCATTTGTACAAGTCATTTATTTCTTGCGCGTGCCAAGTTTGTCTTTAAAAAGTATTAAAGTATAAAGTTTGTCTCCAAAATGTGTTTAAACGAAGATATTGTAGTATGAAAACATCCACGCTCGCAGTGAAGTGCAGGTAAATATTTCCTATATATTTTCTCGTAAAACAATCGATTTCAGACCTCAACATATATTGATTTGGATGAAACTTTTGATAAATGGTCAGGGCACTTTTGGTTTCTACTCGTGAAAGCTTCCACGTAACCAGATTCAACCTTCAGTAACTTCAAAACTGCGAATCATTGCGGGTGGAAACATAGAACCGATTGAAGGTTACAAATAACCCTTGACTAACGGAATATTTATATAATTTCCTAGCGTAAAGAAAACGACTTTTCCTGGTATGAATGCGCATGACCTAGTTAAAAAATACACGTTTTCCGCCATTTTTTCAAGTTTGCTCTCAGTTTTCTCACTTAAACTAAGTTTGCTCTCACTATAAACCTACCATTCCCCCCCCCCCCCTCCCCTGTTAAGGATTGTGTTATATTATTACGTACATTAGAAGTACCCAAAGTGAATTTTGAAGAACAGGAACCTTTGTGGCAACTTTTGTCTGACAAAAAAATAAGGTTCATTGCATCTACACGGATGTTTACATTATATACTGATCAATGGTGATTTCTTTTTGTTTAGGCTATGCAGTTCTGTCGAAACATGAGCCAAAAATGGACTTCAAAAAACAGTGGTATTTCTTTAATTAATGCTTTGTTTTTGACGTCGATGTACTTTTTTCATAGACGTTTATTCAAAAAAAAAAAAAACCAGGTACACATCGATTTCTAGGTCATGCGCGTTTTTGTACTTTTAAAATAGACTGCTCCAGTGCCAAGGTAAGTCGGGTCAATCAATCTTAATGTATACCAGAAGTTTTGGTGCGATAGAATCGTGCAACACTGGTCGAGATATTTGAGCGTATAACATTGTATGTTTACACTAAGTTGCTGGTTCGAGCCCTAGTGCGACTATATATATTTTTTTATCTGTTTGAGTTCAAGAATTAATATCCTCTTTATTTCCAATAGAAGGACATATTTCTGTGTTAGCTTACATGTCCTCAGAGGAGATCAAATGTATACCATGTATTATTAATTTTACACAAAACACGTCAACCGCTAAGGAAACAATTAGTTACAAATAGAGGTGTTGGGGGAAAAATATAGAAAACGCAAATGATTTTTATCAAATATAAACGTAGGTCGACGGGGCATAACTTGGGGCTGGTCCGGGTTGGGCGTTGGAGTCGTGTCCCCTCTGGTTCGCAAAATCTAGAATGTGTCAATGGTTAACTTTCAAGCACTTTACGCCTGATTTACAGCCCCTAATCTTGGCTATTACAATCACAATTATGGACTTTGGTAATTTTCTCGTTCTAAGATTGACTGTAGAAAAGAATTGGCCAGAAAGAGAAGTGGAACTAAAAGAGATAAATAGTCATCACCCAGCTTTGCTTGCTGCAGTCAATTTCTTTTCATTTAGTCATATTTTATCAGCAAAAGAAATGTCGGTGTTAATTTTTGTACCATGGTACCGTTGACAAAATTCAACCACTGAAATTACCATCTCCTCTTTTTATAGGAAAAGTTAGAGATACACCACATCTAACCTAACTTTTACAACGGAAGATCTTCAGATCAAACATTGTCACGTGAATACTGGCATTTCTAGCTTGAATTCATCCTATTGCTTTAACGAAGAACCACAAACAAGTTAAAATAAACCAGAAAATGTAACTGAAATAACGTATATTTTGCCGTGTTTTGTATCGACGTCATAACTATGTTGTCCCTAAAGAGACTATAACAAACACGAATAAGATAAAATGTTATAAATATCTTTGACAAAGATATAATACGTATTTTGTAAGAGTTACGATTGTTTCAAGAAAACATAAAATTTAAAAACTAAAATTTAAAAATTAAATATTGCTCAGTCTGAAGATTGAACCGCGATATACAAGTGGAAGAAGCCAGCTCCTAAACCACTGTACCAGTACTACTGTGGTTGTGAAATAGTGACAAATCTATTGATATACTGAATATATTGACCGTTATATACAATAATGCTTCACTCCCTAATACATAAAATAAACGGAATGACCAATGTTTATAAACACATTGTTTACGAAGTCGAACAGTATATTCCTGTTCAGGGTAACATACACATGCAACTTCAAATCTACGTCATAACATAGTCCTTAAGGTAGTAAAGCACCCAAGACACTTAATTTATGTCTTCACCCTCGTCATAAAATAACGTACGACACAGTCTTCATTAAAACCAATCCTCCCTTTTTGGAGTAACTATTATGTTAAAAAAATATTGCCTTTTAACCTTTTTAAAATAATTGATTCTTACTTCAGTTTAACTGAAAATTGTTCTAGATCAGGCCCTGAATAAAATTATGATCTCTAACTTAATACAAACTTATAGAAAAAGTTTGGATATATCAGTTTTGTCTTTTTGACTGTCAATTTTGAAATTAATGGATATAATTAAGTCCGCCCCCGTAGTCGAGTGGTTGAAGTCACTGTAATCTCTCATAGATTGAGGGTCATGGGTTCGAGCCCTGCTACCGACCATGTCTCTTTATAAGGGAAAGTTGTCAGTTTTGTATAGAGGATAGGAGTCTAGGACTTGTTTTTCCCCCAGGAAAGATGGTAAGGTAAACAGCCCGGCTGTAAAATGACCAGAATACGGTTGGAACTGGCGTAAATCTCGTACAACAACAACTAATATAATTAAAATTCAAGGTAAAGGTAAATCTAAATTCGAAGGTACTTGAAGAATACGGGAGACACTCATAATCCCCTTAGTCAAAAACCCGTTCGGTCCAAAAATGGCATAGTATTCATAATCTCCTCAATGGATTTTACATTGAAATTTCAATATTTTTGATTATTTTCAATCATTTGCTATAGTAAAGTTAAACTAGACACTCGACTTACATAATTAACCATTTTGAGTGATTCAAGCACTCTGGCAACCGGCGGAATGTAACGGGCGACCCGTTATAAAAGTTACCAGTGAACATCAAAGTAATTTTGGGCTTCTGATAGAGTGAACATGTTTAATACACGTATCATTTTTGTACAGATCTTAGTACCCCAAAACAATTTTACGTGACCGAGACAGTGCTACTAGTGTAGAAGAGTTCATAGACAATCTGTGGCGGGTTCAACAACCCGCCGTGATCTGAATGACACCTCCACGGCGCTGTAACATGATTCTCATTTACACGTCGGGTTAATTATCTGGTAATAACCATACGTATGAGTGCATGCCTGTCGAATGCTCACTGTAGTTTTGCCACATACGACATTTTTTTTAGCTTTTTGTAACCAATAACTAGAATTGAATGCGAAAACAATTGTGTACCAGCATTAATCCTTTCCACTGAATGGCCCCTGGTAAATGGCCAGGAAAATTGCCAACATTGCAAAAATACAAACTAGACTGTGAAACTACATAAAAAAATTGAAAAAGCACTCATCAAACTTTTCATGTGTTTATGATAGCAGGGTCGGTTCCATTTTAAGTTAGAGCATAAAGGTCTATGGGCTTATTAAGAAAATGCATCGGTATTATCCAAACAAAACTTTGCAAAAAAACAATCTTAATGAAAAAAGATCATAATTATTGCCTATTTGAATAACTATTATAAACTAGCTGAAACACTATTGTTAATACAAATGAACATAATAGTAAAAAAATCTTGCAAGAGAAAATAGTTCAATAGAAGTCAGAAATGCCTTGATGCTAAAATGTCAGAGTCCGTTTGAACCAAAAATACCGACGACACAAATGAAGCATGTACTAAGGAACACTATATATATATTTATTAAAGTCATAAACTCTACATATATAATTTAAGCACGATTCAATCAAGTTTGCAACGGATAGCTTGCTGTGCAGCTTTAATTACTTCTGTGGCAGTCCAGATGAGCCTATTCTAGAATCTATCAAATACGTTATGCTAATAAGTATTCTCGAAACTCCTGCTATGTAAGCGGGCAGTAAATCAAGGTATGGTCAAATTGTTTTTACAAAATAGTTTCCTTGGAAATTTATCAGCTCACCTAGTTTTCGTAAAAACAATATCCAGAAATTCAAGTAATCACACTGTGCATGCGTAAAGTAGTTCCAGAATACAACGGAACATCTGCGTCATTTTTGTATGCAAAAATCTTCTTTTTGCTTTTTCTCTTCTGGGGGCGTTGGTCTTATGGATTATCCGGTACCAACGATTAAACTCTAAAATGCATACACAAATACATACACGCGACTGATGCGCAAATTAAGAAATCATTAGCTTGCGTCGAGTCTGCTTTATTAGTAACTTCAATATAGAAGCCCCCTGTCTTAAGCAGTCAATACGGATTTATCACAAAAGGCCAGCACACATGTCCACATTATTAACCATTCTACAGAAGAATATAATTATATCCTTCTCTTGTTTACTTTGGCCTCCATAAAACGAAACTAAACAAGGTGAGCGTAGCAGGTCAACACACTACGTGTATGTATTAATATACAGTTACCTAATGAAAAACTCATTCACATTTTCCATCGGATCTTGCTATCTGCGGAACAGTGAACATTCTGTCATAGAAAATTATCCATTTTAATATACAGTTAACTAATAAAAAACTCAATCACATTTTCCATCGTATCTTGCATACTACGGAACAATGGAAAATTATACATTTTCAAACACTTGAACGTCAGAAACGATGAGCAAAAATGAATTGTCGGACTGGACTATATATGTGTTAACAGTATTGATGAGTTTGGTTACGTTCATTGGAATTCCAGGAAACGTGATTGTCATCGCCGTACAAACAAAACTTCCAAAGAGAACCAGCACAGATTACCTTGTTCTTACCATGGCTGCTTTTGACCTGCTATCCGCTGCTGTCAATACAACGTGTTACATTTTACGCAACCATCCAAGTATCTGGTTGGTGTTAGCTTCAGCCGAATTGTGTCGCTTACATATTTTCTTCCTTTACACGACGAACATCGCTTCAACATTGCTCTTGGCAGCGATGGCTTTTGATCGTCAAGGGAAGACCACTGACGGTTTAGCTGCCAACCTGCCATCTGTTGTCACTGAAACAAAACGTTTGTGTGCAGGGATAGTGGTTTTCAGTTTAATCTACGGAACAGTTGCATCTTTTATTTTTACTCTCCATTCTCCTACAAACACTTGTTACCGCAAAGATAACTTTGTTACAGTGAAAAACATCCTCAGAGGTGTGTTGGCTGTCGCCTTTATTATTACGTTTGGAGTTGTTGTAGTCTGTTACACAAGGATCTCGATCATACTTCAACGTCGTCACAGAATGAGGTCGAAAATGACGTCATCAGCACAAAATACAAAAGAGAGTAAAGAAGTCGCCTCTAATGATACTCAGATGAAGTCAAAGGGCCACAATCCAAACGAAACCACTGACGAGTCGTCTCAAGATAGAACTACAGCACAAAGTTCAAAATTACCACAAAATAGACAAAGACGTGTCATAACCGCCATTGAAAGAGACAGAAATAGGATAAGTCGTACGACTTCCATGATGTTCCTTATGACTTTGGTCTATTTCGGTACTTGGTTGTGCAACTGGGCATCATTTGTTTATAGGTCAGTTACAGATACACCCCAATCCGGAGCAATATATCTAGCGGGCAGAGTGTTTATGATCAACGCAATGACAAATCCAATATTTTACGTAGTCATGAGCACCAGATTTAGAACAAGAGCAAAGGAACTGTTTTGTTAAAGGTACACATGACAAAAATAGGACACTGGATGCTATATACGTATTTTCCACTGCCGGAAGGCGGAGGGATATACACGTAGTTTCATGTTAACTTAGTCACGTGATAAATGGGTATACCGTCCACTGAGAAAAACTGCTCGCTTCTGGTACTATTTTTCTAAATAGGATGAATGCCAGAATATATAACCTAACAGCCGCATGACATTATCGTTTAAGCGACAATAACGGTAACACAGTCTATAATCCCTGTTACTGAGCAGAAATTATAAGTAGAATACGTTAAATTTTATTTTTTCAAGTATTTCAATAAGTTGTAAATTATTATTAGTTATAAGTTATAAATTGTTAATTCTAGCGTTATAAAATTTTGAGCTAAAAACATAGCGATGATTGAAAACCGTGATTCAGTTTGGTCATATATTTGTCATGGAACAACGTACGCCAAATATATCCACAGTGCGAATCTAGGAGTCGTAGCCGACCCTCTAGTTGTCCTTGGTTTCGAAATCGAGAGTAAAAGAATTAGTATAACCAAGTTCTTCGGAAAAATGGAACCCACATTAACTATTAACTATGCCGTCGTTTCTTTTTGTCAATTACTATATACCAGCGATGAGTTGTGTATTTTACATTTTCTAGTTATGGTACATAGTTCTTTCTATTTTCTTTATTTATTATTCTTAATACTAATATTATTGCTCCAGATTATATTGTGTGCACTTTATTTTCACACAGACTTTATAGCATGATAATAAATAATGACAAATTCAATTTTTTACCATTGTCCAAAATATGATATCATAATCAATACACCATAAACTTGGGTAATGGAATTATTTTTAGTACACGAAGGTTATCCGATTTTCGATATCTCGACTGGATTTTCTCGGTCCCGATTTTTCCCTTCTTTTCTATATAAATCAACTACGGATATCTCGATTTGTTTATCTCGATATTTTCGTTACTTCGACTAAATTTTTGATCCCCAACTAGAAATTTCCCTATTTTGACATCCGATATCTCGATTTGACATTTATCACATGCCAAACAAGGGGCGAAAAGCTGCACGCTCAGTGTCGTCTGCTGTAAGAGGTGCGAAAAACACCACGCGCGGCTATTCACTCAGTGATTCGGTTAACGACCCAAAATTAATTAATGTTTGTTTGCGACGCAAGCTGTGTAATATGCGGAATTGGTAATTTGTATTGAATTGTGTCAAAACTGAGAAAAATTAGACAGATAACATCTCTATATTGAAAAAAACGGAAGAGTAAGTCGGAGGGCGGAAGTCATGAACTTGTCCGAGCGCCAGTCGAACAATCTAGAGGGCCCGGTTACCAACCCGGGAGGATATCTTGATCGGCAAACGCTGAGAGTTTTGGAGAAGGACCCGGGGGAATCCAATCTTTAGGCACCGGGTTGCAAGGCAACATGAATCAGATGAATTGAACATTTAGTGAATTAAACCTACGAGCTAGTTTCGTTTCACAACCTGTATTACACAGATCATAAGATGGTAGAAAGAAGCAAACGTCTTTCTATCATCAATATTCTTCCTTATCCCCCTCCTATCCCCTATCGAGCATATTTTATCCAACTTCGGTTATCTCGATTTTTCGTTATCTCGACTTATTTTCTTCGGTCCCAAAAAAATCGATATAACGAGAGTCGACTGTATATATTCCAGAAATTGTAATTGTTCTTTTTCTGAAACTTTGATGTTTTGTAACGCCATCTTCTGACAGTTTATTTTACTACAGACATATTATTTTGGTAGTTTGTGCGGCTCTTTAAGAAGACAGTTCACGTAACTGTATCATTAGTGCAAGATATGATTTTGTCTGCGATATTTTTGTGACGTTTTTTTGTTGTTGTTAAGTTTGTTTTAGTCTTGGTAGACATTTAAATAGTGAAATATTACGTCGCTTTGCTGTTAGCTAGGGTTAGATGTTTTATGTGACTTTCGTATGCAATTTGCATAAATTCTTCAAGATGTATAATGGGTATATGGTCAGTTCTTTTTACAGGCGGAGCACCTTGTAGCTTTTGCACGAAGTTTATAATACTTGAAGGGGTGCAATACCACTAACTTTGTTTTCATTAAAGGGTGTCATAATTCATTTGATTTTGTTATTAAGTTTGTTGTTTCGTATTAAAGAACAGTGGTAACAAACTGAATACTTTGTGTTGTTTTTCTAGCTGCTTTAAATGCTGAATTCTGAACAGCATTACAGTACAACGATTTAATTCTGGAATAGCTTCGGTTTACAATCATGTTCTCTAATGATCAATACCGGTTGTTCCATTTAAAATTACGCCTAGGTCAGTTTTGTGTTTCAATTAATTAAAATATTATTTGTTTAAAAAAAATGTTATGCGATTCGTTACTATTCCGGTGCTTACGGAGGAGAACAGATATAATTACAAATCAAAGAAGGAAGCGTGAAAACAATACGTTTCTCAACATTCAAATCTATTTAATTGGTGATTTTATGTATATCAATGTTCTGCTGAAAATATGAAGACAGCTAATATTTATTAAAGTCTAAAATAGTGAAGTGGGGTCTTTTACTAGTCACTACAAACATTTTGACCGGTTACACAATTTGTCTTCTTTCGATGCATGTAGTTCTATTAAGGTACATCTTTCAGTACAAATAACAAATCGTGACAAAGGGATGTTATAGTTATAAATGAAACAAGACAAACTTATTATTTATGTTTCTTGCGTTCTACACTTCCTCTAAATGTCCCCAATTTTGATGATGTCTAAACGTTTTCCTGTCCCTATTTTTTAAGGTAAAAGAAAAAGTAAGAAAAGTGGATTCTTCAACAATTAAGCAAGTCAGAAAAATGAGTCTTGCATTGTACAGTTCCTATCAATGTCCAATAATAGTTTTGTTCAACTAAAATTACTTTCATGAACAGTTTTCAAGTACATGTATTTAACTATTACTGAAACAACATATCATAAAACGATATAAATGATGATACTGTAATAATAAAGGTTTTAATGATAAAGTTGATCATTTAAATGATGATGATAATGACGACCATAATGATGGTATTAGGACTGATGCTACTGTTTATTACAAATGTATGTTGTTTCTGCTGCTGATATTTCTATCAATGATCATAATAATGCTAACAATCCTTTCTATCGAATATTTCTGAGACAAAATTATGAAAGATTGTCCTACAGATCTTAATGTAAAACAAAGTGAGCCACTTGGCGGGGTTTATTTATGATTCGTAGAGACCCTACGAGGACCATTAGGGAATGTTATCTGCAAAATATCTAAGCTCTATGCCAAAAGAGTTTTAATAGCCTATGCACATACAAACTTCTTTGCATAGCTTCATTCGGTCATTTTGAAGCTACAGGAAAGGCAACTCTAGCTAAACCAGTTTGAATTACGCTTTACAATATGCGCATTTAAAAAGATTTACACCGTTTCGTTTGCATATGTCATGCGCAGATGTGTCATCGTGATAACCTTTGAGTCAAAGAAATTGAAAAAGAAAACGCCATGAAAATCGACTAAGAAATGAGAAATTAAGATCAAACATTTGCCAGGGCATGTTTCCCACTAACTGGAATGACCTCTGCTTTCCGTCTTCAATGATTTGTATTCGAATGTTTTGGCAAAAACTGACAATTTCGTATTAATAATTGGGGATTTTCCGAACTATTTATATATGGTTGTTGCGGTTAACATGTGGCAAACAGCATGATCGTGTACACTCTGCAATCTCCGTTAGGCCTCGGAGAATGATTTTCTTCGAACATCGTTGAGGTGATCCAATTGTCATGACCTATTAACCCTAGCAACAGGCAACAACTTTTAAAGATAGAACGGTTATGGAATGATAAACCGTTTGCGCATATGCACGCACTGACTGCTATTGTGTTAACTTAGGCAAAGGCATAGTACTCGTGAATGTTTGTAAGTGCTATGTAAAATCCGGCGAATAAGGGGCGTGGTCAATATTGACCTATGGGCCAAGATTTGAACAATCTTGATAGAGCTCCACTACACAATGCTACATTCCAAGTATCTAAGCTCTGTATAAGCCTATGTGAAATAAAGTGTCCCCTCGGGCGGGCACATTTTTGACCCAGAGGTCACGATTTGAAGAATATTGGTGGAGGTCCACTAGGCAATGCTACAGGCCAATATCGAAGCTCTATGCTTTGTGGTGTCAGAGAAGAGGATTTTTGAAATTGGACCTATATAAGCCTATGTAAAATCAAGTGTCTCCAGACTGGGGTCACATGATGTGACAGCATTGGTAATTATACCACTTCCAGATATTTGAATGATTAGATGCAACTAATGCAAACACATGACATATGCTATACATATCTTTCAATCAATGAATCTGGTCAGTCGGAGGATGATAAAATGTGAAATGTGCTTCATATCGAATTTTCCAACAACAGATTCAATATTACTTACCTGGTTACCATTGGCTATAATACAAGGTCAACAATCACACCACAGAATGGGTTAATTTTGACAACGGTCTCATGATTTGAACAGTATATGTCCACATCACAAGGCTGCATTCCAAAGCTCTAAGCTCTGTGTCTTGTTGTCTTAGAATTTTAGAAGTTTACTCTATTAGTATATAAGCCTATGTTTAAATCAAATGACCCCTCGGGCAGGGTCTATAATGACTCGGGGTCATGATTTTACCAATCTTGGTAGAGGTCCAATAGGCAATGCTACATGCCAAATATCTAGGTGCTGTGGATTCAGAGAAAACAATTGAAATTTCCCCCATATAAGCCAATGTAAAATCAAGTGATCCCCGGACAGGGTCAATTCTTACCATTCAATGGTTCAAATCTTGGCCCACAGGTCAATATTGACCACGCCCCTTATTCGCCGGATTTTACATAGCACTTACAAACATTCACGAGTAATGCCTAAGTTAACACAATAGCAGTCAGTGCGTGCATATGCGCAAACGGCTTATCATTCCATAACCGTTCTATCTTTAAACGTTGTTGCCTGTTGCTAGGGTTAATAGGTCATGACAACTTGTGATGTGGACATATACTGTTCAAATCATGAGACCAATGTCAAAATTGACCCTTCCTGTGGTGTGATTGTTGACGTTGTACTATAGCCAATGGTAACCAGGTGAGCAATATTGACTGTATTGTTGGAACATGCGATATACCGCCCATTTTATCATCTCCGACTGACCAGATTCATTGATTGAACGATATGTATAGCATATGTCATTTGTTTGCATTAGTCGCATCTAATCATTCAAATATCTGGAACTGGTATCATTACCATTGCTATCAAATGCTGTGACCCTGGCCGGCGACACTTGATTTTACATAGGCTGATATAGGTCCAATTTTAAAAATCCTCTTCTCTTAACCACAAGGCATAGAGCTAAGATAGCATTGTCTTGTGGGCCTCTACCAAGATTATTCAAATCATGACCCCGCGTGTTTCACATAAACTATAGAAATTCTTTAAAATCATTCTTCTCTGAAGCCACAAGGCCGAGAGATTAATTTTTTTTCCTGTAGCATTGCCTAGTGGACCTCTACCATGATTCTCCAAATCATGACTTCCGGATCAAAGTTAGGCCCGCCCGACGGGTCACTTTATTTCACGTAGATTTATATAGGAAAACCTTTAAAAGTATTAAACAACTAGGCATAGAGCTTAGAGATACTTGGAATGTAGCATTGTGTAGTAGAGCTCTCCCAAGATTGTTCAAATCAGGCCCCCAAGGTCAAAATTGACCCAGCCCTTAATTCGCCGATTTTAACACATGCTATTTAAAATCTTTTTGTCTCAAAGCGAAAAAGAACATTGATATTTAAAAAACCTATACATTTTGAAAGATAGTCTTGCTAGCTGACAAAAAAAGACTCAGTGGAAATAAAGAAACTAAAGCATAGTTAACATCATTATCAACATAATTTTGTTTGATTTTTCTGTATCAAATGCATAATTTGAAAAATATCTGTAAAAACAATAAGAGCATCTTGCAATATTTTATATGGCTTGGTTAACAAAAAATTTTACAACAAGGGTATGTTGATAATGGTATAAACTATGATTTAGTTTCTTTATTCCACTGAATCTGTCACTCTGAGTCTTTTTTTCTCAACTAGCACGACTTGTTCAAAAGTATCCGTTCTTCATAATAATTCACTGATTTATAGTTCTCTTTACATGAATTATTAGTGTCAGTATACAACAATATTATGACATTCCGACCAAAAGAAACACAGTTTGCATTAAAGGAAAAAACAAAAATTGAAAAAAACATGCACCCCACCCACTAAAGACAATAGTGCTCTACCTTAACCCTCAACTCAAGCACGTGGACTTCAGAATTTAGTGATGTGTTATAAACTGTTGATGTGTAAGATTGAAAGAACTGTTCAACTATTTCTATGGTCGAACATCTGGAGGAGACATTTAAGTAGTAAATAAGTGCCAGTTTGAATAATTTCATCATTTGACTTTGTCAGGAAACTTACACAAAAATTGGATATTTTTCATGTAAGTAACCCTAGAACTGAAATGACATGTTTTAACAATATTTGCAACAAAACACACCGATACAGGTTCTAAAAGCTTATATAACAGTAATTTGTTTGTGTATTATGTCAAAAGACCACCAGACTACATTTTAGTAACAGCATCATTTTTTCACTGGTGGCCATTTTGTTTTGGACAAGTTACCTTAAGGAAACTGTGAAATAAGCATGAAAAATAAGTTAAAACTTTCCATGGTATGGATGCCAATACAGCCAGATATCAGTATTATACATGTAAAATTCTTTTTAGTTTCGGGGGTTGTCTCAAACATATTTGGTATAACGGATTGTTATCATTATAATCATTGCTGAAAATATCAACTTGTAACTTGACAAAGCTTCAAAGGCAGCGATTTAATGGTATTAACCTTCACTGATAACTCTAGATGTAAGTTTACTTAAATAATACTTATATTCATCATGACTTGAATCATTTGCCGGACATACACGATCCTAGAACTTCAAACTCACTAGCATGTTTGTGGGGAGTAGTGAAAGACTCTACTTCACTGTTTTCGACTTTCCATTTTTGTTTTTCAAGTACTGAAAAATATAATTTGCACCCTTCCTTATTTGATTTTGTATTATAAGAGGAAAACCCGTCTATTCTCCGTAAGCATGTTTCGAGTTTTATTTATGGTCAAGGCTTATTAAAAGCATGTGATCATACAAACATGTACATTTGTTATATCCTTGCTATCACTGACATGTGATACTTTGAGGGACAAATACACAACTTCGTATATTAAAGAAACAGATTTCTGTGCGATACCTATATAAAGTACATGTATTAAAAAATTAGGAGAACGAGTCAATTTTTGAAATGAGATGAAATAATTTTACAAAAGGAGGCAATGGAACAACAACGAATCGTAAAACATAACAAACAGATAATAAATTATTTTTATTCCCACAATACTTTAATACGAAACAACATGGTTTGCAATACAAATTAATAACAAAAGCAAATAAATAAATTATGACACACTTAAAGGCTGCTCTTGAACAATTTTTCCTGCGTCCTCTTCGAGTTTCACGATAAATTTCATACCAGCGCCAAAGGCATCTCTACCTATAAAACAAATTTTATAACAGATACAATTAACTAGTCTTTGAGACTATTACAGATTTGATCACAAGGTCATAAACACAATCAGTTCACAAACATATTCGGAATCCCAGGTAATGCAAACTTCGTGTTACATGTACTAGTAATTTAGAATTAATCCGACAAAAACTTGCAGGACTGCATTATCGATAGTTTTGAATGCTGTATGAATACCCAAGACATGTCTTAGATATGGCCCAAACGAACGGACGAATAAACGCATAAACTCACAGTGTCTTAGTCACATGATGAATGGGTAAAGTACCCTTCGTAAAACTGTTGGTTTTAAATAGCTAATGATTGTCTTGACCAAATTTAAATCACTATGGTGCAACGTACGCGACTTTCTAAGCTATACTTCCGATTCATGTAGCTCCTAGATTTCATTTTATGATATTGTAGAACATTCGCAAAAACAAAATCTTTGGATGAGAAAAATGTTCTAGAATATCATAAAATCAATAATGAATCGTAGGAATAACATACATAGGGATTGTAGCTCGTTAAGTAGTGTACTCTGTAACATTGTGAATGAAATTTGACCACTTACAACATAAGTGGCTTCTTTAAAAAAAAGCCAAAGAGAGGTCAGCTACAGTATTCAGACTTTGCTATCTGTACTATACAAATACCAAGACCATCAGATTGCAGTATGCTATTACATGTCAGTATTTTATAGGAAGTTGGCTATTCTATGGATCTCTTTCACAAGTACTTGCAGACCTAGTATCAAAGAAATCTGACTAGTTTTAAAATCGTTAAAATCGTTAATTCTAAGTACCGGAGAATAGCTCTGTCCCAAATTGAACCTGTGCAGTCCTCAGGGATGACGTAGGATAATGCAAGTGCAGCCAAGGAATTACTGGGTGTTACGTGGGTATACGTATTTACTCTCAGACAAAGGACACCTAAAGGGATGCTGAGATCCCTAGTTTCGTACTCAGGGTATATTTGGCTTATATATCTGGCCAAAACAAAGAAATGACCAAGTCTACTTATAAGTCCTGCTCAAAAAACGGGTAGCCACTAGGGACCTCCCTCGAGTGCTAGCAGTAAAATGCTGCGTGCACCTTTTTAGCCTGATCAGATTGCAGTTTATTTAATAAGAACATTTTTAAATAAGACCTCTTTTGAAATGCATTAATTTTACCTGTTAATAGCTTTAAAATGAAAAATGACTGATCTGAAAAAGTGATGACTCATTTTGGCATCTGAAATTGTTGAAATAAGGTGGCCAGTGTCTTCAGATTTTATGAGATATGGTAAACAGATGATTCCTGTTGCAAAATACAACACAAAATCTTTAAATATTATAAAAATATACATTTTTATGCCCACTCCTTGAACCCCACCCTTGTGGTTCATAGTATTAAATGATGTGTGTAATGTAACCATTATAATGAATGTGCTCTGTATCTAATTATCAATAAGGATCACTCTGGTTATTAATTATCACTCTGGTTATTAATTATCACTCTGGTTATTCATTATTTTTTGTTCAGTTTGTGAAAGTAAACTTCCAGAAAATGCCTTTTACCGGTTATTGTCATTAGTTTAGAAATGAAATAGGGGTCACTGAAGTAGGTACGGCTGAGTATAGGGGTGCTTGTGATAAACAGCACTATATAATTGTGTTGGTATGTTTTATCACTTTATTCTACATCACACAGACTGAGGACAGATAACACAATGGTAATTCATAACGAGAATAGGTCGTCTTCAAATGAGTTTGGTAATTCTGCCTGAAATTGGAGGATATTTATTACCGAAATAAGTACTTCCTGAATTAAGTAAACACACAAAATATTGGTTTGTAACTAGTAATTAACATGTATTTTTGTACGTAAATCATATAATTATAATACTATTTATGGTGACTGAAACCGCAAGGATATTCTATTGACCTTTTTAATACGGTGTTATCCAATGTGTCGGCCTCTTACACTTTGTCAAAATAACCAATAATTTCGTGACAAAATCTAAATACAAAAAGGGACATAACTCTGTCAAATAAGACCATGACCTACAAAATGTGGCGGCATAACGACCCTTTTGTCATAAGCAATACAATTGTTAAGTTTGATGAAGAAATCTTAAGAAATGGCAAAGCTATAGTCAACGTTAAGTTTTTGTGACGGACGGACAGGCCGACGGAAAAAGCTATCCCAATGTATCGCCTTTTCTTCGAAAGGGCGACACAAAAAGTGTCAAACAAAACTAAACATTTTACTTGTCATTTCATTGGCGGTTGTAAGGTTACCAACTTCCGGTCAAAAGCGAGCATAATACGGCTGCGCTGAAAACAGTCATTGTAGGCGAAATTTAATTATCCGATCTTCCTAAACAGTTAATATTTGGTTGTGAACGAATACACAAAAACGGTATTGTACATTTGCAAATGTTAAAATGGCGTTTGTGTGTTAAAATACAGATCGTCAGAGACGCCATCAAAGAAATTCATTTCACTTCTCAAATTTAATATCCATGGTTCAAATTAAATTTTAATTTTCTGACTTTGCAAGCGTAAACATGCAGTTATATTCTGTTATTATCGCTAAAACGATAATGTCATGGGATTGTTCTGTAAGAAATTCTTGCATTCATCCTAAACACTGGTTAGATATTTAGGAAAATAGTACCTAAAGCGGTCAGTTTTTCTCAGTGGACAGTACCCATTTATCACGTGACTAAGATAACATGAAACTATATCCCTCCACCTTCCGGCAGTGGAAAATACGTGTATAGCACCCGGTGTCCTATTTCTGTCATGTGTACCTTTAACAAAACAGTTTCTTTGCTCTTGTTTTAAATCTAGTACTCATGGCTATGTAAAATAGTGGATTTGTCATAGCGTTGATCATAAACACTCTGCCCGCTAGATATACTGCTCCGGATTGGGGTGTATCTGTAACTGACCTATAAACAAATGATGCCCAGTTGCACAACCAAGTACCGAAATAGACCAAAGTAATAAGGAACATCATGAGAGTCGTACGACTTATCCTATTTCTGTCTCTTTCAATGGCGGTTATGACGCGTCCTTGTTTATTTTGTGTTCGTTTTAACCTTGGTTCTGTAGTTCTACCTTGGGAGGATTCGTCAGTGGTTTCGTTTGGATTGTGGCCCTTTGACTTCATCTGAGTATCATTAGAGGCAACTTCTTTACTCTCTTTTGTATTTTGTGCTGATGACGTCATTTGAGACTTCATTCTATGATGGCGATGTAGTATGATCGAGATCCTCGTGTAACAGACTACAACAACTACAAACGCAATAATGAAGGCGATAGCCAACACACCTCTGAGGATGTTTTTCACTAAAACATAGTTATCCATGCGGTATCAAGTGTTTGTAGGGGAATGGAGAGTAAAAATAAAAGATGCAACTGTCCCGTAAATTAAACTAAAGGCTACAATCACTTCACATACACGTTTTGTTTCAGTGACAACAGACGGCAGGTTGGCAGCTAAACCGCCAGTGGTCTTCCTTTGACGATCAAAAGCCATCGCTGCCAAGAGAATAGTAGTTCGTCGTGTACAGGAAGAAAATGTGAAAGCGACACAATTCGGCTGAAGCTAACACCAACCAGATACTTGGATGGTTGCGTAAAATGTAACACATTGTATTGACAACAGCGGATAGCAGGTCAAAAGCAGCCATGGTAAGAACAAGGTAATCTGTGCTGGTTCTCTTTGGAAGTTTTGTTTGTACGACAATGACAATCACGTTTCCTGGAATTCCAATGAACGCTACCAAACTCATCAATCCTATTAACACATCTATAGTCCAGTGCGATACTTCATTTTTGCTTATCGTTTCTGACGTTGAACTGTTTGAAAATGTATCATTTTCCATGACAGAATTTTCACTGTTCCGTAGTATGCAAGATCCAATGGAAAATGTGATTGAGTCTTTTATTAGTTAACTGTATATTAATACATACACGTAGTTTATTGATCTGCTACGCATCACCTTAATTAGTTTCATTTTATGGAGGCCAAAGTAAACAAGGGAAGGAGATATGCTCCACTGCAGTAGGGCTTATAATTTATACTGGTATGTTGGACTTTTTATGCAACAGTATTGACTACTTCAGACAGAGGATGGGGTGAGGGGGCTTCTAAATTGAAGTTACCACTAACACAGACTCAACTTCTGCGTTAGAACGGCCTATTATTTAATTCCAAATATGTGCCTTCGAAATACACATTCAACCATTTCTTCCCATATGATGGTGTCGAACTTATACAAGAACGAAGCCAAATGAGCTGTTGTATTCTGGATCTACATTACAGATGCGCAGTTTGATTTCTTGAATTTTTCGACATCGTTTTACGCTTATCGTGATATTAGGTGAGCTGAAAAATTTCCAAGGAAACGATTGTTAAGTAAAAACAAATTGACCGTACCTTGATGTGATTGATGCAGGCATTTTGCAAGAGTTTCGAGATTTTAATTCGTGCTTCACTATATACATATGCATTTTAACATGTCGAGCTCATGATTATGTTTGTACATGACGACTGAAATCAATGCCGATAGTCTTGGTTCAAACAGACATTGCCATACATATATTAATTAAGCATCAAGGTTTTGCTGTCTATTTATAAACGAATGACTGTTAAACCATTTTCTCTTGCATTTACGCATTTTGCTAAGTTTTTACTAATATTGTGTTCATTTGTATTAACACCAGTGTTCCGGATAGTTCCAGTGTAATTTACTATTATTTTATTTATAGAGAATATTTATATTTCGTACAAAAAACACTTTTTATACCGGTACATGTTTTCCAAGATGGCGGCCATTAATTGCTGTTGCTATATGCTAATTTATTATATATTCAGATGAGACAGTCTATTGTTAAATTAAGTTTGCTTGGCATTATTTATCTTATAATGTACACTATATTGAGTTTTAATATTTAATTACTTCAAGGTTAGTGTGAAGGTCTTTTCATTGTCAAACACACAAACAAATGCCCAAAATTATCATTAGAACTTCTGTATTTCTTTTTACTTCACTTTCAATTTATAAAGTTATTTTATTTATAATGAGCTCTCATAATTTATCACCAGGAACAGGAACGTAGAATCAACGTATATTCCACGTTCCTGTTTACGTTCCTGCCAAGAAGCAACTTATGTTTTTATTCCATTGATGACATCGCATTAAAATAATTTTATGTTCAAATGAGACTGTTTTGTTTTAAAACCTATAATATATATTTGCTGCATATTGCTCATTTTATAATTACACTATATTGACATTCAATTTGAATCACTCAAATGTCAGTTTCAATGTGACTTCAAGGCCAAAATACAACAAAAAACGATTCCAAGAAATTATACAATTTATTTTTTCACTACATGTATTTCTCGTATTTCAGATAAATGTTTAATTTGAATTTGGTACCAATCTATTAATTGAATTGCTAATTGCATTCTTTTTTTCTTATAATTATTTTATTCAAAAAGTACATCTATTCATATTTTATGAAAACTACTATGTTTCTTACGACAAAACCAAGACGGCCGCAGTATTAAGAGTGTTGTTTCAATTGTGATTCAATGTTAAAGTATGACAGTTTTAGTTTAAATGTTAAAGCTGAATGTTTGCAACAACAGTATTTATCTTATCATATGTATTACTTGCAAATACTAGACTGGCCTCTTTAAAGTCAAGTTCAAGGTCATTTTAAGGAATTTCTAAACTAATGTTTTCAACTTTATTATTATGATTCTGTCAGAGATATGATACAGTGTATAGTTGTATACCAAATATTCTACAGATAAATGTATCATTATGGCAATGTTTATTGTTAGTTTCTATATTATCTTTGAAATTTAAGAATCATGGTTCGATCTATGGGTTGCGAACCCACTTGCCCGGCGATCTGCAGCTCAAATTTGGATGCATATGACTCTAAATGACCAACAGAACATGTTCTAATGCTATATCTAAGCTACTACTGTGTATATAGTAATAATAAATGACCATCAGAACATGTTTTAATGCTATATCTAAGCTACTACTGTATATATAGTAATAATAAATGACCATCAGAACATGTTGTAATGCTATATCTAAACTACTACTGTATATATAGTGATAATAAATGACCAACAGAACATGTTCTAATGCTATATCTAAGCTACTACTGTGTACATGTATATAGTGATAATAAAAGTATTGTACTGACAGAATTTTCACTATAATATATAAATGCAGTTTATTTAGGGTTTGAAATTCTAGACCTTGAAGCAGGGAACTGTTAGCAGCACTCAAGTACAACATCTATTCATACGTTAGTATACTTAGATAACTATATTCAGATGAAATGTCACCAGCTCCGTAGCAGTTGTAAGCTCATGCAAACATTAGTATTCATTAGAAAATGAAATAAGGGGTTTTGCACAACAATCTTTGCAAAAACTACTGAGGAATCAATTTGCAAGGCACATGCTCAACTTATACTAGTAACCATATGTAACAGGATCAGGCAGTGTATATTGCTGCCAAACAACGTTATCAAACAAGTGACTGATAAAGACACCTCATCATTTGCAACAAGAAAGTGTCACTTTTTAAGCATAATGAAGTTTGTCTTTAAGAGCTTCTCTTCATATTTGTGAGAAACATGAGCTTGAAACACGCATATCTACAACGAAAGTGTGATATAGATAATGATTGACTAGTTGGTAATGTCTGCCTTTTTGTAAAATCTACCTCTGTGGTGTGTTCTAAACAGTATTTACTTTAATAGTTGTTTTCTTTCTGATACAATAAAAACACTACATGAGCCCATCCAGTCAAACTTGTAACAGTCATCAGAATGATATTCTGCTCAAACAACAAATACCTTCACCATTTTATCAGAGGCTGTTTTAATGCAATGCAACTGTCTTTTATCTCTTAAGATACTGTTAGAAACCCAGAAAATTAAAATGTTAAATTCAATACTTGAACGCATCCATACATAAGTCTTGCATTGACTTGTTTGACTTCAAATGAGTAGGGTATAAGTATAACTACCCTTAGCAAAACAGCTGCCAAAAAAATCACTGACAAAAGGTATATATATATCACTTCTGATTTTTGAATAGAATACGATCACTTTCATGTACAAAAAGGGGCATAACTCTGTCAGATATGACCTTGACCTACAATATTTGGCGGCATCACGACCCTTTTGTCATAAGCAATGCAATTTGAAAGTTTGATGAAGAAATCTTAAGAAATGGCAAAATTATAGCCAACGTTAAATTTTTGTGACGGACGGACGGACAAAGCGATCCCCATGTGTCGACTTTTCTCCGAAATGGCGACACAAAAAGCTTCTCAGGTTCAAATTTACACAATACAGCTATAAATAAAAAAAATCAGTATCGACATAATATATTTTAAACATCAGCTTACCGACTGTCAATACTATTGTACAATTAACTTACACTGACTCAGAAATACATGTATATTACATGATTTATTATACTCAAAACAATGTAGAATTGAATGATTTTATCCCGTATAAAAAGTGTAAAATTATTTATTTGGCCTACCTGAAAGTAATAACTGTTTCTGTATTTATAGCCTTTGTTTCGGCGCCTGGTCAGTTTCACAGAGATTGCAATTCCATCCAGACGATCGATTTTGACAATGGGCAGACTCTCTAATTTCGTACTTTGGCTTATTTTAGCATTAGAACAATAGTGACCTGTACCTGTTTGCACTTTCATTATTTACCAAAGGCTCTGTCTTGCTTAATTTCTCTACAATTGCCCTATGAATAAATTTATTATCAGGAAATGCTCATGATAAAATTCCCTCATCCGGAGTTTTAACCGAGTTCCATAGGTTAATTGTTTTGTGACCTTTCCGTATCGGTAATAAGGAAGATTTCAAACTTCCATGGTGGGTCGCATTCTTAACATTCTTGAGTTATTTAATGTTTGATAGAATGTTCTACTGATTTTGCAACTTCAAAGAGTGCCTTCTGTCTAAGGGGGATGGGGCGTTTTGTCTTGTTCTCAGTCCTCAAAATTATTTTAAAATACCGCGCATGTAACTTTCCTTACACAGTGCTTGTATTTCGTTTTGACAAGCATCCATACAGGAACTGTATGAGTGCTTTTATTATCCTCTTAAGCTCTTTCTATCTCAGTTCCCTTACAAACAATTGTTTGGTCGAGCTATAACCTCAAGTACAAACATTATATGCACAACTAGGGCTGTCACGTTTAGGGAATTTGGTAAACGTGTACACGTCTATCACTAAACGAAACGGATCCGTTTACACGTTGTTTACATCAGTTTCAGTAAATCATCATACATGCTGCGTTCAAAACAATATTCTTTGAAGTAACAAATGTTACATACCTGTTTAAATATGTCTGCCGTTTTAAATACGTAATCATTTAGCTACGTGGACATCCAGATCGCCCCGGTACATGAATACAAATTCAGTGACCATATATAATACATGGTAATGATAAATTTTCAATTTTACGCAGTCCGGTTCAATAATAAGGTAGATGTTATTAACTAAGCTGTTGTATGTGTTATTTTACGTGTAAACGAATACCCAAGTTACTAAACGTTTAGCGCTGCTAATCGAAACGCTTCCGTGTACACGTGTAAACGTGACAGTCCTATGCACAACTCTATAAATACAAATACAGATGCTATCAATATGTAACAAATATATAGTAAAAGACAAAAACACAGTCCATGAGTTAATTAAATCATTAATCAAATATATACTGTATATATATGTATATATATATATATTACATGATAGTTCAGACATCTCCTGCCATGTTCTATATAAGCATTGACTCTTGTCACATAGCAATTATAAACGACTTCTACTAATTATAATTCTGCTTTGAGTTTGACCTGGACTAACCTTTAACTGTGCTTTTGTTTAATTCATATAAACCCATGAACTATGCATTTTTTTCTTGACTTTATTGGCATCGTTATTATTATAATACCGGTAATTATTGTTTAGCTATCCTTATTATTATTAATAATAATATCATGTTTTTGTGTGACAACTTAATTACATGTAATCTATATCTGCCCGATGTAGAGCACCGATACATTGGACCTCGGTTTTTAGGTCTCATCCGAAAGATCATAAGACCAAAACCTATGAATGGAAACTGAAAATAACATTTGAAAAATCAGCAATTTCACGTCAGAGTTTAAGATTAACTGTAATATATCCTGGTACAAACTTTCTATGACAGGGGCGCGTGATATCGTCAGTACCTCAAATTACAAGCCCCGTGTAATTATGGTTACTCGGTGGCTACAGTAGCCATACTGTTAGAGTAAATAAAGAATGTATATTACAAAGTAAGTGAAAATACAGGGATGATTTAATATATATACGCCTCCATATATCTAATCCTTGGAAGGACTGACTTCAAACTACTATTATTTTATTTCATGACATTGTTTTATTTAGAGTGGGGGAACCTATGCTGGAGGTATTTTGAATGTATATCAGCTGTTTAGAAAGCAGGAAATCCTAACCATTTTGATTTGCCTCAGCGAAAACATAATGTTATCCCTGCTAAATCGAAACAAGATGTTGATGTCCTTCGTCACGTGACTATGTCCTTCTTGGAGCTATTGACACGACACATGTCAAAACTTGAAATTTCACCAAAAAGGGAACCAATGCTGGTTGTATGTGTATTTGACAACCAACAGGCGGGAAATAGTTTTAAGAGCCTAAATATTAACTAACAAGATATAACAGTTTCCATAGAATATATATTTTTATACAAAAGAAATAAGTTTTATCAAAAATGCTAACTTTAATAACTGGTTGATTTTGATGTCTATATTTAAGAAGTTTTCTAGCGAAATGGACCGAGAACAAATGTATCGTCTGCTGTGACGTCACAGAGCTGCATGCGCGGCTATCACTACGTTTGCTGTTAAAGCATTACATCAACTGTAAATGCTGAATATACCCTGAATTTATTTCTTCATCTGTTTTTCTGTAAATAGCCGTTTTTCGGAGATACCACCAGCATAGGGAATTTTTTTTTTGAGACCCCAAATGGGTAACCCCGTTTATTCACATATTTCACACATATACACAAAATGCATCCACAAGTATCATCTTTTGGTGTTTTAGCATTGACCTAACATACGAAATACAAATTTATCGAAGGAAAATATAAAATGTATATAGGGCCTATGTGCAAATATGTTTTTATGAAAAAAAAAGCGAAAATAAAGGAAAGAAAAAAGGTCATGTGCCCAAAGTAATGTACAGCGTATGTGTCAGGACAACAAAATAGCAAGGATTGTTGAAAATAGAAAAAAAAAGGAAGCAGAAAAAAGGAGAGAAAGAAAACTAAAATCCCCGCCCCCGCCCCCCCCCCCCCAAAAAAAAAGGAAAAGATCGTTTCCAAATAGTGTTAGTAATTCTGAATTTGTTCCCAGCATAGGGATACCACCAGCATAGGTTCCACCACTCTTGATAAACCAGGAACCGTCTATAACTTATAGAGTATTCCTAGATAAACCTACGTCTATAATTTTATTGATG
Source organism: Saxidomus purpurata (assembly GCA_022818135.1). Taxonomy (NCBI): domain Eukaryota; kingdom Metazoa; phylum Mollusca; class Bivalvia; order Venerida; family Veneridae; genus Saxidomus; species Saxidomus purpurata. The sequence continues at coordinate 29,229,039 of JAFMSR010000008.1, forward strand.
AAAAGTATTTCCTTTCCTTCTTGGTAGTAACATAACTTTCGTTTCAATTCAATTCTTTCAGGTACTTTTTGGAAACGACCTTGACCTGTCAAACTGCAACTGTAACAACTGGGTAGACTTTAATCATGAAGGAACCAGAATTTGAGAATGATGCGTTAAATCAGAAGATTTCGCAGTGGAAATTATGGTGCAAAGTGAGTAATTAGTGTCATGTTCTATTTCTGCGACTCCCATTAATAGTTGAACAGAGCTGACATCCAGCAGAAATCGGCAAAAAATTATTCCTGCCAGAGCCAAGTGAGATAAATCCCATCGTCAGTTTCTGATCATGGTGTTATAACGGTGAGGGGTTGTAAAAAACCCCAGCTGATCCCCATATTTATTCAGTTACGATATGTGTACATAATACATAATTTGACACTTTTCGAGCCATTCCACACACATGCTGTGAAATGGAAATGTTTTAAAACGAAAATGGCCATTCAGTCAGTAACTGATATGAATAATGATGCAACAAATTATGGGGTTTCGTCACACTGAGATGTATTTTAACTGAGCTGGGCCACTGCCTGCTTGATAGTCTAACTATTTCGACTTCGAAGGCAAACCGAATTTATAGGCTGATATTTTATAGTTGTTCACCTTCTACGTCTCACTTTGAAGTCACATATAGTAGGCATACACCCCAAAGACACTGTTCGTTGGGCAGTAACCACCGCGCTATAATCCAGTATTTCGATATAGTTTCATTATTACATGATAAAACAAAGGTAAATGGTGACACTAACGCAGATCCCAGCTCAATTTACCTATTTACACACGAACACCAACCACTTAAATTCAAATATTCATCGTACATGTATACAGCGGCCATTTTTAAAGAATCATGGGAATTGTATTACGTCACTACGTATTCAACTGGGTACAACCGGAGCCGCAGTATATTATCGACTAGCACGCGCGATATAAAAAGAGGTGTACACACCGAAAGTGACATAAGTTTAAATTATTGAAATATATTTATATATGTTGATTTATACCTATATAATATATTGACCCTCACGTGAGTTCACTAAATTTCTTTGTGATTTGAATTTTCTAATGTATGAGATAGTTAGATCTACACTTTTCTCTGTTGTCTTAAAAAATGAATGTTACATAAAAAATGCATTTTATTGCGCAGTGTCTTTGTATGGTTGACAAGAAGTCCAAAAGGCAGAGCCTCGTTTCCGCAAAACAGTTACCCTCAGTGATGGATATTTCGATCTGAACCTCGAGCTCATGTAAGAAACTAATAATCTGCAGTTTTTACCAGTGCTGGAAAATCTCATCTTATACCCCCGTGTAAGACGGCTTACGTGAATTACTTATGACGTAACGTTATAAACAATGTGACGTCACTTTCCCAAACATAGCATCTAAAGAACGTTTGTTTTTATATTAAAATGCATCATTTCAATAAGTTTGTTTTTAAATATCTATTTCAAAGTGCAAGACGGTATGCAAGAAAAAGTTTCTTCCATGATATACTTGGTTCAGATCAAAATATCCGTCACTTCGGGTAACCATGGTTCGCACAGGCCTTGAAAAGTACTTGAATTTGGTGCCAAGTGCTTGAAAAGTACTTGAATTCTGTGCTGGGAAAAAGTCCTTGAAAAGTACTTGAATTTGAAAATGAAACTAGTGAATTTGTTTAAAAGTCATTGAATTTGTATGTTCAGCGGAAAAAACGTCCAAAATAATTGCATCACGCCTTAAAATGACGAGAAAACAGTCTATTCGTATCAGTCCAACGAACATGCTCACGTGTGATGTATCAACTACGTACCGGATTCGGGAATTTAGACACGCTTGCTCCCGGAGTGACTTCCCTTTACCAAAAGTCATGGTCGCGGAAAATTTGTGAAAATGCATTTTCTCATCGACATTGCTCACGAACGATAGTTATAAAGCATGGATAAAGGAATTTAAGGGAACAAACACAAGTGTACTTGCGTTGTGTTGGATAAACTTATAGACATAGCTCATTATGGGCTAAAATGCGTTGAAGAGTCATCAACGAGAAAAAAAGCATTCATTGACATGATAAACAAAATCTGACAAATATATGTTCCAATGAGTCAATACAGTCGTTCCTCTTGACAAAAAATCCAGATTTGAATAACAAGTGAATATTGCAATTATCAAGACAACATGTATTTTGCTTGATATTAATTTGAATAACCAAGATACATATTACATTGTCTTCCAAATATGATTTAAGGCGACATTTGACTATGTATTTTTCGCATCATTTTAGTCCTTGAAAATTAGAAAAAAGTCCTTGAAAAGTCCATGAAAAGTACTTGAATTTTGTCTCGGAACTTCTGTATGAACCATGGTAACTGTTTCGCGGGAACTCGGCAGAGCCTCGTTCCCGCCAAAACAGTCACCCTCAGTGACGGATATTTTGATCTGAACCTCGTGCTCATATAAGAAACTAATAGTATCAATAGTTGAAAATTGCGATATTTTTTTTAGATCGCCGAAGCGGGAATGTTGACTTTTTTTAATCACTTATTCAGTCAACTGTTAAATATGGTTGTCTTAAATAATTTGATATGTTCAATGGGTTTATTAATAAATTGAATCACATTTTAAGACTACTCTAACCACATAAATAATTATCAAAATTTTATATACATTATACAAGTGTTTGGTTTGAGCAATTAATTAATAGAGGACACTTGTTTGTTTGAGGTGCATTATACCCTTCTGTAAATCTGCCATGGATTGCCATCATTTTCCACTGATTTTCATGGAAATCCGTGGCATTTGGTGAAAAAAATGATGAAAATGGATGGAAAGACATGGAAAACGGTGGCATTTTCTAAATTGCCACCGTTTTCCATTGATTGGTGTAAAAAATGCCACCATCTGCCATGGAATAGTAGTGGCAATCGATGTAAATTTGGACTTTGTTTTTTTAAGGGGTGGAAAACGGTGTAAATTACAGACTGCAGTACAAATTATAAGCTAAATCTCTGGACTTAGAAATTTTGCAGAGTGGCAAACGGTGGAAAACACTTAGACTTTTTCTAATGCAGTACAAATTATAAGCTAAATTGCTGGACTTAGAAATTTTGCAGAGTGGCAAACGATGGAAAACACTTTGACTATATTTTGACCTAGACATTTCAGACACAAAGCAGTTTTGATGAGTTTCTTTCTTTAAGCCAAATATTACATAACAATCAGAAATAACAGGTCAGTGCATATACAATGCAACTAAGATATATGTCCGAATAAGATATGGTACAGAACTATTCAATTTGATTTTTTCATAGTTAAATTTTAAATATGAGACTGCAATCAAATTAAATCTATAATTTTTCCTGTTCTGTTTATCATATTTTGGAATTTCACTTTGTTGTGGACTTAGTTGTATTTAAACCTGTGTTAAAGACCACCTCCAAACAAAGACCACCCTGCAATTAAAGATCAGTTGGGGGAAAACCATGCACTATTCAATATAATGTGGACACTGTCTTATATCCTGTGAATAAAGACCACCTATCAACAGATATCACTTGAGCTCCTTCCCAGAGAGTGGTCTTTGTTTATAAATTTCAAAACTTACATTAAATCAGAGTGAAATCTTAAAATGCTATATATAACATGACAATGCTTCAGTATAACATTTGGAAAATTTTGTACTGCTAACTTAAAAAATCTTTTCTGTTTATATTATCAATCATTATATAACCCTAAGTATTTTGTGCTATATTTAGTAGGGATTTTCATACTTAGTTTGAGAGTCTAAATGTGCATGTACATGCAGTTGTTTAAAATTATGCCTATTGTTCAAATTTCATGAATTTACCTGTTGTTAAAAAAAAACTTACTTTAAACTATAATGGAGAGGAAAAGCATGAACACATAATTATGTGTCTATAAGTCAATTCTTTTTCCATTTGTTTTATTATCAACTGAGTACTGTAACTGACCTTTATATTCGGAGGCAAGGTAATTAATCTCTGTGGGGTCATTCAGGGAACTTGATCATAAAAAATAGATAGCATGCAAAGATAACACTCAACATCATTCTTTACAATCACCACCTGGAACCTCAGTATCAATTTACAGGAAGCAGGATTTATCAGCCAGATCTCTACAGGAAGCGGTGATTTTGATTTGTTGATTTGAATGTTAGAGAGTGTCTGAACAAGTGTTTGTAAGAAATATTTACATGTGGAAGGAATACTTTTGTGAACTTTGTACTGAACAGGACAGTATCATTTGTGTAAAAATAATTATTAATCTAAATATAAAATGATGGTTTAAATCACTTGTGTGAACTGAGGATTTGAAAAATCACCTTATGCAAACAGGAGTGACTGTGCAGCAGAGGTATACATTTTGAATATTTGATTCATGTATAATGTATATTTTCTAGAGTAGCAATTATTGAAGCTTTTAAGTAAAATGTTTTCATTAAATGAAACCATAATAGACATGATAGAGATATAATATAATACATTGTAATATTGCAATTTAAATAAAATGCATAGACATTTTTTTGGTAACTTGGATAATAAACAAAACCCAGAATCTTTAAAATAATAATTATGAAACTTTTAATTGCAAGTAAACTTCATGACATTTTCACTCCCAGGTGGAATTCTCTTAACCTTATGTATGGTTTTCTTCAGACCAGGTTAATTTTCACCATGCAGGAATGGCTAGAATACTGGTAGGCCAAAACCTGGAGATGAAAGCAAACCAGTCTTGGATCAAGACAGGCTTGTAGTATTAACTTATGAGGTATGTACATCACCTAATTTGAGTGTAAACATTGATAACTACAATTTTTCATTAGTTACAAAATAGTTGCCTCATTTCACTGTGTTACCTAACACAATACAGGCCTCGACAGTGTGAACTGAATTCTTAGATGTTAATTGATATTTTCAGTCATTCTGAATATTTGTTACTGACTTACTGTATCCCAATATAAGTGCTAATGATACAACAAATTACAACGGCTTGTTATAAATAATAAGGGCCTGCAAATTTAAAGTAAAGTTGAACTTTCACAAAGCCACAAGAATAGATACCAGTTACTTGTTTGTTTGCAGTATGCATAATTTCCTTTGTAGAAACAAGTTTTTAATTATTTTTCAGAACATGTTGTGTTCAGCTGGGGGAAGAAAACCACAGATTGTGTAAAGGAACAATGGTCAGGAATGTGCAACGACAGTGTCAGAAACATAATAAGACACAAAAATTGAGACATTTACAAAGACATTGCTTGCAGTTTATGTAAATTTTGTAAAAAGGTTCCATAACTTTCTTGTTTCTCAATAAATTTCAATTCATTTTGAATATTTTTATTTTTTTTTTTAATTTTAGTAAAAATTACAGAATTCAAAGAGCATGAAGATGGTGGCATTTGGTGGAAATCGACGGTAAATTTTCCACCAATTTCCCGGTTTTAGGTGGCAAATTTGCTATTAAAATCGATGGAAAATGTTTCAATACTCCACCGATAGTGGCACTTGGTGGAAAACAGTGGCATTTTTGCCAAGAATTTTCACTGAGGTTATTGATGGAAAACAGTGGCAAACAGTGGCAAAATCAGTGGCATTCGATGGAAAGTGTTTCAATACTCCACCGATGGTGGCACTTGGTGGAAAACAGTGGCATTTTTTCCAACGATTTTCACTGAGATTATAGATGGAAAACAGTGGCAAACAGTGGCAAAATTGCAGTGGCATTCGATGGAAAGTGTTTCAATACTCCACCGATGGTGGCACTTGGTGGAAAACAATGGCATTTCTGCCACTGATTTTCACTCAAGCTATTGATGGAAAACAGTGGCAAACAGTGGCAAAATAACAGTGGCATTCGATGGAAAGTGTTTCAATACTCCACCGATAGTGGCACTTGGTGAAAAACAGTGGAAAATAGTGAAAATTGATAGACCTTCTCATTGCCTTGCTGTTTTTTCATTGTTTTACACCGTTTTCCAACAAAATTTGCTTGTTTCAATACTCCACCGTTTTCCACTGTCTAAATTGATGGCAATCCATGGCAGATTTACAGAAGGGTATGGAATATATCTGAATGAAAAGTGATACAAATTTGAAATTTTCACGAATGCTGAACGCAATTGAAAATGCGAAATTTTATCAGTTTGAGTTGAGATACATTTTATTTACACCCAAAACAAATCACTCCTTTTTATTTTATGCTAACTATTATAACTTAATCCAGATTATTTATATACAGAAAAGATGAAAGTCCGTCAGACCTTGATCACCCACACTGTGACTGATATGAGAAATATGTTATCACTATTTTCCGCTGACAGATCACTACTAATTTCTATTAGTTAGCATAAAATAAATATTCTAAACAGCCCGAAAACAACATTTTTTCCAATTAGAAGAATGCTAGAACTATGAAGACAATTAAGAAGGTTTAAACGATGGTCAGAATTTCACATTCTAATAAATCAATCAAGTACCATCTTAGGAAATTGTTACAATTTGCAATCATTGTGGAAAAGAACAGGAGAACTTTTCTAAAGATCAAAATTACTAAAATGTATGCTTGCATATTCTCCGCTTGATACTAGCCAGTTAAAAACAAAAATGATATCAAACAGGGAATGCCACGTACCAAAAACCAATCGGATTGTCAGATCGCGTTCATATATCTTCATTCAGTTAAAGGTGAAAATTCAGTCTTGACCATAGACTACGGGTCGTACCGATGATAGCCTCTTTAGAGGATGGTGGACCCAATAAGCACATTTACAAACAAAAAGACCATAGACTCATATGCAAGATTAATTTATTTCAAACGAAACAAAAGTAAACAAAAAACATAGAAGTATTATTTAATTGAAAATTGTTCTTGCACCAAATATGTTATCCACTATAAATAAAGTCTTCATTATTATGATTTTATTATATATTTAATAACATTGTTATAAAGTATTAAAGGATTTTGTACATTTTAGAATTAAAGACGCCTAGAGATCAGCTATAATAGCCAGGAATCACCTTTTTCGAATATCAATGATATACTTGAAATTACTTATCACTTTCGGTGACCAGATTACACTACCGACAACAACATAACAGCAACAATGTCAATGAAACTGTATAATACGCTATATGTACATATTTTTGTTCAGTATGCATTCTTTGTTTTCATGTGAGAAGAAATAAACACAAATTACGCTATGCGTTATAAATCTTGCATTCCAAGTGAGAAGCATCGGTAAGTTTTGCACAATCATTATGCGCGCTGGCGTAATCGGTTGACTGCACGGTTATACACAGTGTGTGCGTAATTGGCAGTGCTGAAAATTACCGCTGCACCGGTTTATTTGCGTTATATACAAGAAAAGAGTGGTAACAGTTTCGTCGTCAAATCTTTAATTATGAATACATTTCATCAGTAAAGTAATGTTATTTCCTTCAAGATAAATGTTTTTTCTTGTCGCACACAGTTTAAATGTGATATATATCGGGGATACTTTAAAAATTCATTACAAACGGGGTCATTCCTCTCGTCGGATTTCTGCCCAGTTATGAGCACTTTAAAATTAGGCGTAGAGGTGTGACAGTTATAAAATATCAGATCTGTGAAAGGGGTCACACTGAAACGCCAAATTAATTAGGCTACCTGCTTGAATGATTCAAGATCAGACAGGATCGCAATGTGCGTGGGTAACCTATTCCACAGAACTGTGGAATGGGGGGAAAACAAGCTTTTAAAGAAGTCCGAGTTTGCATGGGTTTGGCGGAGACTTAGGGGGTGCATATGTCTTGTTAACCTGTTTGGGACTTCTAGGTAACAGGGGAGGGAGATTGCTACAAGATTGTAGTATATTTTGTAAAACATAACCAATTTGGACGCTCGATGCCTGTTCTCAAGGGTGTTCTGCAGGTCTGTTACACTTGTATCTCTAGAGTAATCAATTTTTACCCATCTGATTGTGCGTCGCTGGACAATCTCCAGCTTGTGAATATTAACCTGGGTGTGTGGAGACCATACAGATGATGCCTACTCTAATTGTGGTCTGACTAACGTTTTGTAAGAGAGTGATATATGAGAGAATACCAGTGGTTTCACCCCCTAGTGGTTTCACCCCTAGTCATTTCACCTCCCAAAACGTAGATGATTCATCACCCCCCTTCCCCCCTCCCAAATAAATATGATTTTTTATTGTTCTAATTAAAGATGAATACTGTTCAATACTGAATGAAATAAAATATCATTTGCATATCTGAATGTTTATGGGTAGGAATTTCTATTTGGTCTTAACAAAATGAGGTCATCTCTTTATTACAATGATGCTAAGTTTTCATAATCTAATTAGTTAATATATAATGAGTGACGTTAAAAGACACTGTTATGTGATGGATTTAAATCAAATATTTGAAGGACCATGTGGAAATTTAAGTTTTTTTTATTTCTCGATATTTTATTCAGACCTGTGTCAAAGTGAGTATTTCTCATTAGCTAGTAAATAGTTTGGCAATCATATTAATCAATATGACAATAGTACATTTCACACATACTTAATCAGTATATTACAACAGGGTGTGAAATGACTAGGGGTGAAATGACTAGGAAGTGAAATGACTATGGGTGAAACGACTAGGGGCTGAAACCACTTGATACCATATGAGGAGCACTGATACACAAGACTGGCTTCTTCTTCTTCTATGTTAATGGCTAATGGTCAGTACTGAAAAATTATGGCCATGTGTGGGGTTAAAAGACAAAGAACTGCCAGGTTTCCCGAGCTACTCAATCCACCCGGTACCTCCTGACAGTGTGTGAGAAAAAAATGGTGCAAACCCTAAACCTTAAAATCCCTATCCTGCAAATATGTACATAAAATATATAATCTGTTGTGCAGAAAGGAAGATATTAATAGGGTTAAAAACAGGATAAAAGCAAATATCTTCATTTATGGTTTGTACGTCAATGTAGCCAGTGCTGACCCAAATCCAGAGATCGATTCAACACTGACTACATGAGATGTTAATGCATTCAATTGGACAACAGTGCGAGGGAAAATGAATATTTGTAATAATCCACTGAAGTGGATGGTATCTGGAATGCTATAGATTTGGTGGTAATGACGTGACTGTCTATTGTAAAGTGTGAGATAGAGTTTAGGGTCAACCTCAACATGATTATAAACCATCTTATGAAATAATGTGAGCCTACTATATTGGCTTCTAGTTTGCAAAGAAATGCAATTCAAGTCATTTAAAATATTTGTCATTATGCCCGGGGTCGTACTGTATGTATTTGTAACAAATCTTGCAGCCTGCCTTTGAATGTTCTCTGATTTATCTACATCATTTTGATGATAAGGATCCCATACACTAGAACAGTACTCTAAAGTAGGTCTAACAATGGTGTAATAAGCAGCAGTCTTAGTAGAACTTTTTGATGAATGGATATTACGTTTTAAGAAGCCTTAGCTCTGACTAGCTTTACTAGAAATTTTGTTTACATGTGGAGACCAAGATAAATTATATGATACTTCCACACCGAGATATGTTACCTGGCTAACAACAGATAGAGGTTTAATAGGTCTCATCAGAAAGATGATATGTTATGTCCTTTGCGGAGCAGGGGATCAAATCGGTGCTCTTTGGGATTACCAGTCCAGAGCATTAATTACCACTTGACCAAGAATCAGTCTTTAAATTGATATTGGCAGTGGCTGGCAGACCTGAATCTCTTCCCATTTCTCCAAATTTGTGTGCCAATGGTCACATCAGTTAAGCATTTGCCATACTTAGTCTGATTACACCTGTTAAAGTCAGCTACCAAATTTAGTGGCCAGTTTTGATTGTTGCTTGAGACAGGTTTATCTGTGTTTCAGAATGAAAAAGATAATTCTGAGATAGATGGTCTTATAAAGCAAGGAAATGAACAGGAACTATGCAGTCGTCTTCTACATCGTATGGAATTTGGAACTGCGGGTAGGTACACATTTATAGGATTTTACAACACTGGCTTATTTCAGCTTCATTAGATGTAAGGATGTCATTGATTAAAATTTTTGTATCTATATATCAATTTAGAAATATCGACGATACAGCGATATATATAACGGGAAAATAGTTACTGACTACATATTCTACCAAATCTTTGTACTAAACATATGGTTCTGGTGTATAATGTAATTTATATCAACCCTTGCAGTGCTGAAATATTTTTGCCTATGAGACCTAAGTTCGTTAAATTATCATTCGTTAGAAAAACACTGAACTCTGGGTAGAGTGATTGTTGATATTCTGGTTGAGTTTTGATGGAATTTTCGAACGTGAAACTTACGGAATTCCGTTAGGGCCATCTTCATATTCGCCTTTGAATAAAATAATCTGAAACACGAAAACGCGAAGCTACGATGACAAAATTGCGAAAGTACGATGACGAAAACGCGAAAACACGATGATGAAAACAATTTTTATAATATAAACTAAGGGGGATAATACAAGAGTTATATGAGCTGGAGTTATGGTCTATAAACACTGCGCTTCAAAAAAGACGAAAGTACGATGACTAAAACGCGAAAGTACGATGACAAAAACTCGAAAACACGATGACGAAAACTCGAAAATACAATGACGAAACCACGAAAGTACGATGACGAAACTGCGAAAGTACAATGACGAAAACACGATGACGAAAACTCGAAAACACGATGACGAAAACCGAAAGTACGATGACGAAAATGGAAAACACGATGAAGCGAACATGATGAGAAAACGCGAAAGTACGATGACGAAAACGAAACTGCAAAAGTACAATGACAAAAACGCTAATGTACGATGATGAAAACGCCAAATTGTATCGCATTTTCATCATCGTGTTTTCGCCATCGTGCTTGCGTTTTCATCATCGTACTTTCGTTTCGCTTGTACTTTCGAGATTACGTGTTTTGCGTTTGTCGTCATCGTACTTTGAGTTTTCATCATCGTGTTTTGGGTTTTCGCCATCGTTTTCGGATTTCGTGTTTTCGCGTTTCAGATTATTTCATTCATAGGCGATGGACGGAATTCCGTAGAAACTGTAGATCATTGCACGGTGTAACATTATTTGATATACGATTTTTCAAAACAGCAATCGATATCGAATCGAAAATGCTTTATCGTTGATATATCAATATCGTTTGAATTGATTACATCCCTAATTAGATGATTGTTAAATTGTAATCTGGCCATTACACATGTACGAAGAAGAGAATTCTAACTATATATCTAGTATACTAAGAACTTTTGTAGTAAAATGAAATAAAGTTTTTTGTTCTGAAATCATAAAATAGTTACAAACGGTGTTGTTAATTATATAAAATTAAAATGATGAACTTTTAAGTTTTAGCTATACTGTTGTTGTTGTTAGGTTTACGAGCAAGGATGGGGGCTGGATTCAATATGATGAATGACCTTACAGTTATACAGGCAACACAGGTACTATAATTATATAATAGCTGTTTTTAGTGTTTGGACCACATGGGCCAGGGTCTTACACTCTTACCAAGCTTAAAGGATAGTGAAGAATCTGGAGCAGATGATCATCAGTCCAAGCATCCATGCAGTCTGATCAGAATCCAATTACTATTTTCTTACCCACCACAGTCCAGCTGAGTTATAGAATTGCATTTATAATTATAACCGTGTTCCGCAACAGTTTCTATAAATCTTCTTAACATGCTTAAAATGATTATAAAATGGGAAATGTTGGTATCCAAGAGTAGAGCTTGTCTGTCAATTGGTCTTGATTCAAATTTCAAATACAGCTGAACCTGTGAACAGTGACCACCTCAGTTAAACAGCCACCTTTCTTCAGCAGTCAGTGCTGAGGTATCAAAATTTGTCATTTTTATGCAATTACACCTATATAAAGCATCCACCTACATGATGTGGTATCTTGATATATCCCATAGCTAGCTGCTGTATACAGGTTTGACTGTACTTGTTGTGATAGCGATACAAATTGGTGTTAGAATTTCAGAGCATTATTGTATCTATGGCAAACCACTTGTTTAAAGCAAACAAACACTTTTTTAGTCAGACAATAATTTTCACAGTTTGATGCTTCATTGGTAAAAACATACAACATACAAACCTAGATCAAGTACCAGACCAGTTAATTTGATGCAAGACTGTGAGTGTTTTCTTATTCTGTTATTCAGGGGAATGTTTATTCAAGCATCAGTGCTTTGGAAATTAAAATCATTGTACATGCTTATGTTTAAATATTGAATATTGAAAAACCTGGTGTTACCTGCGACTTGCTATAACTGGCATGATCAAATGGTCCTTAAAGGTGCCAGTGATAAGACAGGTTTAACTGTATTGTGATGCAAAAAGTCTGCTCTTTATCCAACCAAGGGATTTTGAATGACTCAACTCATCATGTGTTTTTGAGTCTTGGTACAATTAGCTCAGATATTATAACAAAAATGCATTTTTAAAAAATGCGCTGTTAAGCTGCACCTGAAACCAATAACTTAATTCAAGACCAATTCCTTAAAGACAACTGAAAACTTTATAAGTGATCTGCACAAACTGGACAGTGATCTCATTATTCTACAGTTCTTTTAAATCCTTCAAACTTATATTTATACCTCATACATACTATATAAATTGAAGATATTTTAGGACAGACTTTAATCATACTGATTGTAACTTATCAGTGCTGAATGACTGTGCAAGCATGACCTATGTACACTGTTCAGATAAATTATATTCACACCCATGCTTGGTTAATGTAAAAAAAGGTTGGGCACCTTTGCATCCTGCTGAAAGGTGACAGCAGTCATTGACATTTATGTACACACATATTCAAAGTTGCTGACATTTGCTTGGTTTTAAATGTGAACAGATCAAAGTGCGCATTGCTTACTGAATGCCCTATGCAGTGTTGTAGGAAGTGCCTCCCCTCTACAGTAATAAGCAAATAATGTGATACTATTAGGACAATGTAAAGATTTAACTAAAAGATAATTAACTGTCCAAAAATGACCAGTCTGCACTCAAAGAAGTGCAGCTTAGTTCTGTCTTTTCTTTAATCTTGACAGTAGCACTAAATATACATTCTTATAGTTACCCCAAGAGGTTTTACATATCCTGAATTAAGCATGACAGTTTTACAAAAATATGCTGAAGTCAAGGATATTAAAGCTGCTCGCTCTCAGTTACCATTGAAAAAAATATTTTTTTCAAAAAAATTGAAATTCTTATTCATAAATATAAAACTAAACGCTAAAAAAAAATAAGCAAAAATCGAGGTAGGAATTTGCAGAAATCGATTGAAAAGGTCGGTTACACGGCACTGCTACACTATATGTTCATATTGAAATTTCAAAAGCGTTTGCAACGCTTTTGAATTCGATAGCATATTTATTGAAATTTAGAGATATACATGACATAAATTTATACTGGAGCCTTTTTATATGACCATATATTCTGAAATACGTTATTTACTTACAGTTTGAAGAACTTTATTTTTTTACCAAAATCTGAGAGCGAGCAGCTTTAAAGTTTTTGTAAAAACTTAGCAACATTTGGTACCATTTATTAACAAATTCTAAATTAAATTTCGATTGAGTTTTACCATCTTATTTCTTACTTTGGAGAACTCAGCAACTAATGTATTAAGTTAGCAGCTGTATAACTGGAAGTTGATAACACCATTTAACATACAGTAGTTGTAATTGGCATGCAGTGTGTGAGTAACGGCAAATACAGTAGGAACTTCAAAGTTTTCAGTTGTGTAAATAGCGACAGTTTGAAATGCTTTTTATGTGTTACAGGGTTTGTGTAAGTATGCCTTGTCGTCTTTACCTGAAGCAAAGAATATGGGAGTATGTGTGGGATATGATGGAAGATACAATAGTAAAAGGTAAACAGTCTTGTTTGACACACAAACAATAGTTTAGTTGTAACAGCATTAGCTAAGCAACTCGGTGGCTCCATGTTTGATCCCTGTCTGGCCACTTGAAGTGTTTCATTCAGCATGGAATCTCATATAGATTTTCTCAGTCTACCCAGCTGTAAATTTGCACCAGTAATGAAAAATGCTGACTTTCTCTGTGATAAACTATTGTTTACATCATTAATAATTTTGTAGTGCCTTGAGACAGTATATTGAAGACCTGCCTTGGTGCAGTGGTAGGGCGTTCGCCTTGCGATTGGAGGGTCCCGGGTTCAATCCCCTCCAGTGCCCAAGTAGTGGTAGTGTCCTTAGGCAAGGCACAGATAATTCCACATTGCCTCTCTCTCCAGGTTGATTCCATGTAATACATAGATTTTAATCTGTTAGTCAATTCTTTGGATCATTTTATATTGACCCAATATATTCTGAATAAATCAGACAGTATTACTCATGTAATGTGTGTTTGAAAACATAAAAGTTTATATGAAAGTTATGTTTATGTTTATAATTCTGACAGTTTTGTAAATATTTCTGTCATATATTTTTCTTTCTCTGTACAGTAGTTTTTATAAATTCTTGAATTCTTGTGCAGAAGTAATGCTGCAGCAGTGAATTCAAAACAGTTTATGTGTAAGTGTGGCTGTGTAAAAATCAACATTTAGATTTTTGCATTCATTTATATTCATATTGTTCTAGCTTAAAATGTTCATTGACCCAGGGTGATATAATTGTACATGTTTGTACTTGTATACTGTGTGTGAATAAGTGGGGCTGAATTTTATCGGAACATTCCATAATATTAAGGTTATATATAGATATATGAATTGAGACACAACAGTATATATACATTGTTTATAATGTACATGTGTAAGTATGTGAAGAAATAATGCTAGACATGAATCGATGCACAAACAATCGCAGCAAACATCACTAAAATGAGAAGCCAGCAGATATGTGCGATCCAGACTGTTCAGAAATCATATCGAGCCTGTATTGAAAAAGGTCAGCCTGCAGTCAGATATGAATTCATACTATGTCTTTAGTGAATGTTTGCAAACATTGACATGTTCATTTTTGCACAGCCTAGCTCATATGCAGTTTATTTTTAGATTTGCCCAGCTGACAGCAACTATATTTCTGCATGCAGGTGTGAAGGTGTACTTGTTTAGCAAAATGTGTCCAACACCATTTGTGGTTTGTATATTTTTTGGCTGTAACAGTTGTTGTTTTTCTTCTATTATTTGTACAGTTAAAAATATTTTCATTTGCATGGCCATGAACTTTTCAGATATGAGTTGAATCTTTGCATTAATTTTTTTTTTGCCATAGATATTAATTTAATAGCTGAGATAATATACATGAACATAACCCAAACGAAGTTAGGGGGAAAGGAGCACCGGTGGTTGGTCGGTCGGTCGGTCGGTCGGTTGGTCGGTCGGTCGGTCGGTCGGTGGTCGGTCGGGCGGTCGTTGCATTTTCCTTGTCCGAGCATAACTTGAAAACTACTGGTTGGAATCAAACAACTTCATACAATGGTCAAGCACATTGAGAGGAAGTGCAGTGCACAAGAACTATAACCCATCTTCACTAATTACAGAGTTATTGCCCTTTGTTACTTTTCCTTGTCCGAGCATAACTTGAAAACTACCAGTTGGAATTCAATACAACTTCATACAAGGTCAAGCACATTGAGAGGAAGTGCAGTGCACAAGAACCATAACTCCATCTTGACAATTACAGAGTTATTGCCCTTTGTTACTTTTCCTTGTCCGGAGCATAACTTGAAAACTACTAGTTGGAATTCAATACAACTTCATACAATGATCAAGCACACTCAGAGGAAGTGCAGTGCGCAAGAACCATAACTCCATCTTGAGTATTTACTGAGTTATTGCCCTTTGTTACTTTTACTTGTCCTGAGCATAACTTGAAAACTACTGGTTGGAATTCAATACAACTTCATACAATGGTCAAGCACATTGAGGGAAGGCAGGCACAAGAACAAACTCCATCTTGACTAATTACAGAGTTATGCCCTTTGTTACTTTTCCTTGTCCGGAGCATAACTTGAAAACTACTGGTTGGAATCAATACAACTTCATACAAGATCAAGCACACTCAGAGGAAGGCAGTGTACAATAACTATAACTCTATCTTGAGTATTTACTGAGTTTTGCCCTTTGTTACTTTTCCTTGTCCGAAGCATAACTTGAAAACTACTGGTTGGAATTCAGTACAACCTCATACAATGGTCAAGTACATTTAGAGGAAGTGCAAGTGCACAGGAACTATAACTCCATCTTGACTCATTACAGAGTTATTACCCTTTGTTACTTTTCCTTGTCCAGCAAGCATAACTTGAAAACTTCTGGTTGGAATTCAATACAACTTCATACAATGGTCAAGCACAGTGAGAGGGAGTGCAGTGCACAGGAACCATAACTCCATCTTGACTAATTACAGAGTTATTGCCCTTTGTTACTTTTCCCTGTCTGGAGCATTTTTCGAAAACTACAAGTTGGAATTCAATACAACTTCATACAATGG
The DNA here is from genome assembly GCA_022818135.1 of Saxidomus purpurata. Taxonomy (NCBI): domain Eukaryota; kingdom Metazoa; phylum Mollusca; class Bivalvia; order Venerida; family Veneridae; genus Saxidomus; species Saxidomus purpurata. The sequence goes on from JAFMSR010000008.1 coordinate 29,245,548, forward strand.
TCAAGCACAATGAGAGGAACTGCTAAGAACAATATCTCTTTTTAGTTTGTTTGCAAGGTATTATGTTACTACGAACTTCTTCAGTTTATAAAGCAATCCTTTTGGGGGTATTAATCACATTTAGTGATAGCTCTAGTTAACTCTTGGATAAGATGTATGACAATTTTGACATGTAGGAAGTTATAAAATGTACATGCAGACCTTGTTTTTGTAGTTATAAAGTATCTTTTGTATAGGTGAGGTTTGGACTCAAATATTTGCCAGCTGGTAGAGCACACCACCAAGTTGTCTTTTAGGGATATAAACATGATAACGTTCTTATTGAAGTAGAAGTATAAATAAAACAGAAATATTTGTTTTCTCGCACTTTTGAAACATAGTACACTTCATTATGAGTTTCTGTTCACAACTGTCAACAGGCAGGTTGAAGGTCATAGTCCAAGGGTTTTATTGTTGTGTGGTTGTGTGGAAGTTATAGATCCAATTCGATATTCGTATCTGTTTCAAATGAGATCGTCATTAATTTTCTTCTATATAACATTTCAAAGCAGAAAACTATTACTAAAGTATTGTAGTATAAGTTTAACCTCTCACAGTGGTACCCGTTACGAATTCATTCATGCATGAAATCCATAACAATCAACTAAAATATAAACATGAAACGCACACAAATAGCAAATTTTACCTATTATACGCCTTGTTCCATTGTTTATGTAGCACATAAACTGATATTAAATCAAATCATGTTATGTGAGTCCATTTACAATGGTTTGATAACCTAATATAGTATGAAAAAGTTAGTTAAACCAGTGAACTACCTAGGCAGGTAAAACAAGAAATTAACCATAATGTTTTTATACCAATTTAACTAAATGTGGCAATTTTCCAGTCTGTTGATTTTTTTTGGTTTACCCCACCTCCCTTAGTTGCTTAAATGGACTATTAAATACCATTAAATGATCATATAAATGCTCAACGAATATATACTGACTGAAAAATGAATTGCTGATCATATTCACTGACGCTACAGATATGCAGAATGATCACCATGTGCACAGGTCGCTAAGACAGAATCACTTGCAACCTGCAGGGTTGCAGGTCAAGATTGTATTAGCAGTAAATACTAAATCAATTAACATAAAAAATGCCAACCCTTTAGGGAGATTCTACCGTATATTTTAGTCAGGGGAAATTATGTACTTAATCAAGGGAGATTGTGTACTTGAGTCAGATTGAAGTAAATATCAAAGAGCCACGTTTGTAACTGTAGACAGTGTTCTTCTGTCATGTAACAGGTAATAATAAACATGTACATATTTGTATATGCTTTCAGGCATATTGTACGAGACATTACAAATGTGCATGTGGGGTAATGGTTACAGCCTCACACAATCCTAAAGAGGACAATGGATACAAAGTAAGGAAAACTTACACAACTTGTATTTATTCTTTTCTTACACAGGTACCTGCCTGCTCTTGCATAATCAAGGAGTTCAGTACTAGTTAATGTATAGTTTTAGTCATTTTCCAGAACTTGTTAATAGTTAATATATAATACCAAGAAATTTATCGTAAACAGGTTTGTGACACTTTCAAGAGTTACTCAGAAATAAATATTTAGAACTTTATTATGTTATGACATATTTATCTTGCTTATTTTGCAGGTTTACTGGTCAAATGGAGCGCAAGTAAGTTTCTTCTCTTACGATTAACATTCATCATTAATTTAACAGATGATGTAGATGTAATAGAGACTTTAATTTTAACTGTCTTAAGAATATTTACTTAGTTATAGACTAGCTACTACGTACAGAGCTCCAAAAACCAGTTCCTACCAGAGTGGGGTGTTTTTTTTTTTTTTAAAAAAAAATTTTTTGGGTTTTGATGGGCAGTTATAAGCCATTAATGACATAGGCCTAAGTTGTTAGTATCAGAATGACAAACCTGATCAGCCATAAAAAACACTTAAAAGCAAGCATATTGTTTGGAACCTAACATGACCAGAAATCAAAAAGGGCGTAAGGAGTGCAACAAGCCTTTGCTTTTACATCTTTCTTTGCTCATTTTGACGTCATTTTAAAATTAGACATTTTAAATTTCGAGATATTTTTGCTTGCTTGCTGGCTGATGTGAGTTTATAAATTGCCAAATTTACAGAATATACAATGCTTGGTCTTATTCTTTGACTGAAAAAGAAATCAAGCCATGTTACAATTTTAGTTTAATCACATACCTATTATAATGTGACCATTTCCAGCTTCAGGTTTATATCTGATCATTCTTGCAATTTGTGAAAATACCAGATATATATCGAATATATTACAATATCCGTTACAGATAATTACTCCAGTCGATAAAGGAATTTCCAAATGTATAAATGAGAATCTAGAGCCATGGTCTGACTCCTGGGACGTAGACTATACAGAAACCTGCCCGCTGAGGGTCGATCCATTTGACGACATATTTGCTAAATATCAGGAAGATGTTAAAAAGTTATGCTATTACAAGTAAGTACAATAATCGCCCTAATGCACATAACCCATTTTCCTAAATTTTGAATACAAACTTGTCCATATTTTATGGCAGAAAGTACGCTGTTCATAGGGGTTCGTCAGTGAAATTTACAGATTTTTAAGAGTCTCCACTGACAGGCATTGCAATCGGGTTCTACATTGATTTGAAGATCAATCTCTGACTACATGATTGTACATATATCTGACGGAAAGATTTGATTCAAACTTTTTTAGATGGGCAACCTTTTTGTGAAGATGACCAAAATGGAAGACATGTTGGGTGTGACAACTTAACCAGAATACTTGCCTTTGGTATTTTGTCAGATATGGTAAGACAGGGGTCATTTGTGTCATACAGACAAAAGTCAAGTTGGGAATGAAGATTTGTACCTGTGAATTCAGTATCTTATTTTAAAGACTGTATTTATATATACATGTAGTTGTATATTGCAGAGATGACAATGTGAAGGCACCTGTAAAGTTCACGTACACAGCCATGCATGGTGTAGGTTACCCTTTCACTGATAAATCTGTACAACAGTTTGGTTTTCCTCCTGTTATACCAGTACCAGAACAGGTAAAATATTTTCTGTATTATTAAAATTGTCATCTTACCTCACAAAGTTTATAGTTATAAGGCAGACCAGCTAGTTTAATTAGGTTCTCGTATAAGACATGTCAAAGGTTTAGAAAAAAAGTATTTCATGATTGTAATTATTCCTTCCGTGTTCACTTGCATACTAGCTTTTAACTTGTCACATTTTATTGAAAATTAACAAACCTATCACTAACAAAGGTGATAGAATAGGGAGATTCCTGAAAATGGTAAAAAAAAATTTAAACTTGCAAAAATAGAGTTCAGATTCAATTGGCAAAAAATTTCAATACAGGCTGTGAAATATTTGCTGTGCTGAAAATTGCTACCTATTTTAGAGACCCTCACCATGATTCTTTAGTTGTGTTATACTAGTAATTAATTGAATGTTTTTTGTAGGTAGAAGCAGATCCTGACTTCCCTACAGTGAAATATCCCAATCCAGAGGAAGGCAAAGGAGCTTTGGTAATTATGCTGTCAGTTATTTTCTTAGTTTCCAGTTTGTGGATTTCCATCTGTAGCATCGCATATGTATGCATATTTCAGAATATTTTAAGAGAAATCAGTACAAACCTATCCTGTGGTCCTAATTAAGAATTCATATTTTTCTCTTCAATAAATTCTATGATAACTTGTATTTTATATGATTTTGCATGTGATAGAAATTTGCAATTGTCAATAATTTTACTGCCAGCTATGATGAGTTTGTAAATTTTTGTATCTAATGAAATACATCGTTTAATTCATGTATCTCGATAGTGACCTTGACTTTGATCTTTAAAATAAGTAGAAAATGAATAACATGATCAAGCCAAGATAGTATAAATTTTGAGCAGAAGAAGGGAAATAACTAGAAAAAGAAGGAAACAATGGTGTGTATGTATATATAGAAGTCATCATGTTTGGATAAGATTTAGTGGTCCGTTCAGAAGTGATGTTATTATATTTCATTGACTTGCAGAAAATTTCTTCAGGCCAGTGATGTGTATTGTTACAAAAAAATGTTGGAAATTGTAGCAAGATTTAGTAAAGACATTGTTGCTACAGTGTCAAAATTTGTGATTTCTACTCTCGTCCTAGATTTCAGCACAATATTTGTACTAAGCATATAATACATAGAATGGTTTTCAGGTACTATCTATGAGAACTGCTGACAGTTCGGGAAGTACTGTGATACTTGCAAATGATCCAGATGCCGACAGGCTGGCTCTTGCTGAAACCGACGGGTAAAAAATGGATATTTTTTACTTTCCCTTTGATGTACATTTGTATTCATCTCTTGTAATATTTAAGAGAGAGATATCAGTATGGTGATTAGCACCATTAGCTTGCTAGATTTTTTAACAGGCTTGTATGTCTTCCAATTTGGAAAGTACAGTTTATTGTTCATAGCGAATGACTGAATGTGATGACTTATTTTTTGCTATTTTCCGGAATTTCCCACTTCGCTAATTTAGAAATCGTGCAAAAGATTCATTTCGCATAGATTTACTATTATTGGAGAATTCTCTTTATACGAATTTAAAATTTGTGAACAAGTCTGTCTGCACACAAGTCTGGTAATTTTCGCATTACTCGCTTTGCAATAGTGAACAGGGAAGATTATGATCAAATTGCATGTATTATCATTTTACATAGTACATTATTTGTATGAATCATTGACAGTATAGGCCCAATGTAAAGTCTTTGCAGATCTTTATGAAAGTTTTTCTGATTTGTAGCTATTTATTTGCATTTTCAGAAAAGAGTGGACGATATTTACTGGCAATGAGATAGGTGCATTGTTAGGCTGGTGGTCCTGGTTTGCTTTCAGACAGAAACATGCTGATATACCAGGTATTTGAAATGTTAAGTTTTGTCTGACCTGTGTGAAGCCGCCAGCCAAGGGAGACAAGTGCTCCCATAAAACAGGTGGTCTGCCTGAATTAGGAGAATGTATTTTAAATACAGAGGATGGGAGTTTACTACAGGTCTTTTCAAGGAACAATAGTTAGGTTTACTGCCAGCTTACACGTAACTTAAGTATTGAAAGCAGTTGAAACAGGTATGAAACCCCAAGAAAGAAAAAATAACTGTTACGCTACAACAGTATTAGCAACCTATGACAGGGTGGCTGCATTAGGGTGACCAATTGCAGAGGTTCAGCTGTTATGTCGGTTGCTGTTTGTTCACGGTACCCTCTAAATTTCTTAAACAGACTTGTCCATCTTTTAATTTGGACATTACCATTAGTTGTTCAAAGATGTGCTCCATAGAAACTTACTGAAATAGTTAACAGCGCAGATCATTATACAACTGGATGGATGTGTAGACTGATCATGATCTGCACTGATTGCAAATTATAGAATCTTTTGCTGCTAGCAGTTTAAGAGATAAATATTGTGAAAGTTAATATATAGTTGTAAAACCAAGTTACCACTTTGTGTTTATCAAATCTTCATGCTTTTTGTCCATAATATGAAGTAATTTTGCGACAGTATAGTTCTGTGCACATAAAATCTTACCAGTTAAAATCAAATATACACATAGGTGATTTATTGCAAACGTTTTATTCATTCTAACAATAGATTTGTTAAACAGAAAATTAAATACCTACTTCTTGTGTTATTTCAAAGCTTCATTTATGATAAATCTGCTAATTTAAAATAGAAATTGTTTCTAAAACATCTGTTGTGTATGAATTGTTTCTAGTCAAGTAGTGTGTACCATTCTTTTCAGCATCAAACTGTTGCATGCTAGCCAGTACAGTGTCATCCAAGATTCTTCAAACTATAGCTACAAAGGAAGGTTTTAATTTTGAGGTAATATACATTTGTTTATTTGTATCTTTATAAGTGACTATCCATTACATTATCCTGCACAGCTCAATGAACTGGTGCTCAGTACTAGAACATGGTAACCTATAATCATTTAATCAGAATGAAGGTACATATATCTATTTGAAAAACCAGCAACTTTACACATAGTATGCATTGTAAGAAAAAAGAGTCAAGGAAGTGTCACTACAGGCTCATCTGGATCCATACTCAGTCTGGTCATTGATACCTAATGCTGGTTTTTGTACCTTGGGCTTATTTTGAACACCCAAACAACTTGTGTGTTTACAATCAATGAAACCTTGACTCTTTGTTGCTTGTTGCTTCAGACAATTTATTTACAGATCTATTTATTTTGTTCAGGAAACTTTAACAGGATTTAAATGGATGGGCAATAGATCTGATGCCTTGTTGAAAGAAGGGAAGACAGTACTGTTTGCGTTTGAAGAAGCTATAGGCTTTATGTGTGGCTCCACAGTGCTGGACAAGGATGGGGTGTCGGCGGCAGCCGTGAGCGCCGAGATGGCCACCCACATATACAACAGTAACAGTACATTAAAGATGAAATTGGATGATATCTATAAAGAGTAAATAAAATTTACAGTTCTTATAAAATATCTACTGTTCACAGCTTGAGTTGCCTTTTAGGTGAAGTGGATACTGTATTTTAATCTCTTGACATCTTTTTGATTGAGGGACACGTGTTTGAGCTCTGGTACTTTATGAGACAGAGTCTGAGTAAACAGAAAGAACACTTTTTTGTGGAAATCCTATTTGTGGAATACTTCACCCATCAAATCCATGAAAATTAATGTATGTTATCATTTAATGTTTTTACAGTATGTTGGTCATAGAAATTACAAAAGATCTCATTGAGTTCGGTCAAAATTAAGTATTCAGTAAACTTGAGTACAAGGATGGTTTCTGTTCTGTTAGTCTAGGATAAGCATCTCTAATATTCTTCAAACTTCTTCATGACCCATAGATGATCCTAAATATTTGCAACTAAATGTAGTATGAAAGAAAGTGATATTTGCATAGTATAGAAAAGTATAGAATAGTATAAAATCAGAAGATCCCTTCTACCATGCATGATCACAACTGGAGTCAAAAGATCACCACTAGAGTAAGATGATCACTACTAAAAGAAGATCTTCAGTGCAGGTTTGACTATGGGATATTTTATTTGTAGGTATGGCTATCATCTCTCCAGTAACTCGTACTTCATCTGTCATGAACCTGAAACAATCAGAAGAATGTTTGATGAGCTGAGGAACTACAATAACACAGGAAAGGTAAACACTTTGTCTGGAAATAATTATAGTTATTCACTTGTACATATAATATAAGTCAGATAGATAGTTGAATAAAAATGCTTGGATATTCTGGCATATGGAAAATTAGGGGGATGACATCATGATATGGAAGGACTGCCTTCATGGTGGAGTGGTAAGAGTCGCTGATTTGAAACCACTGTAATCATTAGATTGAGAGTCATGGGTTCGAGCCCTGCTATATGCCATGTCTCTTTATGTGAGAAAGTTGGCAGTTTCTTACGGAGGATAGGAGTGTAGTACTGGTTCTTCCAAGGAACAATGGTTAGGTAACTACCCGCCTATATAAATGATCAAAGCACGGTCGAAAAGGGCATTAAACTAGTACAACAACAATGACATGGACATTTTTTGTCAAACTATGAAACAAATAAAGGGAGATAATCAGAGAAGTCAGGGTAAGAATTTTACAACTTTCAAGTGTGAGGGGAGTAAGAACAAGGGAAATAATTTCGCCTATACCCTGTAGTTCTTTGACTTCTTAAGTAACGTAATATAGTTTCAGTTACATAATGGTCATCGTCTCCAATAGTTACCTCACTTTATAAAGTACACTCGCAATTGGTTAATCATTGCAGGAGTGGTGTGTATGTTTCATAAAAGTTTTATATATAATTCCAGCATCCAGACAGCTGTGGGCCATACAAAATCAAATATGTTCGAGATCTCACCACAGGATTTGACAACAGCAACCCTGATAATAAACCTGTATGTAAAAAAATAATGGACACTTCTGTGATTTTGTAGTTTTCCTTCAGTACTTAATTGATATATGCATATTTTTTGGTCAAAATAAGCTCTAAGTTACTTGTCATAAGTGTTAAAATTATGCTTCGAAAAAGTACTGGATTTTATCTCCACTTTTTATAAGGTTAAGAGTGTCTATTTACTGTATAATATATTAGCCAAATACATCTACAGTTAACCATCAACAGTAATTTCTGTCTTGACACTGAACTTTGTGTACTTTGAATTTTATTTTTCAATGCCTTACCTACAGTGTCTTGTGGCAGAGTTCCAGCCCACCTAGGTGTGAAGGAAAGCAGTCTTAACAACTCTGTACCAGTGTTCAATTACACTTATCAGTAATATTTTACCTTTGAAATTTACCACTCGCTGTCCTTGGACTTTGGCTCAGATCAAAGTATACTGTCTATTTTTAAACCTTTAGCTACAAAATCTTTTCCCTAGAAAGCATGTAAACTGAAACAAGCTGTTCATTTCCAGACGCTGCCAGTAAGTAAGTCTAGTCAGATGATTACCTTCACCTTTGAGAATGGTTGTGTTGCGACATTACGTACCAGTGGCACCGAGCCTAAAATCAAATACTACACAGAACATAAACCTGATCCTAGTCAGGGGTGAGTTATTTACATTACTGCCTTTTACCACTGGTGTTATGCATTTTAATTTAGTTTATTGTGTTCAACCGACTTTTTATACCCTCCAAACACAAAGAATAAGCGGGGTATACTGGATTTAGCTTGTCCGTCTGTCTGTCCGTCCGTCTGTCTGTGCCCAGTAGACATTAGGGGGTTAGGGTTTGAGTACAACTTAGAATTATGAAGTTGTTTCAGTTCATTCCATCATTAAGGGGTTAAAAATAGTATTGTGGGGTTTAAAAATTGTATAGTGGGGTTAAAAAAGATCAAAAAAAGATCAAAGGGATAACCTCGCAATGTCCGTCTCGTGAGTACGTCCGTAGACAGAATCTTGTGGACACTAAATCTCCAAAACCCCTGGTCAGAATTTAATGATACTTCACAGAAGTGATTAGTACAATGCCTAGTTGTGCATGGTCCATGTTTCGGGTCTCTAGGTCAAAGGTCAAAGTCGCGGGCCCGAGACAGTAAAATCTTTTGTGCTCTTATTCTCTAAAACCCCTGGTCAGAATTTAATCATACTTCACAGAAGCCTTAAGTTGGGCAGGTCCAATAATAAAAGCATCAAATATTACATAAATTTTATATACTGTGTCAGTGGGGTGTTCCGGGGGTATTCATCACCTTCATTGATAGTTTTAGTATAAAGGTGTTCAGTATATTTATTGAATGGTGTTCATGAAAGTACAGTATATAAAAATGGTGTTTCCCTATGTCTGTTTTCCATCATCTGTGCTGAATAGAATTTCAGTTTGTCTAGTAACTAGATTACATTTACGAGAAAAGGAAAATACTGTATATTCATTTTATTTTAGAACAAACTCTATGTGGAAATCAAATTGACTTCTATACAAGTACATGTAATCAGTATCTTTGCCCCCATAAAACAATGTTTAGTAAATCAAGACCTTTTTTCATTGTATTACTTGAAGTTAAGATCTTTGTTTACTTAACACTGGTGGTGACAGATGGTTATGTCTTAAATTTGACCAGTGTAGACCATGATCATCTGACATGTGTAGGTATACATGTATTAAGGACTATACCTTTCATTGTTGAGTTGGCAATCTTTCAAAGAATGGCAAGTAGCATCAAAATTGATAGATTGGAAAGTCCATAGTAAAATTGAAGTACATCATAGGCATTAATTCAGACATTACATACATATTAATTTTTGAGGAATTTTTCACTCATGTATTTTCAGGCTAGATCGTGAAGGTGCCCAGAAGGAGTTAGATGACATGGTTGAATGCATCAAGAAATACTTCTTCCAGCCAGAAAAATTCAAGCTTATAGCACGATCATCATAGAGCTTTTCTCAGTGGGTGGAAAAGTGCTTGTTTTCTTCGTGGGTGGAAAAGTGCTTGTTTTCTTCGTGGGTTGAAAAGTGTTTGTTTTCTTTGTGGGTCGAAAAGTACTTGTTACTTTTGTCTTGATAATTTTCTTGCTTTTTCTATGTCTGAAGTAAGAGCTTTACATACCTTTTCTTCAGTTTGATTTTATTATACTAAAGAGTTGCTTTAAATTATGAAAGGAAAATTAGTTGATCTTTTTGTCCATTTTTTGGGGGTGATAGTAAAAGACTTGTTTTATAATGTAAAGAGAAATTTGATACAGGTTTTCTTTTATATCATTCATTTTAAAACTGTTCTGGAGATTTGTTTTAAATTAAGAAATAATGACCACCTTCATATCCTGCACATGTATTCTTTTTTTAAATTTCCTTCAAAAACCTTTTAGACAAATATTTAACGTTGTTTTACATTATATTATAAAACTGCATTTAACTCTGAGTAATAGAGATTTATAATACAGTATAGGTTGATAATTCAGTTTATTTTCAGAAGCATTTGTTCACTCCATTGGGTTTCTGACTCACCACTTACTACTTGAATTAAACATGTTGTCATATTTGCAGCTATTTATGGTGAAATATTTATACCCCCAAAACGAAGTTTAGGGGGTATATAGGAGTCACCCGGTGGTTGGTCGGTCGGTCGGTGGCGGTCAGGGGGGGCGGTCTGTTGCATTTTCCTTGTCCGGGGATAACTTGAAAACTACAAGTTGGAATTCAATACAACTTCATACAATGATCAAGCACATTGAGAGGAAGTGCAGTGCACAAGAACTATAACTCCATCTTGACTAATTACAGAGTTATTGCCCTTTGTTACTTTTCCTTGTCCGGAGCATAACTTGAAAACTACTGGTTGGAATTCAATACAACTTCATACAATGGTCAAGCACATTGAGAGGAAGTGCAGTGCACAAGAACTATAACTCCATCTTGTCTAATTACAGAGTTATTGCCCTTTGTTACTTTTCCTTGTCCGGAGCATAACTTGAAAACTACTGGTTGGAATTCAATACAACTTCATACAATGGTCAAGCACATTGAGAGGAAGTGCAGTGCAGAAGAACCATAACTCCATCTTGACCAATTACAGAGTTATTGCCCTTTGTTGCTTTTCCTTGTCCGGAGCATAACTTGAAAACTACTGGTTGGAATTCAATACAACTTCATACAATGATCAAGCACATTGAGAGGAAGTGCAGTGCACAAGAACTATAACTCCATCTTGACTAATTACAGAGTAATTGCCCTTTGTTAGTTTTCCTTGTCCGGGCATTACTTGAAAACTACTGGTTGGAATTCAATACAACTTCATACAATGGTCAAGCACATTGAGAGGAAGTGCAGTGCACAAGAACTATAACTCCATCTTGAATAATTACAGAGTTATTGCCCTTTGTTACTTTTCCTTGTCCGGAGCATAACTTGAAAACTACTGGTTGGAATTCAATACAACTTCATACAATGATCAAGCACATTGAGAGGAAGTGCAGTGCACAAGAACTATAACTCCATCTTGAATAATTACAGAGTTATTGCCCTTTGTTAGTTTTCCTTGTCCGGGGCATAACTTGAAAACTACTGGTTGGAATTCAATACAATTTCATACATAATGAAGCACAATGAGAGGAAGTGCAGTGTACAAGAACCATAACTCTATCTTGACTCATTTCAGAGTTATTGCCCTTTATTACTTTTACTTGTCCGGAGCATTAGTCGAAAACTATTGGTTGGAATTCAGTACAACTTCATACAATGGTCAAGCACAATGAGAGGAAGTGCAGTGTACAAGAACCATAACTCTATCTTGACAAATTACAGAGTTATTGCCAAGAACAATATCTCTTTTTAGTTTGTTTGCAAGGTATTCTGTTACTACGAACTTTCTCAGTTTATAAAGCAGTCTTTTGGGGGTATTAATCACATTTAGTGATAGCTCTAGTTTTAAATGTTTGAGGTATGAATGTTTACAGTGGACAAGATATTTTTTGTTCATATATACATGTAAGTTCAAATATAAAAGTGTTTTCTTGATGTTATTTATCCAATTTTCAGCATTATTTCAACATGTTGTTTTTATAATAACTGTCATCATTGACTATGTTACCAGTAATGTTCATTTCAACAAAAAATCTGTGATCAGTTAATGTTCTTACTCAATGTTGTTACTGATAGCAGCTGTTACTAAATCTATATTTGGCTGTTTTGATTGCCAAGGCATGGGCCATGTGTATTGAAAATAGGCTGGAGTAATCGATACTACTTCAAAGTGAGCAAATGCGTTGCCTCAACACAAAGTTCTGCATAATTAGGTTGGCAGTGCTGGTGATTTCATTGGTCAGTGTCCAAACACTAGGTTTCAATTTGCTCATGACAGAAATCAATGCATCTATTTATTTGTACTTGTTTTCATACATAAACTGATAATTGCTTGATTCACGAGGTCAGTGGTCAAGATGGATATCTTGTGTGGATGTGATGTTTAGGGATGGGGGAACCTGTTGTCCTTATCAAGTTCAAGCTGATGTTCACAAAAACCATGTGATACAAATACAATACCCTTTGTTTATATTAATTATACTAAGTAAGATTAATACCATATTCCAAATCAAGTTGTACATAATACTTCAGCTGAAAATGTCCATTCCATCAAATTTTATAGTTTTGTTAAAAACAACTTATTTATTACTACAGGCGTATTTGCTGTGTGCTGTTGGGTGTTTTTAACTTACGATTGACATAAAAGTTGATTAAAGTTTTCTGAAGGCAGCTTATTTTTGTTTCCACATTGGAATAAAGAATCACTTACCTCAAAGAATGTATATATAATGACAGGCTTGAAAGCTTGTGAGGTGCGGTGATCATTCAGGATAATGTGACAATGTCACAACAATGTCACAGCAATGTCACAACAGACTAATCCATTATTATTGTGTAAATTCATTGGATAAATTAAAGCTGCTCGTTCTCAGATTTTGGTGACAAAATGAACTTCCCCAGACTCTCTGAAAATAACATATTTTAGAATGTTAGTCATATAAAAAGGAGTATAAATTCCTGTTGAGTATATCTGTGTATTTAAAATTAAATGCTTCCAAATAATAAAGTGTTAAACAGGCTTTTGAAATTCCAATATAACCATATAGTGTAGTGGTGCCTTTAATCCAAACCCTATCAAACATTCAATGGAATTTTGCAAATTGCTACCTAGATTTTTACTTTCTGAAATTCAATGGTTTTTTTTCATTTACTTTTACATTTTATACTTGAATATATTTTGCAGAATTTTTTTTCACCTGAAATATGAGCGAGCAGCTTTAAAGAATTATGTATGATCTACCTGTATATGCAATATATGTAAACTTTTGTGTACACATATATCTGCTATGTCACTATCACATTATCCTAAATGCACTGTAGTTGTTCTTGTGATGTGATATGGAGAATGCTTGTAAAAATTTTTGTAATGTTGACCTTAAAGTTTATATTTTTTTCTCCTTCCCAATATAAAGTAGTCTGGATTTATCCGAAAATGTAAAGTTATGTAAATTATTTCATCCAAAAATGTAATTTTATGTAAATGAATTGTCTTCTCATTTTGCACTCATGCAAGGGATATACATACTAATAAGTCAACTTATTTTAGAAAGAAACTCCACTGCTTTTTTGAAGATCAAAGTTAATTTATCACAAAATTAATGTTTCTTAAAATTAGCTGTTGTTGCAAAATCTCCACATTTTTCAAGATCAGTGTTTAAGGTTAGATTTAGATGTACAGTATGGCTTAGATCTTTTTATCAGTATCCAAGTGGTGGTGCAGAGGCAGTTACCAGGTGTGACAGCTATAAACTTTTAAGTTTGCACTTCCTTTGTGAAATTATCAAACTGTAAGTTTGTTCGATATTGACGGAAAGAACTAGAATGAGGCTTTCTCGTTCATTTTGCTTCCTTGTTTTAAGACTTTGTTAGAACTCTTAAGCGTTTTGAAGTCAAAGGTGTGTTCATGCTTTACCTCAAGTCTTTACAAAACTTTTTGGAAGGATGTAATGTTTTTCTGCTTGATGTTGTCTGGAATGTATTTTTACACTATTCCAACAAGCTAGTAAACATTTATAATAGTAAACTCTAGAATTCTATACATGGTTATTGTTAATTTAGAGTTTAGCTGTAAAAATCATGTTGAATGAATTTCTGTAATGGCACTTGACATAGAGGTTTTCTCCAAGGTCATGTGGTCTCGTAAGGCCATTTGGTCTCTAGCTGTGGAAACTCAATGTCATTCTTGTAGATTTCAATCTTTAATTTTTGTGTTGCCGCTAAATATCTCTTCAAACGCTGGTGATATTACATATTTTCCCTGCATGTTACCAACATGACAAGTTGCGTGATTTTTTTTTTTAAATCAAGGCTACAGAAATCAAAGAAATAGACTGAGGTAGATTATGTTATTTTGTGATAAACAAAGAAACAGCAAATAGAATGTAGTTAAGTATTTTTACCATAGAATATTTTCACTGTTAACTGAATATAGTACTAGACTAAGTACAGTGTTACCTCACAGACGTATTTTACTGTTTTTACATTTACTTTATATGTAAATTTATTTGAAAAATACACTGTTTGTTCTTGTACTTTAAGCAGATTGTTTCAATTTGAATGATACATGTATATAATTATTGGGAGACGAGTATGATAATTTTAAAGAAAGTAATTTTGAAAATATTCATATTTGAAAAGTAATAAATGTGTTGTTACTGTTGTGTTTATAATTGAGCTCATCTGAGGATGACATGCTCACATATAGTTGATATGAGTAGCTGATGTTTATTATCTGTTCACATTTACATTGTGAACACTTTAGAAGATGACTTATAATCATGAAAATCTTGTTCACAATGATTGTTTTTATGATCTCAAAATTGAGTTCATAACTGGGTCATGAGGTCAAAAACTAGGTCACAATGTCAAATTAAAGTAAGTTCTGTTAGTGCACTAAAGGACTTGTTTGTTACCAATTATAGATTGATCAAAATATTTCATGTTGATGGTCTTCAGAGGAAGTTTGAAACTAGGTCAGATGGGGTCAAAAACTTAGGTCAACTTTTCAGATCAAGAAAACCTTGTGGATATTCTGGATGCCAGTTTTCATACCCAGTCTTAATGAAAATTGGTCACAGGTCAGGTTTGATAATGGGTCAGATGGCATCAAATCATAGGTCACTTATAGTTTAAACATTTATCCACATGTTTTTGTTTAGCAAAATTAGTAAGAGTGGATGAAGATACATCCACAAATCCATATCTGGATCCAGACTGTTTTGTTAGTAGCTTTAGAACGAGTTAGTGTGACAGTCTAACAGTTTATAAATTTTAAATTAGTCTCTTGCCAAGAAATATCGCATCTCAACATCTTTTTGAACCTGAAAATATAGTCTCAGTCACCCGACTGTTATATATCTAATAAATGATATTCATTGGACAGTTAGCCATTCAACATTTTGGTTTTATGTCTCATTTTATCGTATCCTATGTTAAGTTTTATATAATTATACAAATATATTGCCATGTTGATTGTAATGTGATTTCTTGGCTAGGTAATAAATATTGGAAGATATTTACACAGTGTTGTTAAGTTACTATCCTAAACTGAATCCAAAATCGAACCAGTTAGGTGTGATTGCTGATGGAAATATGTAAATCCTTTCATCATTTGGCTTTTTAGCTCACCTGGCTATGCCAGGGTGAGCTTTTCTGATCGATGATTGTCCGTCGTCCGTCAACATTTTGATTCAAATGACATCTCCTCTGAAACCTCTAGGCCAATGTTGATAAAACTATGCAGGAATGTTCCTTGCATGAAGCTCTACCAAAATTGTTCAAAGAATTCCATTCCATGCAGAACTCTGGTTGCTATGGCAACAAATAGGAAAAACTTTAAAAATCTTCTTCTCTGAAACCACAAGGCCTAGAGCTTAGATATTTGGCATGTAGCATTGTCTAGAGGACCTCTACCAAGATTGTTCAAATTATGACCCCTGGGTCAAAATTGACCCCGCACGGGTGGGCACTTAGTTTTTGCAAAGGAATATATAGGAAAAACTTTAAAAATTTTCTTCTCTGAAACCACAAGGCCTAGAGCTAAGATATTTGGCATGTAGCATTGTCTAGTGGACCTCTACCAAGATTGTTCAAATTATGACCCCCGGGTCAAAATTGACCCCGCACCGGGGGTCACTTAGTTTTGCATAGGAATATATAGGAAAAACTTTAAAAATCTTCTTCTCTGAAACAACAAGGCCTAGAGCTAAGATATTTGGCATGTAGCATTGGCTAGTGGACCTCTACCAATATTGTTCAAATTATGACCCCCGGGTCAAAATCGACCCCGCACCGGGGGTCACTTAGTTTTACATAGGCTTATATAGTAAAAACTTCAAAAATCTTTTTCTTTGAAACCACAAGGCCTACAGCTGAGATATTTGGCATGTAGCATTGGCTAGTGGGCCTCTACCAATATTGTTCAAATTATGACCCCCGGGTCAAAATTGACCCCGCACCGGGGGTCACTTAGTTTTACATAGGCTTATATAGTAAAAACTTCAAAAATCTTCTTCTTTGAAACCACAAGGCCTAGAGCTTAGATATTTGGCATGTAGCATTGGCTAGTGGACCTCTACCAATATTGTTCAAATTATGACCCCCGGGTCAAAATCAACCCTGCACCGGGGGTCACTTAGTTTTACATAGGCTTATATAGGGAAAACTTTAAAAATCTTTTTCTCTGGAACCACAAGGCCTAGAGCTTAGATATTTGGCATGTAGCATTGCCTAGTAGACCTCTTCAAAGTTTGTTCAAATTATGCCCCTGGGGTCAAAATTGACCTTGCCCGGGGGGCGGGTCATTTGTTTTACAAAGGCGTATATAGGAAAACTTATTTGGTATATAACATTATCTAGTGATCTTCCACCAGGCAAGTGGACTTGTACCAAGGTGAGCGATATAGGGCCATCTTGGCCCTCTTGTTAATGCATTCTGCCTAGTAGCAAGATGATTATTTGTCTCCTACAAGTCATGTGCCAGTTTGAAGACTATAGATGTGCTCGGTTTCATCATGGCCTGGCTGTAACTTTCAAATAACTTCACAAAGTTGTTGCCCATATGCACATGGCACACCCAGGCAGCTACCTGTACAGTCAGTCACCCTTCAAAAGCTTTTACTTTAGAGAAGATGCTTTAAAACATTGGTAATGTGCAAATAATCTCTTTACAAACTCACAATCTCAACACAAACTCGCAGACTTGGTGACATTCTAGACCTCTGTTACTCTAATGGCAGCAAATTCAATATAAAAAATTACCCGATCTACTCTGACCATCTTCAGATAGCAGCAGTGTTCTAAACCGAGAACCAACAGCACACCAATAAAGAAAATTGGATACCACTACAATACCATTACTCTGATACTTAACATGATTTGTGTGTAGGCTTATTTTGTGTACCACTGATAGTAGATACCTTTTTAGCTCACCTGAGCTGGCTCAGGGTGAGCTATTAGGATCGATGAATGTCCGTCGTCTGTCGTCCGTCCACATTTAGTTCGTTAACGCTCTAGTGGTCACATTTTTTCCTCAATTGTCACGAAACTTGGTCAGGATGTTTGTCCCAGTAATTACTCGGACGAGTTCGAATATGGGTCATCTCGGATGAAAAAACTAGGTCACATGACCCAAAAATAGAAAAATCTTGTTAAGGCTCTAGAGGCTACTGTTTCAGTCCAAATATCCTGGCAATTTGTCAGAAAGGTTGTTTGGTTGATTTCTAGCTCAAGTTTTAATATGGGTCACCTGGGGTCAAAAACTAGGTCACACAGCCCAAATATGGAAAAACCTTGTTAACACTCTAGAGGTAACATTTTCAGCCCAAATATCCTGGAAATTTGTCAGGAAGGTTGTTAAGATGATTTCTAGCCCAAGTTCGAATATGGGTCATCTGGGGTCAAAAACTAGGTCACAGCCCAAATATGGAAAAACCTTGTTAACACTCTAGATGTTACATTTTCAGCCTAGATATCCTTGAAATTTGTCAGAAAGGTTGTTTTGATGATTTCTAGTTTTAATAGTGTGTTGTTTATTGAACACCTCATTTGCTAATTTTATTGCAGTATTTTAACACCATAAGATTTGTCTTGTAATCAGTACACATCTTGGATCTCTCTATGGTAAGGCCAGAGTTTTTATATCTCTTGGTTTATGCGACTGCCTGTCCTATTTTTTGAAAAGGTAGAATAACAATGACATTATGAACTGACATTTTATTTGTATTATTTCCGCTGTTCCGACTTCACAGACTAGTTAATGAAGTGTCAGAATAGTAGGGATATATAATTGAAAGTAATTATTTTAAAGTGTTTATTTTGTTCGAAAATGACGATTATTGACAGGTGCAGTAGACTGATGTTCAATATGTGCTCTGTTCAATACAGTAGGAAAAGTCCTTCATACTCAACATTTTAGAAAACTTCCCATAAACCAAGCAATATAAAAACTCTGGCCTAAAATTGGCACTTCTAAAGTTTTAAATAGCAATGATGCAATACATGTTCTTGACCCCTAGTTGAACTTCCATGTTAAAGAATGTAGTTGTAATTTTTACATTCACATCACAAGAAAGTTCATATATAAAATTAAATAAATATTTGATATATACAAAACATATAAGAAGATTACAGATTTATCAATGACAAATATGCCTATGCATGTTTTTCTTTCATAAAAGAATAAGCTCTTACTCTTCCATCTATCACTTAGGAAAGTACCATAAATTGTTAAAATAATGAACAGCTCACAGTGCATATCATGATCAGACAGGAAAAAATTGAATAGCTCACAGTGCAGATCATGATCAGACAGCAAAATAATGAATAGCTTACAGTGCAGATCATGATCAGACAGCAAAATAATGAATAGCTTACAGTGCAGATCATGATCAGACAGCAAAATAATGAATAGCTTACAGTGCAGATCATGATCAGACAGCAAAATAATGAATAGCTTACAGTGTAGATCATGATCAGACAGCAAAATAATGAATAGCTTACAGTGCAGATCATGATCAGACAGCAAAATAATGAATAGCTTACAGTGTATATCATGATCAGACAGCAAAATAATGAATAGCTTACAGTGCAGATCATGATCAGACAGCAAAATAATGAATAGCTCACAATGCAGATCATGATAAGACAGCAAAATAATGAAAGTGCAGATCATGATCAGACAGCAAAATAATGCATAGCAAACAGTGCAGATCATGATCAGACAGCTAAATAATGAAAGTGCAGATCATGATCAGACAGCTAAATAATGCATAGCAAACAGTGCAGATCATGATCAGACAGCAAAAAATAAATAGCTGACAGTGCAGATCATGACCAGCCAACATACAATGAGTAGCTTACAGTGCAGATTATGATCAGACAGCAAAACAATGAATAGCAAACAGTGCAGATCATGATCAGACAGCAAAAAATAAATAGCTGACAGTGCAGATCATGACCAGCCAACATACAATGAATAGCTTACAGTGCAGATTATGATCAGACAGCAAAACAATGAATAGCCAACAGTGCAGATCATGATCAGACAGCAAAATAATGAGGCCTAGAGCTTAGATATTCAGCATGTGGCAATAATTGACTCTCTATCAAAATTGTTCAAATCATGACCAGGGGCGGGGGGCGGGGGTCTTTTGATTTTACATAAGCTTATTAAGAGGATATCAGGAGCCAAAGGTAAAAATTGATCCTTTCTGCTATTAATAACCTTTTATTTTTGCCAATGGTAGACAGGTGAGCGATACAGGGCCATCATGGCCCTCTTGTTACAATTATTATAGATCTTTAAAATTCCATGCATACCTTTCATACATGTTAATATATCCTACCCAATATCTCTATGCAGCAATAACTACATTTTATATAATTTCCCATCCAGTAGAGGACTTTGTATTGTATACCTCACGTGTTATATAAAGTTATAAATTTAGGTCGGAAAATACTGTTCTCTTTGATATTTACTTAGTTATGGCCATTATAGTATCACTTATTTAGTGTTGTATCATGCTTCCTGATTACTCAGTAAGAAAGCATACTTCTAAAACCACCAACTCTTACAGTGCAGTGCTGTAACTGTAGTTGTAAAGGTAGAAAGTTTGATCTCTGTGTTTATTTAAGGTTGAAGTAAACGACTGAAAAGTAATCGAAAGAATGAGTAAAATTAACGGCCGTAACATATTATTACAAGGCATATTTAATGTGGCTTTAAACCTTGCAATATCCTTTCAGTAAACTGTATAAAGTAGTTAACAGACACAAACCATTTACATGGCCCCTCAGGCCCTGTTAACTTTGAAAGTGCTATTTTTCACTGAATTGTAACTGTATCGTTGTTGGAGCTTCACGCCTGTTCCAACCATATTTCGGGTCATTTTAACAGGCGGGCAGTTTACTTCAACATCTTTCCTGGGCCGAACCAGTACTAGACTCCTGTCCTCTGTAAGAAACTCTCAACTTTCTCAAATAAAGAGACATGGTTGGTAGCAGGGCTTGAACCAATGTCCCTCAATCTGCGAGAGGTTACAGTAATTTAAAGTCAGCAACCGTTACCACTTGACCACAGAGGCAGATTGAATTTACTGTTACAGTACATGTATCCCAAATACACTTACAGTGACCAAATGTGTTTTACAGAAACAACATAACCACCTGATGCTAATAAGTATTTTATTTTTCTTCATTAGTATTTAAAAAATATTGTACAATCTTGTTACAATAATAATTTGTGAAAACATTAAGTACTGCCTGATAAACATTTTTCATGTATTGGTTTAAAGTC
Organism: Saxidomus purpurata; assembly: GCA_022818135.1. Classification (NCBI taxonomy): domain Eukaryota; kingdom Metazoa; phylum Mollusca; class Bivalvia; order Venerida; family Veneridae; genus Saxidomus; species Saxidomus purpurata. The sequence goes on from JAFMSR010000008.1 coordinate 29,266,436, forward strand.
CCAGGAGCACAAATACAGGGAGCTCTTTTTTTACAAAGAAAGATGTCTTACTGACAGAAATGACCTCAACATTGTACCATTTGCTTTTTAAATCAACAAGTACATGTTAGAAATATAGCAAGAAATATTGTGAAGAAATGACTTTAATAATGTCAACATTGCTTTAGAGTGAACAGAACATGGTTCTATCATTATCCTATAATCAGTAAATTTATCTGTCAATATCCATAAATTCAAAGTGATCCTGGGACTTTAAAACAAAGCATAAAACTAAAGATAACAATTAACATTAAAACAAGTAATATTCTATGTATACATGTTTAATAATAAAAAGAAGTGGCTGTTCTGCAGTGGACGTGATTCCAAACAATATGAGGTATGACAACAAGGTCATTAACTGACCTACTTAGAGGAAGTCAATTTCACAAAGCATATTGTAATATATTCAAGGTTACAGATACGAGTTACAAGATTAGTCTACTACTGAAACCCTCCACCCCCTAGCATGACAAAAAACATCAATTTCCAAGTGTGAAGTATATAATATTTGAAACTGCTAATTTAGAAGAAACGTGATGAAAAAAACGCCACATATAGTCTCAAGGGAAGGGTTATGTCCTAACAGAACAGTTTAATTCACTTTAAGCAGTCAAGTTTACATGTAATCATGTACATATTGATACTGTATTCTTACATGTCACCTCAAAAAGGTCAGATGGCCATGTACCTTAAACAGTAAATTTTCATGTAAAGTAACTATGTTCTTTTCACTGGCAATTAACTGCTATGTGCTGGCTTGAAGGGCTTCCTATTGTGTGTAATGATTCATCTCTAACAAACTAAACTGTGGTCTTAGAAGTTGGCCAAATTAAAAAGAATTAATAGAAAGGCCTCTGTTTGAGCTTCAAAGCAGTCTTGAAAAGGTTTATGAAACTGATTTCATTAAATGTTATTTGAACGACTATAATATATGCATGCTAAGTTTCACTGAAAGAAATTGTACATGAAAGCCCATTTATTGTGTAAAATGTATAATGTGTGATGCACGATGTGAGGTACATGAAATTACTGTATCGTGTATCTAATAGTGTTCATGCAGGAAAACTTTACATGTATTTGACAGTGCTATTACAGAGTAAAATGACTTCCATGGCATGTACTCATCCAAGACATTTTACATGCAATATCAGGCATTTACTTCTGTTCATAAATTAAAGGATATAATTTCTCATCAATTTCGTTTTTTTGTAACTACGACATCTTATTGATGTACATGTAATAGACAAGAGATGTGGAGAGTTTCAATATGATTAAGATATGTGGGGGTAATTTCAAATGTCTAAAATGTCTGGTTCCAGTCATATACCATGATAAATCAGTAAATATATCACACCATAATCCCTTTTTGTGTATATGGGATACAATGTCAATAATGGTAGAATGAGCAAATAAATGTAGAGAAAATATGAGCTTAGTTCAAGAACTTGTAATTCCTTCATGACATATTTCAATATAAATCTGAAGTTCATTTTATTCATGAGTATTTATAAAAACTGTGTCAATACATTTCTGCTTAATTGTAACAACATGTACACTGGCAAATGCTTAAAACAATGGAACATGGAAACGCCATATCTGGAAGATACATTTACATTAAATGTGTGTGTTATAATCAACAACAAAAATACAAATAAATGAACAAAAGTGCAAAACGAAAACAAAGTTAAAGTCTTATTTCACAGGCTATCACAGAAATTATATTGTTGTAATATCTATTCATTGTATTGTGTCACAACACATAAAATACTTGATAAAATAAATACACCAAAATACATTATCTATGTAATATACATACATATATTATGTCTTCATACATACAAAATATCTGATCTCACGTTTTCCTTTGAAATCTAACTTGACAGTCGTAAAAAAATACATGAAATATAAAACTTAAACTTGAAAATGTCTACAATTTAGTGAAATATTTGCAGTACAAACAAGCGTCGTGATGACTGAGACACAAGTACTAAATTTTAACCACTGAATGCCAAACTATTCTATAATTACTAAGTTTGTAGGTCAATGCCATGTTACTATGTTATCTTGACTAGAAATAGGAAATTTTACATGACATAAAATAAGAAGGTTTCCACTTGATTAAACGTTTTTAAGTTCTAGAAGAAAGTACAAACAATTTTTTCAAACAGAATGGTCCTACAATGTAAAAACATGATAAAAAATATAGTTTTAACATGAAATCATTAAAAAGCTACAGTAATAAGTTTGGTCTGTATAAATTTTGCTTGACTGTTCACAAAGTTTGGAAAAGGTAGTACTAGGTTATTTCTTTGAAAAACCAGCACTCAAGTACAAATCCATTGTTAATCTCTATCCAGACTTATTGTGGCTGCTATGCTTGAGGTAATATCTCTACCAACGTTTAAAAACAAGTTGTGCTTACAATTCAATAATTGATATGTCTCTGCAAAATATTCCATACTTATTCTAGTACAACCTTTCATGTAACACTCTACATATTTTCAAAAAAAAATGTACACATTTTCTTCTTGCGTATTCATAAATAGTTTAAATGATAAAAATTCCAATGCTCATCATCCAAAGGAGAGTTTTACCAAGATTCTTGGCACTGAGACTGTCACATGAAAGAGGTGTGTAAACATTGGAAAGGAACAACAATTCTGTATAGTGACTGGTGTGGCATTGTGCATTAATGAAAACCTATCGCACACATCCATAATTTAAAAATATTCTTTTGATCAATTGCAGAATTATAGAGATCATGTAGCTGGTCCGTCCGGACATGGCTAGACAAACTCACCAAGCTAATAACACTTTCAATTTGAAAGTTACCTTTTCATTCACCTGTATCGCATCATATTACATTTAATATTCATCAGAATGGTGATTTTAAAAACAACTCATAATCTTTCTGTCCATCTTAAACACATCTGAAAAAGTTCTAAAAACCTCAGAAATGTTTTTTATGAGAGTTACATGTTTTTTTTCCCTACTGACTATTAAAAATTCAATTTTGTCACACTCGTTATGCATTGGTTAGCTTTAATTAATTTACTACTACCTCCATCTCATGAATCAAAGCTCTGTTGGCAGTTTGAATATTACCGGTGACATTTCCAAAATAAGTGTTCATATTCTATAATGGGAAGTGATTCTGCCTTTGTGACCAATGCAGTTCACAATCATCTACCATTTCCATGCAGTCTGATCATGATCTGCACTGTTCGCTATTTAGCCAGTGATCTTTCAGTGAGCACACCTATGAATACCGAATGGTACTGTCCAAATTGAAAGATAAACCAGTCAATTTTAGAAATTTAGCCAGATCTATACATCTATACAATATAACGAAATTCAATCTTAAATATTAAAATTGACTCTACAACATTATACTCTTCACATTCCAAAATAAAATACAACCAGCAAAAATAAATATAAAATATTTATATGAGATCTGAAGTGTAACTAAATTTCGCTGTTTTTTGTGTTCAAACCATTTTATCACTGAAATATTAACAGCAGTTCAAAATACACTAAAAGTCCGAATGAAAGTCCCACTTTATTAAAAATGCACCCATACCCCCACCCCTCACCCATACCCTCATCCGTATTTTCATAGGCTGTTGGTAGTGTAAATAATACAGTAAAATGCCACATACCAGATTTATCATATTTACCATACATTTTCTGTTTGCCACATATTTGACTGGCACTGATTCTTTTTGGCACAAAAACAACAGCTGAGCTGAAGCTGATATTATAGATTAAATGTGGCACAGTCTAAACTGTTGTAAAATACAGGACTTTAGACAACTTTACATCCATTTTGCATTTGATTCCTCCCGTATGATTTTAAGAAAAAAACAGCTGAATCAACACCCTTTAAAGGAAAATGTAACACACACAGAGTCTTCTATTAAGACTGTTAACATAAAACATAAACTATATTGAAGTACAATTAGTCACAGATTATAGAAATAACTATTCATACACTGAGCAAATGATTTTGATAGAAAGCAAGCAGCGAGGCGTTTATTATGTTATCCATAAACACATCTGGTATTGTGCATTTATTGGCAGTAATATAATGAATACCAAAAGGTGAAAAAGTGTGCACAAATGTAAGGTGTACAACAAACTGAACATTTATACGCAACTAAGGTGATTCCATGGTGTTACAAAGCAGTGTACATATGTACACAATTTAAATGCAAGGTGTACCCAAAAGTGTACAGAAGTAGTAATGTAACAAAGTAATTGCCGCATTTATTACATACAGGATGTAACACGACAGATGGGCGGGACTAAGTACTATAGCAACTCACATCCCCTGCCACATAACATCAGTAGTAAAATGATAAAATTAAAATTTATATAAATAAGATATTCATCTACCACAGTGACATTAGTCTGAACTTGACCCTTGAGCTACGACCTTTACGTTTTCCTCGTTTTTTCTGTTGTTTTACAATAAGCTAAAAGTACATTCACAGCTCAGTGCTCGAAATCGGACTATAAATAGTAGAAAATTCAAATCTACATAAAAAAACTCTCATAACATTTTTCACTAGACTAGATAATTGGTAAGCAAAGCATCTATTGTCTACATTTATTCTAACTTACTGACCAATACTTCATGGTCTGATGACATGATGAGGTATGTATAAACGAGATTCAAGCAGAATATTTTCATTTTTTATGTAGGGCAAATATCAGTGAAATGATAGCCCAAACCACATTCAAAAACACTGCTTTCCACTCACGTAATGTTAAGTATGCCAAAAACCATGTTTAAAAACACTGTTAGTAACAGAAATATAGTTATTATGTTATCTTTAACTACAAGGGAAATTTCCTTCTTTGATCTGATCAGCAGACTGTCTGACTGCTATATCTATGCATTTACATACTTTTGACAACAATTGTATAAGGTGGCATGCTGATATATCAGTCATTAAGATTAAATTTGTATTTTTTTCACTGCCAAAATTTCCCAAAATTACTACTACATGAATCATTAGCAGGTATATCAATCCTTAAACCTGTAATTTGCATAATGGGAATGATCTGTCTTCAAAGTCTAGCTAAAATTTTTAAATTAGGAAAAAATAGTAAAATAAAATTCTTGCAAATAAAACCAAAATTTACAGTAACCAAGCCACCAAAAAAGCAGCAATTATAACTCTAAATAAACCTATACATAGTAATACTACTGAGAAGCTAAGTCTGATATATTTTTTCAAAATAACTGGCTATTTTAAATACTGGCTACACAATCTTCAAAGCACTTACAAATACACCATAAACCTAACACGCCTATCTGAAAATAAAAGCTATACCGGTACCTTACAACCTACTTCAAAAAATATATAAAACATAAACAACCTAAAATAAAACTGTTCAGAACAATCTTTGTGACATTCTTCTAATCTAGCTCTACAAATCTTGATACATGTACATTTAAACTACAAACTACAGTGAACTCCGCATATAACGAACTCCTTGGGACCATTTAAATGTGTTCTTTATATCCAGAGTTTGTTATATCCATATACCATTTTCATATTAAATAAAGAAGGAAAAAAAACATCGTGTCCAGAAAATTTGTTCCTTATATCTGATATTTCGCTATATCAAGAGTCATTATATACGGTGTTTACTGTATAGTTACTCAAATAATACATTGTGTTGGAAAATACAGCTGATATTGAAAAAAATTAATATGTGAATACAAGCAAAATGTTTCTGTTGGCAGATGTTTCTAAATGAGACCTACGTGCATATGTGTAACTATGATTAATGAAGCACATGTATTTTGTATAAGAAATTCGTAATATAGTTAAAATCTGCGACCTCAAAAATTGAAAGTTCGAATCAAGTTAAAGCTAAAAATTACTCATTTTTTTCAGCATAACTTATCATCAACGTCTCGTAAGCAGTCACTGAGCATTATAATTTGGAAGAACTTAAATTGTATAATCTATGTAACAGGGGAAAAAAATAAAGTTTGAACTAAAGTCTACACAGATACTTTAAATGTATTCTTTTATTTATTGCTCTAAATGGCAGAAAAACATACCAACACATACTTCGGTTTATTAAATCTTCTCACAACTATAAACAAACAATACTACAAAAATTGTTAAATTCTACACGAGCCCTGCTGTGCAAAACCAATGTGAGGCCTATACAACAACGAGCCTGTAAATCCATGTAGTCTACTCTGATCTGACTCTTTACTACGTTCAATCTATATGTATTTGTTTACTCAAGATTGCTTAACAAGTTCTAGCAAGTTATATACATCACTTTCAAGACTCACTTCAGAGGGAAAGAGAGGCAACAACCTTGAAGAGAGCGAGTGAGGCAACAACCTTGAAGAGAGTGAGTGAGGCAATGTAGTATTATCTGTGTCTTGTCTATCTTGTACCTATCACAGACCAACTGAGTTACATTATATCACTTGTACTTGGAGTAGTTTTCCAAAATGAGAACGGTTTCCGTCTCTTCTTTTTACAGTGATTATACAGGTAAACACATCAGTGATTACACAGGTAAACACATCAGTGAGTATACAGGTAAACACATTTGTTTTGCATATCTGGGCTGAATTTTTATGAAGTATGCACCAAATGTATAAATAATGCCATGGAAAAATGCTTTGAACAATAACAGTATGTTTTAAACATAAAACATATAAGAACAGAAATAGCTCTAAATAAGTGAAAAATTGCGATATAACATCTGTCAACATTGTTTTTACATCAGGTTGTTGCACCGGATATGAAAATAACCAATCACTGAGTACTTCAATTTTATATAAGTAAACAATGGCTTTCAAATCTGGTAACACTGTTACAATTTTTTTCTAATTTGATTTACAAAAATTTCTTCATAACAAAATGGAAGAAAGGATCTGACTTCAGGACTAACATTTTGAGAGTATTTCGGAGAATATTTACAGAACAACATCCAGCGAGCATGTTATAAGACAACCTGATGACTCAACTGAAGTATGTGCTTTCTTTCAGCTCAGTTAGGGCTATATCAAATACTAGGAATACTCAGCATTATTGGACCTATTACTTATGCATGAAACTTCCATCTTTCTCACAGTCAGTGTCACGCCATGAGCAGACTCAAACCCTTGGCCCTCCAGTTTAGAGGTTACAGTGGGTTACACAACAGAGACCTTTACCATGGAACAAATAAGAAGGTAAAGGTCAAATGCAAATGAACAATAAAACCCATCTGCATGACCCCCAAACCTCCCCCAACAACTCAAAACAAACTGCAGACTATGATGTTTTGAAGTATTCTGCTACAATCAGCTGACGGTGATTTTTGGTCCCTTGGCTTTGACCTCTTCAAGCTGAAGCTGAACTGAGAAGTTTTCCTTAAAAATCTTTTGAGCTTTCTTTTTATGAGGGTTATCAATTTCTTCCCTGGGTAAAATAAGGCTGAAACAGATAGAAACAATAGTACATTATTTCAGGTACAAAATGTAGGATCAGAAATGCGCTGAAATGTTACTGCCTTACAGTTACTGTAATGAATCCAACCACATTTAACTTTAATCAATTCATCTCTCAGGAAATGTTAAAGACAAATTTTCTTTCTTAAATGGTATTTTAAGAACATGTGTACTGTTTTTCACAAGCTCATCTACAATCCATGCTGGAGTGTTTGAAATAAGTCAGGACCAGGTCATATTATAATAAAACTTTTTTGTGTTTGACTCAGTCATGTGCTCAGATTTCGGATCAATATATTAAAGGTCCATTACTAAGACCAAATCAAATTTTCTTTTAAATCTGGAATTGTAACGGGCGTCTTCTCAGAAGGAAAAATATGTCATACTTCATCAATTGTGACCATATTGTGCTGAAAATTTGAGTTTAACAAAAGAATTAATAAATTATATTTTGCATTTTCAAAAACGAAAGTAGGTTTTCCTACTTATCACATATCTTTGTCATTTTCCAGAAGTCTCACAGAAATAGGTTGTACATGAATAAGCATGCCTATTTTGAATTACAGCTGAAAGAACTTTACTTCTAGTGATGTGCAACATATATCTCTGACTTTACAACATGCAATAAAGCGAAAGTAGGACAAAAAGACCACCCAGGTCAATCTAAGGAAATACAAAACATTCAGTTATTTTTCTGCAGCAGTATTTCAAACAGGGAAATACAGTTTGAAACTAGCTTCTGAAACTTTACAATAGCCGTGGAGAATATTCCTGTTTGAAATACATAACTTTTATAATTAATGCTTTTGTTTTGTTTTGCCTTTTCATTTGTATGATACTAGAAGGTAAAGCAAAGTCATGTCCAATCTAAGTCAAGCATGAAAATGAGTTTTATAATCAAGGGGCAGGGGTACACTACAGGGTGACTAGGATACACTACAGGGTGACAGGGGTACACTACAGGGTGACTGGGTACACTACAGGATGACTGGGTACACTACAGGGTGACTGGGTACACAACAGGGTGACTGGGGTACACTACAGGGTGACTGGTACACTACAGGGTAACGTACACTACAGGGGGACTGGGTACACTACAGGGTGACCGGGTTACACTACAGGGTGACTGGGTACACCACAGGGTGACCGGGTACTACACTAAAGGGTGACCGGGGTACACTACAGGGTAATGTACACCACAGGGTGACTGGGCTACACTTCTGGGTGACCGGGGTACACTTCAGGGTAATGTACATTACAGGGTGACTGGGGTACACTACAGGGTGACTTGGGTACCCTACAGGGTGACCGGGGAACACTACAGGGTGTCCGGTGTACACTACAGGGTGACCGGGGTACAATACAGGGTGACTGGGGTACACTACAGGGTGATCGGGGTACACTACAGAGTGACCGGGGTACACTATAGGGTGTCCGGTTTACACTACAGGGTGTCTAACTTCTAAACATTATTCTCAAATGGAGTTAAATGTTGTTCTTATTAAACAGCACTTATAGGCTTTGTATACACATTTTGAATGTACGTGTGTGTGTACAAGCGGATCAGTGGTCCAGTGGTTATCGTTAACGTTAACACGCTGGACTTGTAATCCAGGGATTGCAGGTTCTATCCCTCGCTCCTCCACTAACATAACTAATAGTCTTTCTGATGAGACCTAAAAAATCGAGGTCCCATGTATCGGTGCTGTACATGGGGCATGTTAAAGAACCAGGGGTTTCCTGGAGCAGGACACGTTCTGTATCTTGCACTATCCCCCGAAACCTAAAATAACTAAACTCTTCCTGGGCTTTGGTCATATGGATTATCTGGTACCAATGATAAAACTCTAAAATACATCTATTTTAAATATACTGTCACAAAGTGGAACACCACTCAACTATTACCATTACTGGAATCACTGACAATGATCTCGAGGCAACAAACTCTTTGTTTATAACGTATCGAAACAGCTGATACGGGTTAACGTTTCTATAGCAATTAACCAACCTTACCTATTTCCTTCAAAAGCAGTATGGAACCAGAAATAGAAAGCAGAGTTATCATATACGGATGGAATGTTTGTCTGAAATTAAAACATTTAATTGTGAATAATAAATGTTTAATAACCTAAATAGATTACTTTGCTCTTAATATGAAGATTCATTCAAAAAGCTATATGCAGATAATTATTCAGATTTCAATGGATAAATTTTAAAGGAAACTTTAAACATAATCAGACCAGCAGTTTTGCTGAGTTTTATAAACTATGGTAACATTATCCTTCAGAGGAGTACAACACAACCGAAGGTAGGAAATTACCACCTTCAACTAGTTGGTTTTAATGAGACTAATAATAAAGAGATATGAAACACTGTTTAATCCCACACCTGTCCTATTCCTGTAACCTACAAAGTAACTACAAAAACAAAAACTATTTCCGTCTGGTAAAGTGTTAAAATTTCAAATTGATTATGATCAAAAGCTGTCGAGTCAGAAATCTATAGTCTTTTAATAACCAAGTGAGGATTAAATAAAACATGTAATTTCAAACAAAGAATGCTTTTCAGCTTTTTAAGTTTTACTACACAATATCTCCAAGATACTTACAGATTTAGAAAGAAACCTGACTTTAACATCCTCTGACAAAGGCGGACAATTCTGTAATTTTACTTCAATGTAATTTTCTGTGACATTGTGTATGAGTGTGGTGTTCTCTCCCTTATAAAACTTGACTCGATACACACACTTCTTGCGACACCATACCTCCATCTTGAAATCCCGTCCATTACCAAGCCCAACACCTGTTTTAATTCATTTAACAATTTCATTCATTATACAAACAGTTCAGTGAAACCATTAAAGTCTGTGAGGCAGTAAGTTCCATAACTGAAAATTTCATACAGTGAAACTAATGACGTAAGTTACATGACAAAGGGATAAAAACCAATAGAAAGACAGACTGACAGACTTAATGAATACTACATGTATACGAAAAAATGTATGCACTTATCTTACTTACCTTGCTCCTAATTGGGTTACAATAATTATCATGGGTTTTGTTGTTATATTTCAAATGTTAAAATGTTAGTTTTGATTGTAATTAACAGTAAAGATGACTAATAAAATATCTGCTATATGTCTACTTAAGCCAGGTGATTTCTGTACATACCTTTTATTGCATGAATGCGAACACTTGTTATTCTAATGAACCTTTCCTTTGGAAGAACTCCATCCATTTTGCTTCTTACAGTACCAAAGTATCCTACATAGCGACTCTGAAATACAGGTACGATAAATACAGTAAAACCTGTCATATAGAGCCAGCCAAGGAATTTAGATTGTTTATAGTCCTGGCTGCCTCTTGGATTTCTCCTCAGTTGAAACTTCCAAGACTTCTGACAGACACAAGTTGAAGAAACAGATGCAGATACAAGGGAAATCCCGATACCAGACCCTAGCTCTTAACAAATAGACCCCTTAGATCTTTAATGTGCTCGGTGTATAGCAGCTACAATGTGACAATACCTCCGAGCTTCTAACCAGTTCATCTCTAGCTGGGTGGGAAACACTGAAAACTGTTTCTGAAAATTCCAGGGTCCCAGCTAGGATTCTAACCAAGGACCTCTGAATTGGTATTCCAGAGCATTGACCACTCAACCACCGCACCACCCCTCAAACAGGTGTAGTTAATAGAAAAAGTGCCAACTGCAATATTGGCTGAATAAGACATGTAGCTGCTTAACTGAGGTGAATATTGACACAAACTTACGTGACTGTATAGAACACATACACTGAACATATTCTTAATACTATATAAGTTCACTATTATGACAGGTGAAGAAGTTATTTAAATGTACTAACCTGACTCGGTGTTTCAACTCCCTGAAATGTTTTACCATGGTCCAGATCTGTACGTCTGTCTCCAAAATAATCCAAACAATCCTGTAACAATTGCATATTAAAGGGACATGTTGTGACATCAGTTTAGATAATTATAACAGTCCAACATGTATAACTTCAGACATATATCATGACAATGTTACAATCTATTCTACAAATGGATATCTGATTTTTCGCATGACATGTCAACCCATTTATACCTAGATTTTGACAATTTGATATTCTGACTTTCTATTTTGGCAAGTCTGTTTCTTTAAATAAGAGTATTTTGCAGAATTCTGATCTAAAAGGCTATCAATTTAAATTCTGATCAGACGACACTGTATTTGTCATCTGCTTGGGTGAGTAGCTGTTTGAAAAGGACTATACAATGTACTGTAATAGACACTAACTAGAAATTAATTGGTTAAGAGGACCCTTTTTCTATCTCTATTCTATTCGACCAATGCAGCTTGGTCTCACTCATCTTGCCTACTGAGTAGTTCTACAGAGCAAGCATAACAAGAATGAGTCCCTGGATCTACAATCTCAATACCACACTGTACTAAATACCAGACTGTACTAAATACCACACTGTACTAAAGAGTCATAGGCCTGCAAAATAATATCACTTGTCGCCAGAACATAGTTCTTGTTTATTCACAGGCATATTCTACTTTTTAAAGGAAATAGACATTGTTCATACACATGTACTTATGAAAATGAAATCCTTTAGAGAATCAGGCAAACAACATAACAATAGCAGGAACAAAGCAGAAACCATCTGTATGGTTTGTTAACTGACCTGAGCCTCGTCAAACTCCCCACACTCGATAAGCCAGGTACAGACGAGAGTGCCTGTACGCCCCTTGCCGCCTTTACAGTGTATAGCAACAACATTGGCAGGATCTTCAGACAAGAACTCGTGCATACTCTCACAAAATCTTAACATCTCCCTGTACAACAAAATATAACTTTAACAGTAGTTAAACCAGTCAACTTGCCCTGATAAATATCATATGCTAATGTGTGGCTCACAAACAGAAACAGGATTTCAAATCTTAATGAAAACACTTTGTCTGACTTATACTTAAAGGGACACACCCTATAACTGATGTCAAACTAAATAACTTCCAAAACATAAATAATATAATCTTTGGAAGTATTATAACTTAACCTTAAAGTTTCAGCTATGCATTCCCAGTCATTATTGAGAAAAACCAGTGGTTTAAAATATACTGCAGTACCGTAAACCATTCAATAATCTATAGAGTTGTTGTTGAACAATAAATGGGTGGAAGCGATTTATTACAGAAAGCCTCTATATTGATTAATTGTGGTAAAATGAGGCATTTTTCACCATGATTCTTCTTTGAAATTGTATTTATTTATCATTTTATGTTAATTGAACACATAATCTATGTTTGGAAAATATAATCTGCTACTTGTAGGGAGTGCCCCTTTAAAGTTTATTTGCAACGTTCAAATACTGTAGATAGCTTTAACTTCTCATGATTTAATTTTCACTAATTTAATATTCATGAATTCATGTGAAGTATTAATTTTACCAGTTGTCTGAAATCTGATCATATTAAAAAATTTTGTAAACATTTTCACATTATTTTGTCAATATCTGTGAACTGGAGTTTGATTTTTTTCAGTATTTTAACATTGAATGACATAAAATATATTCAACAATCACTTATACATACCTTAATGTTGGAACATTGTGATCATCTATATATATTCTTTCCACTCTGTTGTCAAAATATGAAACATCATAGTCACGTTCACCTGAAATGTTTTACAATTTGTGCTGTTTATTACAGCAGATTGTACACTAGAAGTATCACTGAAGATGATTCATACACCCACCAATGTGCCTTTACTCACCAAATAGCTAGAGACCAAAATCTTTTGGGACCAAAGTTATTCTTATATAGCCCTTTCCTAAATTTGCCTGGTTGAGGTAAAATAATGCTGACTTAACAAATCTGGATTTTGTACAGGTTTTTTTACAATTGTTTATTCATGCCGAAACAGTCACACATTAAAGTATTTGGTCACTTCCAAACCAATGCAAGCCAACTTTTATAACAGTTACTGACAACTTTTGATTCATAACTGGCAACCAACCAAAAGAGAGGCTTTCTCCAAATAAGCTGCAATGGACGGTTGTCTCATCTAAGCCAGTTAACTAACACCAGCAAATTCCCATATACTGGATATACTCCTCTACCAGTAAAATGATTATAATTACAGCAGTTTCCTCCATCTATTATTTATATTGTCCATCAGTCGATGATGTCAGTTCCAGTAACATCACTTAGGCTGGCAGACTGAATGACCATTATTGATTGAAATGGACCCTCCTAACTTCCTTCACACTTCACATGTAGGCCACTCAACCCGAAAGTAGAGCATTCAAACTCATAACCACATCTGCCCAAATGATTCTGGTAGTACCGGTACTCATTTTCCAAAGAAAACTTTCACAAAATTTCACAATCAACCATGGAAAAAGTAAACAACGTTTCAGTTTTGTACAAAATCACTCACTGAAACAGACTGAAGAAATGGAATACTTTAATAACATAGGAACCAGTAACGTTAAGTTAAATCTTGAGATTGAAGAAATAACTTACTACAAGCATTATAAAGCTTATAATGTCCTTTGTGCTTGGTCTCGAAGAATTTGGACACTTCCTGTAACATAAAAACAATACAAATATTACCAAGTCTATGGCATACTGGGGAACATCTGCAAAACAGTCTAATCTGCTGTTATTTCTACATGTATATACAGTAAATATGGTTTTATTCTCAGTCCTCAATGTACAAAAGCTGTTCCATATATATATGCCATTCCTTTAACAAATGACCAAGTGATTGTGCTTATTTACATAATTATGAAAGGTAGGTAGCACTACAAAACATTTTATGCATCAAAATATTTCCAGGGATTTTCAAACGTTTGCTTTACAAGGTCTGTACAACACTAAGAGACATTAAGAGACATTTTAAATATATCATTATAATACAGACAGCTTTGGTATAAAAGATAATGAACTAAGAAAAATGCAATTCTATTTTTTTTTTCTGTATACATTACTTACTGAGATATTATTTCTGTACATTGACTGAACACCTGAGGACGGGAATGACATGGCTATCACTCTTTCTGTAATAAAATATACAAGGTATACCAGAACATGTATATATACAAGAACATGTATAATATTCATTGCACTGCACTGTACTGCATTTTTATACCCTATATAAAGTTCATCGTTATTAATTTAAAAGATCTTTTTTAACAAAGAATTTAAATCCAAATTAATTCTACAATGTATTAAATTTTCACTTTATTTGTCTTGTACTTGTTACTTCTGTTTGTAGGTTTGCACTATCATGAGTCTGTTACTTATTTAAAAATCTGGCATGTAACAGTGCTCAGTTACCATGGTTACAGTTCTCAGTTACCATGCTTACCTAACACTTATTTGGAAAACTCAGTGTTTTCTTTTTTTTTTTTTCAAGTCATTCAAATGCAGTGCTTTACCTTGATTTGAAAGTCTGCCACCCTTCCTTTTTACAGAACACTCGTTTCGAGGCACAAGATTGAAAATCAGTAAAAACTGCTTAACACTTCTTTTGCCAACATAGAAATTACTTTGCTTCTCAACTGTATTTGTTACAATTAGCAACAACAGGGACAGAGGGGGACTGAGCAATGTTCACTTACCTGTAATATAACAAAGGTCGAGATCAAAACCGTCTTTGACGTATCTACGCTTATTTTGAGACACAATCCTACGAGACGCTATTGCTAAGTGTTTCCTCTGTTGAGATATTAGGTAAATACCACGAACAATACGCAGAATTCTTACTCCTCGACCAATAACTCCCAGTCTATAAAACACAAAAACAAGCTCAGAGACTATGTTACACACACTTTTGTAACAAACCTTAGCTTAATAAAGATCATCATCTAAGTAAAATAAGGCCTCTAATTTCACCTCCTTTAAACCATTTTTATACGAACAAATTAGTGAAACAATGTAGCAACATAAACTATATCAAAAGTTCCAAACTTTGTATTCCGTATATTAATTAAGCATTAGTTTAGTAAACAGTTCAAGAATAAAGAAATACATGTATTAAATATTTTTCATTTCATAATAATTATGTAGGGGGGGGGGGGGGGGGGGGGGGGGGGGGGGGGGGGGGGGGGGGGGGGGGGGGGGGGGGGGGGGGGGGGAGCCCCGGGGGGGGGGGGGGGGGGGTTTTTTTTTTTTGAAAAAGGGGGGGTAACTTTATTCTACATAATAACATAAAAAGTGTACTAAAAATGGCTGTTATAGAACAACTTTCACAGCAAAATATTTTTTTTTTTTTTGGCCCCCCGGGGTTTTTTGCCCGGGCCTTTTTGCGCCCATGTGTAAGACTTGGGACGGTTTACCAATAGCCCTCTAATGCTTAAAATGTTTTTTCCCTTAAACACGGAAATATGGGCAAAAAATTTTATGAGAATATACATGTATACTGAGACAATTCACAGCAAAACATATTGAAGACTGGGTACCAATAGCTCATGCTTAATATGTTTCTTTAAGGAAATATAAGAATATACATGTAATATGTACAAGTACCTTGGAACGGAAGTGTTACTTAGCACAAGGTCAATTATAAACGTTGCTATGACTACAACCATGTCAAGTATATCCATCCATGAGTGAAAGAATAACTCTCTGAAAAACAGAAATTTAAGCGTGCACGTGACATTTGCAGGCAAGCCATAATGTGAAAAAATAAATGGTAGATATACAGCCTTTCAAACATCTGCAAGTGAAAAGCTCAGAAGAACATAGACAAAACAAGAAATGCGTTTGGTTCCCTGTAATTTAACTTACACCATTGGTACCCTACTGCTTTTACATGTACAATAGTAGGGTATGGCAAACTTACTCCAGCAAATAAGATATTGGTATATTAAAATACTCTTGACCGTTGCTACGTCTAAAATATTTTAAACAATACCATAAAGGAAATACTATTAAGTAGAATGTAATGCTATTGTTAAATTCATGTGTTTTTTAAAACGTAATTGAAGAAATCTTGAGTAAGAGATTTTAACAATAACATGAAATCCTTCAGGAATAAACAACCATCATTTGTTCCTTATTTGATCAATCAAATTTGATCAATCAATCTGTGAAACTTCTTTTTATAACTAAATTCACACAAGACTGTTTTGTTGAGGAATATTCTAGAATTAAAGCTTATAGGTTTTCAGTATATTACAAGAAACAAACATGCTGTAGCAAGAACTATCTGAAAAGGAAATTTACATTTTGAGACTTGACCTAGAATTAAGATAATAATGTAATTCTGTTCAGTTCTGCAGTGTAAACACAATTCTTTGAAGTTTGCAAGCATTGTAAAGGATGGTAGGTCAGCATTATAACTATGGAGACTGACTTCAATCATATAAACTTTAATTTTGAGTGGTTTTTAAATCATGTGACTCGTACCTTGCGTCATGTTACTGCCAATGTTGCGCTTGTTGTCACTTTTTGGGATCATGTCCTTTTCTGCCTTGAAACTGAACACCCATTTCAAAAGTATTTCAGTGACATGTACATACAGCCAGGCAGTTAATCTAAACATGGTTCCTGGAGATGACCAGTACTAAACTCCCATCCTCTGTAAGAAGCAAAGCTTGCACCCACGACCCTCAAATATGTGGCACTTATCATTACATTGCACTCTCAGTAAAAACTGGTAAGAACTGCACATGAAAACTGCTAAGTTTCAATATTTCTGTAACATGTAGCACTGTTGTAGCTTCATTCCTCAAATAATTTTTTTACTCCCTACACACTTGAGAGCCTCAGCGTTACAAATCAATACCTTAACATCTCCTGGCTTTTTATTCACTTGGGACACAGACTCTGCTATTATAATGGAATCTAAATTTCAATCATTTTAATGAAGAATCCACATAAAGATTAATTCCGTTCTAATAAATATTTTAGTCCTGAAGTCGCCTAGGCTGTTCAGGTTTCATTATCTCTCTCATGTTTCATTTTTTAGCAGATAATACTGGTAAAACAGAAGTTCTTCTGTATATGAAACACTAGTCAAAGGACGGATCCTTGTTGTACATTTGAAATAAAGTATTTGTACAAATAAAGGATGCATGTATGGTGCAATTTTTTTTCCATTTAAATTAGCTATCCACCACCTGTTTACATGGCTGCAAAAATCAATGTAATGTGGTAAGCTTGAACAAAAACCACAATTTTCAAAGTGTAAGTGTATTTTTGACCAAAAAGACAAATAAATTGTTTATAACTTAAAATCACAAAATTGAGCATAGCAAAAAATTCTTGGGTCATTTGGATACCTTTCGTAATCACCCTTGGATACAAGCAAATCAATTAAAAAAGTACCAAGTATGACTATCATGTCTAAAATATCCATCCATTCATTGAAAAAAAAGCTCCTGAAATAGAGACAGAAGCAAAACGAACAATACAATCCATGGAAATGAGAGTATATAGGAACTCCACTCTCAGTTGTAATAAGAAAAGTGTATTTAAATTGCCTTTCACATAGAGGACAGACACCTTGAATCACCAAATTACTAATTCATTTACTCTCCATTGTGGAACAAGTTCGTACGCTTTAAGATTTATCTCTCTTGAGACTCACTCGAGATTGAATCAACCTGTGTAGTCTAGAAGAAAGACAGGCAATGTGGTATTGAGACTTAAAGTGTTTTGCCTAAGGACACTACCATCATGGCACTGTAGAAACTTGAATTTGAACCATGGACTCTCCAATCCCGAGTGTGATTACACACATTTCTAAACATCATACACTTTCATCTGCACTTTTGGTTAGAACTATAATACATATATCAATGGCATGTGTGCTGTTTCACGTTTCAGATTTTCCAAACTCTCCTATGACTTGATGTTCTATGTATACTGTCAAAAAGCAGCATATTGCTGACACAGCCATTTGAAGGGCTGACTGCAAAAATATAGTGTGTGTCATTTAAACAAAGAAGCAGATACAAAAGTTTCATATTCAACCCTCAAAATTCTTGCCACTGCTATAATCACCTATGCTGTTCATCTGGAACTATTCAGTGTATGCTAAATAGTGTCCAATTTTAGAAATAAAACATCAACAGACAATGATAGAGAGTAAAAATTGACTGTACCTTTGTTAAAATTTTGTAAGTTTGACTTACCAGTAGTAAGAATTGAAAAAATAATGTACCTACCCTTTATAGAAAATCCGAAAGATAAGTTCAAGGACGAAGTACCCGATAATGATCTGTGAGGCAAGGTCAAGGTGATGGATGTGACCGTCACTATTTATAGAGAGATCTATGATGACTAATACAAACTCCACAATAATCAGGAGAATTGTGAATATACGGAAGGCCATATGCTCCAAAACGGTTTTAACAAGAAGCTGGGCTCGGCTGAAAGTCAACAAAAACTCTAGTTTTAGATTGCAGCATTAAAATTTTGGTAACTGTAAATTGCGTAATAATTACGACGATTTCTTTTTCTCTAATTTTCTTGAATTCCCCTCTTCAATATTTAAATATTTCATCAAATATTACTTTCATATGAACTTATGTCTAGAGAATTCTCCATTCACATTTATTTTAAATACTAAAAGTTTGTCTGCTGTTAAATCACAAAATTTTCATCCACAAAATCATCCAACTTACAGCACCAGTATGTACTCTGGATATTACAACCTATAATATACTTTTCAAGACGATTTTTCTCTGTGTGAGTTTTGCTAATCTGTTGATATTTTCGCTTTCATGGAAAACTATAGATAATGATATTGTAATAAACAGTTTTGCAACACTAAGGGTAGTCATGGCGATAAGAGGCTAATGATGTTCCTATCTCACCTGAGCTGACCTGAAGATATCTAATACATTCAACTTAAGAGACAAATTAAGTAAAATATCTTAATATATATCTGTATAGTTACAGAGTAACTGAAAGAAACACAGAGATTAATTTGTAACAGGAAGAAATTTCAAAGTTCTTCCAATATAAGTCTGTTATAATAGTAGCCTTCACACTAAATGATGAGAAATATCAAGTTACCGTTCTACTAATCTTAGTCATGGTATTATGATTAATATGAATAAAGGCCTATCTGAGTCTCTGAATTTACTTCTTCCCACGCCAGTGGCAAGTGTTACTTCCTCCATGACGAGCACAGATCATGATCTGTACAGTGCTTGTTTTTCAGTCAGTAAATTTTAAGTGGTCACCACTCTGGACAATTCGTGGTACTGTCCAAATCATAAGATTGTTAAGTCTATTTCAGAAATTTAGGAGTGTAAGGTTTCTATGAATCAGTATATTGTATTGATCACTTACTGCAACCTTCTCACTGGCTTGTTTCTAGGTTTAGACAGTTCATGCTCATCATGTATAAGGCCCATGTTAGGATACATTCTCTCTATGTAGCTGCCTGTAACTGACACCTCGTCATCTTCCATCTCGATGTATACTTTAAGTAGAAACCACATAATTCAAAGAAACAAATGGATGGAGTGTTTCCATGCAATACAAAGTCCCTAACAAGATACTATTAGATGAGATAAATGTATGTGCAAAGTTTCATGAAAATCTGTCGAAGGGTTTGGAAGATGTAGTGACATAACTTTTGACCCTAAAGGACATTGACCCTTGTCATTATAATGAGATGAACATTTGACCCAGGTTTGTTGAACATACTTCAAAGAGTAGGAGAAACAGTCCTGTGACCATGGACCCTTATGTGATACACTGACCTTGTCCCAAGCATTATTGAAAAAACTCTTTCCAAAGTTTCAAGAAATTCCTCAAAAAGTTTAGGAGATATAGAAACATGACCTTTTACCCTTATGTAACACTCCCTTAAACAGGCCTGGTTGAAACATGGAAATGGCATGTTGTCTCCACGAGGTGAACAATTGGTACAAGTTTCCAACAGATCCTTCTAGTGCTTGAAGAGATATACATGTGACCTTTGACTGTCAAATATGACCTTGACCTTGAGCAGGCACTATGTGACTACAGATGTGAATTTTAACATGGCTAGAGTTATCCCAGGCCGTTATATTGTACACTGTAGTGTATGTGCATGTTAATATCAACTAATCATGGAATATAAACTGACTGTGCTCTGTAAGCAGAAATCCTTAACATCATAAATTGTGTTTCAGAGAACATACACATGTAAATACTGATATATTTTATGTTCTATCTACATCGTATCAAAAGCACAGAAGGAGTTCTACTACAGACCATCCTGCGTAACCCAGGCTAATCATTACACATTGAATAACGGCTGGAGAGAAGCGTAGGAAATTAACCGTAGGTTCCGACGATGACTAAAGACCTACTAATCTTAGAACTGCATTTCAAAAGAAACTGTGTTATAATTATTTTCACTAAAATCAATTTATGTATTTCTACAATTCTACCTTTTATATGATCCCGTGATGAGGATTTTTCATCGTTGTATTTGGTAAGGTCTCCGTATCTCTCATTATCTTCTTCCCTACCCACTAATTGTGTGCTTAATTTATCTGCTTCACCATTTGCTTTTTTCTCTTCAGCAATTTCATCTTTGATGTTACTTCTGTCACTACTATTATTGGCATCATTTGCTTTCTCATTCTTTGCTTCTTTCAAAAGCTGATCTTTTTCCTCAGCTTTGTTTTCTTTACCGTCTTCAATGTCTGACTTGTCTGATTTTTCTTTATCCATATTTTCCAGAGTTTACTTTACACTGTACATCTGAAATGATACAAATTCCTGGTGTTATTTGACTGTACGCATTACACAAATACAAACTTTATCCAAAGCTATCCATCTTGTACACATATTTGTGTAGGAATAGGCTGTCCAAAATTGGAAACATGCTTGCAATATGCACATCTTTATGACCTTTGAGCTAGTGACCCCAAATAATTATATGCACAACTAGACGTCATACTGGTGCTGCCTGCAACGGTCTATGAACACCCAACCTGGGGGTTTTTGTGGAGAGGCACAAACAAGATTTTCTGTTTTCAGGTCCATGTGACCCCAAATTAAAATATGCACAACTAGACTTCATACTGATGCTTCCTGCAATGGTTTATGAACATCCAGCATGGGGTTTTTTTTTTGAGAGGCACAAACAAGATTTTCTGTTTTAAGGTCCCTGTGACCTTGACCTTTGAACCAGTGACCCCAAGTTACAAAAAGCACAACTAGACTTCATACTAATGCTTCCTGCAAAGTTTAATGAAAATCCAGTCAGGGGTGTCAGAGGAGTTATCCTGAAAAAACTATAGCTTACAGTACAAAATCAATACATCTCCACACCATTTCATGGTGGGAGACACAATATAGCTGTTGAGTACATTGTCTATTATCAACTTGACATCAAATCAAATGTTAACAAACTAGCTACAATACCAATTATGTCTATGGAAGAAACCCTCTTGACACTTTCTCATCTGTCAGGAGATTTCTATAATCAATTATTTGCGTGCCTGTGATTGTATAAATTTAACAAGTTGGTGCATGGTAGAAATGTACAGTTATTTTGCTATCTTTATCAAAGACTTAAGTATACAGTCGACTCTCGTTATCTCGATTTTTTTGGGACCAAAGAAAACAAGTGACAGGAAATTGTCACAAAACCAGGTTTTCATTTTCCAGTCTGCTGGCCGAGCGCAAATGTATTCTTCTATATATAACATATGTGGAAAAAAAGCAAAGGGCCATAATTCAGGCAAAAATTATTTTTAAAAAAAAAAAAAAAAAAAAAAAAAAAAAAAAAAAAAAACTTGCTCTGTGTGGGGTTTGAACCGCTGGTCTCATGAGAAATTTTGTCATCTTACTGTAACAGAATACTCCAAAGTATACAGGACTGGTAATCTATTCTAAAAATAGACAGTAATAACAGAGTATTCTCCCTTTTATAATAACAGAGTATTCTCCCTTTTATATATACTTAAATAAGGAGACACAAAATTGCTAACGGACAGACGGACGGACGACCAGGGGCAGAACATTATACATTCAATATTCTTTAGTTAACAATTATAGTTCTGTGAAAGTTTGGTTGAAATCCCTTGAGAAATGTAGGAGTTGCACACAGAAGAGTATTTCTCTATATATATTACATTATGTGGAAAAAAACAAAGGCCCATAATTCTGTCAAAAATGATCAAATCACAAAACCCCGACAATATGCGCCAGGGCACTTGGTGACAATAATTCTGTGAAAGTTTGGTTGAAATCCCTTGAGAAGTGTAGAAGGAGTTGCGCACAGAAGAATTACATATGTGGAAAAAAACAAAGGGCCATAATTCTGTCAAAAATGACCAAATCACAAAACTCGGAATATATGCGCCAGGGCACTTCATGACAATACTTCTGTGAAAGTTTAGTTGAAATCCGTTGAGAAATGTAGGAGGAGTTGCGCACAGAAGAATTACATGTGAAAAAAAACAAAGGGCCATAATTCTGTCAAAAATGACCGAATCACAAAACCCCGACAATATGCTAGGGCACTTCATGACAATACTTCTGTGAAAGTTTGGTTGAAATCCGTTGAGAAATGTAGGAGGAGTTGCGCACAGAAGAAATTGTTTACGCCCGCCCGCATACCCCAATCTAATAACCAGAATTTTTCCTTCGGAAAACCTGGTTAATAAGTCGAGATAACGAAAAATCGAGATAACCGAAGTTGGGTAAAATATGCTCGATAGGGGATGGGAGGGAGGTAAGGAAGATTATTGCTGATAGAAAGATGTTTGCTTCTTTCTACCATCTTATGATCTGTGTAATACACAACTAGCTCGTAGGTTTAAATCAACCAAATGTTCAGGTCATCTGATTCATGTTGCCTTGCACCCCGGTGCCGAAAGATTGGATCCCCCCTGGTCCTTCTCCAAAACTCTCAGCGTTTACCGATACGGTTATCCTCCCGGGTTGGTTACCGGGCCCTTCTCTGGATTGCTCGACTGTCGCTCGGACAAGTTCATGTCTTCCGCCCTCCGACATGACTCTTCCGTTGTTTTCAATATCGAGATGTTATCTGTCTAACGTGTACGTATTGAAGACAAGAATTATAATTGACAGAATCTTCATTTCTTGCTGTTTATAAATGCAAATAAATTTTCTCAGTTTTGACACAATTCAATACAAATTACCCATTCCGCATATTACACAGCTTACGTCGCAACCCTTCTGTAAATCTGCCATGGATTGCCATCATTTTCCACTGATTTTCATGGAAATCCGTGGCATTTGGTGAAAAAAATGATGAAAATGGATGGAAAGACATGGAAAACGGTGGCATTTTCTAAATTGCCACCGTTTTCCATTGATTGGTGTAAAAAATGCCACCATCTGCCATGGAATAGTAGTGGCAATCGATGTAAATTTGGACTTTGTTTTTTTAAGGGGTGGAAAACGGTGTAAATTACAGACTGCAGTACAAATTATAAGCTAAATCTCTGGACTTAGAAATTTTGCAGAGTGGCAAACGGTGGAAAACACTTAGACTTTTTCTAATGCAGTACAAATTATAAGCTAAATTGCTGGACTTAGAAATTTTGCAGAGTGGCAAACGATGGAAAACACTTTGACTATATTTTGACCTAGACATTTCAGACACAAAGCAGTTTTGATGAGTTTCTTTCTTTAAGCCAAATATTACATAACAATCAGAAATAACAGGTCAGTGCATATACAATGCAACTAAGATATATGTCCGAATAAGATATGGTACAGAACTATTCAATTTGATTTTTTCATAGTTAAATTTTAAATATGAGACTGCAATCAAATTAAATCTATAATTTTTCCTGTTCTGTTTATCATATTTTGGAATTTCACTTTGTTGTGGACTTAGTTGTATTTAAACCTGTGTTAAAGACCACCTCCAAACAAAGACCACCCTGCAATTAAAGATCAGTTGGGGGAAAACCATGCACTATTCAATATAATGTGGACACTGTCTTATATCCTGTGAATAAAGACCACCTATCAACAGATATCACTTGAGCTCCTTCCCAGAGAGTGGTCTTTGTTTATAAATTTCAAAACTTACATTAAATCAGAGTGAAATCTTAAAATGCTATATATAACATGACAATGCTTCAGTATAACATTTGGAAAATTTTGTACTGCTAACTTAAAAAAATCTTTTCTGTTTATATTATCAATCATTATATAACCCTAAGTATTTTGTGCTATATTTAGTAGGGATTTTCATACTTAGTTTGAGAGTCTAAATGTGCATGTACATGCACTTGTTTAAAATTATGCCTATTGTTCAAATTTCATGAATTTACCTGTTGTTAAAAAAAAAACTTACTTTAAACTATAATGGAGAGGAAAAGCATGAACACATAATTATGTGTCTATAAGTCAATTCTTTTTCCATTTGTTTTATTATCAACTGAGTACTGTAACTGACCTTTATATTCGGAGGCAAGGTAATTAATCTCTGTGGGGTCATTCAGGGAACTTGATCATAAAAATAGATAGCATGCAAAGATAACACTCAACATCATTCTTTACAATCACCACCTGGAACCTCAGTATCAATTTACAGGAAGCAGGATTTATCAGCCAGATCTCTACAGGAAGCGGTGATTTTGATTTGTTGATTTGAATGTTAGAGAGTGTCTGAACAAGTGTTTGTAAGAAATATTTACATGTGGAAGGAATACTTTTGTGAACTTTGTACTGAACAGGACAGTATCATTTGTGTAAAAATAATTATTAATCTAAATATAAAATGATGGTTTAAATCACTTGTGTGAACTGAGGATTTGAAAAATCACCTTATGCAAACAGGAGTGACTGTGCAGCAGAGGTATACATTTTGAATATTTGATTCATGTATAATGTATATTTTCTAGAGTAGCAATTATTGAAGCTTTTAAGTAAAATGTTTTCATTAAATGAAACCATAATAGACATGATAGAGATATAATATAATACATTGTAATATTGCAATTTAAATAAATGCATAGACATTTTTTTGGTAACTTGGATAATAAACAAAACCCAGAATCTTTAAAATAATAATTATGAAACTTTTAATTGCAAGTAAACTTCATGACATTTTCACTCCCAGGTGGAATTCTCTTAACCTTATGTATGGTTTTCTTCAGACCAGGTTAATTTTCACCATGCAGGAATGGCTAGAATACTGGTAGGCCAAAACCTGGAGATGAAAGCAAACCAGTCTTGGATCAAGACAGGCTTGTAGTATTAACTTATGAGGTATGTACATCACCTAATTTGAGTGTAAACATTGATAACTACAATTTTTCATTAGTTACAAAATAGTTGCCTCATTTCACTGTGTTACCTAACACAATACAGGCCTCGACAGTGTGAACTGAATTCTTAGATGTTAATTGATATTTTCAGTCATTCTGAATATTTGTTACTGACTTACTGTATCCCAATATAAGTGCTAATGATACAACAAATTACAACGGCTTGTTATAAATAATAAGGGCCTGCAAATTTAAAGTAAAGTTGAACTTTCACAAAGCCACAAGAATAGATACCAGTTACTTGTTTGTTTGCAGTATGCATAATTTCCTTTGTAGAAACAAGTTTTTAATTATTTTTCAGAACATGTTGTGTTCAGCTGGGGGAAGAAAACCACAGATTGTGTAAAGGAACAATGGTCAGGAATGTGCAACGACAGTGTCAGAAACATAATAAGACACAAAAATTGAGACATTTACAAAGACATTGCTTGCAGTTTATGTAAATTTTGTAAAAAGGTTTCATAACTTTCTTGTTTCTCAATAAATTTCAATTCATTTTGAATATTTTTTATTTTTTTTTTTAATTTTAGTAAAAATTACAGAATTCAAAGAGCATGAAGATGGTGGCATTTGGTGGAAATCGACGGTAAATTTTCCACCAATTTCCCCGGTTTTAGGTGGCAAATTTGCTATTAAAATCGATGGAAAATGTTTCAATACTCCACCGATAGTGGCACTTGGTGGAAAACAGTGGCATTTTTGCCAAGAATTTTCACTGAGGTTATTGATGGAAAACAGTGGCAAACAGTGGCAAAATCAGTGGCATTCGATGGAAAGTGTTTCAATACTCCACCGATGGTGGCACTTGGTGGAAAACAGTGGCATTTTTTCCAACGATTTTCACTGAGATTATAGATGGAAAACAGTGGCAAACAGTGGCAAAATTGCAGTGGCATTCGATGGAAAGTGTTTCAATACTCCACCGATGGTGGCACTTGGTGGAAAACAATGGCATTTCTGCCACTGATTTTCACTCAAGCTATTGATGGAAAACAGTGGCAAACAGTGGCAAAATAACAGTGGCATTCGATGGAAAGTGTTTCAATACTCCACCGATAGTGGCACTTGGTGAAAAACAGTGGAAAATAGTGAAAATTGATAGACCTTCTCATTGCCTTGCTGTTTTTTCATTGTTTTACACCGTTTTCCAACAAAATTTGCTTGTTTCAATACTCCACCGTTTTCCACTGTCTAAATTGATGGCAATCCATGGCAGATTTACAGAAGGGTAACAGACAATTAACTAATTTTGGGTCTTTAACTGAATCACTGAGTGAATAGCCGCGCGTGGTGTTTTTCGCACCTCTGACAGCAGACGACAATTGAGCGAATACAATCGCGTGCAGCTTTTCACACCTTGTTTGGCAGTTGATAAATGTCAAATCGAGATATCGGATGTCAAAATAGAGGAAATTTCATCGTTGTGAATAAAAAATTTAGTCGAGATAACGAAAAAAATCGAGATAAACAAATCAAGATATCCGCAGTTGATTTATATAGAACAAGAAGGGAAAAAATCGGGACCGAGAAAATCCAGTCGAGATATCGAAAAATCGAGATAACTGAAGTCGAGATAACGGATGTGGACTGTATATCAAATAAATTCAAAACTTCAAATATCACACTATTGGTAAGTTACATGAAACATTTACTGGGTGTTTTAGCAATACCATTTTCCTTGGCATTTTCTTGTTTTCAACCTGTGTCAATATCTCTACTCAGGAAATTGAGATGAATGGGTAAAATGCCCATATTATCTTAATATTGCATCATAGACAATGCGCTAAGTAGTGGAGCAACGATATACTGGTATATTGCAATACAGAGCCGGACAGTGTACATACTACGATATGAATTACCGTACAACAATATTCAGAGTTAAATGAACTACTCACTTTACACATTGCTATGCATGTAAATAAATCAGACAAAGAAGGAAAAGACCGAAGATCACATTTGACCATCTTTGCCACTCTTCGGTTACATATGTAGTATAACATGCCCATAAGTCAAGTTAGCTTTTGATAGGCAGTTTCCCAATTGTTTGTGATCAACTTTTGGCACTGAATTTACACAAGTGATTTGGTTTCCTTCTATTTTCATAGCTTTTCTGTTACATCAATATATCACAATACGTATTGCAATATGGATTGGCTGTATCGCAATATATTGCTATACAGGTTTGACTGCATTGCTGCACCCCTAGCACTTAGTGAGGATTCATTTAATAGGCAGAGTACATTTGTATCTGGGTACATTGTATCTGGGACTTCAGAACAAAGAACTGGTAGCTGGTTTAGGAGAGCAATGTTCCTACATTTTTTGTAATTAGCAAAGATTTTGTTTTTATTTAAACAAAATTCTAGCTATTTGAAGGTAAATACATGTGTACATGCTTAAACCTTTAAACAGGTAAGGCAATATCATAGATGGTTTTAATTAATGGAGGTGGCAACAAAACAACTTAACTCTGAAAATAATGTGGAATCAATAGCATCATTACACATAAATAGCTATGTACCTGATTGACAAGGTGCTTAACAGATGGGTAAACGGATATTTAAAGAAATTTAAGGCTAGATTTTGTACCTTCAATTATCATTAGAACTACTGAACAACTATTTATATAGGCATTGGGCAGTATCTTCACTAGTTCAAATATCAGATAGACTACAATACTAATTTTTATCTAATATAATGATATAACAAGAAGCCCATAACAGCCAGTATCACTCTACTGAACTGTTCAAAGTAAGTTTTGTGACAATCTTTTGGAATGCTAATATAGAAAAACCTAACAGAGGTCACTGTGACCTTGACCTTCTGACCCCAAAAACAGTAGGGATTATCTACTCAATAAGAACAATCATCCTATGAAGTTTGAAGACTGTTGTTAATAAGTAGATCTCAAAATATTGAGCGCATGATTTTCAAACTTCTAGTCACTGTGACCGTGACCTTTGACCCATAAACCCTAAAAAAACAAAGGGATCATCTACAGGTTGCATGCAACTTTCAGAGCAACTTTCATGAAAGTCAAATGTCAAGAATGTGACCTGTAGTGTAATCAAGGAAAAGCTAGCTGAAGTCAATGTGACCTTGACATTTGACTCACTGGTCCCCAAAACAGTAGGGTTCATCTAATTAAGACCAATCATCCTATAAAGTTTGAAGACAGAGGGTTATAATTAGATCTCAAAATATTGTTGGCGCATTAACTCTGCGGTAATAAACACTTCCACAAAGTTTGATCGAAATTGTATTTTCAACGTGGTAATTACAGCTTGGGACATGAATTGGGCAATTTTCAAAGGGCCTTCTGAAGCAATTCAACTTAATCTTAAGGGGCATCAACTCTATATAGCAGTGAACGATCTAGGTTTTTAATATAATATGTGTACCTGGTATGCACATTTTTCAAAACATTGAGTCCCTTTCCAAAAAAGTAAGAAAAAAGAAGTGTAAGAAACATATAAATCATCAATAACTATCAGTAATAATAGTGGGGATCAGTCAAA
Source organism: Saxidomus purpurata (assembly GCA_022818135.1). Lineage (NCBI taxonomy): Eukaryota > Metazoa > Mollusca > Bivalvia > Venerida > Veneridae > Saxidomus > Saxidomus purpurata. The sequence goes on from JAFMSR010000008.1 coordinate 29,295,739, forward strand.
GGGGTGAACATGGCAAAAATTAACATTAATACATTAAAGTTATAAACATTTCCAGAAATTTTGATTGAATCTGCATTACCAATGCAGTAGGTATACCAGCTCCAAGTTTGTGTTGACCTCAGAGTTCACTGCCCATTACTGTTATTATAATCATGTATACAGAAACAACTACAGCATGTACAATGGAAATATTCTTAAAGAAGCATTTACAGGTCTGGTTTCCGCAACTCCGGACTTAAAGTCTGGAGGTCCAGACCCAGAGACTTCAGATATATAGCTTGAGAATGCAGGGCTCGACTTAGGACTGAAAACTTAATTGGACATTCGGTCCACCTCATCTAGACTTCACTTGGCCCGACGTCAACTGACCTGGACCAAAATATTTGTGCCAATTTGGCACTAATAACTATAAATTCACTATGCAAAAAGATGTTTAAAAAATAATGTGACTTCGAGTGGAGTTTTGAGTGAAAATATCTATCGCGGGACTATCGCGTTTCTCTTTGTATTTCTGAGTGACTTTTTTATTACATCATGTAATTAAAATGTTGATTAAATACACCTGTAAAAGCGAACTGTTACAATAAGATTCTTTGAATCCCAAGGATTTATTCACACATCACCGTCGCGGTATTTTCATTGCGAATCCGCGGCCGCTATACTACTACCGCGTGTTTGATATCATCGTTTCAAAAAGTTATTTTTTATCTGAACCTCAATGTATATGTAAAATATTTATTTCCATGAAATACCCGCCGTAATTGGTCAATGTTTATTTTCCACTTTGCATTTGTCACTCATGGTTGGTGTGAAAAATATGGCCTGTCATAAAGGATGACACAATTAACTCTTTCAATTTTGAAATTGTTTGCAAGTCCAAGCTATGTGATACCACTGATTGAGGTTCGTTAATTGATGAAAGCGAAAACATTTCTCTGGCAATTAAAAAGCTCCGAAACAAAACTACCGGAGTAATTTGTTCTGTTTGTTACAAAATCGTCGAGTTTCAGCGTGTCCATCTTTCTTTTGCCATTTATTGTGCTCTTTCTCAGCAACTGTGACAGTCGAATTTTTCCAGTAACAATTTTCTTATATTCATTTTAATGAATAACCTTTGCCGAATGAAGTAATTTTTACTGCAAACTTCTGTTAATAAAAGAGATAAAGCCGCAGGTGTCACGAGATCAAAGAAGATCGCCGACGCTTGTCGGCGCTAGTCAAGTTTCTTTGATCTTAGTAAAACACGTGGCATTAAAAAGACAGATATATTTTGACAGTTTTAGACATGTACAAGTACTTGTTGACTTTGGATAATAATAATATTAGTTTGGATGAGAAAATGTTATGAGTAAATTTTATTTTTGTTGATACTTTATATCGAAAACGCTTCACAGATGTACGTCGGTTGGCATATGAATTTCAATTTAAAAAGTATAAAAGACAAAAAACTCGTGTTTACAAATATCTACCGAAAAGAATTTAAATTTAATATCTCGTAAACCAGTTCAATCACACAAAGTACGGATATTTTATTAACCCCCGCAAAATGCCGCGATATTTCTCCTTCAAGTTCTAAGTCACGCTATTTGGCGCGATCGGAGGTGTATAAAACTCAATTTCAATTGGTTATAGATGGTTGTCAGTGACAAATCAGAAAGCATGTTATTAATGTGTTCTATAAACCCCTGACAAACAAAGATTTGTGCCATTGTCATCTCATTTTTGATGTGGACCGGCGGACCAGCTTACTGGATGGTCAGTTGGACTGTGGGCTTTTTAACTGGACCCGGGCCAATGGTCCAGTGCTAAATCGAGCCCTGGAATGAGTAGGTGAGGGAATAAGTAGATGAGTAAGTGAAGGAATAATCCAATTTAATTGAGTGAGAGTGATTGAGTGAATGAATGTTCCAATCTTGAATGTGTGAGCGAATGAATAATCTAATAATTGAACTCATAAATGAGTTAGGGAGTGAATTAATGAATAAATGAGTGAGAATGAATGAATTGATGAGTGAATGAATTATAATCCAACAATTGAACAAATTAAATAATGAATGAGTAAATGATTTAAGAATCGAATGAATGAAAGACTGGCCGACTGAATGAATAATCAAATGACTGAACAAATGAGCGAGTTATAAAGTAAATGAATCAATGTTACAGTAATTTAGTCTTTAGGGTGTCAGTTAAAAGTTTGTTGCCTACTAAGAAATAAATTTGACTGCGACTAACAACCGACATGTTTGGACGTTTTATGGTTACTGCATTATTATGCGTAGGTTAATGAAAAATGTTACCAACTTAATTATTTAACAAGGGATCTGAGATTTTTTTACCTACGTCGAAACTTTTGAGTACTTTTTCATCATAAGTCAAAAAAAAAAAACTTCGAGTCCAAACTCCTCCTTTGTAGAGAGTATCTTATTCAAGAACCGTAACTCACCCTATCCTGACCCAAAGGAAAGCGAAACACTTGAACGCAAAAGAACACAATCAATTTTAATGAAACAAAGTGATAATTGCAGTTGCAAGTAGGGGCCTCATCAGTTTAGCACTTTCAATGGTAAAGAACTTAATGTATCAAATAAGTAATTCATTCTCAAGAAAATCTAGTCAAATAACCAATTTTTCACATTATTATCACAGGTTTTTGTTGGTGTTTTTTTGCACTACAGTACTGTATTTAGAAACTGCAGCTGTATTTATTAATATCGCAGTAAGTAGTTCTAGTCAAATTTACATATGTATTCTTGTTTCTATTTTTAGTTTAAACAATATTTATTCTTGAAAATATGTTGTATATATACATTCATAGTACAAAGGTTTAACAATATAATTTGAATCTGAAACTAAGCTTTCAAAGAAAACTTATATAAATTCATTTTCCAGGTAGATCTAGATCACTATTTGATGGCAGAAATGTATACTATTCGGCATTTTGTAAGATAATGTGACAGATAATTCAATTTCGCATAATAAAGTTTCTGTTCTGTCTTAATGAAGAGATAATAATCTGGAAAAAAACTGCAATAATGCTACATTTGAACTGGTGCTGATTTTAACTGTGCTCACCTACGAACTCGTCGACCAGTCATCTAGACCCAAACCGTTTGGAGGCAAGTATAAATCTTTGTATAATTTTTTATTATTATATTTTGATCAACTTAGAAGCAAGGTCTTTCAAATAGTATGGTCCGGAAACGAGAGTAATACGATAAATAACTTGCCTCGGATCACGTGACAAACATCCGGGTACCCGCCATTTTGGAAAAAGAAAGAAAATATTGAAACTTTATATCTACGTATATCTCGATATTTTACCAATCAATTTGACCAACAAAGAGATCCTTAATACAATATATGCATTCCCTTATCATAATATGACATTATTTTTTCCCGATGTTTTGGTTTAGATGGATTTACGCATTGGAAAGTTGACTTGATAAGAACGTTTTTTTTTCACAAATGGCCGAAAGCCGAAAACCGACCTAATTTTAGCGCTTCTTTCCTACTTGCATGGTGTTCATGGGATTGATGTTACATCTTTTTCTCATAGATTTAAGCCTAATGTACGTCTGTTATGTCTTAGATTTTCGTATTTCACCCGTATTTTAATTTTCTGGGACGGTTAGATCCGATCAAAATCTAAAAAATGGCGTCACCGGTGAATTTTTTCGCGATTCGGTGATATTTTGTGCACAGTTTTTCACTGTATATTTAGGGTCAAATGATAGAAAATTGCTAATTCGCCGTGATTGGCCTACTATTTGGTAACCAATCAAATACAACCTTTGGCTATACTGGCTGGAAATTGCAGTCAGGTAAATTTCTCCTATTTTCTGGCTTCAAAATTTTACTTTTTAGGCATGACGGGAGACATGCCGGGGTCTCATCCAAATATCAAGCTAACATAAGTGCTCTTTTGGACGGACCTTGATAAAATTCTCATCAAATCAAATCAAATCAAATCAAAATTGCTAATTAAAATGTAAATTAAGGGTTATATTTTGTTTGTTATGAATTAGATTTTCGTTGTTTTATTTAATAACATAATAACGTACAGTTTTGTAAGACCAATATCGCGAGTCAAATTACCATCCATCGCTAAAACGCGCAAGACGGAACAGCATGGACCGTGTTTAACTCGCGTTTAAAACAAAAGTTTATTATATATAAAGGTTTTAATTTCACAGTTTTACAGGAAATTTTCTCAGCTTTCCAATTATACCATTTTTTAAATTAAAACTGGTATTTAAATGACAAAATGACGGGCAGTTTTGCATACAACTATCGGACAAAATACCAGTTAACTCGCTCGGCGTGATAAATACACGGTGTGATAATCGCTTCCAGGTAAAAATCGATAACCGAGACAAGATTATCAGTACGATAAGACGTTTATAGAGGGCGTTTCTAGACCATACTATTTGAAAGACCTTGTTAGAAGTAAAAATTTAAAATTCAGTTAATTCAAAAATTAAAATAGATATAGGATGGAAAGGTTGTCTGACATCGCTTTGTGCAGCTTTGGGCATCATCTGGCTCGTTCCCGGCTGGCAGTGTGTTTTCTGGGCGGCTTGTCTGGGTGTGTCTCTTGACGTTGTGGGGCGGTGTTGGACAACCTTTATAGTTTCATTATAATGCTGCATTTAGTGCATTATGTTTTGTCACATATTTTACTGTTACTGTGATTTTTGCATTTTATCTGTTCAATCAATTTGTTTTGTATTGCTTTATGTCAAATGCTCTAAATGAGTCATGACATTGGAAATGAAATCTTGAAATTTTGAATCAAATTAATTAAAGCACATTTCAGAAAACGTTTTAAAAGCCGGTTGCAAAATATTCATGTGAAGTTGTTATAACCTGGGTCATATTATATACATATTAATATAAATTCTAACACAAGCGGATGCTTTTCCTATATAAACATATAGGGAAAAGCCTGTATTTTATTTTACGATAAAATACAGCACGTTTTCCAAGGACGACGTGCCTTAAATGACGTAACGACGTGACGTATTTAAACAAGCGCGTCCAATCGTATCTCGCGTTTTGAGGTTACAATGATGTACTACTACGCGTTAAATCAAGTTCGGGTTGTTTTCAAAGGAACTAACGTGTTAGAATCGAAATAATAAATTGTTCCCTATATTTTATCGTTGAATAAAATACAGTCAGTCATTTGGATGCGAAAAATTAAATCACTCGTGCTTTAATTACTACGCATCCAAATTCCTGACTATATTTTATTCAACGATAAAATACAGGAAGGCATTTATTATTTATTAAATAATATAGTATGACCCAGAAAATAATATTGATCATTAGGCCTAATGAAATAAATTATGAGCAGCTATCACACGATTGTTCACTACAATGCTTGAGCACGCATTTTACCTGACTACAAAATAGTCTACAAAATAGTCTAGAAACAAACAGAAGGGCGTTTCTAAATTTATATTGAACGTGTACTGGTGAGCAATGTATGGGAATCAATAATCATCCAAACTATACAAGATTCTAATATAACACACTCTTGAGTAGTCCCAATGCACCATCATTTATAACCAGGCTCTCGTTTGGTATAGGAAAAAAAGAATCGTTCGTGACTTATTCTGTAACATTAAACCAGTCTATTATATGAGATACACAGTGACGCTTCGAGCCACTGCGTTTTCCCGATTGTCTTTTTGCATATTGGACATGAAACTACTTTTTGCATATTACTTTATTACTGAACTTACATCCCGACAAACATACATTGTATTTGCTCGTTCGCCCAAGAAGTGATGTCTGCAGTATATCTTGGTCGTGATTCAAATGATATTAAATCATTCGACGTTAAATTGAGATCTACCATAACAGGCTCTGAAAATTTATAAACTGCAAAGGTAATAGCCGTACGCATTTTCCACGCATTCGCTGAAGACAAAATGTCTAAATCGCAGACATAAAGGCAATATACGCATTGCCAGACCATTATATATTGGCAATCGAGTGTTGATGAATATCTCGAAGGAGAATAGAGACCATTAACTGGTTCCGAAAATCTAACTGGCTGTTTTGATATTTCATGCATTCACTGTGGACAGAATATCTAAAAATTAAACATACAGACCTGGCAGACCATTACATTCAGACAGTGCATTCAGTATAAATTCAAGAAAGAAAGCTTACTGTCGTGGATAGGGAAGAGGTCGCGAGTCTCAATAACATAATTTCAAAATAATTGTGACCAGTTCTGTAAATGTATCAATTTAATTCGAAGGCGCATATGCTTTTGTACTGGCTGCACGTTGAGTTCGGGGTATTTCGTTGTTGTAAATAAAGATAGGTAGCGAATAATGTAAGTCTAAAAGCATTTTACGTAAGGATTGTACCGATACGTGCCGTGTGTAAAATTTTAGGTAGGTATTATCTATGCTGCATGGACTAAGGCTTACGTTTTAGTGGTTTAAGTTTGATATTATGATACAACTGTTTCAAGGATTTTACCTAATCTTGTGGTGCGTTAAATTTTTCATTTTTTCCCCTAAATATGATGTATTTTGACTTTGAGGGGGTAAAATACATTTCTGTTATAACAATAAAACAGATCTGATATACAAACGTACATTGAAGTCCACTAGTATGTGAAAAACCTGTGAAGCTTTTAGCATTATTACTGTAAATCAAGACTCCAGTGCTAAAGCAATATCTGCCGCAAATCCTACACTGATCTCCATTCTACCAGGATATTATAATCGATAAATGTCCAGCAACATATTGTATATTTATAAGTGCCATTTTAAGGTCTTTTATTTCAGGAGAAAATGTAAGAATGCTCAATAATTTCACATTCCGTAACATAATATACTTCATGTGGGATTTCCACAATTTCAGGGCGCTTTTCTTATAACAGCGAACATGAACACAACTGCATTGTTGTAGCGTAAGAATATGATATTGTGGTATGAAATTGTGGTAAAGAATTGTCTGAGACATCAAATTCAACAAACATGTCATAAACAATCTGAATGTCAGTGATTTAGAAAATATCAGAGGTAAATGCGTTTTAGCATTGCGGGAAAATATTTATATGATGTTTTAAGGTGAACAGTTCAGATAAAAATGTCAAAAATATTACAAGAATGAAAACACTGGACTCACAAATGCATAGATAAAGGGAAAGAAAATTGGATAAGGCTGAAGGCTGCGTTTCTTACCAGAGAATTGCCGTTTTAGAAGCCTAACCAGCAATGGAATGGTATTAACCGTCTCGCCAAATAAAACTCCTTTAACGTTGACAACTGGTCAAAAGTACAGAAAATTACAGACTCTATCCTAAGATATGAGACAGTACATCTCTGAAAAGTCTATGTTAAAAACATACGTTTAGAAAGTAATATAAACATACAAGTACAAGAAAAATCCATCACTTATCATGCACATATAATTCCGCATGATACAACATAATGCTATTTGTTTTCACAGTCACAATATTTGAACATAATGAATACATGTTCCTCTTTATTGTGATAGAACAACTCGCTGTAACATAATCAATACGAGTAACTCTCATTTTTGTTCCATTAAGTGCCACTAAGTTACTCGTTTTAACCGATACTCGCACGAACTATCTGACATGAGAATAGAAAACATCCGGCTTACTGACGGGACAAGGAATCTCCTTTCCCTGCATGGGTTGAAAGGGCATTGTCGGGATTCGTTTTTGCTTTTGCTCATAAATTTAACCCGACATTCACGTTGGGAAAATAGCTAGTTCTTATTATTGTGTGAAGGCTGTTAAGGCTTTTTGAATGGTGTTGCCTTTAAATAGATAGTCATAAACTGTTTTCACTCATAACGAGCAACAGAGATAATTTAACACACTTCGGTCAGCTGAATTGAAAAGCAGCTCGGTAAGCAGACAAGACGTACAATTAAACAGCCAGAAATATGAAACAACTCGATCAATAGATTGACCAACAGGTTTGAATAACAATTTTACCGACAGAAGTATGAACTCGTTCTACAAACGCGAGAAACAATTAAACCAACAGAGGTGAAAGCATAGAAACAATTCGAACAGCCAACGTAAGAACAAATCGTCCACCATAATTATATGGGAAACAAATTGAATAGCAGACGACCAAATAGAAATGTGAATCAATTCGACTTGCTGACGTGAGAAGCAATTCGAACATCAGACTTGAGTTACAAATCAACCTGCAGACAACAGAGTCATTTCGTGCAGCAGAGAGATGAACAACTCGGCCAGCACCCGAAAAATATTTAGGCACTTAGAAATTATAACAACCCTACAGCAATTTGAAAAATAACACAACTAGCATATATGAAAAATGACTCGACTAATAGAGTGAAACAAGTATGCCAGTAAAAAAAGAAAAAAATCAACGGATGCCTTTAAAACAACTCACCGATATACATGTACAGTCCAACCTCTCTAAACAACACCCCCGAAGAACAAAAACCTCTCTACAAAGACAAATGTTTTATTACCCAAAGCAATTATACCTGAACAAATTAACCTCCCTAGAGCAACAACCTCTCCCCAACAAACAAAAATGATGTTCCCTTGAGTGTTGTTGTAAAGAGATTGGACTGTACATCAAAAACACGACAATCAGCAGACGTTAAAACAACCCGACATACAGAAGTAAGAAACAACACGACATGCCGTGAAATACAATTGGATAAAAAAAAAGCGTCAACAGCAACCCGCACGTCAGTCGTTAACAGAAATCTGACCAGAAAATCTAAGAAAAACATAAGAGAAAAAACTCGACTATGGGACGTGAGAACAACGTGAGAAGAAGTAAGAAGCATATCGACGAGTCACAAGAGCGAATTGAGTCTATGGAATGATTAAAGCATACTTTCTTAGATGCAGTTTATCATAAGAGTGTGTATTAAAGACCAAATACGAGAGGTTTTCGGAAAGTTCATCATACTCAGATAGTAAGACTGATATATAAATATATATATTTGGAATCAGAAACAATGTACCTGTTTTCAATATAAAACAAGAGCTGTCCCTCCCAAGTGACGAATGCCCCCGAAAGAGGTGCCTCACAGTCTGTGTCCTCTCCATGTGCTCAATAAATGTGCTATGTAATTTTAAAATCCTTCCATGCATGACAGAGTAATCATGCATACAGTATTCCATTACTTTAAACACTAAGTGTGACCTTGACCTTTGAGGTAGGGACTTGGGTCTTGCACGCGACACATCCGCTTGATGTGCTAGACATTTGTGCCCAGTTATTTTAAAATCCTTCAAAGCATAATAAAGTTATAGTCCGGACACTAATGTATGCATATATACAGGATTCCATTACCTATAAACTCTAAGTGTGACCTTGACCTTTGTGGTAGGGATGTGGGTCATGCACGCGACACGTCGTCTTGATGTGCTAGACATTTGTGCCAAATTATTTTAAAATCCTTCAAGGCATGACAAAGTTACAGTCCGGACACGAATGTGTGCATATATGCATATATAGAGGAATCCATTACCTTCAAACTCTAAGTATGACCTTGACCTTTGAGCTAGGGACGTGGGTCTTGCACGCGACACGTCATCTTGATGTGCTAGACATTTGTGCCAAGTTATTTTAAAATCCTTCAATGCATGACAAAGTTACAGTCCGGACACGAATGTGTGCATATATGCTTATATGGAGGAATCCATTACCTTCAAACTCTAAGTATGACCTTGACCTTTGAGCTAGGGACGTGGGTCTTGCACGCGACACGTCGTCTTGATGTGCTAAACATGTGTGCCTAGTTATTTTAAAATCCTTCAATGCATGACAAAGTTACAGTCCGGACACGAATGTGTGCATATATAGAGGATTCCATAACCTTCATACTCCAAGTGTGACCTTCACCTTTGAGGTAGGGATGTGGGTCTTGCACGTGACACGTCGTCTTGATGTGCTAGACATGTGTGCTAAGTTATTTTAAAATCCTTCAATGCATGACAAAGTTACAGTCCGGACACGAATTTGTAAGTGGGGACGCACGGACGGACGGACAGACGGACAGACGGACGGACGGACAGACGGACAGACGGTCAGACGGACAGACGGTGCGATTTTAATATGCCACCCTTCGGGGGCATAAAAAAACCTTGCTAACAATTTGTTTATTAAAAGTGTCCCTCTTTGAGTGCACATGACTTAACGTCAAAGTTTTAAATGGCAAATTACTATTCAAGTAAACGTGGTCATTGCTGTGGAAACTGGATATGTTAATGAATATTTATTTCAACACAATAAAAATAAATGTTATGTTCTCTGTATCCACAATCATTGCCTAAATTAGCATACGTCACTTAAAAGATACTAAAATAGTGAATAACGTCTATTTATGACATATCCAAGCATTAATCTGTTGAGTGTAACTGTCGTGTCGGATACAAATTTGCTTATTAATGGAACAGATATAAGTGTTAACAACAGAATCATTTCGAATCATGGTACGAGGGACATTCGAAAACATTCCGGAAAACTCTTTTATTGCACAACATTTTGTGATATAACAGTTACTGAAAACGCCTCGAATATGCCTCGCTCACGACAACATTGCGTTGCTATAGCGACTATAAAGAATAGAAAATAACAAGACAATATACAAAGACTTAAAAATACTTTGATGTAATTACAGTTACTTTTGCCTAAAAATAAATTGATTGATAAAAAAATGACATTTTTCCTGAAATTTTCCCAACATCCCTCGTAACTGTTTATATCACACAGCCAACCTGTTCATGTTAATATTATAAACGAATTTAACGTGCACTTTACAGATATTACGTATACCTTCCATTGCATAAAGTGTCATTGAATGGTCGATGAAAGTCAGTTCGCAGAAATATATCAGTGTAAAATTTTTAAAGTTTTTGTCAAGCAAAAATGAAATAAAAACCTCGAATGAATTGGCATGTCATACAGTGTGGGAACTACAGAAGAATATGACGAAAAAATGATGTGTCAAAATATCTCCAGGGACCTTTGTAGAATGTCATACGGAAAGTGATAATGAATGCTTTTGTGCTAAAACTAAAAAGAATTCTATTTATGGCTCTGGCCATGAATGATACTAATGAAGTATCGGTCTTTGCTTTGTGCAATTTACGTAACCTTCCTGTATGTGTATTTCTTTTTAATTTTCTGTGCTTTTGTTGAATTGTTAAGTCTGCAAATGCGTGCTAACATTATAAGGGCAGCATTAATAATCGCAATAACGCCTACATGCAAACTACAGGACGTTACACGAGCTCCTGGAATATCCTGTATTTGCTGAATAATTGTTTGAGTCGGAGTGTTACTGGCTATATACAGGGGCAAATGGAACATTATAAGTTATTTGGGTTTTTTTTAAGTGGTATATGGAGATATATTACCCGCCTAGATTTATATTACCCGAGCCGTTAGCCACATTTATTACCATTCTCTTTCTTAGATTTTGAAGGATTTGGTTCGATTAAAATTCGTTTAACGGCTGAAAGTAAGCATACCAGCAAATATCCTTAAGACAACTCAATATGTCACTTCGTGACGCCACAAAACAACGTCACAAATACTATAGGGTATTGAACTGGCCGTCCGCCATCTTCGTTTGAAAAAGAAAGCAAGTAACTTTTCCTACAAATGCAGGTTTGAACTTTGAAATGTGAATAAATCGTTTTCATATAAATACGTAAAAATGTTTTCTCTTTCTGATGACTCCTTACAAAACCTCATTCACCTTCCCAATCAATGCTCCGTTGATAAACGTTCCAATCATTTTCGTAACTAGAGCCGTTCTGGCGTACCGTAACAATCTCGAACCATATTAGCGTGAGGTACAATGACGGGGTATGCCAATTGTATATTAACGGCTTGCCCGTTAATATCAATTTGTTTTTGCGGATCACTGGCCAAATGTCCTTGAAGGGTAAAATACATTTATTTTTATACTGCCACCGACTGCCATACGGGTGAAACCACTTGTTGACGACAAACAAGATCCATAATGTCTCCACATTGACTTATTCAATAACAACTAACTTGAAAATCAAAAAAATCAGGAGCCGAAGCTTCTAATGTGATATGGACCCAATGGTGTACAGCCAAAGAATCAATACTAATTCTAACCATGACAGAGCCTTATCCTACATACTCTAGAAACAGTCTCCCCAGGCGACTTCAATCATAGTAAATCTAACGGATTCTAGAATTATACAATTTTCCATCTTTCACCAATTATCCAAGAAGCACATGTTAAGCCATAGCGGAAGTTTACAGCCTTGTAACTCTTTCGTAAAGAGTCAATTTAGATTGGTATTAAATAATTGTAAAAGTAAAATGTATATAATTAATTTTAATCCGTTTGAATGATATTTAACATACATACAGTTATATTTTAAAGTGTTCCAGCTAGCACAAAATAGCACGGTGCAGTACCCTGCCTCTGTTTCATGTGCACTCTGCACTCTGCCCTTTTCTCTAGAACCCTGCTATGCCCCTTTTGAGAGGACCACATTTTAAGTTAATGACCATATTTCTTTTTGATTTAATGACAAATCAACATAGCTCTTTTCTATGGGCTTTTTCGGAAATGTTACTCGAGAAACTCGATTAAGCTTTGCGCATGCGCTTAATCTCTGATCTACCCAACACATGTCACTCCCAGTTGCCCATGACTTGATCAGAATACATTGGGCATTTTGGAACAAGTAACTCGTGTTGCTCGGGTAGGACAGAATGTATTCTGATCAACTCGTGGGCACCTGGGGGTTACATGGGTTGGGTAGATCAGAGATTAAGCGCATGCGCAAAGCTTACTCGGGTTACTCGAGTAACATTTCCGAAAAAGCCCTATAAGACATCAATAATTTAATAGGAGTTCAGAAATGCTCAGAAGTCAGTAAATTAGTATGGGACTTTAAAAAAAGTCGATGAGAGTGATGTCCCCTGAAACAGGGGTCGTAAATCTTGCCGTCATAAAAAGTAGGAAAGAGTGATGTCCCCTGACACAGGGGACGTAAATTTTGCCGTCATTAAATAAGTGGGAAAGAGTGACATCCCCTTAAACAGGGGAAGTAAATCTTGCGACTTAAAACAGTCGGGAAGAGTGATACCCCCTGAAACAGGGGAAGATTATATTTTCATCTTATCGGATAGTTGATGCATGCTCGCGCAACGGAAAAATATATTCCATATCCTGTCTTTACCAGTGAAACGGGCATTGGGACGACGAGTTGTCGAAGCCAGACACAGGCATGCGAAAAGAGCGGCCAACGTTCCAAATGAGTGCTGCAACCTGTTATACAGTGGTTATAGATGCACAGGACTATGATGATGCTTCACCTAGAGGGAACACGTAATGGCATTGCTACACATTTGGAATTTTCAGACGAATAGCCACAGCTACAAGGAAGAGAAAGAAATGTATTGCAGGAAAAAATGAAATTGTGAAAATCTATTGATGCGAATTCCACAAGTCGGTTACAATAAAGTGTGCTGGCAGTATCTGTATACATATATTAGTGGGATATCATTTAAAAAGTGTGATTATCCAATCATATTTATCAATTATAATCAGGGTACATGTACACGTGATTTCATCAAGCAAGAAAGGAACGTGTGATATCCACATGAGCGCTTTGATTGTGTGTGTTTATTGATTCACTTATTATCATCAATCTGATGCTGAAGACAGAGGACTGTAGATCATTAACAAGAAATTTTCTATTGCTAGTTATAAGAATGATGTTTACATGTATATATTTATATGAAAAGACGTGAAATTGGGACCAATAAGCACGCTTAATGCACAGGAAGTGAAGAACTTCCTGTGCTTAATGCAAATGTAATAACTGCTGCGACATTTCTGGCATAATGCCAATTGCGATTTCTTTGCATATAAGAAATGGGCTCCATAATGACTGAGTAAATCGCTTTATCTAATAAACGGCTCTAGTCCGCTATTCAGTGGTCATTCTTCCCATCTTTTTTTTTTTGTTTTTCGAGTTGGAGATTCTATGTTTATTGCATTGAAATATTTAGAGCTAAATTCGCGATACACGTGATCCTCGTGCCAAAAGTCGTAAATCGTAGTCATCGTCTCGCGCGGTCAACCGTGACAGTAAAATGTCACTGTTATGGTAAAATTCGATAGAGAACTATGTATAACACAGGAGTTCTAAACTTTAAGTCTTTACACAAAATACTTTCTTATAACTGAATTTTATCAAATCGGTTCAGTGTAGATGATTAAACCCTGTCGGTAGATATGGGTCAGAAAATATTCTGCTTAACTTATGAAAATATATTATCATCTAGCCTGGTGGCGAGGCTAGTGAAGACTCTGTGTGTCTGTCTTAAGATTCCATAACAGTACGGCTAATACGAACACGTTTCATTTATTAAAACGACACCAGGGGACCAGTTTACACAATAGCGATCACAAAAATAATTTCCCCGGACATGGCGTGATGTTGTCAAGACTGTTTATTCCTAATTTTCTTGAAAGAAATGAAAACTTGTCCTGCAACAATCTCGACATTAAAATGCTATATGAACAAGTCGTATATTGTATTACAAATTCAAAGTACACAACTTGTCTTTCATAGTATTGTACGAAACGATACGAATACCTGATGTTCACTGGTTTAACATACATTGTTATTACTAACACGTATGCTTTTATGACAGTTTTATACCCGAAGTGTCATTATTAGGAAATGAAATACATGGTCAGAAAATTCTGCATGAAGTGCACGGATGTGTCCAGTATGCTGGTAAAATCAGATTGCACACAATCAATAGGCTGGCACACACTTTAAAAAAATCTTTGGTGGATGAACAATTCGCTGAAAAACACCGGAAATTACAGGGGGTTGGGATGGGTGGATTTTCGCTCCCAGTTACTATACATGCAGACAGGCTGCTCCTGTGAAGGACCAGTACAAAATTCTCATTCGGGAAGTTTGATGCCGAATTGCTTAAATACAAGTATAACAGTAACCTAGCGGAGAATCATTGCACAATATAAAAGATGTCTTAAGAAGTGATCATTTATGTACACCAAAGGAAATTCAATTCTAAACAACGACATGTAATCAAAATAAAAAAAGAGAAAATTTCGCTACTGAAACGGATTGCTTACAATTGACATAGTGTATACGCGATAATTTCAACAAAAGGCTTATTTCATTCACATGCAATTTCGAGTGTATGAAATACGTAAATTCGTGTTCAAGTTATAACGTCTAGTACGTAGAGTGGAATTGAAAACAACGGAGTCCTTTTTTATTACAAATGTCCAGTTTTACAGGTGAAGCTTTGTATTACCAGCTATGGTACCTATAGAAGATGTGGTTGTCTGGACAGAATATCCATTTCCCCAACCATCTTGCTACATCGATAGCTTTCTTGCAGGTCAATTATCACATAAAGTACATTATTTAGGTAAAATAACATCATGAGATTTTATGTCCGCGGGTCATATACAACGATGAGTAGCAAAAACGAGTTTCAAGACAGACTAATTTAGGTTAAGTTATTCATTTTACACCGATGGTAGAACACGCATCCTTGCAACTTACATTCACTACTCTCGAAGACTGTTTCCTGGAGTTCTGATCAGTACTCACGCCGAGAGAAGAGATTGTTGATGCGCTGCCGGGATTCGAACCCACGACTTTCGGGTAAAGAGTCCGACGATTTACTGCTACCAGAATATTTTGCATACGGCTTCATTTATAAAGAATAAGTTTGGTGTGTGCGCTATCTTTATGTTTTATTGTTGACCATTTGTTTGTTGTCAATAAGGAATATATCCGAGCAAACGTGATAAAGATTTAATGTATAGGCGTCCCATTTCTTTCAAATAGAGTCTGCTTTGTAACGTAATTTACGACAAAGATCTTCGTTCGTATGCATATATGTAATAATGACATATTTATATGTAAATCACACGCTATCCTTTAAAGTAGGAAGTATTAAATGTTTTACTTTTTTCTAAATATATTAAAGGCAAGACCATTTATAGTGTCGTGAATGTACAATGATGTTTAAAAGGTACAGCCAACACAAGTTTCACTGAAATATGACAGGGTCAAGACCACAGTTCCCCCACGAGACACAAATATAATATTCAAAGTGTTTGATGGTTTCTTAATAACCGTATTCTTTTAGTTATATTTCGGTATTGATTGAAAGTGAGTTTGTATCTAAAATACGTACTACATGTATTTCATTATAAAATGACGTGAAATTTTCACCGTATAAGCACAGGCGGACTCGTTAGATATAGACACTCAACTGGCACGAGCAACACGTGGAAACGGTCTACAATTATATGACTATTTTATGCTAGAACGTCAAATGAATCAATTTTAAACGACCCTGAGCTTGTAATTTCTCTGAAGTATAATTGGCCGGTCTTATTCATGTAATTTTTATGGATAATCTAAAATCACCATCGGCAGTAGCAGACACAATTGAATTACTAGCATCGGAATATGTGAAAATGTTTCCATTAATCATTAAGTGTGTATTAAAAGGAAGAGCTAGCGCTATATTTTGTGTAGACAGTCATTGTGGCGGTGAAATATAACCGGCGTTAATTAATTAATATGAAAATATAAGATTACAAATCACATCACACTGATACAACCATGACACTGCGTATTATAAATTATTCAATATGCAAACGAAATATGAAATGCCACGGGTTTTCCTCATTACCTAAATGGACTCTCTCTTGACGAAAAGTGCAGGAACTTTCAAATCAATGATCTGTCATTTGGTATCGGTTCTAAGCTATCTAGTTGTGCGACAGTATTACTATGCTTCCAAAGTGTCCTGATACGGTCTTATGTTTCTCAGAAATATTTACGAATGATTTGTAATGTCAGTTTAGTCTACAGCACACATCTGACATTCAAATATGTCGGAACATTGTAAGGAAAATGAAAAGAGGCGAGCAGACTATACATTTTGATGAAAGACGCGTAACTGGTCAAATGAACGATACTTAAAATGTGAAAGCACAAGGTCTAGAGCTTAGATATTAAGTGTGTTATAGTGTCTAGTATATAGGGCTCTTCAAAGTTTGTTCAAATCAGTGCCCCTGGGGTCAAAACTGACCCTGTCCAAAGGTCACTTGGTATGGGAAAAACTTTAAAAATCTTCTCTTAAACCACGAGGCTATAAGAGCTTTAGATATTTGATATGTAACATGGTCTAGTGGTCCTCTACCAACACTTTTCAAATCATGTCTCTGGGGTCAAAACTTACCACTTACTTAAGCACTGGTACTCAGGTGAACGAAATACAGCCACCATGGCCTTCTTGTTTAAATAAGTGACTTATTGTCACTTGCAAACATCAGAAAAACATACATTGTAATTAAGCCGAGTTTCATGTCGCTCCAACTAGATTGTAGAGCTTCAGTACTCATTAAATCATTACAATGTAAACATTTTCTAATATTCATGATGATAGTAATTTGTCTGCTATTACCTGGGGAGATCTTCAGCCTGGATTATATTTAATTAGGTCTGATATTTATACTTTGGAGCAATGTCTGACGACACTCAGCAAACTCAGTTTAAAAGTATATCAATGTTGCTTCGTGTCTCCAACCTTACGATATGAACAATAAATATTCCAAAACAAGTCTTTTTCCTTAAACACTCCTTAAGTAAAAGGACATGTATTTGACACTATGGCATAGCAAAAAGTTTTCCTTAAAACATATTTTTTTGGGGGGGGGGGGGTGTTTGACCGCTAAATTGAAATAACGTTCAATAACCAATTCCTGTCCAGATCGCTGCATGTGAACATGTGTAATGATATGAACAAGTCGTACATTGTATTTGCGTACAATAAGTTTATTGTGCCATGAGCAAATAAAAAAAAACCGTGAAATGTACAAAAAAGTTGTAAAGGCAGCATTGTAGTACCGAAAATACAGCAGTCTTGTATCAAACAATCCAAATACTAAACAGTAATGTGTTGTAACATTCTATGTTATACTTCAGCGTATGCTTTTATGGCAGTTTTACAAGTCTTATCATTAATAAATAATAAATCACATTTTAGGTAGGAAAATGTTTGAACACGCAGGTGTGCCCATTATTTTGGTAACAACAACGGGCACGCCTTTGATGGAAGACAGTTTACTGTACTTCAGTCAATTTTATTAACTTCGTCAATTTTATTAACTTCAGCGAAGGCCCAATAATCCCTTCCAGTAGCACTGCTCACTCATGATCCCCAATCAGTGAGAGATTTGGTGAACTCAAGTCGGTGATATTAACCACTCGGCAACAGATGGTAGTATTTGAGAGTGTGTTGGAATCATAAACAAATGACAAACATTAGCTACATTACAATTTACTCTTGTCGAGTCTTTCGGAGGTTAAGTTTTGTTGCCTAACTTGAGAAAAAAACTAAAGTTTATTTCATCCACACGACATTTATAGTACAAGCAAAAAGTTGTACGTTTTTGTCAAGTTATAAAATCAAGCGAAATCGTAATTATTTGAGTGTATTTTTTAAATTAAAATCGTCCAACGCTTATGAATGGCGCTCCATATGCATATTTTGGTATAGAACACAACCTTATTCATTTATAAACAATACTTCACGAGTGTGGTTTTATACATTAACTTCAACTTTATGTTTTATTGTTGACAATTGGTTTGTTGTCAGTAAGGAACACAAACTTTTTAAGTAACGTGTACAAACGTGATGACTTACATGTAATGTAGGTGGATAATTTATTTTAAGTAGTCTGCTTTGTAAAGTAATTAATGACAAAGATCTTCGTTTTTCTTAAGTGTGTATGGTGCACTTTGAAAATCTATGCAAATAACTCTGTTTTATGTTAAGAAATAGGATACTTGTTGGGAAATTACTCGCTATGTATAAGGTATAGCCCGCTGAAATTACAGAAAAAAAACCTAAACTTGCATGTACCTTATCACTATATTGAGTTTGTTTCAATATTTTAAAGACGTGTCTTCACTACACACAAGCACGGGCGGATGCGTAATATATAGAAACTGAACACGCACGAGTAAAACGTGGAAACGGTCTGACGTGACGTCATAAGTTGGAGCTAATTGAATTTTCGCGATACTTTCTAATAAAGAAGTATCGCTGTCGATTTTTAGAACGCTTTCGTAAAAACGTCTAGGGAATCAATATGTAAACACTCTTAGCTTGTTGGAATTCGCCGGAAAATTTGTCCAGCCTTATTCTGCACAAACTAAATCACCATCGGCAATAGCTGCCACAACTGAATTACTGAAGTACTGGGATACGTGAAAATGTTTCCATTATTCATAAGCATGTATTGAAACGAAGAGCTATTATAGCGCTATAGTTTGTGAAGTAATTGCGGCGTTGGAATAAAACACGCGTTAATTAATTGATATGAAAATATAAGATTGCAAACCATATAACATTGCTTGTATAAATATGAGCATATAAATGAATAATTAATTCAATATGCAAGCCAAATATGAAAAGCCAGTTACGGACATCCATGGTTTTACAAAGAACTTCTAATCTAAAAGTACCCCCCTTAACGAAAGGCTGTTCTGCATGACTAACTGTCAAGAGCATTCAAATCAATATTCTGTCCTAAGTCATCTAGTTCTGACAACAGTATAATGCTTCCATCTAATATCTTGTATTCCCAAAGTGTCCTGATAGGTCTTATATTCCTCAGAAATATTTACGAATGATTTGTAATGTCACTTCAGTCTGGGTCCTAATATAATGCTATATTAGGACCCAGCTTCAGTTTACAGCACAGAGGCGAGCGGACAATACATTTTGGTGAACACGCATAACTGACCAAATGTACGTTAATTTTAATGTTGTGCCTCGTAAAATAACCTACATAAATAGTCCATCGAAGACATCAGCTTATAATTATTGGGGATAATGCGGTAAAACGTATCGTTCTAAAAGACGTTCGCTAGGACTTATTCAGAGACTGTATGGTCCTGCAATGCCGCCAAAAACTCAAACAACTTACCCTTCGTACAACAAGTTCAGGTCATAGCTTGCTGGTTCGGATGGACTTCAATGGGGTTAGGCAGGGGTCGTAAAGTTTGTTGGCATTTCGGGTGGTTTGATATTGGTGTAAACTGTAACACTGCTCTATGTATCTATTTATAAGCCGAGCACAGTCCGGTTACTGGAAATTACTCGCTGTTATGTGTCAGGCCATATATATTGACTTTTACAAGGTGAATCTCCGTAAATTTTGTTATTAACATACTAAGCAAAGATTTCGATCGTTGAAGTGTTCTTCGTCCATATTTGTTATTACCCTATTAAAACCCTATCTGAAAAGTATGGAACATAATCTGCGCATGCTCCGTAACAATGATGTCACCCGAGGGACGTATAAAACAAACAAGATTTCTCAACTAAATTGACGCCATCCGATCAATTTACAGTTTAGATAGCAAAACGTATTTCCCAGGACAGTTTTTGCTGTACCGTGATATGTTTGAAGTATTGTACTGGCATGCGTTATTTGCTTCCTCTCTTTTTTTTAATACAATCATACATGACATTTAGTATGCTGAATAGCTCATCATATGATAGAGCACAGTTTGAATTTTCTGGCTTGGTGAACAAAAATGTCAAATATCATAATATTTGCCTGACAAAGGTGACAAGCGTGATAAATGTCTACTTGTTTCGGTCAGTCATCAACACAAACATGTTGTGCGTGGCTAATTAGAAATATGATCATGGCGATGGTAGTTTCTAACGACTACAATTATGTTAACAATTATTTTAATTAATATGAGCCGCGACTAACGAAAATGGCCCTTTGACACGTAATCGAGAAATATGACGTCGTTATTGAATAACTATTGATAAATACGTCAAAGGTTTCAAAGAATCTGGCTAAGTTGTAAATCTTACTTTTTAAACTTTCTATCATTATAGAACTACATGTATAAGGAAATGAGAAACGTTCTCTTGTGACTATATTCTTCTACAAACTGATATCCCTTGACAAATCTTGCCAGAAGGTAAATTCAGGATAATCCCGAAGGCGGGATCAGAAGTGATCAGATTGTATGGCACAAAGACAGAACCACTTATCGCCTGCAGAGTAAAGGCTGAAGACAATGGAAATGGAAGCACATAGAGTTACATGACCTGTTGTGTTTTACGGTAATTTTAAAGCAGTTGGGACTTTAACAATAACTTCTTATTTTCAGTATTAGGCTCTGTTAAGCCGCTGTAACAACACATAGAGTGGCACTGATTTGTACGTTTTCGTTGTACAACTTCACGTAATAATTCTTAAGTTGTGTGTTATATCTAATCGTTGTATTTATTATAATTTGGTTGTTATTGCTAGATAAACCGTTTGGTCCCTGTCAGATATTTTCAATCCTATCTTTTGTTGTCTTCTCTATCCGTGACATAAATAGAACTGCAAAGAGGGCAAATATATTCAGTAAAATAGTAAACTTAAATTGAAAATAACGCATTTCAACATTATATATGTTACGTTGGCGGAGGGTAGTGAATTGTTAATCGAGTCTTGTTATTTACCTGTTTACATTTTTTTTTTTTTTTTTTTTTTTTTTTTTTTTTTTTTTTTTTTTTTTTTTTTTTTTTTTTTTTTTTTTTTTTTTTTTTTTTTTTTTTATTTAATTTTTTTTTTTTTTTTTTTTTTTTTTTTTTTTTATTTTTTTAAAAAAAAAAAATTATTATTATTATTATTATTACATTATGTGATTTATCAATCAAAGGTGGCAATTTAATCATTCTCATTTAATTTCTCATGCAGTATTGCTAAAACTAGCTTGTTGTTACGTTTAACGCTTAAACTATATGAATAGCAATATTTATATTTCGAAGGCAAACTTTCAGCTGCGTTTTTATTTCATAAAGAAACGAGTACTTGTACAGCAATAAAAACATTTTATATATCACATAAATTTATATGTATTCAAACTTAACAATGGAGGGATAAAAAAGTAAAGTTTAGGGAAACTTTTACATTATGTGCTATGTATCTCGAGACAAAACATTTAAATTTGTAATGTAAGTTTTATAAAATTATCTGCGTATAGACTTTGTTTGCAGCAAAGCTGATCTGAGCATGGATATGGCTCGGGATGAGGAAGGGGGCGGGGGAGGGAGGTCTCACGCAATCCTTTAAGGTATGTACGTACAACGGCTAAATATGGTAAATACGACATATGCTAGATTGTGATGTACTTGGTTAATCTTGCATACATGCACTATAATGGCTCCCACAGATTAAAGCGCATATATCGTAACGAGTAGCTGTATATTATACAAATCATGTAGTAAAATACGGTGAAAACTTACCGAGATTGCATATATCCACTAACAACTCCTCGCCACTAATAAACAGCATTCGTATAACTCGCAACTTGTAAATTATTCACGTATGACTCTTTGCGTTGCGCGGTTTCATCAATAGTCTATTAAGAATATAGCTATATGAAATATGATGGAGATCATGCTAAACGTAATTAGTATTTTGGTAAATTGGAAAGATAAATCTGCATTAAGCAAGTATGTTTAGTAAACAAAATAGTTTGTGCATGTTTGTACGCTCCGGGCACACAACATAAACTTACTACGGCTTTTGCAAATATGCATAAAACGATTACCACCTTATACACATTCCGTTTTCCCCCAATTTCTATGCTAGAAAGTCGGCCGTTTATTACAGGATAGGGTTTAAGTACTTGAACAATGGTTAGGTAATCTGTCCGCCTATAAAAATAACCTTTATTAGACACGGTTGAAATTTCACCATAGAACAATCGTGTAAAATTTTACTACTTTCAATAATACTGCTTCAGTAAAAGTACATGCATTGGTGCTGCAATGTCCGGCATTTTTACTGCAATTTTATAACATTAAAACCTCAAAGCCATTCTGCTGAGTCATAGAGGTTTTTCATTTTAAAACAAAAAATCAGAATTAAGAATAAATAGTCATACACCCATTGTGTTTTAGTGAAGGTATAGAGGATAATTGTTGGTTTCGGTGTAAGATCACGTTATAATTTCACCGAGTGGGCACCAAAAGTGATATTTTCACGAGTGGCGCAGCCACGAGTGAAAATAACTACTTTTGGTGTTCACGAGTGAAATTAACGTGATATTACACCGATACCACAAATTTTTCTGTTTATTTTATGGTTAAAACTACTTTTATTGAGTTTGTTTCTATAAAACATTGAAAATCGCGGAAACGTCATCAGAAAATATAGCACAAATGACGTCATTTTAACGACGTCATCGTCGTATGGTCTCCAGCGTTAATAACGCTCGGTATACCGTTGACGTAAATCCGGGCTAAAGATTGTAAAAACAGTGAAAAATAAAAATGGTAATCCACTGTTTCAAAACTGTGGATTATCACTTTTATTTCACTGAGAAAACTCTATAATTCACTGGAAAACATAAAAAAAAACGTCGTTTGCTACATATATCGGTTATTTTTCCTATAACCCAGAAACGAAAACCAATTCTGAATGTAATATGCTAGTAGCATTCGTGCAATATTATCATAAGCTATATTTCTGTGGTGACACTTAAAGATAAGCTGTTCCAGGATTACAAGAGTTTTCATCATTAGACACAGAACCTGATTTACTGTACTAGCATGTATCGGCATGCACAATCACTTATCTAACTTATCTAACATCCCGTACTAATTGGTTTTATGTGAGTTTTTCATTACCCGTACCGCATTTGACTAATTGTTCATTAATAAGGTAACTTGTCGACATCATGCTTCTATCAGAAAAAGATTCGACATGCTGATGCAGCCCGTTTAAAATTAATATCTTTTCTCAGTCAAGGTCTTGATTAACATGAAAGTTTCCACTTGTAAAATTTCAGGCAAAAACTTCTCTTCGCTACACACGTTTCCTATCACGTAGTTTTATTTAATTGGTACCATTTTGAAATTTGTTGTTGCGTGACAACATCTAGTTTAGGTGTGCGTGAGCTCCAGGAATGAAATAACGTTTAATGTTCCAGTAGCATGGCTCACAATTTAAATGTAACAAAAACAGTTCAGGCTAGAATACTTACTAGCACGTTAACGTTAATAACACACAAAGTAACATATCTGAACCGGTATGATACCGACAAGAATTTATAAATATGGATCCGTTAGAGAAATTTCAAAACGGTATAAATTGAAAATTCCATCTGCCAGAAATTTCAAAATGGTATAAATTCAAATTCCATCTTCGGTACCATTGAAGAACTGCATCTCCTGGAAATTTTAAAATGGTATACTGGAACTAAACATTTCATCTTCCGGAAATTTCAAAATCGTATACTGGAACTAAATATTTCATCTTCCGGAAAGTTCAAATGGTACCATTGAAGAACTGCATCTCCTGGAAATTTTAAAATGGTATACTGGAACTAAAAATTTCATCTTCCGGAAATTTCAAAATCGTATACTGAACTAAATATTTCATCTTCCGGAAATTTCAAAATGGTATCATTCAGAATTCTATCTTGTGGAAATTTCAAAATGGTATGGATTAAGAATTCCATTTTCCGGATATTTCAAAATGGTTAATATGGAAGATTCCATCTTCCGGTAATTTCAAAATGGTATGAAATATCAACAGATTAGTATGAATTACTACAGGACAGTCATATCAAAATAGTACGAGAAGCTGAAACAATCTGAGAGTTGTCGTGGTCTAGAAGAAGCGATGTTCTAGATTTGTATTAAATTAATCAAGTTCACATTATATCAACAGATTGTGTCAATTGTATAGTTAATTATAGTGCATATTGGTAGTAATTTCTTTCTGCTGATATTCTGAAATTACTCGTGACAGGTGGGAGTTGACTGTAAATGGCTGGTCAAAGATGCGCCACATTCTCTGTCTATCAGATTTATAATGCAAGAAAATATTTTGAGCTACTTTCCAAGCGGTTGTCAGAAAATGTCTGCGCTTTGTGAGCAGAAGAAGCCAGTAGCTACCTAACATTATAGTTTTTTGGCGGAGGGGTGGTGGGCGAGGGCAAGTATAACACTTTTTATGGCCCCTTGTAACCCCGTTTTTAATATTTTCATTCCATACATGCATTTAAATCTTGCATTTTTCTATTTGTCGTTAAAATGTATAGATAATTTACAACCGCGAGGTCCTATTACAGCTTTAACATGAAAGACTATCACGTTACCGGTGCGTATAGTTTTAATCAATGAGCAATCAAAGTAAATTGAATGGTTAGTTACTTTCCATTGTCAGAGACATTTAAAAGTGTTCTTTTAAATACCCTTTAAACTTGATTTCGTGACTTTATGAAACAGAAAGAAATGTGTGGTTCTTAAAAAACTTTTTTCAATGACGTGAACTCTCTGGGTTCTTGATGTAATCGTACATATTGTCTTAGTTCAGACGGATAACCTGATGTGGTGTGATATAATTGAATGATATTTAGATTGAAGTGAATATAGGTACGAGCTATAAAATGGCAGAGGCTAGCAACGGATCGCCCATGAAGGAAGATGAAACATCACCTGGTGCCGCAGGACCTCCCTCAACGGATGTCAGTTTAGCTCCTACAGACGAGATGAGTATTTACCTGTCGCCGAGGGATTCGAACAAAGGTAGCAACCTGTCAGCAAGGGCAACCAAACCCGCTGGTAAGACGTCAGCCAGATCGGGCAAAGGACCTCAACCAAAACAGCAAACTGTTAAAGCATCGAATGGTGGCCCAAAGACTACAGGAGCAAAGGCGAAAAATACTCAAAAGGCAAAACCTGCTGAAGAACCTACAGAAAAGTGTGACATGTGTGATGAATATAAGGTAATGAAAGCCCGATGCTTGAACTGTCAAGCAAGTATGTGTGGTTCTTGTATTGACCATCACAGGAAAATGAAGATCTCCCAAGAACATGAGCTTCAAAGCTGGGACAAATTCGTTCTCCAAACCGCTCCGATGCCTCCACCTGCCATTCCGGTAACAAAATCACTTTGTAGAATTCACAAGGACGAAAAGCTTCAGTTTTATTGTAAAGTATGCCTCGTGCCCCTGTGTACTGCGTGCAAACTTACAAAACATGAAGGTCATAAAACTCGGGATTTAAACGAAGAAATTGCGGAACAAAGAGAAAACCTGCCTTTTAAGTTAAGTCAGATCAGAGCAAGCTTTCTCCCAGTTCTCAAGCAACAGATGAAAGAGTTAGATGAGTACAACAAGCAAGTGGCTTACAATGTTAACGGAACTGTTGAAAATATAGAGAAAAGATCAAGAGTTATGAAAGATGAAATTGATAAAACAAGTATAAGACTTGTTGACAAACTGAAGCACAAAGAGAAACATGAAACTGAAAAACTTGAAAAAAGGAAACAAACATTAAGCGGATATGTCCGAAGTGCCACGACAGCACTGACTTCCGGTGAACGGATTGCTCACTATGGAAACGATTTCGAGGTGATGGAACTGTATCAGAATCTCATCCAGCTGGCAAAGCAAATTCAAGAACTGATGAAACGCAAACCGCCGAGGACACGCTTTACTTTCACGGACGGATCAATATCTTCTTCCCAGCTTCATACTATGTTTGGTAACTACGCCGAGAAAGGGCAAAAAGTGGAAACAACACCCTCTGTCAAGACAATTAAATCAAGATCATCGAAAGCAATTCCAGCGCTGCAGCTAGTTCCCGAGGTTCATGCAAGACTTCTAAAGACGTTTACATGCAAGATGGTACCAGGAAACAAAGTAAGCGCCATTGCTCCGATCAATGACTCAGAAGCTTGGATATGCTTTGGCTGGACAACGAATGAAATATATCTCTATAATAAAGATGGATTCCGACGGAATCGTCTTGTATTTAAACAACCTGTGGACGACATCGCCGTCGACAAAGATGGAAACCTGCTAGTCTCGACATTTACTGGCAGCGTGGTACGCCTGGTTGATAGAAAACTTCATATACGTGATTTCTTTCAATGTCCTTTGCGCTGCCGTGGGCTTGACGTGTCTGCTGCTGGTGAAATTATCGTCTGCGGCGTAGATATGTGTACTACAATACCGTCGCCAACGAAATGCACCATCTTTAAATTCACTGCGCGCGGAAACAAAACCGGACATCTTGACGGCGATAAAACCAAGAGAATTCCCGTACATCCTTACCGGGTTGCAGAAAACATCGACGGATCAATAGCTGTCTCTGACTGGATAAGTGATAAAGAAGGCCGTGTGGTGGTATTCTCTCACGACGGTAAAGTCCGTATGGTCTATTACGGAACAAACAACGAGAAACGCAGTTTTCTTCCGTATGGAATCTGTACGGATAAATACGGACATATAATCGTTGGTGACATTGTAAGTCAAGAAGTACATTTACTAGACATAAAAGGTCATTTCCTCTCCATCCTTATTACAAAAGAGCAACTGGACAATGAACGACCATACTCGCTTGCCGTTGATCACATGGGGACCCTGTGGGTAGGCAACGAGCGAGCGCAGATAAAAATCTTCAGATATTTACTTCATCAGTCTCATATTGTGTAAGCGCGTAAGTTGTCCTCTGTACAATCTTCCTTTTGACTCTAATGTCTGTTTCCTACCTTTTATTCTATGTAAAAATAAGAATGTCTTTTCTTTGGCGATTTGTTACGTTCTGTTTGGCAATGTTAGTTTTTAAACCTACAACAGTCAAACAAAGTTCTTTAGAGCATCGTTAGTAAGTAATATTTTTCAGCTTTAGGTTTTCACATAAAGCTAATTCAGGGAAACTTTTCACTAAGTTTGAAGCTTATTCAACGAACATAAAGGTCACTTACTGAAAACAGATAATGTAATCTACACAGATGAGAGGTTTAAAACACCTCAAACGCCTGTAAAAAGAAACTTTTTTGTTATAATAAAAAGATATATTTTAACACTACACTGTATGTGAATATCCGCAAACAACTCCAAATCCATTCATAGTTGAGTATTGATTGTAAACACTAAATTCAATAATGGATAACGAATTTAATCACCGACTTTATTTTTCAGCGGGCCATATATATCAAACATTGATAGCCAGTGGGACATGGGTCCAGACAGATCCCCTAGGGACTACGGCACGCCGCGATACATCGTGCCGTACCAGGAATATCCTGTCTCTACTGTGAACCACTGGAGGAAACAAGAACCCAGAAGACCTAAGGTGCGAATCTACAAAGATGTGCCAGACTACTGGAAATGGAAACATGACAACATTCCGTGATAATAAAATAATCTCCACTGTCGAAAAATTGTATTTCGAACTAGCTGACGTCATCAGACCAAAGGCGAAATAAGTTAATATTTGCTTTCTGTTATAAATTGGTTTTATTGCTTTACAACCGACAGTAGTTATGGAAAATTAGATTATTTATGTTGATCATAAAATCTCAGACGCTGAGATTGAGAAATTATTAATAATGACGGTAGTAGATCTAGTTTGTTGACACTGACGTCATGCGCACAAAATACGCGTAAAGAAAAGAGTAACTATTCCCCCTTGTAGGTGATGTCGTCTCAAGCACACTTTGTTAGAAAACATCCTCTAAAGTAAATTTATCAAGCATCATTGGGGGTATCTTTTGAATTTAACAAAAGTAACAAAAATGAAATACAGGCATTTGCCGACGATCTTTCTCTCTTGACAATGATGCCCAATTTGAGTGGTCACTCCATAATATAAGGTTCATGTTTAACGCTAGACGGAAGAGTGTGTTTGTGTACATTTTTATGATATTTTTCTTCGACTTGGATCTATTCTGTCTGACTTATTATGTTTTATTTAAAGCTACTCATATTCAGTTACCGATGAAAAAAATCTCCAAAAAAAACTTTTTAAAAACATATGGCTAGAATCACTAACACACAAAAAAATTTGCTTAGCGATTTGAGAAAATATGTTGAAGATGAAGGTGAGCTTTGTTTAACGACACTGTTACATTATGCCTATTTCAGATTTTCAAAAACGTTTGTAACGCTTTATAATTTGGGAGCGTATAATTTCAAAAATTCAGAAATACTCGAGTTGAATTTATACTGAAACTTTTTATTTGATGATTTGTTTTTTTCCCCACCATAATCTGAGAGCGAGCAGCTTTAACACTTGGAAAAAAAAGGTATTCACCAAGGACCTGTACCATATTCTCGAATTTTCTTAACTCTTTTCAATGATCTTTCCTTTTTTATGAATATATACTCAAGCTCGGATGTTTCTGACATCACCATATACTAAACAGTTTGAGAAAAATAAACTTCATAATTGTTTTAGAAATACCCAGGGCTGCTGGGTGGCTGGCAGTGGCTAGGTAGCCGTGACCGGCTACCTAGACCAAAAGGCTAGGTACCCGTACATATATTTCTTACGAGGAGCTACATAGAATCGGTATTTAATAATCATTCATTAAAGTATATAATGTGTAATGGTTTACTTGTTTATTAATATGAGACAAGGATTGCAGTAGTACCGACCCTGCCACTGCCTTCTTAAAGCAGTTAAATGCCCGAAATATTGACCGATATTGAATTTAAGTTTCCGTCTTACGCCGAAATTTATCAAAGTTTTACTTATACATCTGTATACAATTTTTTCTAAATATTCATAAAGTTAATAATTTCAGCTTTTATTTCATACCAGACATTTAAATATTCATCAAATAATAAAGAAAAAAGGTACGGCTGTATTTTCCAATACATTCTTATATACTTGTTATACAGGACGGCCGTATAATACACTTTTTTCCAAACTGAACAAGTTGCTCCGGATACAACAATTTAACATTCCAAACTTTTTAAATGTTAGAGAGAAATAATTTTTCACATTCACAAATTAATAAACATTACTCAAGTCAATGGTGTAACATAGCTTGGACTTAATTGATGAGTTAAATTTGTCATTCTTTATGACAGACCAAAATTTTCACACCTACCGCGAGTGACAAATGACAAGAGGAAAATAAACATTGATCAGTTACGGCGCATTAAAACGGGAAAAGATATTTCTAATCCACATTTTAAGGCTCAGATAAAAAACTCCTATATAAAACGCATGACGTGATAGTATAGTGGTGACGGGTCGTACCGATTATAGCCTGTTTAGAGGATGGTGGACCCAATAAGCACAATTACAAAGTATAGCGGTGATTCGCAACGAAATACCGCGGCGGCAATGTGTGATTCAAAGGATCTTAATATAACAGGTCACGTTTACAGGTGTATTGTACCAACAATGTAATGACTTGTGCAACATGTATTAAACTGTTTAAAATGAAAAGAAACAAACGTATGAAATATATGTACGGCTACCTAGCCTTTTGGTCTAGATAGCCAGATACGGCTACCTAGACCAAAAGACTAAGTAGCCGGTCACGGCTACCTAGCCACTGCCTTATCCCAACAGGTTAAAAAAGATCGACATTCTTATTCAATATTCATCACGTCACATACTTTCCTGATTCTGAAAATCATCAAGTAAAAGTAACAAGTTTTAAATTGATATTATGTTTATTATTTATCGGATGCAATAAAGTAATATAATATTATACATACTAGCAAAAAAAAACAACGGATATTCAATTATTTATTGTTTTCGTGCTGCATAATTCACTGTAGGTGTGTTTATTAGGTCCATATTGAGACATAATAAAATATAATGAATTCCAAAATTATACGTTTATTGCATAATAAAATCAGTAACATAACTATGTGTCCTAATAATCTTTTTTCTATATTTGTGATCATGTGACACGTGCATATCTGAATCATAAAACTTATTGACATACTAAATACAGGTCACAAAAAATAGGTAAGAAATCTAAAATTGAGTTGAAACACATTATTTATGATAAACAGTTTATGAGGGATATTCAATAAATTTTAAGACAAGCCTTTTAAAACTAGATGGGTGTTCAGTAGAACACTTGTGTCGCCCTTTACGCTTTGTCAGAATAACCAATAATTTGGTGACAAAATCTAAATACAAAAAGGGGCATAACTCTGTCAAATATGACCTTGACCAACAATATTTGGCAGCATCATGACGCTTATGTCATAAGCAATACAATTGAAAGTTTGATGAAGAAATCTTAAGGAATGGCAGTTATAGCCAACATTAAGTTTTCTTGACAAAATCTAAGTACAACAAGAGCTGTCTCAAGACAGCACGCTCGACTATTCGAAAGCTTGTTAGTAAAATGGTTTTTTTTGTCTAAGAACAGGTGTATTGTGTAATTGTCTATAACAATTAAGGTCAAAGATATGAAACTTGTTCAAAGACCTTTGTAAATGAACATTACGTGCAAAGCCTTACTCTGGATTATGTAAGCCAACTGGGGGGAGGAGGGGCCATAATTTCAAAGAAATACATCACCTTGTATATTTGATCATGAATAACTTTGTAACGTTTCAAAATTGATATGTATAAAATTAAAAAAGCACGACCACTGCATGCTGCATAATTATTCTATGACATTTCAAAAGTAAGCCATTTCGAGTATTTCTAATAATAGTCTGGTAAAAACTGTGACAGAATTCTAAGTTAAAAAGGGGCATAAATATGTCAAAAATCAAAAATATTGGTGAAGATGTTGATAGTAAACCTACATTTTAAGTTTCAAGTCAATACGTTTGATATTATTCAAGATATTTGACTTTATAAAAATCTGTAACTTAAAATTCTAAGTTTAAAAGGGGCATAAATCTAACAAAAATCAAAACAGAGTTATGGGGATTGTTTCCTCAGGTGAAGACGTTGATGGTGGACACATAATTTGAGTTTCAAGTCAATACCTTTGAAAGTATTCAAAATATTTGAATTTATAAAATCTTTTACCAAAAATTCTAAGTTAAAAAGGAGCATAAATCTGTCAAAAATCAAAACAGAGTTATGGGGATTGTTTCCTCTGGTGTAAATGTTGATGGTAGACATATATTTTGAGCTTCAAGTCAATACCTTTGATAGTATTCAAAATATTTGAATTTTACCAAAAATTTAACCAAAAATTCTAAGTTAAAAAGGGGCATAAATCTGTCAAAATTCAAAACAGAGTTATGGGGATTGTTTATCAGGTGTAGATGTTGATGGTAGACACATACTTTGAGTTTCAAGTCAATACCTTTGATAGTATTCAAGATATTTGAATTTATAAAAAACTTTAACCAAAAATTCTAAGTTAAAAAGGGGCATAAATCTGTCAAAAATCAAAACAGAGTTATGGGGATTGTTTCCTCAGGTGTAGATGTTGATGGTAAACATATAGTTTGAGTTTGAAGTCAATACCTTTGATAGTATTCAAGATATTTGACTTTATAAAAAACTTTAACCAACGCAGACGCCGACGCCGACACCAACGCCGACGCCGACGCTGGGGCGAGTGCAATAGCCTCCTTATTCTTCGAATAGTCGAGCTAAAAAGGGGCATAACTCTGTCAAATATGACCTTGACCTACAAAATTTGGCGGCATCACAACCCTTTTGACATAAGCAATACAATTTAAAAGTTTGATAAAAAAATCTTAAGAAATGGCAAAGTTATAGTAAAAATCTAAGTATAAAAAGGGGCATAACTCTGTCAAATATGACCTTGACCTACAAAATTTGGCAGCATCACGACCCTTATGTCATAAGCAATGCAACTTGAAAGTTAGATGAAATCTTAAGAAATGGCAAAGTTATAGCCAACGTTAAGTTTTCGTGACAAAATCCAAGTACAAAAAGGGGCATAACTCTGTCAAATATGACCTTGACCTACAAAATTTTGTCTTTTGTCATAAGCAATACAATTGTAAAGTTTGATGAAGAAATCTTAAGAAATGGCAAAGTTATAGCCAACGTTAAGTTTGTGTGACGGACGGACTGACGGACGGACAGAAAGACAAAGCGATCCCTATGTATCGCCTTTTCTCCGAAAGGGCGACACAAAAAGACTAAAGCTGTTTCAAGGCAATTTTTTTTATCAATCCTTCAAAATGTTGTCCCTTAAAATAAATGCACTTTTCCGTTGGAGATGTTTGATGTACTAGCCTCGCCACCAGGCTAGATGATAATCTATTTTATCAAAATTTCAAACAAAATACTTTCAGTCATTAATTGTAACACGGCTCGATCATCTTATATTTTGGGCCACAAAGGGAGTTAACTGAGTAAGGAATAGTAAATGTAAGGACTGAGTGCCAGTCTATAGATGTACCCATGATCTGAAAGCCACAGAATAGTCTGCCCTTTGAATATCTGCAGACACTGATACAGTGCTTCTGGTATTGTAGCGACCCCAAGCAGGCATCGTTCAGTAAAGGTAAGAGAAATAGGTCACCGACTTCGCAATCAGGCTAAATCAATTAGTAAATATTTCTCAATATCTCAGTATTCATAATTTAAACATCTGAAAATATCCACGGTTGAAAACCACTATACTGCAGGTAAGTGTAGATATGAAAATTGCATATAACATAGACCCTATTAAAATATAGTGCCATTTTTTTCTGTGTTTAAAGCCCACATTTTCTTTTGCTGGATGTTCCGTTGTTAAAAGTGTCTAATGCTAGGCATTTTCATCCATATTTCATGTGTGTATGACTTAATCTGAGGTGTCAGCTAGAACGAAAGTGAGTGGGATATTTTTGCTTGCCTACTCGCAGAGGTATGTTGTTTACAGCACACGTTCCAGTCAAGTGACCAGGACTTTCTTTTATCATGGTTAACTGTTTACATAAATCTGCTACAGTTTATGTTTGAATTGCCATGATGTAACACTATTAAATGGCTACTGGATTAACAAAGTTCCACAACTCTGACATAAATAGTGAATTCTCGAGTTGATTCAAATGATCAGCTGTAAGTCATGTATGTATTTGCCATAGACAGTACAGGCTCTGTCCATACAGTACCATACTGTACAACTTCCATAAACTATCAAAACATTGTAAGTTCATGTTCCAAACACTGTTTCAATATATGGATGACAAGGTTTTTATCTGCAATCAAAAACACTGCCAAAATGGTCACATTTAAGACAACAGTTATTAACAACTGTATCTGCAATTAAAAACATACTCACATCTTAGTACAAGTTTATTTTACCATAAATCAATATATTAAATGACAAAAGGATCTATGAGTATAAGATTATATAATATAAACTGCACTAAGTGTAATTATGAATATTATTGCACTTTAGTATCTTCATATGAAATTAAAAACTTATTTCTTTGTACAATTTCATGTACTAATTATAAATCATGATAAATGACAAAAGGGTTCTATAGGTAATATCTGGGTCCTGGTTATATTAGGACCCAGTTGATATATTGCACAATCAAAAATCAATCACTGTAAATAACAAATTAAACTACATGTAAATATGTATTAAAATATTGCACCTCATTGTTTGCATAGTATCACAGTTTCAATTACTGTAAAACTTAGTTCCTTTCCCTACCTAAACATGATTATACTGTATAATTATATAGTTATGAAAGAAATGTAAACAGTTTTCAACTGCCTGTTAAAATGACCAAAATATTGGAACGGGCGTTTAACTCCTAAAACAACAACAAACAGTTTTCCAGGGCTAACAGTAAAGTCTCAGCATAATTTTCAGTTGATGGAAAATCTTTGTGTTAGTTTTTATCATAGAAAATTGTTAAAATAAACATGTGAACCACCAAATTTTAAAGAAACGCTTAAACATATTGCACGTTTACATATCTAAAAGTGTCAGTTTGATTTATCAATGACCTAGTCACTAGTGTATATAAGTCAATTAAGAGATCTTGGGAACTGTTTGGATATATTTAGAAAACTTACAGATGTTGCATAGAATACCATTACTAAATAGATCTGTACATCATCTTAAAGAGTTG
Source organism: Saxidomus purpurata (assembly GCA_022818135.1). Classification (NCBI taxonomy): domain Eukaryota; kingdom Metazoa; phylum Mollusca; class Bivalvia; order Venerida; family Veneridae; genus Saxidomus; species Saxidomus purpurata. The sequence goes on from JAFMSR010000008.1 coordinate 29,330,666, forward strand.
TACAACGGTTCAAAGGCAACAAAATATGACAACAATAATCTTCAACTGCTACATACATACACACATACATATACAAATACATGTACCAGTGCAAATCTATAGTTTTTCCCTCATTAATATTGCACATTTCTATTTTGTATAACAATGTCTAAATAACAGCTGTAAAACATATGACATTACATGAGAAACATTTTCAAGATAGCATTAGAAACAAATATATAAACCTATGTTGAAACACAGTATGCATAATCCTTCACATGATATTGGAGTCAAATGTAAAGTCAGCAACATCTATGTCTGAAAATCATACATGTATATAAATCTATCCTGGAAAAATTAGTATTTTCTGAGACTAGACAAACTATTAAAGCAAACAATATTAACAAGGAAGTATTTTTGGCAAACATGATACATTAATATAATGCAGTGAGATGTAATATATCACATGTACATGTTTATATAAAAATATTGTCTATACATATCTGACCATTTTGATTTGGAATGTACTCAACTTTCGCAATGTCTATATCACAGTAATCCATATGTTTAAACACAAACAACTTTTTTTATCAAGGATTCAACACAATATGTTTGTGCTGTAGATATTTACAAAAAGTTTGCTAAAATGCTTTTTTTTAAAAGTTCTTGGCACAGTATAATTTCAAACTTAATACATAACAGAACATTGTTTCATATTTCAAAATATATTGAATTTTCAAAAAGATCAAAAGAAATGAAAGTAATTGCTTCACACAAAGAAAAATTTAAGAGGAGAAACCTAAAATGTTGGTAAGCTTGATTCTCCAAAAAGCTTAGTCAATCTTTGAATCTGCCGGACAGTGTCAATTATTGTCCTTCATCAAATTAAAATACATTTATCTAAATCATCCAGATCAAAATCTACATTGATCATGGTCTACATAGAACATAGTCCACATTTTTCATGGTCTACATACCAGAACAATAGTCTACATTTTTCATGGTCTACATAGAACATAGTCCACATTTTTCATGGTCTACTTAGATCATAGTCCACATTTTCATGGTCTACAATTGTCAAAACAGCAGAGATATTGATTTTTTCTTGAAGTTTAAGGTGTGTTTCTGAATCAACTGTATCTCTATTAGATGGGCAGTTTACTGGAAAGTATCAGTACTAGACCACTATTCTGTAGAAATATCAGCTAGGCAAAATGCTGAGTAGAAAGCTTAAGTATATCCTAGCTTCATCGTAGTAAAATATAACAAGTTCTTGATTAATGTTCCAGAAAGAATCATGGGTGGGTAGTATACAATTAGATCCACTCTAATATGCATCTGCTTCTTCAAAGTTCACTTCTACGGCAAATGTTTCTCTGAAGATTTTACGGGCAGCTTTCTTGTGTGGATTGTCTATCTCATCACGGGGCAGCTTCAACCTAGAAACACAATATGTATGTAGTCACAATATGTATGTAGTCACAATATATATGTAGTTGTTATTGACAGAAGACAGCTGTTTATCATTCATCTGTGTTCCTGTGCAGCTGCAGAAACCTATTCTCATAATAATATACCTTCTGACCAAGTTTCATAAAAATCAAACTACATGTATGGATGAAACCTGAAGAGCATTATTAAGTTATTTTCTACAATTTGATGCAGCGTTGCAGATTTTCGCCTGCCAATCATCAAATTTTATATAGATCTTTGTTCACATTCAACATACTTTTCTCATCAAGTTTTATGAAAATTAAATAGAAGACTTAACCTGTTAAGTATTTACAATGTTTTGCAATCATTTTATGTAGTTTCTAGGACCTCTGTCTAACATGGTCTTATTTCTAGTGACCTTGACCAGTTTACCTCAAAATTTATAAGGGCCATCTATTTTGTCATGACCAACCATCCTACCAAGTTTTAGGAACATAACCCAAATAATTCTCCAGTTATTGATCCGACATGGTTTGGTTTACTGACAGACATGTTCAAAGCAGTATACCACTCCATCTTTGATGGGGAGGCATAGAAATGTGACTATTAAGATGAGAAACCTTTTGCTATCATCTCATGTACTGTTGTTGGTTTTTGTCTGACATGGCCCAATTTATATTACGTAGACATTGCTTGCTACCAACTAATAAAACCTTCATAAAAAGAAAAAACGAAAATGTGTCCAAAAGAGTGTTCACAAGGTAATTTTACAATTTCTGATGTAGTTTAAAGGTTTGTGGTGCAATTTATCCAGATTAAATTAACAATTAAAACTACAATCTGACTAACTTTTTACAATTACCAAAGATACTACTTACTTGTTCTTCTCTATGAAGCTTGTGTGGAACCAAAAGTAGAACGCACAGTGGTCATAAATCTTTGGAAATTTCTGAAAATTAAAATTTAAACATTTTCTGGTTAAAACATTAAAAAATAATTTCAGAAACTGACATAGTACTAATGTAAACTTTGTTCCCATATACTAACCTATCGAAAACCTGAGTCTGGCTGTATAGGAAAGGACTTTGTGAACCTGTACTGTCACAGTGTATGACTGCTATCCAGACATTTTTCAACTGAATTTCGGCTTTGAATATTTGTTCACCATAAGCATCAACAATTTGAAAGAACATGGCCATTCAAGTTTCACTTGTTTTAAAAAAAAATACTTTGGCAAAATACTTTGAGGTAATATTCATCCAAAAGACTTAGACAATCATGTGATGGAACTTCTAATTTTGATAGTTCAGATGATTCTTGTCCTTGACTTATAAATGCACTAATTTTCCTGGTTCTAGTTCATTATACTGTAGGCATTTTATGAAAGTTTCTTTTCTGATTTATTCTTAACTGATGTGTTATTTCCTTCATCAAAATCTTTATACATGTATAACATATTAACCAGAATATTTTAGTAAATTTCATAATTGTTTGTGTTAATTAATATTTCAAAATGCTAATTAAACTTACAGTTTCAAATACACATTTTGAGTTTTGTCTTCAGGAATTTTTATAGTCATTTGATACATAGTCTTAAAACTTGCTCATGGAAATATTTCATAACCTTTTCTACAATGGACTTTGCGCCTTACTAATTCAACTTGGTCTAATGGGACCTCACTCTGTACAAGTAAAATTCCATTTCACTGTGGGTTCTGCAAGTTGGGTATTAACAAACAAGCCAAGGGAGCTTCTCCAGCAATACCTAGTAGTGTGAGCCCTACTGGCGCCCCTCTGTGCATGATTGTAAAACAAAAGTTTAAAAAATCTGGTAAATATCACAAAACTGTGTTACTGAATACTTGCAAATACTTGTACATTTTCGTACTTACACATGTTGAGAAGAATCGTACTTTGACATCATCAGCTAACACTGGCGCATTCTTCAGGGTGATTGTTATACAGTCATTATCCCTGTCATGTTGACACTGTATAGAAAATATAAACACATTTGACATAATACAGTCACACCTGTGAACCCAGACCACTGGCTGGAAGAAGTTAAAGCCATATTTAGTAAGAGGTGGTGTTTATTCACATGGTGTTTTTACTACATAGTGAATAGTCTACCTGCTGGTTTTAATTTGAAGGTTGTTATATTTTGCAATTCTGTGCAGTCCGATCATGATCTGCACTGTTCGCTATTCAGTCAGTAAATTTTCACTGAGCTCCCCTCTGAATAATCCATGGTACAGTCAACCCTGCCCTTGCGACCACCCAAGTTAAGCAACAACCTGACATATGTAACCACTTTATATCTCTCCCTTGTAATTTAAGATGATAGCAATTTATCCTGAGTTAAGAGACCACCTCTCTTGAGAGACCACAATTTCAGCTCCCTGTGTGGTTGCTTAAGACAGGTTTGACTTAACTGTCAAAATTGAAAGATGTACGTGTACATTTTAGAAACACAGCAGAGTAAGAATTAATGACCATGTAAATTAAGACACCTACAGAAGAAAACTTATGCTGCAAAGGGTTAACATGCATTTAGACAACTGACTGTCAAACTGTGCTCGCTGTTGCTACTTATAGATAGTTTACACTTAGCACAGCTTTCAGTCAGCCCTCCATTTGTTATGTTAAATGTACCTCACAGTTTATGGCCTGAGCAACACTGGCTTCATATATCAACAGCCCATCCACTCGCAGTTCTAAACTCAAGTCGCTGCCATCCCCATTCCCTACACCTGAAACAAGGAAATCGTTCATTCTATTTAGAATTTAACTGCAGTATGACAGAAGTTAAAATTTATCCTGGTATAACTCAACAAGAGGCCAAAAACGGTCAGTATCACACTACTTGACTAACTCGACTGTTCTGAGTAAGTTTTTGGCATATCTTTTGGAATGTTATTAAGGAAAAGCCAACAGAGGTCAATGTGACCTTGACCACGCCCCACTGACCCCAAAAACAGTTGGGATCATCTACTCAGTACGGCCAAATTATCCTATGAAGTTTGAGGACTGTTGGTGATATAGATCTCAGGATATTGAGCTCAAAGAAAATCAAAAGTTTGGGTCACTGTGACATTGACCCACTGACCCCAAAAGCAAAAGGGATCATCTACAGGTTACAGGCCACCTTCTAACGAAATTTCATGAAAGTCAAACAAAAATTATGACCTGTAGAGTGTTATCAAGGAAAATTTTACGGACAGACAGACGCACGAATGACAGACAAATCACCATGGCATAAGGTCTGCTGGACTTTGTCCAGTGGAGTTAATAAGAAACTAGAACAGCTTTTAGAAAAAAACATGTGTCTCCCCCATGTCCCTGTCCCTGCAAAAGGAAAGAATTCACCGGGCCAAAGTGACCCCAAACTATAATATGCACAATTAATCTTCATACTGATGCTTCCCTGAGAGTTTGATGTGACGAAATTCTAACAAAGGGTTTTGGAGTCTGAGTTGCAGACAAGTTAAGTTTAATTCCCACACAATTATACTGTGACACAGATATATGGCTAATACAGTCTGGCTCCAATCTTTGACCAGTAAATGGCATCTTGATAGATCTTGGGCTAAGGGGGTTAAGGTAAGGCTTTCATAATATTTAACTGGTTTATACAGAAAAACTTGGCTGAGCCAACAGCTCCTTTTACAAACTAAGCAATGTTTGCAGTTAATCCCCACCCCATGAGTTTACAATGAATAAACTCCCTTTTTTCATTGGAATTATCTGAAAAATAAATTTCAAACAATACATTACCTGCAATGCTGTCTATCTTAAACGAGGTTATTTTCAGTTCTTTTCTTGGAGGAAGTTCTCCATTATATAGTTTCTTCACTTTCTCAAAGTATCCAACAAAACGACTCTAGAAGCAAAATATAATGATCTGGAGCTAAAGCGAGCTAATTAATTATCTTTGAAAGAAGTTATATCCCTGAACTCAGTTACAGAGGATTACACATGGTTCAAGATTGAATTGCATATATTAAACTTTACTACAGAGATAGAGTATCACCAGCCATATTAGAATGGACACCTGCTGGGATTCAAAAATTCGACCTCCTGCTCTTAAGGTACCTGCCTAAACCACTTGACAAAGGGAGACAGTAGGTATTGATTCAAGCTTCTAACCACGTTTAATGAAATTCAAGTGGAAAATGTGACCCCAGAGTTTAAAATAAAGTTTTGCTGTAATTGAATGTTTGTTGCAGGTTTTATTCCCCAAGTCGTAGGAGACTTAAATGTACCTATGTTTTTTTTTTAAATCAAGCTCATTCAATTTGGATAAACAAGCTAGTCTGATATAGCCCATAACTGAACCTGACTCAGATCTTGTGGCCATATACACTGTGTCAATTTGATGAGATTTCTTCGGGAGTATCAATAACAGAGTGCAAACAAACTAGTTATGGAAGACGACACTGGCTAGGGACATCCTTCACTCCTAAGTGCCTAAACTTAAGTTAGAATGCAAATGAATATTACATGTATGATAAAATAAACTAACTTGGCTTGGTGTCTCTACACCCTGGAACTTATTCCCTACAGTCAGATCAGTTCTCCTGTCTCCAAAATAATCAAGAGAGCCCTGAAAAATTGAAACAAATTGTATTTTAAAACTGAATGTAACAGTAGACTAATTCAGTTACCATTGGTATATTAAAGGGAACATATACAATTCCAATCATCATATATTAACATTAAATTCTCTACAATTTGGTGCTGATATTTCCATTAACTTGAAGGAGTCTGAAATTAGAATAAATTTTCCCCGTATTTTGACCTGCAATACATTGTGCTCCAATACCACAATTTCTTTCATTTCAAGCCACATTAATTGGACCTGCAACAAAGACAACCTCACAAACACCGCTTTAGCTTCTTACAGAGAGTGGTCTTTGTTCACAGGTTTGACCGTACAATTCCAACCATGATATTTTAATATGTTAAATTCTTTACAAAATTCTGAAATTTGTCTGAAATTTGATTCCTTTTCCCCTTCTTTTTTTTTACCTGTAATACATTATTGTGTTCCATTAGCTCCTTTTTTTTCCATTTTAAGCCACATTCGTTGGACATGTATACAGTGAAACCTGCCTTAAGCAGCAAGCTGAGGGATGTCTCAAAAGTGGTCAAACATGTCTTGTACAAAGGGATGTCTAATCAGTGGCTGCTTATATTTGGTGGCTGCTATGTGTGAATTTTATATAAATAAGGCCAATTTTAAGATACATTCAGCATAGGTTGCTTAAGTCAAGTGGACATTTACAAGTGATCACTAGAACTAGGTTCAGCTGAACAGGGTAGATGCATATCTCCTTGATATGCCAATGTGATACAGTATTTACGATGTGGTTACTTTGGTATTCTGCTATCATTTCATTTGGGTACTTTACTGTCATTAAAGTTAAAAAACAGATACAACTAGAGCTATCACTAAATGTGATTAATACCCCCAAAAGGATTGCTTTATAAACTGAAGAAGTTCGTAGTAACATAATACCTGCAAACAAACTAAAAAGAGATATTTTCTTAGCAGTTCCTCTCAATTGCTTGACCATTGTATGAAGTTGTATTGAATTCCAACTTGTAGTTTTCGAAAAATGCTCCAGACAGGGAAAAGTAACAAAAGGCAATAACCCTGTAATTAGTAAAGATATAGTTATGGTTTCTGTGCACTGCACTCCCTCTCACTGTGCTTGACCATTGTATGAAGTTGTATTGAATTCCAACCAGAAGTTTTCAAGTTATGCTCCGGACAAGGAAAGTAACAAAGGGTTACTCTTAATGAGTCCAGATGGAGTTATGGTCCTGTGACCTGGACTTCCTCTAAACTGTACCTGACCATTGTATGAGGCATTGTACTTAATTCCAACTAGTGGTTTTCAAGTTATGCATCGGACAAGGAAAAGTAACAAAGGGCAATTATCAGTAAATACTCAAGATAGAGTTATAGTTCTTGTACAATGAATTTACTCTAGTGTCTTGATCATTGTATGACGTTGTATTGAATTCCAACTAGTAGATTTCAAGTTACCTGGACCAGGAAAAGTAACAAAGGGCAATCCTGTAATTAGTCAAGATGGTTATAGTCTTGTGACTGCAATTCCTCTCAATGTCTTGACCATTGTATGAAGTTTATTGAATTCCAACCAGTAGTTTTCAAGTTATGCCTGGACAAGGAAAACTAACAAAGGGCAATAACTCATAAATACTCAAGATAAGTTATAGTTCTTGTACACTGCACTTCCTCTGAGTGTGCTTGATCATTGTAGGAAATGTAGAATTCCAACTAGTAGAATTCAAGTTATGCTCCGGACAAGGAAAAGTAACAAAGGGCAATACTCTGTAATTATCAAGTGGAGTTATGGTTCTTGTGCAATGCACTTCCTCTCAATTCTTGACCATTGTATGAAGTTGTATTGAATTCCAATAGTAGTTTTCAAGTTACTCCGGACAAGAAAAAGGAACAAAGGGCAATAACTCTGTAATTAGTCAAGATGGAGTTATAGTTCTTGTGCACTGCACTTCCCTAATGTGCTTGACCATTGTATGAAGTTGTATTGAGTTCCAACTAGTAGTTTTCAAGTTATGCTCTGACAAGGAAAATGCAACGGACGCCGACCGACCGACCGACCAACCGACCGACCGACCAACCACCGGGTGACTCCTATATACCCCCCTAAACTTCGTTTTGGGGGTATAATAAGGGTACTGAACCAGTTCAGCCAGCTCTTTGCACAGGCTGCTCTGGATAGATTCTTGTCCTATAGTACTATTATCCGCCTATACTAGATTACCTTAGCATCTTCAAAAATACCACACTCGACCATCCATACACAAATGATTGTACCAGTACGTCCTTTTCCTCCCTTACAGTGTATAGCAATCACATTACGTTTATCTTCCGCCATAAACTCTCGAGCATTCTTACAGAACCATATAATGTCCCTGAAACAGTCCGAACTATAAATTAGCCTTGATATATGAGAACCAATGTTTGTAGTTCTGGATTGGCTGAATGGTGTTTGTAGTTCTGGATTGGCTGAATGGTGTTTGTAGTTCTGGATTGGCTGAATGGTGTTTGTAGTTCTGGATTGGCTGAATGGTGTTTGTAGTTCTGGATTGGCTGAATGGTGTTTATAGTTCTGACTTGGCTGAATGGTGTTTGTAGTTTTGGATTGGCTGAATGGTGTTTGAAGTTCTGGATTGGCTGAATGGTGTTTGTAGTTCTGAATTGGCTGAATGGTGTTTATAGTTCTGACTTGGCTGAATGGTGTTTGTAGTTCTGGATTGGCTGAATGGTGTTTGTAGTTCTGGATTGGCTGAATGGTGTTTATAGTTCTGAATTGGCTGAATGGATAGGATGACGGAAGACAAATGGAGGACTTGTAGATTTTCATTTAGATTGTAAACACAAATGGTTATGATTGCTAAATAAATGTAGTGTACAAAGTGTAAACAATACGAAATATTGCAAGTTTTGTTACATCAGGGGCAATAACTCAAGAAGCATTGGTCCGATCTGGCACATAATCATCGGAGAACTTGTGGTCAAACACATTTGGTTCTGATTGCTCAAGAAATCAACTGTACTGAGTGTAAACAAGGTGAAATATTGCCCTTTTATTACATCAGGGGCAATAACTCTGGAAGTACTGCTCGACCTTGCCCATAATCAATCTCATCCGAGAACTTGTGGCCATACACATTATATCCAAGATTGAAAAAGATTGCTTCAGCATTGCAGATGATAGAGTGTAAACAAACTAAATGTGAACGAACGGACAAATGGACGGACATCAAACGATCCTAAAAGCTCACATGAGCACAAAGTGAGGTGAGCTAAAAAGCTCTATGCAGTGTAAATGAAGTACTTTAACTGAATTAACATCTAAATAGAATAAAAACAACAGTTGTAGTTACATCTTACAAATAACTTTAACTTACTTGATCGTTGGTACGTTATGATCATCAATAAATATTCTCTCTACTTGGTTATGGAACAAGGTCTCATCATAATCCCTTTCACCTGAAATTTTATGGAATGTTACTTTGTCTGTCTGAATGTCAACTTGTAAGTTTCTGTGCAAATGTTCAGGTATTTTTCAACATATAAAGTTCCAAGAAATTACTTTGACTTGGACCGGTGATGCTTAGAAAGACGCCATGCAGATCTAGAAATGAAAAAAAACCAACAAAGTCTGAACAAGGATGAGGGTCTTCAAAGCCTGTATGTACATTGGTGATATAAATATCCAGTAGCTTTCTGATAATGAAGCTCATAGTACCTGGTGAAAAGTTCTATATTCGCTTTCTGTATGCTTAAAATAGATTGTGACAAATGAATGGTTCAATTAATTATTTTAACAAGAAGAGCTATCACTATAAAGTGACATACGCCCCCACAGGGCAGCTTTGATCATGCAGGGGCACAAAAAGAAATGTAGGAGCATGCATGCGACGTAATCTTTGTACTTCCTACCTAGTCTACTTCAGTTCTCCACAAGTATGTGACAACTTCACACTTGAAACAACAATAATTTACAAATCATATTGTGAAATGATTTCTCAAACAATTTGCCAAAAACATATCTGACAACAATTATTTAACAATTGTTTAGTTGGTTTCACCAATCACTTCATAACTCAACAGTAAATCTTTATCAATGAAGTTTGATGAAAACGTCAAATTCTTAATAAAAATTATGAAAAGAGAAGAAGAGAAATAAGAGGTAAGTGAAGCATGTAAGATCTTGTCAGAAAGTAGTGTGTACCGACGAGGAGACAGTACTTACTGCATAGGTTATAAATCCTGTAATGGTCCTTGTGTTTGGTCTCAAAGAACCTTGCAACTTCCTGCAGTTATAAAGAGAGAAACATTAAAATGTTAAAATGTGCTTGTATAGCTGAAGTGAACCCCGAGTCTCATTGTCTCTGACAGGAAATGTGGTTTTAATCGTTTTATTTGTAACACAACATACTGCATAAGGTAGGAATATCTAATTTTCTGATTATTCATGGTTATACTCTTTCCTCAAATTTATGCTTAGCCCTATAAGTTATACATGTATTTTGGCATATACTAATTCAGTTGCTTCCAGAATTCAAAATTTAATACATCTACAACCCAGCCAGACAATAATTGACAATTCTGCCAAATAATTAGGCTAAGCTAACACAGTTACATAATACAGTAGCCATATTGTCTGTATTTCACCTATTTACATATGGGCAGTTTACATAACCATCATTCCCAGGGAAGGAAAAGACAGCTCTTGCATTGAATTTCATTCTCAATAACACAGACACATTCACAGTAGATAAAGAATACATACATGTACTGGGTTTCTATACACTGCCATAAGTCCTTTGGATGGAAATGACATGGCTATTACCCTCTCTGGAAATAAACAATACACGTACAGTTAGAACTTTTCATGTCTTTGTTAAAGTCCCATTAGCACTTTGGATGAATAATAACATGTAGCTCTTCTATTACATGTACCAATAAAGACATCTTACCAACAGAATTGACCATCACTTGTTCCAAAAGCATTCCTGTGGTCAATTTTTAAAGCAAGAGTACCAGTACATGCATAAATATTGTGCAGTACTGTTTTCAATGATAATTTGCAAAAAATATCAAATGTTGTCTGACAACGCTCTTTCGTGAAGAACCGAAAAAAATATAAGAAGAAGTGTATAGTATATGTCAACATTGTTTTAGACGAAATAGAACACATTTCTATCATAATGAAATTGTAATAACCATTAATTATAATTTATCATCTATTTAAGAGTATCTAATGTGCTCATGGGACTTTAATTAAATCAGTAATCTTACAGTGGCAGATTGATATACTTCAGAGAGTATCCAGTGCAATACAATCATACCTGTTTGACTTGCAGCTTTTTTTGTTGACATATTTTGAGACAGAAAACCTCTTATAATAAATTCTTTAAATGCACAAATAGTTGTATAATTACCGGTATTTATTTGACTCAATCTGTGCCCTTATTGTCATGGGACAGTTTGCCCATGGTACACTTCCACAATTTACTTAGCTATTACTCAGCTACTCTTTCACTGTATACTACGGACACGCCAGTTTATGCCCTTAGAATTTCCGTTTACCAGTGTTCCTACTTTCGGAATTTGCCACAAGTTATCAGAGACGTACTTGGTACTAATAGAGAAACTTTGAAATTTGACAGGGCAGTTTTTGCCTAAAGATGATGAGAAATGACCAGTGATAGATGTAAGATAAAATTAAATGAAGTGGAGAGTTCAGCATCCGGCAGGGTTTGAACCCACGACTTCCGCTCTTTCGCAGAGTGCACTTACCACTGAGCTAAAGAGACTCAAACATCTTAAAGCATGTATGTAAACAGTCAACATTTAGGTGAAAATGCACTGGAACAACTAGAAAATGAGTTGAGATAAGATGGAATTTAATTTAACAGTATTTAAAAAAGCAAGAGACCACTGTAAAACCTTGCAAACAGATCTCTGGAAGCGTACCTGTAATGTAACAGAGGTCCAGGTCAAATCCATCTCTCTGGTACCTCCTCTTATTCTGGGAGACAACTCGTCTTGTTGCCGTGGAAACATGGCGTCTTTCTTTAACCATGAAGTAAACAATCCTGATTATTCTAACGATTCGAAAAACACGACCAATCACCATCAATCTAGAAGAAATACAAAACAATGTTAAATCTTGCACCTGTAATATTACAATTTATTACAATTTATCAAAAATAATTATAAAATTACAGCTATAACTTCTATAAAGTGACACTGTGACAGTTGTAGGGCTTTCGTCTCAGGATCTCAGACTCAAGCCCCACTAACGCCATGGCAGTAGTGTCTGTAGGCAAGACACAATTAAAAACTTGTTCTATCTAAAGTACATGCACAGGTATTGTCATTTGCCAGATTTGTTACAACAAAACTTTTCATATGATATAGAGTGAAAAATTGACCGTATATTGCTTTATGAGTGTACTTCAAAATCCCCCCTTGGTCGAAATCCCTTTGGTCCAAAAATGGCATAGTAGTCATAATTCCCTCAATGGATTTTACAAGTGGAAAAGCATTATATTGAATGAAAAAAAAATTACTGAATGTTTTATTTGTCTCTAGTTTTACTTTACTATGGCAAATGATTGAAAAAAAAATTTGAAATAACAATGTAAAATCCATTGAGGGGAATATGACTAATATGCCATTTTTTGGATTAAGGGGATTTCGACCAACGAGATTTTCAGTGTCTCCCATTGCTTTACATGTCACGCCTTAGGGTTCTGTGAAATGTCTTCTAAAAAAGTATGCCTTTTATAACAAGTCCTTTTATTGCAGAATTTATAATTTGGTGATTTTTTTTCAATCAAGTTATTTTTTTCAAGTAATATCTCTGCTACTCTCTGATGAGTAAGAAATACAATGAAAGAAAACTTATATAAAAGTGATGTTTTGATATGTTAAACAGCTTTGGCTGATTCACAATAATTGTAAAAAAAATTCTGTTTTTGTGCAGCATGCCTCCTTTATTCTTAGTTACAGAACTTACTTTGCATAGTCCGTTCCTTCAGCAGATGTACATTTACTCTTATTAGAGATGAAGATGAACGCCATATCCAGTAAAAATGATGCAAAAACTACTATCATGTCTACTAAATCGATCCAGTTGTAGAAAAATCGTCGTCTGAAATTACATTTAAATATAATAAGTGTTTTAGTTAAAAAAAGAGCTATCACTAAATTGATTAATACCCCATAAGACTGCTTTATAAACTAGGAGTTTGCATTCAAATACCGTGACAAACAAACTAAAGAATATTTTCTTGGCAATAACTCTGTAATTTGTCAAGATAAGAGTTATGGTTCTTTACAGACCCTCTCTCAATGACCATTGTATTAAGTTGCAGTGAATTGCAACCAATATTTTAAATTAGTCCGGACAAGTAAAAGTAACAAATGGATTAACATCTGAAATGAGTCAAGATAGAGTTTATTATTCATTTGCAGGCACTTCCACTCATTGGGGCTTGACCATTGTATGAAGCTGTATTGAATTAACCAGTATTTTCAAAAAATGCTCTGGACAAGGAAAAGTAACAAAGGCAATAACTCTTTAATGAGTCAAAGATGAGAGTTAAAGTTCCTATGACTACTTCCTTGATTGTGCTTGATCATTGAATGAAATTGTTTTGAATTCCAACGTAGATTTCCAGTTATGCTCCGGACAAGGAAAACTAACAAAGGGCAATAACTCTGTAATTAGTCAAGATGGGTTATAGTAATTGTACGCACTCCCCAATGTACTTGACCATTGTAGAAGTTGTATTGAATATCAACAAGTAGTTTTCAGTTTGCTCCGACAAGGAAAATGCAACAGACCGCCCCCTTGGGGACCACCACTGGTTTTATATACCCCCTAAACTCTTTCGGGGATTAAAATAACATAAAATATAACCATATTATGCTACAGATTTGCTTTCTCATACAGTGACAATCAAATCACATAACTTTTGACTATTATTGATAAGCAAATATTTACAGACAACATTTTTATAGAAATTGATTTTAAAAGTACTATTAAGGCCTTCACATGGATTATCATCTGATAAACCACAGTTTAGTGTTCAGATGTGAAGGTATTCAACCATAGGGGCATTCAATGCAGTTTTTAAATATCCATGTATATGCATCTGAACATTTTCATTTTAAAATCTTTATCAGACCAAAGGTGAGATTAATGGATGCACACTTACTTAAAAGGTCTTACAGCATAACTAAGTAGGTGAAAAAGAAACAATAATGTTCATTTTGTACATGTACTCACTCCATATAGAAGATCCTGAGACATATTTCCAGAACGAAGTAGGAAATGATGATGTGGGATATTATCTCTAATGAACTGTTGGCATCACAAGCTAAGTTTGCCAAATCTATAGTGACAAGTGTAAAATCCAACAAGATCAGTAATACTGTTGTTATCCTAAACCCCATATGCTCAACAATACGCTGTACCTGCTGCTGTAGATACCTGCAATAGTTAAATGTTTCCAATAACTCTTTAAGCTAAGATGTTAAATATTAAGTAATAACAGTAAGAGAAATCCTAATCTCATCTATTTTCTGGGGGTCGGGGGGTGGGGGGAAGCTCTTGACCTCTGAAATCATTAGTGACTACAAGTCAGTGACCAGGACATTTTTTCCAAGTTTGCGGAAAGCACCCTAGCCCCTCAATTTGGGGAAAATATAAGTGATTATAAGATGAAGGGGACACTCTAATCCTGGTGTAAAGTCACAGTTTGGGGAAAACTGCATGATTTTAAAGAAATTTTAGTTGGGAAGACACCCTATAATGGCCTCTGATATAGAGGGTAAAAATGCCTTGGTGACCTTAACAACTAAACCACAGAGAATGGTTGTTCCTTTGTCTACAGCATGACAAGTGTATACTGATTGTTCTTAAATTTGATCTTGTTCCTTAATTGGTATCTCAGTAGATGCTCTACAAATAACTAAGAACTCAACATAATGAAAAGACATTTTCAATGTTTTGAATTTCCATGCTCAAGTTTTTGATTGATACATTTAGCATGTTTAGTAAACTGTTGACATCTTGGCAAAATTAATAGCAATAAAATTAAAATAAACAAAATATATGATGAATTTGAAAATGTTTTTACTTTTTTAACATGTTAACCTTTACTCAGCTGACAGCAACTGGTTGCGCAACTGGTTGTGACCAATGCACAAAATGATCAGCCTGCATATCCCAGTCTATACTGTTTGTTAATCTGTCAGTAAATCATTATGAGTGTCCCTCTTGAAAAATCAGAAATATTATTCTACATTGGAAAATGAATAAGTTCAGTTTCTTTATATGGTAGTAAAAATATAGTTTTGCCAAAACAGTCTTTATAAATTATGATGTGTTGTTCTATGAAAGATTGTTTTGAATGTTTTCTCTAAAATAAAATCTTACTCCATGCCAGTTTTGGGAAGTTCCTTACTTCCAGGATCTTCGACATAATTTAGGTCAGAATTATTTTCAATGTCATAGATCTTCAGACTGGATGCTCCAGGCTTTTCATCTACTTGAATCTGTCCATCATCAATACTGCCTTTAGCAGAAGTTGACACAGTTTCTGAAGGGGCTAACTCTGCTGAGCTCTGTCTCTGGATACTGCCCTCAGCATCTCCTTCCCCAAATTTTTCATAATCCATGTTGTTTTGATATATAATCTGCAGTGTACATAGTAATTGTAAATTTCTAAGCACTATATTACTAGGGTTGAATTGCTAGTTTGTTCATTACTTTGAACGTTTTATGATACTTTAAGAAGTGAGAAGAATTCTCTTTTGATAAAGTAAATTTACAACGATTTTACTTCTTGTTCCTAGTATCAATATCTGTGTAAAATAAAGCAAACAAAATTTTCAATGTTTGATCCATGTGGACATATTGCCCATCATACGTGTCATTCTCCCAGGATTTGCCAGGATATCCTGGTGTTGAGACCCTAACACTGGAGCTGCGACCAAAAACATCAAAAACTCTCTGTGGATTAAAATGTTGTCATAAAAGAAAAGAAGAACTCATAAAATATCAACCCATGTCCCATTTGCAATACCGGTATACACAGACAATACCCTGACACATGATACCTATAATTGGTTAGTTAAGGGAGGAATTTTTAGTACACTTGTTTGCTAGCTAGCTAGTGCTATACACCAGTTGCTTTGGTGACAAAACTGATGTGTGCTATTTATTACTTTCATCTGACATGTCTGCGAGGATGATTAGTGGCTGATTTGTAAACAGATCAAACAGCAGTGATTGGTTGATAATTAACAGGCAAATACGCTACTTTTCAAGTCAGTACTCTGCAAACATGCAGCTAGTTAATTTAAAGCATCATTAATCCAATTAACATGATTTAGAACTTTGCTGTTTTTTGTGACAGTGCCATAACAAATTCATACATCCATTGTCTGGGGTCTATATTCATACAGGTGAAAGCTCAAAGGATGCAAAGCCCCCTAAAGGCGAAGCCCGAACATAGGTAAACATATGTACGAGTATTTAATTGAATACTGAAAGCAATAAATTAAGTGATTTAACCCTATCTACCCATGCGACATTGGAAAGTGTCAACTCCTTGACAATACAATAACATACTTACAACGCTGCACCGTCTTTAAACTTCTGCTGCAAATTTTGTTCACAAAGTGACGTCATTTATCAAAAGAAATTTTGACGTCATTAAATGTTATCCTTTTTTTAAAAAATATGCAACACTATTCCGTTTAATGCAGGTTTGTACTTTCAAATGTAAAGAGATCCTATTTATACACATTGTTAAAGTTTGATGCTCTTTCTTGTGACACCATAAAAAGCACCCTTTTTTAACAATCTACCTTTGATTCATAGCTCTATGGATATTTGGTACCAATAATTTTTCGTAACCTGAACCGTATTTGCGTCCACTGATAATTTGTACCATTTCTAAAAATGGAATTCCTGTTATACTTTTGCCCGATATACTTACCTGTATTGCCTATTTTCATATTAAATTACACTCGATCCCACAACTATGTGGTATTCAATTATTTGTAAACTTTGAATTCTCAGTGTTGGTGACCGCTTTAAAACAGGCAATTCATGACTTAAAATTTTATCAGCTGTCAAACTGTGTATTGTTGATAATTGCGATGATTTGCCACCTGTTTCCTCAAAATTTTGTTCGTATCATGGAATTGTAGTTGGATTTTTAGCTTTCGGAGTCCGAAGAATGAAAGACAACAGTCGCATCCTCCCGGAGGATGCCGACTTAGTGCTTTAGTTTAATAAAGAATCTCCACCAGCTAGTCATAAAATATAAATACTTTGTCTGTACACTGAAGCCCTACACAGAGTAGCCAACTGTGATTATGACTCGGTAAGAACAGTTGAATGCTAAAATGTTTGAAAATGGGCGTCAATCACAACGGTGGGAGTGTCTCCAACAAACATTTCAATCCTATGTCAAATTACCACAGATTTCATGGATGCAACAATATCGCCGTAACTTACAGTTTACGCAAATGATTCTTCTGTTATCGCCAATGCTTGTCATTTCTTTAAAACCCTATAAATCAAATAATTCATTTGTAAAATTACAATTGTCTGCAAATTTTTAGTCATGGGCAATAAAAGCTTTCTTTTGATTAGTCTAATCGTTTAAGATTGTCCAATCAAATATAGTTTAACAAGTTGGATTCTCAAAATCACAGTGTGTTTTTCTTATAGACACCAAATAATCAGTTTTCGCGGATTTTGAAAGTTTGCATTTTTTTTCAAAATTCAACAGTTTTTTGTCATTTCTTCTTTTGAATAGGTCAAATGGTATTGATAAATAATGGACGAGATATTGAAGGAAGTGGAGACGCTGGATATAAAGACGTTACGAGGGAAACTTTTGGAGAATGGAGTCAAAGTCGGTCCGATTGCACCAAGCAGCATTTCCTTGTTTCAAAAGCGACTTGCTAAAGAACTTTTCCGGAAGCGAGGCGGAGTCATAGAAGAGCAGTCAAATGAAGAAACAACAACGGTGAAGGAAATTGTCGTAGCCAAGAGAGAAAATTCTAGTTCTAATGTAACTGGTGTATACTATGCTGTGTGTCTACCAGAACACATTGAACAAGATGATTCTGGTATTATTTTGAATTTTTTATTTGACAGAAAACAAAACTGGTCAACAGAATTTCAGATAGGCTGCATATTTGTGATATTTACCCAATTTAAGGATCTGAAAACCCAATTGAATTCATATCATATTGTCCCCGCATGCGCCGGGAAAAAGACTAACATTTTCTTCTTCCAGCTGAAAATATTTCGAAACAACTGTTTGTATCCAAAGTATAGACATAATTGTTAACTTAAACATTACTAAGTATCACTAGAGTGATTTTCCAACTCATCAATAGTAATTAATGGTTAAACAGGCCAGTATATCGTCGTTGCTATTTTTTTCACTGTACCGGATAATTTGACCCTTACACCGGTTGTTTGTTTACGTTTCCTTCAACATCCGGTTACCAAATAGCGTTATGTTTTTGGGTATTTATGTAAGTTTTACATTCCTATCAGTCCTTTTAGTGATAGTTAGGCCACCTAGGGCGCCTGATATGGCTCATCCTAGACCCAACACAAGACCGAACCTTTTCACACCCACTAAATCGTCACAACTCTGTTCGTTATTTGTCAAACTCAAACATTCCTATAAATTAAATTTACCAGTATCCACAAAATGTTCAAAATCGCTAATGTATTTATCAATCCTCGCAGGATCCTCAATTTCAGCAGACATTGAATTAAATCCAGGTCCGTCTCCCAACTTTCCATGTGGAAGCTGTGGTCTCAACGTCAGTGATAATGACCATGCCCTTGAATGCGACGAATGTCAAAGGTGGCACCACATTGCATGTCAAGGCGTAGGGGATAACTCATACAGTAGGCTACTAGGCTTAGACACCTCGTTCTCTTGGCTCTGCTCCCATTGCAATTCGATAAATATTTCAAATCTCTCAAGCCCTTGCAACTCATCTACAAGACATCATAACATTTACTCATTTCTCCCTAATGATAGCTTTGCATCAGGTCCCTCCAGGTCAACTCCTAAACCTAAAAGTAATCCTCCCCCTCCACACGCTAATTTCAAGGTCATGTATCTGAACTGTCAGTCCATCGTTAACAAAAAACATGAATTTTATGTCCTACTTGACTCTCACAACCCAGATATTGTCATAGGAACTGAGTCCTGGCTTACCAAAGACCACCTCACAAGTGAAATATTCCCATCGAATTTAGGTTACACCCCTTTTCGCAAAGAAAGGCTTACAGGTAAAGGAGGTGGCGTTTTCATTCTGGTTAAAAATAAATATATCTCATCTGTGCAGCAACATCTTAATACCCAATGTGAACTATTATGGGTCAAAATAAACATGAACAATACTAAGCCCTTGTATGTTGCTGCCTACTACAGACCCAAGGAGACTGATCTCATGAGTCTCATTGAGTTTGAAAGGTCACTGGATCTAACCAGACCCCTTGAAGGCACCAAATGGATCTTTGGTGACTTTAACACCCCCAACCTCACCTGGGCTCGACCATATACCTTCAATGAAATCTAATACCACAAACACCCAGTCTTATAATAAGTTTCGAAATCCTTGATGACTATGATCTCACACAAATGGTTAATTCCCCCACACGTAATGAAAATGTCTTGGACTTATTTCTCACAACAAACCCAACTCTAGTAAGCACAGTATCTGTCCAAGCTGGTATTTCAGACCATAACATAGTCATCTCTTAAGCTCGAATCAAACCCTTCATAAATAAACAAACCCCTAGGGACATTCCATTATTTAGAAAAGCTAGATGGGATTATTTCAAACAATTTATCAGTAACTCCAAGGTAAACACACTGAAAGATTCAGAGGTTATTCCAGTTGAAGACCTCTGGATCAGGTTTAAACTCTTAATTCAAGAAGGCATTTCAAAGTTTGTCCCAATTAAAAAACTAGGAAATAAGAAAAGTCTCCCATGGATTACACAAGATATAAAAAGATTGATAAGAAAAAAGGGACAAACTCTACCAAAAGGTTTAACTACACAAGGGTCAAAATCAGTACATCGGCAAATTCAGAACTGTTAAACACCTCATCCAGCAAAAAATTAAGAAAGCACGACGAAACATATATTGAAAACATACTAGATATTCAACATTCAGAAAAACACAAACACTAATAAATTCAATACCAAGCGCCTCTACTCACTTATAAAAAATGCCAGACAAGATAACCAAGGTATTGCACTGCTAAAAGATCAGACAAATGGTAAAATCACCTCAGAAAATCTTGGTCAAGCAAATATTCTGAATAAACAATTCCAGTCTGTTTTTTTCAGGTGTTTCTCCCTTGTCTCTGTCCCAGCTTTGCAGGACTTCCCTAGGAAAAAGGAAATACCCTACAATGCCCAACATTGAAATTGACCCCAATGGCGTCCTGAAATTACTCCAAAACCTGAAAGTGGATAAGGCTGCTGGCCCAGATATGATTAAGCCCATTGTCTTGAAGGAGCTCCGCCATGAGATCCTTGACATAGTATCACTAATCTTTAAAAGATCCCTTAACACTGGTCAACTCCCATCCGATTGGACGAAGGCAAATGTCGCTCCACTATTCAAAAAGGGTGATACTAGTGACCCTGCTAACTACAAACCCATATCGCTAACTTGTATTCTATGTAAACTCCTAGAACACATAATTGCTTCTAGCCTATCCACACATCTCTCAAAACACAACATACTTTATGAGCTGCAACATGGGTTCAGTGAAAGACGGTCCTGTGAGACTCAGCTCATTGAGCTAGTTGATGAAATATCCAAAAACCTTTCCTCAGGTAAACAGACCGACCTTGTCCTACTTGATTTTAGTAAAGCCTTCGACAAAGTCAACCATCTCAAATTATTACTCAAACTCCAAGAGCATGGTGTCTCCAGTCAAACTGTGTCTTGGATCCGGTCCTTTTAATAGGTAGATCTCAGTCAGTAGTGGTTAACGGTTGCACGTCTGATCAAGTCCCTGTTACATCTGGGGTCCCCAGGGCTCTGTCCTAGGACCTCTGTTGTTCCTACTCTATATAAATGATCTCCCTGACACTGTTACCTCCCAGGTGCGGCTTTTTGCTGATGATACTGCCGTCTACCTTGCAGTTCTTGCCTTTCTGATTGTCAAAGGTTACAAAAGATCTCTCTAAGCTAGAAACGTGGGAAAAACTGTGGGACATGGAATTTAACCCTAGTAAATGCCAGGTCCTCCATATCACAGGTAGTAGAAAACCTATCCAGTTCCCATATAAGCTTCATGGTCAAACACTCTCACCAGCTAAGGATGCAAAATACCTTGGTGTAGACATCAGCCAAGATCTCAGCTGGAATACACACATCTCAAGAATAACAACAAATGCAAACAGAACACTAGGCTTTCTCAAACGTAACATCAAAACAAAACATGAAAATATCAAACCACTCTCTTACAAAACATTAGTCAGACCACAGCTAGAGTATGCATCATCTGTATGGTCACCACACACCCAGGTTAATATTCACAAGCTGGAGATGGTCCAGCGACGCACAATCAGATGGGTAAAAAATGATTATTCCAGAGATACCAGTGTGACAGACCTGCAGAACACCCTTGGATGGAGCACCCTTGAGAACAGGCGTCAAGCCTCCAAATTAGTTACGTTTTACAAAAATATACTACAATCTTGTAGCAATCTCCCTGCCCAGTTACCTAGAAGTCCCAAACAGGTTAACAAGACACATGCATCCCCTTAGTCTCGCCAAACCCATGCAAATTCGGACTTCTTTAAGTACTCTTTTTTCCCCCATACCACAGTCTTGTGGAATAGATTACCCACGCATATTGCGATCCTGCCTGTCTTAATCATTCAAGCAGGCAGGGCCCAAATCAATTATTAATCATACATTATACAACAGTTGTTTTTAACCCTTTTACTCTTTTACTATTTTTAACATTATTAACCGTCTTGTTTCTCTTGACTGTGGGAGATATCTTGCAGTAGTTTTATCTTTTATTAACACCCGGCGTGCACCCTGCCCATAATACTCGTGAGAGGTGTGAGGCAGTATAAGAAGATAGATAGATAGATAGATTGTTTTTGATGGGTTTTTTCTGAGGTTTGACAACAATAAAATATCATAATAAAAAAACAAGTACAATCTTTGAGCCAAATGAATTAGGCTTATGTCTCTATATATATGCAAATAAAACTTTCCTTAGCCAATACCGACCAAAAGACGTTTGCATATTGGGGAGGAGATTCTAGAATGGGTACAATTATTTGATGGTTGATCCTATTCCTAAACTAGGTATACGATTACGGAAAGTAGGTTTATACGCCTATGTTTTGGTTTTTTTTTGGGGGGGGGTTTGGTTTTTTTTTTTTTTTTTTTTTTTTTTTTTTTTTTTTTTTTTTTTTTTTTTTTTTTTTTTTTTTTTTTTTTTTTTTTTTTTTTTTTTTTTTTTTTTTTTTTTTTTTTTTTTTTTTTTTTTTTTTTAAAAAAAAATTTTTTTTTTTTTTTTTTTTTTTTTTTTTTTTTTTTTTTTTTTTTTTTGGGGGGGGGGTTTTTTTTTTTTTTTTTTTTTTTTTTTTTTTTTTTTTTTTTTTTTTTTTTTTTGGGGGGGGGGGGGGGGGGGGGGGGGGGGGGGGGTTTTTTTTTTTTTTTTTTAAATTTTTTTTTTTTTTTGGGGGTGGGGGGATTTCTAAATGGTAACTAGCATACCTCTTTGGTTTTAGCTCACCTAGCACGAGTGAGCTACATTGTATTAGTATCGCTCAATGTCTGTCGTATGCTGTATGTAGAACATGTTTTAAGTCGTCTGTTCGCATTTTACATCAAAGGACATCTCCTCTAAAACCACCGGGCTAACGTTGATGAAACTTGGCAGGATGTTCCTTGCATGAAGCCCTATCATAGTTATTCAAATGATTTGATTCCAACCAGAACTCCGGTTGCCATGGCAATGGAAAGGAAAAACTTAAAAAGTCTTCTCAAGTACAGGAAGACCCAAGTCGTACAATGCCGTAGATATTTAGCATTGCCTAGTTCAAATCATGACCTCTAGTGAAAAATGATTCTGCCTGGGGGGCACTTGCATTTACATATGCTTATATAATTTTAATTTAGGAAAAGCTTTAGAAAATTGTCTTCTCTGTCCAAAACCACAAGGCCTAGAGTTTAGATATTAAGCATGTGGCACTGCCTAGTGGACATCTACAAAGAGTGTTCAAATTGTGACCCTAGCTGCAGTCACTTGCTTTTAAATCTAGGCTTATATATATGTAGAAAAGACATAAAAAATCTTCTTTGAAACCACAAAACCTATAGCTTTGAAGTTTGGCAAGTGGCATTGACTAGTGTACCTCTACCAAGATTGTTCAAATCATGACTAGGGGTGTCACTTCATTTTACATAGGCTTCTATAGCATGTATAGGAAAACTTCAAATATCTTCTTGTCAGAACCACTAGGCACAGAGCTTAGATATTTGGAATTTAGCATAATGTAGTGGACCTTTACAAAGATTGTGTGAAATAGAACTCCAAGGTCAAAATTGACCCTTTCTGCTTTTGATGACTTTGTATTATAGCCGATGGTAGCCAGGTGAGCAATTTAGGGCCATCTTGGCCCTCTTGTTTGTTTTAGCAGACCAGTTGGTTTTCTCAGACAAGGATTTAGCTTTAAAGACAGCAAAGAAATATACTGGATCAAGATTTAAGGTGTTCAAGTCAGAACAGGATGCCAAAGTCTTCTCCCGGCTTACAGCAGAGTCAGCTTTCCAGTCACCTCGCAGACCATCTAAGGAGGTTAAACCTTTCTCCTGTACTGAAATTTATCTGTGCTAATGCTCATATATTTTAGATGTGCAAGCTTTTGATGTGAATTCATTTCGCAACTAAATTGAAATTATACTTTTGCTAATTGACACCTTACAAAATATTTTTCTACCTATGTTAACATTTTGTTTTACTAACATACTGTTTTGTGTGTTTTCTTGATTCTAAAGTAACTTGCGAGATTTTTCAGAGACTTTTATACATGTAGTACAGAGTCTTCTTTTGAGCAGCACTGACTGTGAGCAAAAGCAACATCTTGAACTTGGCAGTCCATTCATATAAGGCCTGCTCAGCCAGTACTATCATTATAGATAGAAGGTCTACATTAATGTAGATTCTACAAGGCCAGTTGTGTTCCCAAAGTGAGTGGCAGCTTTATTTCTCATCAAATGAGACTGCTGAATTGCTGTTTTTTCTTTGTTCTAAATTCAGTAGAGCATCCAAAAACCTTTAAAATGTTAAAACTATTCATTGAACAGCAGTGTATGTGATTGATAAACTAAAGTGGTACAAATGTAGAAATACTCGTCTGATGACAAATAAATCTGCCCACCAGATACATTCGTGTTCATCTGTATCTTTTTCAGAGAAAAAAGTAGTCTGTTGTCATGGTGGTTGCTATGCTTCTGCTGATCTATTTTCAGTAGTCTAAGAACAGTACAGTGTACATATGAACACTAGGTCTAACCATGTGGATGCACAGGTTGTCTGGAAGTATACAGGCCATAAATTCAAAAGCTGGTACTCTCTATTTAGTACATTACTCAAATTAAGGTTTGAATATGTAACTGTCCATATTGTTATTATCAAAAGATTGAATTACATTGCTTTTACCTATTGTCAGGACACACCAGTAAAGGAGGCTGAAGCTTCCACTGAAAGTTCACCATACAAAGCCCCAAAGCCTCAGGATCTGACGAAGCTGAGGAAGGTTATAGAGAGTGGTGATGTGGATACATTTACAGAACAAGTGTGGAATAATCCACGTTACTTGGTCGGCAGTGGCGATACACCAGCTATGTATCAGGTATAAGATGTAAACATGTGTAACATGCATGTAGTTATCCACATTTCTTGGTGTGCAATGTGGATGTTAGTGTGGACCAGGGTTGGCCCCCTGGCTTATTCAAACTTTGCACTAATTTTAATCAAAATTATCTCATTTAGCCAAAATGTTATATTACCCGTCAAAATTGGCACATTGGTTTATAGTTAAGAATGATGCTCAAAACACAGTGGATGCTTTAAAAACTTATAACAAATAATTTTTACTTAGTTATGTCTGTTATTTATAAATACAAACTAAGATACAATGTAGTCATAACCAAATTGGTGGATTTTTTATTTTTGACCAGGATACATGTGGTCAAAAAATAGTTTTTATAGATTTCCTCCATATTCAATGTGAATGAAACTGTTATACAGATATTTTTGGGGTTATACCAATGACAATATTTATTATTCTAGGAGTGTAAATCACTGATTAATGTCTTATTAAAAATTTTGATATTTAGTTGGTCAACTCACTTTGAATGGTAATATCACTAAAATTAAGTGTAATTTGAAATTTTTTGTCACCAAGAGGGAAAAGACGTTGCCAAAATTTTTTTATAGCATTATGTGACATTGGAAAGTGAACAGTGAACAGAGGGAACCCTGGTGGATATTTAGTACAATGTACACAGTATTATTATGTATTAGTCTAAATTTCTGCATTAGTATAGGGGTCCACTAGCTGCTGAAACCCAAGGGTCATATAATAATATTGATGGCTTTTATGTATTTTACCTTAAATGCACTCCAGTTTGACAAAAAAATACCCATCAGCTGAAAGTCTGAGGGTCAGCATTTAGATTGTTTTTGCCAATTTCAAGGCTCAAACCCCAGCCCCAGGATCAACCCCTGTAGTACTTAGTTGGTATGAAGCTGAGCCAGTGATAGTGAACATGAAATTTTCTGTATTACAGTTTTACTTCCGGGACATGTAAATACAGCTTCCCTGTAATGTTGGTTAATAATTTTCATGCCCTCATCGCAGTTAAACAGTTTCTGATCAGTAAAAACTTGACATAACTTATGCCACAGATCCTCAAACAAGATAGGAATGTTGGTCTTGACAATAAGATGGCCTCTGTTGCATTGAAGGAGCTGTTCAAAGCAATGGGGCAATGATAATGGTTGTTAATTATCTCCCTTAGGAGATTTTCTTTTCTTGTGCAAAACACTTCAAGTATTTTAAAGCATTGAAGGGAATTGATTCAGATTCACAAAGAAAGAAGCCATTTAGGGAAAGTGCTGCTTCAAGGAACTTGCCTCTTGTTTATTAATTTCTTTTCTTAACTTTTCTACTTATGGCACTTAACATACTAATACCGTAAATTTGATAATTTTTCGATGATGAAAATTTCATGATTTCTGAGCAGACTATTAGAACTTATTTCAGAATTTGAAATCAAATGGAGAATTCTTAAAAAAGTAAATATATGTGAGATGAATCTTTTGCCATATTTTTGTTTTTTTGGGGGGGGGGGAATTCCTAAAAATAGTCAAATTAAAGCATCACAAAAATTACCCGATTTGCAGTATGCTGAATTATATTCAAGCTGCAAACAAAGCTTAAATTAAATGTTTTTCTCAATAAAGTCTGAAAGAAGCTGCATCAAGACAATAGTGGAAGGATTGTGATGGAATGCGGAGTCATTCTTAATTCTTGTATTAACTTTAATTCAAATGCTGTCATGTGAGTTTTGAAAACCAAACTAAGTTTCTCTGTCTTAACTTTACAGGAAGGGTCTCGTTACACCGCCATGCATGTAGCAGCAATAAAAAACAAACCAGAGATATGTCAAGCAATACTCGACATTCTTGAGAACCCCGAGTTTGTTAATAAACTGTACGGTCAGAGCAAACAAACAGAGGAAGCTCAAAATAGCCGTATCAACTTCCTGGTGGATCTATATCTGAATATGCCTGATAAAGGGGTATGTGTTTATCGTTTTAAGGGTTAAATGTGAGAGGGTCTTTGTGTCTATATACAGGGTACATATTACTCAAGCAATTGAAAACAGTTGACTTTTGGTTTTGCACTAGGGTAGTAGTTACTGTAGCTCATATGGGAAAGACTGGAATGCGTGTATGTAATTAGGGTCAAAGTTCAAAACAGTTTGTTGTTAGGGGTATAACATAGCACCATCGGTAATACAGGTGACTGTAATTTATTTTGGTGTCAAGCAAAGTTGTTGGAAAGGATGAATATTTTGCATTTTTTGACCAGTCTCTATGGTCCAGCCGCTTAAGTTGCTGATTTGATTTAGGGTTATTGGTTCAAGGTTAATTACCGTCCTTACTATTTATTTTGGAGGGTTGGAAGTTTCTAATAGTGGATGAGAGTCCAGCACTTGTCTGAGTGTTGAGATAAACTGCCTGCCTGTAAGAAACTGAAATACAGCTAAATTTAAATTTGATTTTGAATTTCACTGAAAACAAAAATTGCATTTTGTTGTTTTTATTCATGGCAATATTTTTATGCACAGAGTTGTGAGTCTCCCCTCCATATGGCATGTAAGTTTGGCCATGAGAAGGTGGTAGAGGTGCTTGCTGCCCACCCAAAAACAGATAAACTGCTGAAAAACAAATGGGGAGACACACCAAAGGATGTAAGTGACCAGCATGCTCTGTTTTCTTAATAGTCATGATGAAGACAGTACTGTGTTCAGTCTCATTACAACAATGTTATTTCCATAGAGACCTCTCGTGACAGTCAAACATTCAGCCAGTGAACTAAAGGGTTACAGTCAAATTGTGAACAAAGACCACGGATGGGAAGCTACAAATGTGGTCTTTGTTTGCAGGTGGTCTTTATTCACAGGTGTTTCTACAATAGATGAGTAGTGCACTGTGATCTCCTTGCTGGTCTTTATTCCCAGGGTGCTTTTTATTCAGAGGTAGTCTTTAACACAAGTTTGACTGTCTATCAAAAATGACCACTTACAGCTTGATACAGGGGTATTTAATGTAAAAATTGGCTAATTGGAGTACTGTAAATCACTTTGAATTTGGTACACAAAAGTTTTTGACTTTTTATCTCTTTGTAATTTCGTGACCGTAAATTTTAGAAGGATTGATCCCACTGGTTCATACTGTTGTTGTTATTAACTTTTAATTAAACATTAAACTTTAACTTCCCATTTGCAAATATCTAAAGTACAAATGTACCCATAATTGTACTGTTGAAATGAAGAAATTAAAAAGGTTCACATCAAACTGTCATTTTACTCCCATACCACAAAGGAACAACTTCCAAAATTTTATCGTTCAACAGGCATGTTATCAACATTTAGGGCTTCTTTTCTGGCCAATTATCAGACTAGTCTTGTCTAACATTTACTATTCTAGTAAATTATTGACATTTTCACTGTTAGATGTAAAATGATGCAGGAACATTTAGGAAAAATCTGGCCAAAGTATTTAAATAGGATATAGCCATTAATATCATATACCTGTCACAAATACTTAATCCTGATTGGCCGATAGCTCTCACATGCCGGGTCTGCAAGAGTATGTGTAGACCTGGAAAATGATGTGTAGAACTGCACGGATTTCAAGACGTCATTTTTGTAATATTTTCATGTAATTTTCACTACTTTTTATGAGGTATATGATATAATAGTTTTAGACTAATGTTTCAGTCAATATATAGTTTTGCGGACCTGTGAAAGAATGATATTAACCTCGTACTTTGTCCTGTGTCAGTATCACTTTTAACAGGTCCGCAAAACTATATATTTACCTCAAAATTAGTCTATAATTGTATTATTGACTTGTTCTTTGTTTTACAGTTAATATGCTCTAGGTGCTCCAGTTCATCTCCCACTGAGAAGAAAAAAATTGAAGAACTCCTTCTAGGTTTGTGAACCCTAACACAGTGCGTGTTTCTAAAATTTACTTAGTTCTGAAAGTTTTTCTTGTTGAAATAGGTGTACATTGATAGTATTCTGAACTGATAAGGACGCAGTGTAGACCAGTGGTGAAAAGGATGCAGTTTAGACCAGTGGCCAGAGTTCACTGTTTTTTTTACATTTGTAGACTAAGCATTTTTAATGATTTGTAAATCAGTTGACAGGAATCATTTCTTTTTATCTATTGCAAATTATTGTGAAAACCACATCAACCTTTGCTTCACATTTGAACGATTCTATGCGATACCTGTACTATCCAATGACATGTACTGAATGCTGTGTCCGCCTCCGTGGTCAAATGGTTTGTCTAAGAGTGGCTGACTTGAATTTACTGTAACCTCTCATAGATTGAGGGCTATGGGTTCGAGCCCTGCTACCAACCATGTCTCTTTATGTGAGAAAGTTGGCAGTTTCTATGGAGGACAGGAGTCTAGAACTGACTCTTCCCAGGAAGGATTGTCAGGTAAACTGCCAGTCTGTTAAAATGATCAAAACTACGGTTGGAACAGGTGTTAAAACTCCAACAAAGAAATAGTATGCTGTCACAAAGGTTTGTCATTATTATACATATAATGTTTTCATGTTTATGCAATAGCCCACTTTTCAGTGCAATTGGTCAAAGCCTAACAATGCAGACCATGAAACTTTAATAAAATAGACTTATGAGTTGATGATTTACTTGCAGTTGGACAAACAGAAAATTTGAAAGCTTCATTTAGTGTCTCATGTTGCATTTTACATTACATATTTTGTTTCAAATCATTATTTTTATAAAAAAATGGCTCTCTCAAACACAGTCTTCATTATGTGCTTTTATTGATTTTCAGGACAGTGCTATGTACCTTTGATGCGATCAGAGGACAATACAGTGTCTGCTTTGATTGGTCAACCATGGTCACCTGACCTCTCTAAATCTACTGGTATGCCAAGAATCACACAGAGTCCTCGAGATCCGTCGATGTCTGTCAGAGCATGCGCAGGGCCAATGTCACCTACGGACGTAAGCTTTATTCTTAATTTAGATGTGCATTATCAATTTGCACAAAGTTTCAGTATTCACTTAAAACCTTGGTTTGATCCCCATTCAGATCACTGAGGGTATGTTCTTGAACAAGACACCTGATTCCATAATAACGTGCCTCAGTACGTCCAGTTGTGAATAGGTAGTAATGATAATTGTTGTATGTATATGTGATACGGGATTAGTTCCATCATGGGTGGTCTCTGGGAATGATTACTGCAAGAAAAATTGAGAACAAGTTTCACAATGGAGCTAAAACAGATTAGTATGAACTAATTTATAGGTAATACCAGAAGTCTAGTACATGTACATGATGACATTTTTCTAGATTTAAAGCAGGTTCTGATCTGTTCTGTTCCGGAATGCATTGTTGCTTTTGAAAGTAACTGAGTGACTCTACCATACATTTAAGTGCCTTGTTTATTGCCTTTAGTTCCTGCTTATGTTCAGTACAGATAAGGTAAAGAATGTTTTAATGTTGTAAGACATACAATGGGTGTTCAAAAAGTTTCTGGAAAACTGTCATACCGGTATCTGCGTTAACGACTTATATTGACAAAATTTTGACTGTAATAACATTAAAGGATATTGTCCCTATAGCAACATCCTGTTGTTAGCAGGGTAAATTCATGGTAAATCGGTAACTGTTCAAAGTGCATTGGACTTTTGTGACAAATTTTAATTTTTTAAATTTATTTTAATTAAATCTATTTTCAGGCTGGATTATTTCATAAGCGATGGACAACACCACCTTCAAGGTCACAAAGTCCTGATCAAGCTAAGGCCTATTTTAACATCAAACGTAGTGACAGTGAAAAAGGCATGGAAAGAATCGGAAGGTGTGCTGTTTTAAACATTATCTTACGTTTTTAAGCTGGTCTATCTTTAAAAATCTGCCTATTAGAATGGCGATGATGTATGTTGTGCAGGCGGGCTGGTGGCCATCGTCAAACATTTGGTTTCTGCTCAGTAACATTAGTAAGGAGTCACCAATTGCAATGAACCTTAGTGTGTAGGTAGCTTGCGTGAAGAGGAAGCTTGGGATTGCATTTTGGGGTTACTAGGGTTAAGGTCATGGTCACTGTTACTAAAAATAGAAAAACAGTTTCCACTCAATAACTCAAGTTAGGTGAGACCAATTGCAATGAAACTTGGTGTGTAGGTAGTTTACGTGGAGAGAAGGTTTGGATTGCATTTAGGATCACTAAGGTCAAGGTCACTGTAACTCGAAAAAGAAAAATGGTTTCAGCTCAATAACTTTAGTTAGGAGTGACCAATTGCAATGAAACTTTGTGTGTATCATGATCTACAATGTTTGTTTTTCAGTCAGTTACTTTTCAGAGATTACCCTTTGAAATAATTAATGGTACATGTGTACAGCCGTATTGGAAGATGGACAAGTCCATTTAATAAATATAGGAGGATCAGGGTTAATACTAAATGGACTGGTCTACACTCAAATTTGAACAGTTCAGTTATTGTTCATATGGGTAGTTCATAAAAAATACTGTCTGTAAGTATACAGAGGGGACCATGATCAGATTGCTTGAATAATATGTAAGCTGCCAATGGTCTACATTGGTCCTGAAGGAAGTGTAGACTTAGATGTGTTATAATGATTGTGAAATAATTTATTAGTGCAATTAACAACTTGTCTACCATATGAAAATTACGGTTATATATGTTAAATAACAAACAAATTCCAAAAGTACAAAGGGAAATTATAAGAAAAGGTCGAAACCCCCACTTATTTAGGAAAGACATTTTCAAAGTGTTATTCTTATTACAAACTGAAACTTTTGATAAAAAAAGAGAAGCAAATGGAAAACTTTGAAGACTTTTGTTTCTTATTATTTTTCGGTGGTTTACAGAAATATAACAGTGGATTATATCTTGGTAAATTCACTGTCCACTTAGTGAAAATTATCAAAATATGTAACCCGTTTTAACGTCTTAAAAGTAAACTGAGCGTAATGAATGCCGGAAACCATATGATGATGACGTCGTTAAAATGACGCCATGTTTGCTATGCCTTCTGGTGATTCTGCAATTTACAACATTTTATTGGAATAAATTCAACAAAAGTTGAGTTTGAGACATAAAATAAACAGAAAAAATGTTGGTATGCATTTAATATTACGTTATAATCTTGAAAGTAGTTATTCCTCACTCATTGCTGTGCCACTCGAGAAAATATCACTTTTTGTGCCCACTCGGTGAAATTATAACATGATATTACACCAAAATGAACAATAAGTATTATGCTCTAGTATGTAAAAATTTGTGAATCACGATTATTTTGTTTGTTACAGGCAGTTAGCACATGAACTACATGTCACTTGGAGTGAGTACTGGGAATTCTTAGATCAGTTTGTTGATTTGTCTACTTCTGCTGGACTCGACATGTTGGAATATTATCTAAAGAAAAGAGTTTGGTTAACTTTTGTGAAAGAATTTAAAGAAAAATTCGGAATAACACAGCAGATGGCAGATTTAACTGGTGTGTCCACACCAGTGACAAATCGTTTCAGGCAGAGGTTAGAAGAGAACGCAAATGTATCTTTTGACAGTGTTTTTACAAGGGATGTTGTTAGTAATAGGGAAGAAGTTGCAAGCAGTGACAGTGTAGATATCATCAACAAAATGGAGGGAAGACAAGAAAAAAATGATACTAGTAATGGTGGAGAAGACAATGGAAAGCTAAGTGCAAATAATATACTTAGTCCTATGTCTGAGCTGTCCAATTGTTTTGCAAATTTAAAAGTTAATGATTCTTGGTCTGAAAAGGCAACCATAGATAGTTCTGAAAAATCTTTAGGTTCTGATGGAAAGATTGACAAAGTAGGTGCTAATACTTCTTTGGATAATAACAATATAGTTGAGGTAGATAAGAATGAATCAGAAGTAGATAACAGTAATGATTCTCTAGTGCCCAAAGAAGTAGCAAATATTGATGAGAAGCTGAGTGAGCCTGAACAAAGACCAGACAATTTGAGAGATTCCAAAGAAGGAGACACTGTTGATGCAAAGAATGCAGATGATTTAGGTGTTCAAAGGTTCTTGTCTGTAGATTCCGAGTCAACAGCTTCTTATGAGACAGCTGCAGAGGATGTTTCAGACGGTGAACATACATTCTCTAGCCAGCTGTCGGAGCCGGGAAACCAAGTTGTTATTAGGCTGAAGGATCGTGCAATACTTACAAAACTGACGGACTATATTAATACTGCTGAGTTACAGTCGGTTGTGAATTTTGTTGTTCAGATTAAGGATTTTGCCGCAAGTAGTGGAATGAAGGTTACTATTGTATCTGTGCCTGAGATTGACAGTGTTCAAAAGTTGTTTTTGTTGGAGGATATAGATGTAGCAGCCTGTGATGGTGACCTTAGTTCAGTACAGGAAGGAGATATTGTTGAGCTTGGAACCAGCTGTAGTGGACAAGATGAGTACCAGCCAGTAATGTCATATCTTACAAGGACAGTTACTCTTCCCAAAACAAAATACATTCATGGGTATTTAACATTTAATTTTAAAAATCATGATGAATACATAATAATCATTAAATTTCCTATTTTCTGCAAATTCACGTTGGTGCTTGATATTAAGCTATCTTCATACTTTTGCATATCAAAAAAAAGTGATACCGGTAACTCCATTCTTGTTCCCAAAAGACTTTTTATTTTACATTCTGCAATGAATTAATTCTGCATTTTAAATTAATGTTATAACAAAAGTTAAATTTTTTTCTAATGGAATAAATGGCAGGTAATTACACATGCAGATAATATCATAAGTGTATACTAATCTTCATAACTATTTAAAGCTTATATATGTGTAAGTTATTCTTTCACCTGTTTCAGACCTCAGCCAACCAGGGAAGATTTGAATGTTTCCCGTGCACTCAGTGATGTAACAATATCCCCAGAGTTGCACTCACGTGTGTTCCATTGGAAAATAAGTCTCAGTCGGTTTCTGAGAGATACCAATTACAGGTACGTAACAATTAGTGTAACAGGGTTTAATAACCATGCTTTAATTGCATATTACCAAACTAAAGATGCTTATGATTTAGTGTAAGGGGATTATTACCAGTTTACTATAATAATGTAACAGGATTATCAACCATGCTGTTCATTGAATACTACCAGCAATAAATATAGAAAATTAAATGTAACAGGATTTTTTCAGCAATGCTGTTCATTGAATATTACCAGCAATAAGTATAGAAAATTTAGGATATCTGGTTAAAGTTTTGTATGCAAGGTACTGTCATGCACACATCTCAGTAAACCACTTACGGGATTGATTTAAAACTTCAACAAGTCTTCAGGGGTATCAGACAATTAAGTTAGATAACTGCTGACAGAAGTTACTACAAAGTATGGCCCTTGTTGAAATTAGAAACTTTGGTTTAAGTTTTGTGTGCAAGGTACAATCATGCATATACATGTACTTCAGTAAGTAAACCACTTAAATATGGAAAGTGTTTAAAACTTAGCAATAGTGTTCAGGGGTATTGAACAATAAAGTTACCATAGATGACTTATGACTTTATGAGTACACTTTTCTAGTTTAAACTTAGAGAAGCAACTAAATATTGTTTTTTTGTTTACTGACAAAAATTTTGTTTTATTGCCTAGCAATGAGAATAGTTGAGCATGCTGTCTTATGAACAGCTCTTGCTATTGTTCTGAGCAATCCTGTTTGGGACATAATCTTGTCATAACTGGTTTAAATTAACCAGCTGTTCAAAAACCAATGTTACTGTTTTTAGAACAGTATGGATTTAGATTAGCCTGTACAACTGGATAATTTATTGATGTTTATATATTTTTTTAAAAGGGTACTGTCCGCTCGTTTTACATAATTTGGATATTTTCTACTTCAGGTGGCAAAGTCCAGCAAAATTACAGACCAGGCTGAGGCAGGGGTCACCACAGCCGTCTCCTTTAGGTAAAGCAGGACTAGTTACACAGTATGGAAGCCCACTGAGCGGAAGAGGCCAACCAGCCACTGTGATACCTTCAGATATTCGTACCAAGTTGTTCCCATCTATAACGGAATAACATTATTTATCTCTTCATGTATATGTCTTCCTTCTAAAGGAATTTCAATGTAAAATTTTCTTTTGTATTTTGGAAACACACTTCTTGGGGTGGAGGTTTCAGATCAGAATCTTGGTGAGGTCACAACCAGGCCCAGATGACACATGTAGTGGTTTTACAGAAGAAAATGCAAACATATTTAGATAAGCTTATAGCATTTTTCACAAATGTGCTTATTATGAAAAATAAAATTAATATAAGCAGAGTTATCTTTTCTTCTTAGTTTATGTGACAAGCTGGAATGTTCAGCATTACTGACAAATTGAACTTCTTGTTTGCAATAAAGGGGGGACTGGTTATGTTTGGTTGACTGGCTATCTATTTCTTTATCTGAGATATAGAACTGACTTTCAAACTGAGACAAACTGGTAACACTTGGCCAGTTAAGTGTAGTAAACATTGTGGATTAAAAAAAAAATAACAGACTGCCAGAAGTCTGTGCCCACTACTCACTCCTTCCACAAGTTCCAACCAAGGATTTCTTGCTGTCAATTAGTGAAAACATATATACTGGGTTCGGCTATTTTTTTGTTTATTTAAATGTCAGTGGCAGCAAAACTTTGTGCCGTGTTGCTAAAGAGCTTTTGTATAATAATACCATTTTTCATTACAATAGATAAACCTTAAATCACAATGAGAAGAAATGCTTAATATACAGGTATTAAAAGCTTCAGTCAGAGCTTTCAATTCTTTGATGTCACCAGTCCTGCCACAGGCAGACAGATTTTGTTGAGGTAGGTTTGGCATTTACAATATATCTGTCCACCTTGGGCTATATTTAAGACATTGTGTGCAGTACAAAAATGCATTTTAATAAAAACCTGATAGATGATGAAATGCAGTTCTTGTGATGAACAGTTGTCTGATTATAAGATGAACTTTGCTGACAATGTTAACCTATAAAATCTAGGATGAGCTCGATATTTGGTCATCTAGGGTTAAAAACTAGGTTAAATCATAGAAAAATCTAGTAAATACCCTATTTGTAACATTTTCTACCTGATCTTGAAACTTTCTTAGAATGTCTCTATAAATACACTGGGCCATTTGAGGGAAAAAACTAAAATCCTAGAAAATCCTCGTGAGCACTAGATGCCACATTTTCTACTGGACGTGAATAATTGTTTTACGGCTTTAAATGACATAAGGGCCACTCAAAAGTCGATTTGGACCTTTAGAATGATTGAGACAGTCTATGCTGTAGGTCCAAAACGGCCCACTTCCAGATTAGACCAGTACCAGAACGGCCCTTTTTTAAAAAGGGAAAGTTGTCTTGATATAATGAGAGAAATTTTAAGAGGTTGGATTACACGGTCAGAAGTATTTTCTAGGAAGAACTCAACTTCTGCAGGACATATCAAGTACTAGCCTTATGGACGAAATAACAAGACGTGTCTGAAAGTAAAGTAAGAAAATGTATAACTTATCTTTATTCTGATCGATATGTCTTAATGTAATTGCATCGAATATAGGAACAAAAAAGTTAAAACTTCACTAGTATACGTTAAACTCTGAACCCTCATCAATGAATTCTTTATTCAAAACATGTAAGAACACGAATGAAATTTTGTTAGAGTTAATTAAATTTTTGTTGATAGTGATTTTTAACAAAATACAAAACATCACTGTTGTTATTACTGTCTCCCATCATTCCAAAGAGCTATAATACCCTTGGGCTACTAGATTTGTAGGTCTTTGATAATTTTAAAGGTCCAAAACGTTACCAAACCGCCATTCTTCTGACTTTTACGTGACGACCACTTCGTTAACTATAGTCTTAAAACGACCAATTATTCAGTCGAAAATCATAGTACAAAACTGATTTCAGGAGGCAGGATTAACATAATTCCTTCATTTGATGTATATACATTCAGCCGTTCTAGAGACATTCAGAATTATACGCCTTGTCGCAAGACTTATTACTGAGTGTATTTGCATCTTGTCGGACATGAGCAATTTTTACAGTATCTATAAGTGAGAAACGGGAAACGTCTCATAAAAAATGGTTTTATTGCCGCAAACGAGCAATCGTGCTTTCCTGTGATTGGTTCTATCAATCAGTCTGTTATTTCATGTATAGTTGGGAGATGTCTATACACATTTGTTGCTAAGAAATGGCAACATATCGCGGGAATAGACTCCGGGCTCGTTGTTCCATGCCTGTTCACACTCCGGGAGTTGACAATGTATGTTCTGTTGGCTTGACAAAGTAAGAAAGAGTCGACTCTAAATTTCATACTTTTAATGGTTATAGTCAACTGCACCATTAAGGATTAATGTAAAGCGCATGTACTCAGACAAATCAGCAAACTCGCACTATGATTGCATAAAATAAATACAACTGCATGCACGGTGATACTGTTGTGTAGTTTCTGACCAGAATGTACATTCAGTCCGCATTATAAGCTTCAACAAGGGCTGTCAATAGGACAGTAATTATATGTTCGAACCTTTGAAAAGTAAACTTGAAAATGGAAAAATACATTCGAGCGTGTAAAAAGACGCAATGAAAACTTTTTTGGAGGGGTGGGACGGAGGGGGTAGAGGGGATGTGGGGCACCAATGCCCCGAATGCATTATCAATGTGGTAGATATGGCTCCAGACGGACCACAAAACATGCATAGATCTATACAAAAAAAAAACATTTAAAACTGATAAAGCCATATATTTTGTTCATACAAACTCTACATGAGTTTATAAATTGCCCAAGCTTCTTTCTATTTACATCAGGTCTTCATAGATGAAAATATAAATCAAATATACATTTGACTTAATCAAACACTTCGCATTTTGTTACTCTTTATGTTGAATGAGGTCCCTATAACATTGTCTCTTTTGTCCGATATGTATTACAGGAAACTTTTAACTATACATTTTGTATACATGTAGCCTGTTTTGTCTCTTATACACTGACATCATAAACCTTTATACAGTTCTGCTTTGATATTCACACAAAGAGCTTTTTGCCACTTTCACAAAAAGACACAGACTTTGGCCTAGCTATACCGCCATTTCCGTCAATCAGTATTTGGATCTTTGATAAGTCCGGCGAACTGTATTTGTCCAGTAACAACAGGCAAAGACAGTTCCTGTAAAATCCACTTCAATGCCTTCAGGACCACGAAATGTCGAATCACTCTTATTCTCGTCGGTTGCTTTTATCTTTCCGTCAAGCGTTAATTTTGTTACATCGTTCCTTCCAAGATCCGATACAAACACAGCACTACAGTCTGGGCTCAGTACAACGTGCCATGGTTTGGTAAATAGCCGATTCTCTTCGTCGTCTATGTGAACATTCTTTAGAACGATTCCATTCATATTCAAAATTTCAATCTTTCCCTATGACTCGTCGTAGGATACAAATGGGGTTTCATTACAGTAAACAATTCCAAACATCTTCCATTTACTGCTAGTTCATAGTTTTTGCATAAAGAGAATTGTTAATCAACACTAAGTAACTGAATTTTATATCGTAACAGAAAGGTAACCGCAACAGTTACTTGATTTCGTTTACAACAACCCAAAGCCAAGAATATGCAGCAAAGTTGGACATGTTTTTATTTTGTTAGTACAATGACAGTAACTGAATTTAGTTCCAGATCAGTGACTATCAATTTGTTCTATAGTAAGCGACACATTACAGCAATAGTACTGGCATTTTGTTTATTTTTTTTTATTTGCTCTCATATCAAGGTAAGCATTGAATCTAGCCAATCTTCTCGTTTCCGATTCTACCGTTAAAACATCTCCGAATTTTTTAATAACCTGTAAAGCAGCATTCCATTCAGCATTGGCTTTAACTTGATATTTTTCTTATTCTTAGTTGTTCTTATTCTTTTTCCATGGTGGCGACCTTTCCCTTAGCTTTCTTCATGGCAACAAATTGACATTTTTTTCCTATAACTGATTTTTCGTCTAGTACAGAACGCAAAAGTTGGACGTCTGTAGAAAGTGAATCATACAGGTTTGAATTTGATCTTAGTTTTTGTCTACTAGAGCTTCTTTTTTCAACAGCCTTGTCCTCTATACCTCTCGAATTTTTCGAAAGGTTGAGAAATCTTCTCTCTTTCATTCTTGATACATTGTAATAACTGTTATTCTATCTTTCATATTATCTGCCATCATATCGAACTTGACTGATTTCAAGTTGCTCCAACGCTTCCCTCAACTGATAAAGCTCTGCGCTAGCCTGCGTGTCGGTGTCAATTTCTGGAATATATACTATGCCTACTTTAAAGCAATCACGATGTGTAATTATAACACAGACAGAACATCCAACCATGTCGCACGACTGGCAGTAGAACTCGATTACTTTGACGTTATGTGTTTCAAATAGATCTGTGCACGCATCATTACTTATGTTCTTGAACATACCAAAGCCACTTCCCAACACATGGTTCTTTGTTGTTTTCAGGAGTTTGTGGTAGCTACTGCATGCTGTACATAAATAACCGCTACAATCGACACAAAAATATAAAGCTGGTTCGTCATTAGCAGATTTATGGCAAATGTCGCACTCTATATTTGAAATTCTTATATGATCTTCACCATTAGATCCTTGTATTTTGTCGTCAAGGCTTTGCGTCAGAGAAACCCTAGTCTTGTGCCTACGTACATCTGCACTCGCGGACTGCGAATTCATCGGAATTCTTGGCGCATTATGCGATATGTTCATTCTCTATTTCTTCCGACCCTTTAGAATATAGGGTTCTTCCCTGTTGTATTTCATCAGAACCTCTATAAAACGAAACGGATGGTCTCACTTCATCCGAGCCTTTAGAAAACAAGGCCTCTTTTACAGAATCAAGGAAGGTGCTATCGGCATCCAAGCCATAAGTTAATGTAATCCTGTAAACATGGACACATTCATCAGACCCTTCAATAACCGTGTCTGTCTGCAACCCTGTCTCATTTTCAAAGTTTTTAATAACGGAATCCCCATCAACTAGTGTGTGTGTCTCGTCTGGCTAAATCTCTCTTTTCACAGAAAGAGTTGACTATTTCGTTTGTGTGGTCATATCCTAGCAATGATTCTATGCTGTGTCCGTGAACATTTGGACCTTTCATGTCACCTTGGTCTTCAGATCTGTATTCAACGGTATCGCCGCTATCTATAGAACCGTCCGTGTGCGCTGATGGAGACCTTTCAGCGATCCTTCAGCTGTATCTTCTATGTCAGTGTTAGACATTTCCTCTTGTTTGATCTTTTTAGAAATGTAAACATATCATTAGAACATGTAATTAGATAGAACTGTCATTTATATGCATATACAATGTACATGTATTACCAAGACACACGGAACATTCAGGTTTTAGTTTTTAAACTTCTACTTGTCATTACCTGTCATTAAACTAAGACGTGTCTAATTTCCTTCTAGGGGCATTCTACTTTCTTCAGGAGTTTAACGATATTAATTGCTCCAGTTCTATAGACATATTACGTTCAGTGAGCCTAGTGAAATACAACGGCAAATACCGAGGAAAAACATGCTGAACTCCACTAGGCTCTGTCTTTCCAAATATTGGTTATTCTCGAAGAAAATGAAATATTTATCTTTTATAGAAACACCAGGACATAATAAATATCATCAAGGACCTGGAAAGACTCAGGACACAAGTCATAATCCCATGAATACCGGAAGACATATTTAGACATGAACTTGTTTTATGCAGTGCTCAGCGGAACTAACTGTCCGAATTCTGTTAGCTGTTTCAAAGCATGCTCAGTCTCATTTCTTGATTTGATCTCATAATGCACGATTTTACGTTCATCCCCTAGCTGTTGAAGAGAATCTGTTAGCTTTAGTATCTTTGCCTTGGCAATTTTTCTCGCTACAAAGACTTTCTGTTTTTGCCCCGCAGAGTGTGCACGTTTAAAATAGCTTCCAACATTGAAATTGCCTTTGTCAGAGATTCAATTGATTCAGATGTTGATTTCAGTATTTCTTTGTTAATTTCATCTAATTTGGACAGTTTTTCCAATGTTTCATTTTCCATTTGAGTCAACTTGTCCTCTATTCTATTTCTTTCTTCAGTAATATCGGTCGTTACTTGCTTGTGAATATATACTCCATCAGGCAGTTGGATTCATATACATTCGAAATTTTTCCCGATTTTGTCACAAGGTTGGCAAAATTGTTCTACGATATCATCGACATGAACTAAACACTTGTTCATACACGAGTCTTTAGCCTTTGTCCTTTCTTTTGGCATACTTTCTTTGTCCTGAAACACATGGCTTTGAGAAATACTCAATATTTTGTGGTATCTGCAACAGTCAGTACACAAATACTCTGCACAATTAGTGCAAAATGCATCAGCGAGAATATGTTTTCCAGACTTTATGCAGGGATCACAATGAATAAACGGCCTCGTTGTATGCTCTGGTGGTCTGGATGTGACATTGTATTCACTTTTATTCGATGTCATTGTATTCCGTTGCTGGTTCGGTATTTCATGTGCAGGTGGTAGTTTGTCTCAAATTTCCATATTTGTAGGCTAAAGAGAGTAAAAATGGTAAAAAGATGAATATGAAAACTCTGTCGACTCACTTGATCTCGTAAAATTTGCAAAGATATATTAATACTGGTACATTGTATGAGTGTTGTTTATCATCAGAAACTAGTAATCTAGTGTTGTTTAATCTTACAAGATATTCTTGCGGGATTCTGTTGTTTCTTTTTTCTGTATTTCCCTATTTGTTTGCTCAAAAATAATAATGATAAGAAAAGTTTATTATAGTGACAAGTACATTTCATAATACAATAAACAAACATATACAAATAACAATAGTACCCGGCCCAGCTGACCTATTTGTCACCTTAGCAATAAATAAGTTTTCAAATTCATATTTATACAATTTGATTCAAAACTTTCTTTGTTAATAGTAATGATAATGGTTAAACACATCGAGAAAAAATACTTTCTCTTGCAAATAAGGCAAAATGAGATAAGATTAGTTTGCTTTTTGATGATTAATATTAAATACATATATTCAAAACAATCGGTATCGAACTTTAAAGTGCGTTAGCTCCAAACATTAGGTATAATGTAATCCAATAGAAAATGCTTGTAATATTTCCTTAAATTATGCTGCTTATATACTGCTTTTACCAATCCATAATCGAGATTCTAGCTCGTCAAACATTTATAAAGTTGTTATTTTGAGAGAAGACTGTATTTGAGTATTGTGAAAACTAAAGAATTTTAATGCAAAACAGTTGTACAAAAAAGATGCTTATTTAACACAGTGTTAACAAAATTCAACAACAAATAGCCTTGAAATCGTTCATATTTTATACATATATACGACATGATCTTAATAGAAGTTACTACATGTACATAGAATGTTCAAGATATGTTATACATATTAAAGCAGACTTTCTCATGTACCCATTAAGAATAAGCTGGTCGTATGAGAAACTTAATTAATGAGAAATTGAGATTCTTGATTTCGTCCGTTGGACCTATTTAATTAACGTGGCACTCGTCAAGTGAACTTTAGAGATCTGCAACATGTTCGCTTATGTAGACCTATGTGTTCTGTTTCATAGACGCTTATTTTTCTGACGTACTTAACCACAAGAATACAGCATGAATTGATATTTTCCAGCTACGGAATTGTTTGAAAACATGATAATTTCATCGTCATAGGAAAATATATTCGAAAACGGGCAATGTTGCAGCAATGGGCACAAAATGAAACTACGTATACAAATTTCTTAGTTACTTTCAACGGGGAGCCACGTGTGAGAGCGAAGTATTAATAATAAAAACAAAATGTTTATGGGTGGTATGTCAGTAAAGTATTTCTAATAATTTGACGATCTATCTAATTTCGTATCGAAAATGCCGCAAGTTTTAAGAGCACACTTCCAGAATTTGCGTGATTCATGTTACTGACCGTACAAAGCAGCGTTCACGTCGAACATACCATATTGGCTGTGAAAAGCAAAAGTTTTGCACACAAACTATGATGTTGCATGTCCCTATTAAAGAAAGAACACGTCAATGGTAAGAATTTGTGGTAACAATTGACGTTATGTTTCGATTCCCGCAAAATAAGTATGTGAATGTTTGCAATTCTCCGTCGGCGATTCAAGTAAGAAAAAATACGCGATTGATCAATATTTCAGAAACGTCGAGTAATACTGGTCAGACAGTTTTATGCAAGATTTGTATTTAATTCAGTGAGTATTTGAATTTTTCCGCTATCGTCTGATAAAAATATTAGTCTTCGTGATTTCTGCGCCGCTCCTTTGATGTTCGGCACGGCGAGTCTTGCTTTGAAAATAGCGGATCGCTTCATTATACAACCTCAATATTTTCGGGGAAATACACAAACTACAACCTGCATGATAGTTTAATGATTTACAAAATTTCTTCCTAATACATGTCATGATCAAATAATAAACGTAAATACATAGATTGTAAGATATTACTTTTTTTCTCGGGTATTCCGGTATTTCGGTAGTATTCCGGTATTTCGGTTAACCGTGTGACCGCTTAAATACAGTACAAGTAATCTTTACACATTAAACGAGAATAAATAGTAGTACGTCTACGCAGATAACATTTAACAATGTATTTTGCAATCTTTCTTGGTTGCGAGGTTAACAAATTAATTAACCCTTGTTGATCAGACAAATTAATAAAATCATGGCTATTTAATATTTCACCCAACATAGTATTTCTGATATCAGTATATAATTCACAATTAAGGATAAAATGCAGTTCATCTTCAACAACATCACCCGAACAGAATATACAGACTCTTTGCTCAGGAATGTCGCCCACATATCGACCAGTCTCAATTCTTAAAGGCAAAATGCCACAACGAAATTGACACAATAATGACCGTTCGTTTTTCTTCATTAGCATTATTACATAATCTTCACATTTGAACTCATGCTTGAATAGTCTGTAA
Organism: Saxidomus purpurata; assembly: GCA_022818135.1. Classification (NCBI taxonomy): domain Eukaryota; kingdom Metazoa; phylum Mollusca; class Bivalvia; order Venerida; family Veneridae; genus Saxidomus; species Saxidomus purpurata. The sequence continues at coordinate 29,374,588 of JAFMSR010000008.1, forward strand.
GTTCTTAACTGTCTTACATTATCAACATCGTGGGCCCATTTATTTGAGTAAAAGGTTCTAATTTGATCCTTTGCGTAGCTTAGGTCTATACAGGTCTTTGACATAAAACTCTGTGTTAATCCAATCTGGTCCATAATTTGTTTAACTTGGTACACCAATTGTTATTAGACTTATCGTGATCATATAGGAATACTTTTTTTGTTAATCTATCATTATTCATAACAATAAGTCTATTCCAGAACCGTAGTATGTTACTCCACCGTCTGTACAAACTCGGGACCCAACCAGTATCTCCGTGAAGTGCAAGCGTTGGTGCGAATCTATGGACTCCAAGGAAGTACCTTAAAGCCCTATTCTGTACGTTATCGATAGCTTGGAACTGTTTAAAGCCCCATGTTGAAGAACCGTAATCCATGATTGGGATGACACATGATTGGAAAAGTTTATCGTAGGCTCGGAACCCGAGATCTTTCAATGTATGGATTTTGTTAATGATAGAGCCTAGGGCTCTACCAGCTCCTTTTGCGAGTGCATCACAATTGATATTAAAACAGTTTTTCTCCTGGAATGTGACCCAAGGTACTTATAATGATCAGTAACATTCAGCGTGTTATCTCCAATTTTAAATTCGGAATCAGTCCTGTTTGCTCAACCACGTCGAAAATGGACACACTTAGATTTTTCACAGTTAATTAGTACCCTCCATCGTTTACACCAATTATGTAGTACATTGAGCATCGACTGTAGTTTAGTTTCAGAGTCTGCCATCAACACGATATCATCGGCACACATTAACACATTATGGACAATTTTATATCACCCATTTGTATGCCAAGGTCAAGGTCATTGATCTCTCCAACCAGATCATTAGCGAACTACAGAGAAGAGTGTCGGCGAGAGGTTACACCCTTGTTTCACCCCGACCGTGCAATCGAACCAGTTTGTTAACTTGTTATTTATTCGTATACTCGAGTAAGAGCTTGCGTAAATATCTTTTATAGAATTGTACATTTTTCCATCAACTTTGTTAAGCAAAAGTTTGTAAAGTAACATTTCTCGGTCCACAAAATCAAAGCACTTTTTCAGGTCTATAAAGGCTGTGAATACGTTGCTATGGTTACTGATTGCACTGTTAAGGGTAAAAATGTGATCCTCACACGAACGGTTAGAACGGAATCCATTGTGTTCGTCAGCTGGTATATTTTCATTGTCCAGATACTTTGATAACCTTTTGTTTATGAACGATGTGTACAACTTCCCGATACACGACAACAAACTTATACCCCTGTAATGTAATGGCACGCGCTTGTCGGAATTTGGGTCTTTAAGTATTGGAAATATAATCCCTTTACGCCAAACACCAGGAATTATTCCGCTGTCAAATATCAGCTCAAATAATTTGTGTATCACTGCTATAACAGGCGGGAATTTCAAAACGTCATATGGGATTCCGTCATAGCCACAGGCAGATCCAGAACGAGCATGCATTATGACGTTACTAATCTCTTCAATTGATACAGTGTGGTTTAAATCGCTATTAGACTCATATAACGGATCGTCCATGCTCATCTCAATCAACTGTTTATGAAGTTTACACCTATCATAGTGAAGTTCATCAAAATCATTTCCATCGGATCTATTATATAAGTTCTGAAAGTCAGTTTTTCACTTTTCAAATACCACATTTTCATCGCGAACAATTTCACCGTGTCTATCAATTATTTCGACCGGAATAGATTTATTTTTCCTTGGACCGAGTTTTTGTATTTTGTCCCAAAATTCGGTAGGGATTTTGGTTGTCATTTCCTCGATTTCAATCGATTGTGCATATCGATAGGCTCGTTCTTCTTGGTGTAAACGTTTGTCAAATAAAGTTCTCGATGCTATGTAGTCATTCCGCAAAACATTTCTCATTCGCCCATTGTCTTTACTTTTCTTTTACACACATGGCTTTCCATAGATTCGCAAGTTCTTCATTCCAAAATGGTTTTTTAACTTTAAAACGTTTACTTGAGCGCTTTGTGTAGGGATACACTGGGACACTATTTATCATTTCTTGATTTATGACATGGCACAATTTATCATATATTAAGTCAATATCTGCCTGTGACTCCCTTGCACTTTCTATTTCAGCTATTATGTTCAAAATTGCGATCCGAGATAAATCACTGCTCATAAAGTCCGCTGGAATTTTCTTCAGTTTGAATCGTTTGTAGTTACTCTGTGTGCTCAAATTATCATTGTCACCGTTAGAATCACTTTGACTACAATAGCCTAACTCTAAATGGGTCAATAGAGCGGAATGATCAGGTAATCTAGAACGTTCACCCAGTCATCCATGGAGATTATGTATTTCTGTCAATTCTCGAACGGTTAATACCTTGAATGACTTACAGTTATTCAGCATGTCATGTGGAACGCACATAAAATCCACGACCGCTTTTCCCCGCCCGTATACCGACGTCCAATTATCGTTATTAAAGCGGCCATTCAGCACACAGAATTTAGCATCATTTATGGCCAATTTCTTTTCTGTGGCTTGAAACCTGGTTTGAAACCTAGATTGAACAAGCCGAGTTTCAATCCAGGATTGAATCCAAGCTAATGCGGATTTCTTTTCTCTGTCTTGGTCAAACCACTGTCCGTTTCTTTTGTACTGATTTCAATCCTAGTTTTGGGAAAATTGCACGGGTATTACGTGAAACATGCTGTTAACGGCACTGTGATAGTCGTTCATTTAAAAAACCGCAGTGACTGACGGAATATATATTAATTAATAAAGTTTATAAAATTATCAAAAATTAGGCAAATAAAAACCTAATGCGCTAAATGTCTCATAATACATAATGAATGAATTTATAGAGTACGATAAAATTATAACGTGTGAGTGAGTGAGCGGACGGACGAAAATGGAAAGAACGAGCGAATAAGGAAGGTATAATGATGCAGACAGGCAGTAAAATGAGAGGTGGTGTAGAAAAGATAGGGGAAAGGTACATAAAAGTTATTTTCCCGTAACTCGGGGATTTGTTTCCTATTAATGTAACATTGTTACGAAAAACAAACGCACATAAATATTATATTTGTTTCCATAATTTTTTATTTATTCAGGACTACACAGACAAACGTATCACTTATCTTTTTATCTTTCCAAACCAACTCACTACATACAAAACAATGCATAAGTGTAAACGATATACAAAATGTATAAAGATTGGCGGACAGACGAACGGCTGAATAACTGGCCTTCTTTTTGATAGTTGTAAATGCGTGACTTAGGAAAAATACATATCTTATTTTGAATTTTATCCTTTTCTCCATCATAATGAAATATTAAACACAACCAAATTAGTGTAAAGATGCCGCTTCACGAGAAAACCAGACTCGATAAACAGTGCTCTTTATGGAAATGTTTTTTTTCTAAATTTTTAGAACACTACCTGTAAAAGAAAGTTGCCGTTCAATATATTTGTAAACATTAAAACCCGTAAAGACAGTCGCAAATACCAAAATTACAAATCAGTTGACCATTTATTTGATAGTCGCAAAGTTACACAAGAAAAACTGTGATACAAAGTATCACAGCGGGCCAACAAACAAAAATCCCATGTAAATATTTTGAAAATTGGTGATAATTGATATTGAGGCATGGCCCCAAAAGAACTCGAGGGAACCAATTCTGGTTGAACAAGCAAAACCTGACACGACACCACATCTACTGACTGACCTGTAGTATCGAAACTTTACTGTTATCAAATGAATGAAGATTTTTATGATTATTTGGCGTAAAATATTCTTAAAAATTTTAAAATGATTATTAAAACAGCAGAAAAAAGTTTTTAAAAAAAATTGGGTGTTGATGGGATTCGAACTCGTGGTTTCTAAAAGTACACGTACACAAAAGTGTTTGAGCTATCGGCTTTATCCATTACACCACGGAGGCAGACTTATTACCAATGGGAAAAAAATAGCTATGACAATATCATATATGTCTAAAAGGGCCATAAAAGAATATTCAGTCGACTCGTTTCGTTTCTATAATGTCAAAGGTTGTGTTAGTTGAAAAAGCAATCATATATCCATTTTTCTAGGTGTAGATTGCGACTGAAACGTGAAAAGCGCTTTTTTCTTTTTTTACCAGCGTATATTAGATTGCGCCCTCTATGAAACGAACGACAGCTCAATTACAAACGACAACTCTTGCTTTTTCCAAAAAAATTGACTGTGTCTACAGTTTTCATCTCAGAAGTACCTCAATTTTATAATGAAGAGAGACGCATATGTTCGATCTAGTGCTTAAGTCTCCATGCATCTTTTACTCACCACGTATTAAATATAGCGGGCCGCTGCTGCGGCCCGCAATGACGTAACCAATTAGGATCGACGTTACTATAGTAGTGCGTTGTTACTTCAATTTTGAAACTTGAAACTTTCGTAAGTTAAATATTTACACATTTGGCAACAAGCAACTGTAATATTGGTCAGAAGAGTCTGGCAAAGAACTCAACATCACTGTTGATATGCTTTTCATGGAAACATTCGATATTTCTTACTGTTATTCTTCAAAATATACATGGATAATACATAATTATTTGACAGGCATGCAATGGTGAGTTCTCCATGTTCATTGTGTGACGTTCCTAAAATGTAAATTACTATTTTTTGGTATAATTCATCACAACTACATTGTTGTAGTAGTGATCTTGTTTTGCAAACCTTTTCAGAAATAATAAGCAGCAAACATGACAGTTCTGACATTTGTGTACTGTACAACTACAGAGAAAAGTAAAACTATTCAAAATAAATGTTATCATCACCTTTTTCGTTAGAATAGGAAGTTGCGAAACAGAGAGCGGGACATAGAGCGCAGGGTGTGGGGGATGGGGGACAGGGGCCGGTTCGGGTGTAGGTGAGGAGTATGAGTGTGTGTTGTGAAAGATAAGGGACAACTAATTTGATCCTGAAGACAACTGTTTATGAAAAGGCGGTCGTACAATGAAAGACTTTTTTTCTTCCTATTTATTTTTGTTAACTGCAATACTGATTTCTAAATTATTTTTTTTGCGAAATTGTACACTTTGAAATAGAATATTTATTATATAATTCTAATTATAAAACAGAACTAGAAGTGTCACTGCAGGTGATGAATACCCCCCCCCCCCCCCCCCCCCCCGAACATCCCACTGACACAGTATTTAAAATGTATGTCATGTTTGATGCTTTGACCTGCACATCTTAAGGCTTCTGTGAAGTATCATCAAATTCTGACCAGCGGGTTTGGAGATTAAAACCGCACAATATTTTACTATCTCAAGCCCCTGTGACCTTTGATCTAGTGATCCGAAACATGGACCATGCACAACTAGGCATGGTGCTTATCACTTCTATGAAGTATCATTCAATTCTGACCAGGGGTTTTGGAGCGTCCACAAGATTTTACCGTCTTCAGCCCCTGTGAAAGTTAGGCTGGGACTTTAACATCATCTATAGAAGCACAAATGTAAAGATTCCTGGGTTCGAGAGAGACAACAGTTCGTAAGGCTAAGGTTAGGTGAGACAAGTCTTAGTGGGGGGCAGAGTGCTGGATCGCTAAAAAAGGAAAAAATATAGGGCGCTGGTACACGATGCAGATTTCTAGAGTAGAGTGGTGACTTTTCAGCTCGACTATTTGGAACACGAAGACGACTATTGGGGTCAGTTTTTCGTCGGCGTCGGCGTTTCACTTTTGGTAATAGTTTTGCATCAAAGGTACTGACATTAACTTCTAACTCAGTTAAAGGGTTAACGGACAATAAACAATCAAGTTAAATCAATTTTTACTAAAGTTAATGCAAATTATAGTTCTTGTAGGACTCCGTTGAAGTTTAACTAAAAAGTGTTGCATGGAAGTTACTATCATGCACATATAACAGTAACCACTGATTGGATTACCTAATTTAATTTTTCCGACTATCAGACAATCAAGTTACATGTAGTTAACTCTCACTTAATTAAAATGATAACCATTCAATCTTTGATTTAGTTCACTTTCTAAAGTTTCAAAATTTTCAAGACATCTAGCGGCCATTGTTCTGTATATGCAAAGAATTTTTAATTTTGTATAGTTCACATACACCTTATTTACATGTACTCAGGTGCATATACATGTACAGTATAACGGTGCAGTTATTCGTGTTTTCATAGTAGATAAATAATCGTTCAAGCCTACCCTATAGGTGGTTTGAAAATACAATGGCCACGAGCGCGTTTCCAATCCTGGATTAGAGAAAAGAAATCGGTCATTGAAAGCTGGCTTGGACACTGTCCAAGGCTCAAGACCAAGCCGAGATTGTAGAAAAGAAATCCGTCAGTTGGCTTGAAACCTAGATTAAGCCTCAAGCCAGAGAAAAGAAATTGGCCATTAGAAATTCCACAAAGTTATGTCCATGTTGATTTACAGTTTTATCCAGTACTTTCCGTTCGGGTATCGTATCACAATCCAATAGAATATCAGATAAGGTTCCAATGCGTGCATTGAAATCAGCACCAATGAATATGCTGTCACAGTCACCATGCATGTATATCTGGGTTAGTAGGTGAGCGAAAAATCCTTGGCCATCACGCCCACGAGGAGACGTTTCCGGGGGTAGATAACACGAAAACACTATGAGATCAATGTCCGTTTCCTTGTGCGTTAAACATACGGCCAAAATACCGTCATATGACCTATCAATAACATGTACATTATAATCCTCAGCAACACACTGTTTAATTAATATTCCAACACCGCCCGATCCTTTTGGTGCGTTATGAAGAATTTCTTGTCTATTAAAGCCATACCATAGGTATCCACCACAATCAATAGTATGTTGGCCCTTTAAATGTGTTTCACAAACAGTCACAATATCAGAGTCCAATGCTCGAATCAATTCCACACGTAAATTGTGGTTGTCTTTAGTCCAGCCACATATATTTATATGAGATATTTTCAGTGAAACACTGGGCCGGGGTACTTTCTATGACGTCCCAGTTTGGTTTGGCGTATTTCTTTCTTGTATTCGTCCACTTGCGTTTACACGGAAATTGCGCCCTTGAGGTAATTTTCGAAGTAAGGCACGTTCATCTCCATAAGACGTTCAGTATGAGATTTAAGACGTTCAGTATGAGATTTACAGCTTTTCAGGTAGACCTCATTGAAATCTGAAGTTTGTTTCAAGTTCATTTTATTGCGGAGCACTAGTATTTTTTCTTGTGTATTTCTCTGTCAAATTTTCTCAACATAATTTTAACTAATCCTGGCCTTGTGTCACCAAATCGCGTGCGAAATCTATGCACTGACATAATCTTCACATTGTCGGCAACATTATTCCCAACGGCACTTATTAGATCATTTGCTTTCTGAATAAAAATTCTCTGGTTGCATTCCAACGGGTATCCCGCTTGCTATAACGGAAATTTCTGAATCGCCTTTTCATAAACAGTTGTCTTCAGGATCAAATTATTTGTCCCTTATATTTCACAACACACACTCATACTCCTCACCTACACCGGCACCGCCCCTTGCACCCCATCCCCCACACCCTGCGCTCTGTGTACCGCTCTCTGTTTCGCAACTTCCTATTCTTACGAAAAAGGTGATGATAACATTTATTTTGAATAGTTACTTTTCTCTGTAGTTGTACAGTACACAAATGTCAGAACTGTCATGTTTGCTGCTTATCATATTTCTGAAAAGGTTTGCAAGACAAGATCACTACTAGTTGTGATGAATTATACCAAAAAATAGTAATTTACATTTTAGGAACGTCACACAATGGACATGGAGAACTCATCATTGCATGCCTGTCAAATAATTATGTATTATCCATGTATATTTTGAAGAATAACAGTAAGAAATATCGAATGTTTCCATGAAAGCATATCAACAGTGATGTTGAGTTCTTTGCCAGACTCTTCTGACCAATATTATAGTTGCCTGTTGCCAAATGTGTAAATATTTAACTTACGAAAGTTTCAAGTTTCAAAATTGAAGTAACAACGCACTACCATAGTAACGTCGATCCTAATTGATTACGTCATGTAACTTTGCGACTATCAAATAAATGGTCAACTGATTTGTAATTTTGATATTTGCGACTGTCTTTACGGTTTTTAATGTTAACACATATATTGAACGGCTACTTTCTTTTACAGGTAGTGTTCTAAAATTTAGGAAAAACATTAAATAAAGAGCACTTTTTATCGAGTCTGGTTTTCTCGTGAAGCGGCATCTTTACGCGTGGTGTTTAATATTTCATTATGATGGTGAAAAGGATAAAATTCAAAATAAGATATGTATTTTTCCTAAGTCACGCATTTACGCACCCCTCTCTGTTACGCTTACAACTTATCATAAAGAAGGCCAGTTATTCAGCCGTTCGTCTGTCCGTCAATCTTTATATATCATTTACACTTATGCATTGTTATGTATGTAGTGAGTTGGTTTGGAAAGATAAAAAGATAAGTGATACGTTTGTCTGTGTAGTCCTGAATAAATAAAAAACTATGGAAACAGATATAATATTTATGTGCGTTTATTTTTCGTAACAATGTTACATTAATAGGAAACAAATCCCTGAGTTACGGGAAAATAACTTTTATGTACCTTTCCCCTATCTTTTCTCCACCACCTCTCATTTTCCTGCCTGCCTGCATCATTATACCTTCCTTATTCGCTCGTTCTTTCCATTTTCGTCCGTCTGCTCACTCACTCACACGACATAATTTTATCGTACTCTATAAATTCATTCATTATGTATTATGAGACATTTAGCGCATCGGGTTTTTATTTGCCTAATTTTTGATAATTTTATAGACTTTATTAATTAATATATATTCCGTCAGTCACTGCGGTTTTTTAAATGAACGACTATCACAGTGCCGTTAATAGCATGTTTCACGTAATACCCGTGCAATTTTCCCCAAACTAGGATTGAAATCAGTACAAAAGAAACGGACAGTGGTTTGACCAAGACAGAGAAAAGAAATCCGCATTAGCTTGGATTCAATCCTGGATTGAAACTCGGCTTGTTCAATCTAGGTTTCAAACCAGGTTTCAAGCCACAGAAAAGAAATTGGCCATAAGTGTCTCGGTATAAACTGCCCTTGGCCTTGATCACCAGAAGTCGGAACACCGCTCACCGTGGTTGATTTCTCCTTTTCAAATTGATCGACTTTGCCTTGCAGCAACTTAATAGTTTCCAACAAAGAGTCAATACGTTTAGACTCCTGACCTAATTTCAACGTAATATCCGTGCGCAGTGTATTCACTTTCTGGTCAATGTCAGGGATTATAGTCAAGATGTACCCAAACCAAGATGTACCCATACCATGATGTACCCAACAGAAGTCAAGATGTACCAAACAGAAGTCAAGATGTACCCACATGAAAGTCAAGATGTACCAATTTATAAAAATGTCTTACTTGATGTTATTATATTAGTCTTCATTGATGATTTTGTTCAATAATAAAGAGTTCGAACATAATATAAAGTGAGTAGAATTAAATCAGTGACATACCTTTGGTATTAATAAATGTATCCTAAGTTGCAATAATCCATATCAAATTCAAGGTGTGAGGCAAACAAAAGCTGTAATAACAGCTACTGATTGGCTGTTTGCTGTCCTTTAATTGAGCTTGCCACCTTAATTATGATTTAATTATATATGGAGCCACTTTCATTCATTTTAATGTCTTTTACATGAAAAATATCTGTTTCTACAAAAAATTTTTATCTGAGTATAATACTCAGTATCAAACACATAATATATGACAAATTTCCTTTTCCTTTCTTATTATCAATTTGCAAAAATTATCATCATTCAATTGTGTTAAACACTAATAAAATATAAGTACATCTTGACTACCATGTGGGTACATCTTGACCAAAAAAAAGTGGGTACATCTTGGTTTGGGTACATCTTGACTAGTTCCCAATGTCAGCCTTTAGTTCCTTCTTCATATTGTCTATTTTATTCTCTAAAGCCAATCTGTTTGACTCTTGGTTTGCTTTCATTTCAGCCACATTTTTCACAAGCCATGTCAATTGTTCAGATGCTGAGTGCTCCATTTTCGATAAATTGTCTTTTGCCGTAGGCTGTACGGGATTACTTTCTGCTTGTTCTTTGGGGGTAACAGGTGAAAATACAGGCGAAAATGTACCTTTTTCTGTAGTATTATCGTTGTATATGTCCTGACTGTATAAAACGTTATTTGCTGAGCTCAAAATGTCGCTCACACTCTCACAATTGTCGTAATCCGAGTTCAAATCGGAATAATCTTGATCACATTCATCTAAAAATCCGTCATGTTTGAATTGTTTGATCACTTGTTGAGTATCGTCCGAGTCATTGCTCTTTTTTCGTTTATTTCTCTGTCTATGTTTCTTTCCGTGGCCACTATGACGACCCATCAATCAATCTGCAACTAATCCTTCGCTTTTCGTATAAATATATCCACATATCACTAGTTTAACTGGTAAATATCCATATTTTTCGAGAGCTCAAATTTTTTCCGCCATTATCAAAACTATCACGTGACTCCTCTTCCTAACAAGTAGAAAAGTTGCTGCGGATCGCAGCAAAGAAGATAGCGTTGCCCAAATGATGATGACTTGTATTAAAGGCAGAACTGTATTAGACTTCGGAACACGATTTTGAGACGTTAAAAAACAAGAGAGAGACATATTAAATCGACTGATTTTCTTCACTTGACTAGAACTGCCAACAAGAGTAGCCATCTTGACCCTATATCGTCCACCGGAGTGCATGGCCTACTTATTACACAGTGTGATCAAAATCAACCTTGATCTATATGTGTCCCAGATTTAGTTAGGTTATCACCAAGACCGGAAGATTCTGGCTAATTCTCATAAAATTAGTTATAAGATGTGACTTTTAGAGCAATAAAAAGTGATCTCTTGAGCTGATCTTGTTACCTAGTTTTGGATCCAAGGTGACCACCATTACAATTACATAGACAAACATTTCGACCAATGTTCATTTGATTGGTTATAAAATATGGCTTTTAGAGTGTTTACAGGGTTCTTATTTTATGTTTTCCAGTGGATTATAGAGTTTTCTCAGTGAAATAAAAGTGATAATCCACAGTTTTGAAACAGTGGATTACCATTTTTATTTTTCACTGTTTTGCAATCTTTAACCCGGATTTACGTCAAAAAGTATACCGAGCGTAATTAATGCTGGAAACCATGCGACGATGACGTCGTTTAAATGACGTCATTTGCGCTATGTTTCTGATGACGTTTCCCGCGATTTTCGATATTTTGTAGAAATAAACTCAATAAAAGTAGAGTTTTAACCATAAAATAAACAGAAAAATTGTTGGTATCGATGTAATATCACGTTAATTTCACTCGTGAACACCAAAAACTGTTATTTTCACTCGTGGCTGCGCCACTCGTGAAAATATCACTTTTGGTGCCCACTCGGTGAAATTATAACGTGATCTTACACCGAAACCAACAATTATCCTCTATTTCTTTAATTTGACTGTGTGACCTACATTGTAGTTTCTATATAACTCCAGATGATCCAGATTCAAACTTGACCTAGAAATCATTGAGACAAACATTTTGACCAATTTACATGATGGTAGTCTCTAGAATGTGGTCGACAATATAATCACAAGCATACTCTTAATATACTTTACAACTTTAATACAGGGGTCGATTGATTAAAACCAAGGAATAGAAAGAAGCAAGTTTTTTTTTAGTTTCAAATTACACCGAGTCTTGCAATTACGACAATATACCCGTCAAATCCCTGGTTGCAGTGTTTAGAGTGTTATAATAATTGTTTATGACTACAATAACTGTGCAAAGACATATATACAAAATTTATACAAGTATATTAAGTGGAAGTGTAGTTTGCCGTTATTGCAAGGAAAACTTTGTGGCATACAGACTGTAATATTTCTCAGAGTAGTAAGTATAAGATGGTGTTCTATTTAATCATTTGTTTTACAATATGTCAGAGTTTTTCTACCTAGAGTAAAAGAGCAAAATCTAGAAATTTGTGCCATTCAATTATACATAGTATTTATACACTCGCTCGCTCCACCATTATTTAGTGTTCGATTACTTAAAAACAGAGAATAAACCACACAGTCATAATTGCCGTCTTATAAGGCTTGAGCAGAACTAACAAATGGCAAAAAAGTTACGCCCCCCCTAAGACCAAATCCTGGATCCGCCCCTGGAAAATGTATAACGACTATCATACAGGTGCACACATGTGTTTCTCTGAACTATTAAGTGCAAATGTGGCCATAATCGAACTTGACCTGTAAGATGGATATTTACGAATGTAAATTGTATATAGTGGTCATCTGTAGTGTGCATAGGCTATATTCAATGCATTGTTACTGTACTTTCTACGCGAATTTTAAATTTTAAACTTTTTTCCTGGCCATCATAATGGGGAGAAACAGTCCCGCAAAGATCGTAATGGCGGGTCTTTCAATTTGGAAAATTTTTTGGTGGTAAAAGACTACACCACGGAAAGCACGAAACGTACTGGAAATTTCCGCCGATATGAACAAAACAATATAAACAAAGAATACTCAAGTCGGTAAAACATGAGCGGGCCTATATACACTCGTTGAACTAATATTGAATTCTATAGTTTCTATTACAGATGAAAACGTTCCGATACTGCTCTTAGTGCTCAATATTATTACTTTAACAATGAAAAATCATGTTTGGTTACACATGTACCAAATGCAGATATTTTTAATACTGAAATGATAACGCTATTGTGTGTTTGTCATATCGGCGAAAATTTCTGGTACGGTCGGCCTTTTGTGTGTTCTGGTCTGGTCAGGTCAGGGTTTTACCACATACCTCAATATTCACCGAAATGAACTGTTATTTGCCGAAAAATAAATGTTTAATATAAAACACGATTATTCATCATTTTTATCATTAAACTATTCTGTGCCTTTGTAGCAAATTTAGAATACTGCAATGTTTACCAGTGTAATTTAGTTCAATGTCAGTAACTTCAACGAAGTCTTTTCAGTATCGAAAACGAATTTATTCACTACTACCGATACGGTGATAAATTGATCATTGCCACCTCACCAGTGACTTCCAGTTACATTACCCCAAACATGCGTTGCGCTGAGGCGCAACGCAATAATAGATCCGCCACACCGATTGCTTTGTATTACTGCTACTACGTAAGTACAATGTGTGACAAATTAGCCGTTTGTAAAACACTGTCATTGATACACAAGCAAATGTTCTTTAGCTTTGACTGGTAACATTGATAAATAGTTAAAGAAGCTTTCGCATACATTGTCATGTCAATTTGGATTTGAAACGTCTTTTTCTACTTTTGATGGTGCATATTGAGTAAGACAATTGCCGTGAACAATCATAGCCTTAAATTTATACGCTGTTATCGGTACATTCAGCACGCTGTCATATTTCTGCATTTTTCCATAAAGATAATGAAATTCACGACACATCATTTACATCCGACCCTGTGATATATGCAATAATGTCAATTATATGATGATACATAAGCTCTCCTCATGTCTGTATAATTATATGTTTTGTTCTGCAGCTTGGAGGAAATTACATCATCATTACAAAAAAATGTGAAACTGAAGCAGGCAAGTTATCTACACATGAGCTCTATCGAGTTCTGTGAAGAATGAGTCATTCCTCTATTTTCGGGGGGGGGGTTTTTTGGGGTTTTTTTTTTTTTTTTTTTTTGGGGGTTTTTTTTTTTTTTTTTTTTTTTTTTGGTGTTTTTTTTTTTTTTTTTTTTTGTTTTTTTTTTTTTTTTTTGGTGTTTTTTTTTTTGGTTTAGTATGCTAAAAGGGGGGGGGCTGGACTACGGACAATGCGTACAGTTTTCCAGGGTGCTCAAGCATATAAAATAAAACGGTGTGTTATTTGGGGAAAGATAAGTAGTGCAATGGAATGGAGCGTATTTCAAAGCTCCATTGACATTAAATATGGCATGACTAAACTATAGCGTTTAAAGTAAAGTGATTCAGGTGTATAGTTTAAAATTTGTGGGGGGGGGGGGGGGGGGGGGGGGGGGGGAAAGGGGGGGGAATTAATTTGCAATTGTTTTGCTTTTGGCATTCGATCGATAACTATAAGAACACAGTCAATGAAATGAGAACTGACTTGCAATTCTCGCAAACTTAGGTTTCAGGTTTAAAATTGTAAAATCGCTCTGATTCTGGAAAATGAAATGAGTTTAGAAAGTCATAATGCACTGAGTACTTCTGTACAATTCGGCATAGCAGGACATACATAAAATCGTCTTGAAATGGAATGGGTGTCAGAAACATTGAAATAATTGCACAACATTAATTTGATTCATTGACCTTTGTTTTTACACTTTTCGTGTAACTCAAGCATGATATATAGCTAATGTTATCATGTTATACCATGACGGCACAAAATAAATTATTGTATTTTGTATCTTGAAACTCACAAAACAAAATTATCGAGAAAGTTACCGATATATTTGACATTCTTCCAGAGACGACAAAAAATAAAGTGGTGTCAGTGGGGCAATATTTTCTCGCAAATGCACATAAGTTAACATATAGAGGCTAGCAAAACATTTATGAACATCTTCAAGTTTTCATACATATAAGCATTTAGCCTATTATGTCCTGTGTGAAATCTGGATACTGAAAGAATGATTTGTTCCCATCTGTCTAGTAGATGGTCGTGATCTTTCTACCTCTTCACTCTTGTAAGAGTCTTAATTACCGTGATCTTTTCTTAATAAGTGACTATTGAGAGACCAGTCGCCCTTATATCCTTGTTTTGCCATCTCATTGCAACAAACACCACAGTATGCGGGTATCAACTGAAGGCCCACCTTCCGCTTCTCACTAAAGCTTTTACATTCTTTGGCAAAGGATGGCAATTTTGCTGGTGGTCAAAGATAGGCAGCGTTTGCTTTTGTCAGTTTCTTGGATTTATGGACAAAGCTCCCTCTGTGTAGACGATTATTTGTAAGGGCCCAAAGCTTTGTTTTCATAGGTGGTCTGGCAAGAACTTGTAACAAGGATTTCAGTGAGAAAAACATCAAAGAGAATATTTCGTGTGAAAGAAATAAATGGAAACCAAAATTTGCCAACTGTTTGCATCGCACTTTTTAGGCCCAGGAAGGGGGGTGGAAAGGTCCTTGGACCAACTGTTGCATCGCACTTTAGTACTGTATAGATATGTAGGATTTTTCTAGTACTGAATAGCACATAAGTACTCTATTGCACTGTTACACTGTATAGTACCATAGTGCTCCTATAGCTTGTTATAGTTCTGAAGTACTCTACAATGTACTGTATACATTTGCAATACAGTGCTGTAGCACAATAGTACTGCATAGTACATGGGGAGAAGGCATGTACAAACATATTATATTAGATTTTTAATACTAATGGACTCTTTGTGCCAGATATTATTTTCTGCCTGTATAGGGATGAAAGAAAAGATGCTGCAAAGCAAGTTTGGTGCCATTTCATTCTTTGATTCATGAGAAGAAGCCGTTGAATTTCGTGTGTTTGATTTTAACAAGAGTGAGCCTTATTTGCAGTAGACACGCATAATTTCATGTTTTATGACGGATGTCAATGCAATAATGCCGCAGAATAAGTTTGAAGACGTTCCGTCCATTGGTTCATCGGAAGACTAACAAAGAAGAATCTTAACATTGAATAGACTTGTCGAAGTTAGCAAGGCGATGTTTTCAAAACAATGAAATCTATGCGTAGAAAAGAAACACTTTAAACAACTTTTAATTTTAGAAGAAGTCCAAACTAAGCATGGATCGCTTTAATGAGGTCACCATTTCATCAGACTTTCAACATACCAGATCACAGGAATTAATATGAAATTGATGCGTTTATCACAGTGTGATCGTCAGTTGAACATCTGAAATATACTCGTCAGTTTGATAAAGTTTTGAAAGATAATACATTGTACCATAAGGTTGCTTTTAATATCAAAGTTCCGCCATATCATAATGCGCATGTAATATCATTTTACGTAAAATGTTTTTGTTCCGAATTCAAATCGTAATGTTTGTATTTTTTTTCAGGAGTAGTACTGGTACAGTCATCATGCAGTTACATAGAAACCCCAGATAATGCCCGAATTATAAACAGGCCAACGTATGAAGCAGGATCGACTATCGATTTCAAGTGTAATAAAGGGTATGACATGTTCGGGGAAAGCAAACTGCTGTGTCGAAATAACGGAGAGTGGTCGCCAAAACACTCTCCGAGATGCAAGATTAAAATGTGCAATGATTTTGGATCAATAAGGAACGGAATAATATTTCAAGACTTAAGTAAAGGCATACAGAATGGTTATGGAGACAGTGTTCATGTGACATGTGATGATGGATATGTTTTAAATGGGTCCCCGGATGTAATGTGTCAAGCAAATGGAAGCTGGAGCGTGAGGCCTAGCTGTGTAAGAAGTCCTTGTCCTCCGTATCCAGGTATGAACTCGTCTTGTATAAAGACGTCGTGGTTGTCGGGAAAGTTTTAAAAAAAAAGAGGGGGGGAGAGTTAAAAAAAACAAAGAACGGGTACGAGTGGGGGGGTCGACGGGGTAAAGTACAATTTGGCTGTGGGGGGGGGGGGGGGGGGGGGGGGGGGCGTGCCATAAATGGGGGGGGGGGGGGGGGGGGGGGGGGGGATTTAAATAGGGGTAGGGGGGAAAAGCTGGGGGGGGGGGAATTGGGGGTACAAGGAAGCCAGATTGGAGTTGTAAGGAAAGTTTCTACATTTAATATGTAGGAAGATTGGCGGGATGGAGATGTAGGCATTCCAGGTTACACGCACTGAAGGACACGGGGGATTTTTTTTTTTTTTTTGAAAAAAAAAAAAAAAAAATTTTTTTTTTTAAAATATTTTTTTTTTTTTTTTTGGTTTTTGGGGGTTTTTTTTTTTTTTTTTTGATGTGCTGGAAGAACTGGAAGATTTGGAAAGAAAGATACTAGGAAACATGTTACAGATATCTTATGATGAATACGAAGTTGATGAGGAATTTACAGATTATAACAGATCCAGAATTCCTAGTCTATATACAAAAATATATTGTTTGAGAACGTGATTATATGATTTAATAACAAAATGCTCAGGAAGCATAGAATGGCTTGCTACTTTCAGACTCAGAGTAGTAATAGGAATTTTACTTCACAAAGTAGCCCTTTGCTATATTTAAACCAACGAAAGTGGTCAATAGCCCGGTTTACTGCATGCTGGAAGTTAGTAAATGCACTAATTCTTAAATCCATTATTGTTTCTTTGGTCAAGACGTCCCAATGCCCAGTGAAAATAAAGGAACTGAAATATAGTTTACACCTCTATCAACAAACTGTTGTTTCATTTTATCGTATCAAATACATAATTTAAAAAATATCTTCAAAAACATGAGAGGTGTCTTGCAGTAAATCTCGGAAAGTTTTATTTCTTTTAATGGCTTGCTAAACAAACACTATAACCACAAGAATATGTTGATACAGGTGTAAACTATTTTTAGTTCCTTTGGTTCCACTGATCCTGTCATACTGTCTTAGTTCGTGAAGGAGCACGAAACTGATTTAAAATGTATCCATTCTTCATTATAATTCGGTATCTTTTATTTTTCTTTACATTTAATTATTAGTGTATCTATATTAAAATATCATGGCATCCCAACCAAGTGAAACATATTTGATATTAAAGGAAAAAAGTGAAAAACCATGCACTCGCCCACTGAGGGAACTTACCATAAATTAATATTTTATTGAAAGCAATTTTAAGGAGGGACTCTCTAAAACTGGTGTCAAATTAAAATTTGTAACTTCAAAAGCATGAATAATAAACAGTTTGCAAATATTATTACTTACTTTAGATATCATCAGTAAAATTAACGTTTTAAAGTAGGTTGCAGTACCGTAAAATGTTCAATACAGTTTAATACATTGAAACAAATAAGATGAATTCTCCTGCATTGAAAAATTTTGTTTTACCAAAAGATATATTCAACAGGAAATTTTAAGGCAAAAGGTCGCTGTAATAAAAATTTGGAAGCTCCCATGTTTGTTAAATGAAACAAGACCTTGTAAACAGTTTTCTGTGAGACGGATGTTTGTGTACGAGTAGTTCAGAATGCAGACTGATGAGTTTGACCTGAGTTTGATTTAATGTTTTGATGTTGAAAATAAATGTTCTAGATCTAGTGTCTTTCTTGTAACTATGTTATAAAAAAGCAATTTTATTTGAAAATAATTAATTTTATTTTATGTTTTCCAGTGAATTATAGAGTGGTTTCTCAAGTCGAAATCAAAGTGGTGCAACAACAAGACGTAAAGCAAACAGGAATTTGTGAAACAAAGGAGGGGGGGGGGGGGGGGGCGGGGGGGGATTTACCATTTTTATTTTTCACTGTTTTGCAATCTTAATACACAAGAGGATCATTTACGTCAACAAAAAAGAATACCGAAAGCTAAGTACCAAATATAACAGCTGGAAACCATGCGACGATGACGTCGTTTTTTTTTTTTGGGCAAAGGGGAATTTTTAAAATTTATAAAAATGCAAAACGTCATTTGCGCCATGTTTTCTGATGAAGTTTCGCAGCGATTTTCTATATTTTATAAAAATGCAAACTCAATAAAAGTAGAGTTTTAACCATAAAATGAAGTTCAGAAAAATTGTTGGTATATCGGTGTAATATCACGTTAATTTCACCTCATGGTAGGCTTGTGACCATTTTTGCTCAGAAAAAGTTGCCCTTGCTCTCCATTTTCACTACGTGGCCCCGGCTTTCGTTTCCAAAACTCAAATTCCAACTGTTGGAAAGAGATACAAGTCAAATTTGGGCGCAGTCCTAATGATGCCCCATTAAAGAGTATGAACTCGCTAATTGGATTGAGCACTCAAACTGTATAACGTGGGGAGATCTTGTTAAACTGATGAAACTTTTATTGAACAAATGACATTATTTTTTGAACCCCTCTATTATAATTTGACCTGAGTTTGATTTAATTTTGAAAATAAATTTATCTGTGTCTTTCTTGTAACTATGTATATAAAAGCAATTTTATTTGAAAAAATTAATTATAATTAATTATTTTGCTCAAAATAATTTTAATTAATTAATTACAAACTGAAAATTCATGTAATTGTAATTTAATTGAGAAGTTGTTTTTTTGCATAATGGTACCTATTCGTGCAGCACTATTAATGGATGGATAGCGATTTATTACAGAATGTTTAATTTTTTTATACATTATGCTAAAATGAGGTCAATTTTCTATATAAATATGATACTCTTTAGAATTGTAATTAAAATTTATCATTTTGCGTTCATTGAACACATTATTAATGTTTGGTGAATATAATCTGCTAAATGCAGGGAGTGCCCGTGACAAGTCTTCAATCAAAACAGCAGTATAATAGCATGAACAAGCCATGGTGCAAAATGTCATCTTACATAGCATTAAAATCCCAGAATCTCTTTGAATTTACTGATATTTTTGATATAGTAACATAAATGTTGAAAGGATAATCATGATAGAACCATGTTCAATTCACTCTAAAACAATGTTGACACTTGCCTTTCTTTTGTATTCAAGTTGTTTCTTCACACAAAAAAGAGTTGCCAGAAAGCCTTTTTTTATTTTTTGCAACATATTGAAAAAATACTGCACTATGATTCATATATGTACTTATCCATTTAAAAAGCAATGTTAGGAATGTTCTGGTACAAATAAAGGTCATTTCTGTCAGTAAGGCATCTTTTTTATAAAATGAGAACTACTTTTAAATGTGATCCAGAGACTTTAATGTAACTTTGGTTATTTTGAACCTATTAGTGATCGCCTACAGTAATCAATTGGCCGCGACAAGCCGTTTCAACAACTATTCTGAGAATCTAATGCCCTGGTCGCATCTACGCTACAAGCTCCGTACGAGTTAGTTTCAAGTCAAAATTTTGCAAAATCGCACGGAGTCCGTACGGACATAGTTGATCTATCGTATGGTTTTTTAACACTCGTACAGGATTCAATGTTTCACCGAGCTCCCGAGTTCTCACAGAGCTCGTAGAAATTTTCGAAGTCGTGAGCAGCTGGCAAGGGCCTCGGTAGAGCTCGTACGGGCATCGCAAGATGTCCGTGCGGTTTTGGAATAACGCGAGGCCTGTAAGAGCTTGCCGATGCTCGCGCAACTATCGCATGGGAGTCGCACGGTCAACGTACGATGTCCGTACGATACATCGGACACCTGACGGGTATTTGCGATGTCCGCGCGGGGCCTGCGCCGTAGGGGATCCGCACGACTCGTCTGCGATATACGTACGGAAATCCTACGATTGCATCTTCCAAAAGACTGTACGGGGCCCGTAGGCATGAGAGCAGCATCTATGATTGTACGAAGACCTTACGGATTTTACGGATTTTAAAAGCTGGTTGAATGGTACGATTTTATAAATCGTACGGACATCGTACAGATATGTGACCGAGGCATTCGTTCCTACTGAATCACATTCTTGATGAAACGGCGTGCCATAGCCTGCCTTCTCTTTCATTTGTAATGAAACATAATTTTATGACAATAACTGCGATTGTCGTCACATTACAGAATATTCATTTCCCCCTGTGCTGGTTACGACTTCTGTGAATTGAAAGGTTTATATCACCATCCATTATACATGCACGTTTATTTATGTACATATGAAAGTATAGAACTAAAGATGCGCATATATTCACAACAGGGATCAGCAGTTAGTATGAGTTTTGCTGCACGACATGTTTTGTGATTTGACAAGACATAGGATGCAATTCCTAACTTTGCTTTTTAATTCGAAAAGTTCACGTTAGAAACATAGCGCAGTATTTTTTTCAATATGTTGCAAAATATAAGAAAGGATTTCTAGCAACTATTTTTCATAAAGAAACGACTTGAATACGAAAGAATGGCATATGTCAACATCGTTTTAGAGTGAATATAACATGGTTCTATCATTATCCTATCAGTAAATGTATTTTAGTATATCAGTAAATTCAAAGTGATCCTGGGACTTTAATGAAATGCTTTGGATAAGATCTGATAATCCTTTTGGTTAACAGGTCTGCCATCGTCGAATACCCACGTCCCCCTCTTTACGCTATGCTTCATCGGTGAATACAGGAGTCGCAACGGAATATTTAACGGGGGTTCCGACGATGCAGGTCTGCATGACGCCAGGAATATATTAATAAAAAGATTCACGAAAACAATCTTGAAACTGTTAACGTGCACAACCATTGCCTTAAACTTGTGTTCCAGTTACAGCAGCAAAGATATACGCTGTTGTTCGTACATTTTCCCCTGCAGATTTATACAGCTTTCCACGCAGATCTACGTACATGATAACCCCACTCGGAAATCCCGTGGCCCAGTGATATATGTAAATGTATGTAAATCATTTTATGATAATATACTCTTATGTCTCTATAAGTATCTGTTGTTGTTTTTTCTGCAGCCTGGAGGAAATTATATCATCAATACAAAAAATATGAAACTGAAACACTCAGATTATCGGGAAGTTATGTTTGCGTTCTATGAAAAGTGAGTCACTCCTCCGAGGACGAGAAAACGATTTTGCGTACATTTTCTATGGTGCTCAACATCAGAACAACAATGGATCGTTTTGTTTTTATTTTTGCACTGCGTGAGTATTTTTTATATTTGTTGCAAATGTTGTTTTCTTTTGTCAGCTAATGTATTGGCACCAGTATAGTAATCTTTAAACTTAAACTTTGTTTATTTTGAAACGATTGCAATGCAAGTTAAACGACTTATGCTAGATCACGCTCGTTGGCACAGATGGTTGTTGTGGCCTTTTACGGTGAAGGAAACCGAAGTACCCGGAGAAAACCAAATTGTCCGGCTTGGCGACCACATAACTATCTCACATGCCGACACCAGGTATCGAACCCGGGCCGCAGCGGTTGGAAGTCAGCACTCGGACCACTGAGCTAGCCGACCAGTATGGTAAATTGGAGGGTGCATACTGAATTCAGACTACTTCCGGTCTCTGGCTAAATGTTCGAATGCTTAATTACTTGTTGAAAACAACGTTTCTTCAAGTCATGTGACGGATTACGATAAAAAAGGGATGAGAAATATCTTGATATACTGTATAAATGGAATATTTGAATTTTGAAAAATATTATTTCATTTGGTCAAAGTGAACTTAAAGTAATATAACCAACGTGAAAGGGAGTTATTCGACCCAGCTCTGTTTTGATGACACACAGTATCGGAAAACTGTGTGAAACATAAGTAATTCTTGGGCTAGAGATTATAATTTGTCCGCACTGTAAATGAGTAATAACTCACTTAGGGTTAATGTTAGGGTTAAGGGTTTGAAGAAGTCAGTTATGAGTTAAATTAGGGTTGGGACTGTGTAAGGATTAGCAGTACTGTTAGGTTGAGATTCAGGTTATTTGCATAGATATTCACTTGAAATACAAAATTAGGGGCGGACAAATTGTAAAATCGATCCGATCCTTGAAAAAAACTTTTAAAAAAGTATTTTGTTATAAAATTGGATTTAGTGTAAAACTTATAATGCTCATGTCATTTCTGTGGAATTCGGCACAGCATGACATACATGGAAATCCACTTGAAGTGGGAATAACGGTAATACAGTGGGTGTTAGAAACATGGAAACAATAGAACAAAACATTAAGATTCATTAATATGTGTACACAATACACACATTGTATAACTCGAGCATAAATGCCTCTTTCGTTCAGGCCAGGGATATTAAGACCTCACAAAATCAAAGTATTACTCTGTCAATATTCATTTCGTTCCGCGCTCTACGACTCAAACCAGATGTCAACTTTAATTATAACACGGGACTGACGACTATATATATGCATGCTTGAAGTTCGATCAAAGGACAAATGTACTGACGTTGTTTTTTTAAAATAAATACTACTCTGCAATGAAATGTCATCAAAACTCAACTTGAAAACCGACGAGACATGAATTACGTCCTACCTCCTGTAAATAACGCATACAATTACTATACTATGTCGGCGAGGAAGTTAGCAAATTATTTGACATTATTCAAGACGAGAAAGGTTATTTAAGTGGTGATGGCGAAATTACTATGTAATGCAAAGACATTTACCTAAACATACAGTCTAGCAAAAACAAATTCATGGACGCATCTTTATACGCAGGTTTGGTGAAAATGTTGCATTTGCAGACATTAACAGAGATTAGAAAAAGAAGGGTGCACTAATACCAACCACTCTTCAACGCAAAGGCATGTAATCATACTGAATAAGCTTTGAGCTGATGAACGGATCGAAGCAGTGTCGCAAAGGACTTCCGTGAGAGAATGTAGAATTCTTTGATTTCTTGTTTGGTCATTTTGGGAAGTAAAATCAATAAATAGAGGTCCAAGTTGGCCCTTAGTCGCTCATCTGAGGAAACTGTATTTCATGTGGTGAACACTTTCCGTTAATGTCAGCAACTTACGCATAGTACTGTAGTACGGTATACAACTGTATGATTCACTAGTACTGGGTAGCACAGAAGTACTCTATAGTACTGTTATACTGTAAAGTACCAAAGTGCTCTATAATTCTTTATAGTTCTTGAGTACATTGTACTCAATAGAACTGTATAGTTTCTCTAGAGTAGTGTACAATATTGTAGAACCCTTAACAACTGTATATAGTTTAGTAGCGTAGCACTACTAGTATAAGTATTACATGGTGTCCATTTTCCTTCTCCTGTATGTATTGAAGTACTCTATAAAGTACTGTCTACAATTGTGATACTGTATACAGTGTACATTGTAATAATTACAGCGCTGTTCTACGGTAAAAGTGTATATATAGTAGGAATTACAGGGTGCACGACAAGAAGACATGGTTATAAAAATTAGTTTAATACTAATTGACCCTATATGTGTGATGTTCTACTTGACCGTAAAGGGGTCAACGAAAAGATGCTATATAGCTTGCCATTTTATTTCTTGGTTCATGAGAAAAAGCCGTTAAAATTCGTTTCGCAAGAGTGTGCCCAATTTACAGCAGACACGCTTTATTTCGTGTTTTATGAATGTTGTCAATGCCGTGATGCTGCTGGGCAAGTTTGAAGACATTGTTGAGCGTTGGCTATGGGAAGAATAACATAAAAGAACATGCACATTTAATGGACATGAACGAGTTAGCAAAAAGATGCATTTAAAAAAATTAAATCTGCGCTGAGAAGAGGCACAATTGAAAAACAACTTTGAATTTCAAATGAAGTCCAGGATTATTGTTAATTATGTATGGATCGCTTTAATGTGGTCAGACTTTCAACATGATACGAGATTATGGGAATTTAAACTAGAGCTATCACTAAATGTGATTAATACCCCCAAAAGACTGCTTTATAAACTGAGGAAGTTCGTAGTAACGGAATACCTTGCAAACAAACTAATGAGAGATATTGTTCTTGGCAATAACTCTGTAATTTGTCAAGATAAAGTCATGGTTCTTGTACACTGCACTTTCTCTCAATGTACTTGGCCATTGTATGAAATCGTATTAAATTCCAACCAATAGTTTTCGAATTATGCTCCGGACAAGTAAAAGTAACAAAGGGCAATAACTCAGTAAATACTCAAGATAGAGTTATGGTTCTTGTACACTGCACTTCCTCTGATTGTGCTTGATCATTGTATGAAATTGTATTGAATTCCAACTAGTAGTTTTCAAGTTATGCTCCGGACAAGGAAAAGTAACAAAGGGCAATAACTCTGTGATAAGTCAAGATGGAGTTATGGTTCTTGTGCACTGCACTTTCTCTCAATGTGCTTGACCATTGTATGAGGTTGTATTGAATTCCAACCAGTAGTTTTTAACTTATGCTCCGGACAAGGAAAAGTAACAAAGGGCAATAACTCTGTAATTAGTCAAGATGGAGTTATGGTTCCTGTGCACTGCACTTCCTCTCAATGTGTTTGACCATTGTATGAAGTAATATTGAAATCCAACTAGTAGTTTTCAAGTTATACTCCGGACAAGGAAAATGCAACAGACCGCCCGACCGACCGACCGACCAACCGACCGACTGACCGACCGACCAACCACCGGGTGACTCCTATATACCCCCCTAAACTTCGTTTTGGGGGTATAATGAAATTGATGCGTTTATCACAGTGTTATCAGCAGTCGAACTCCCCTGAGGTAAAATGTGAAATCATGATACTTTGAAAGATAATACAACATTGTTGCGTTTTATTATAGGTCCGCCTTACTATAATACAACATCAGTTTTTCTCCGTTTATGTTCATATGCTAATTACGTTACATGTTTTGCTCGCAATTCAAATTGCAAATTATTACAATTGTCTTTTCAGGGGTAACATTGGTTCAATCATCACCTGTATGTAGTCACATAGAAACCCCAGATAATGCCCGAATAGAAAACACACCAACATATGAAGTGGGATCGACTATTGTTTACAAGTGTAATAAAGGGTATGATATGCTCGGGAATAGCACACTGCTTTGTCGAAATGACGGGGAGTGGTCACCAAACGAAACTGCAAGATGTGAGATTAAAATGTGCAATGGGTTTGGATCAGTTAGGAACGGAGTAATATTTCAAGACTTAAGTAAAGGTATACATAATGGTTATGGAGATATTGTTCATGTGACATGTAATGATGGATATGTTTTAAATGGGTCCCCGGATGTAATGTGCCAAGCAAATGGAAGCTGGAGCATGAGGCCTAGCTGTGTAAGAAGTCCTTGTCCTCCGTATCCAGGTATGAACTCGTCTTGTATAAAGACGTCGTGGTTGTCGGGAAAGTTTCTACATTTAATATGTAGAGAAGATGTCTCAGTTACACGCACAGGACACGGCGTACACGAGTGTGTCGACGGAGAGTGGTATAAAAAAGATACAATTATGGAATGTTACTGCGATTGCCAAGTAAATGCTGACTTTGATCTGGTGTCAGCGAGCAACGCTATTGGTGGCTATATTGGGCATACAAGCACGCTAGAGTGGAGTTGTAAGGAAGGATATATGAAAAATTCCACAGAACCACTTGTTTGCCGGGATGGAAATATGGGCAGTCCAGAATGTATTCCAGGAACTGCTGAGGAAAAAGAAGTGGAGTCCCAGCATCTGTTTTCTGACAAAACTGAAGAGGGCATGATTATAGGAGCGGTAGCAGGTGCAGCTGTAGCCTTGATTTGTGCTGGGATACTTGCAATCTGTTATTATCGTATCCGGAAATCTAGTAATCACAAGTAACTTTAGAACAACGAGTAGGAAAACAATTATGGGATACTATAGTTTTTACGTACACTTTGGTTTGATTTTCGTGTTTTAATTCCTGCAAAGCTTTTGCGCTCTTCCATCCTCGAAGTACCAGTTTCAGTGACCCTAAGAATACTTCTAGCAGAATTACCAAATCTTTTGAAGAAGACCTTTTCTATTTATGGATTACTAATTTGTTATCTGTCCTCAATCTGTGTGATATAGGATAAAGTGGAAAATATTCCAATACTGAAATTGCATAGTGTTGTTCCTCACAGGCACCCCTGTTTTGCATTACAGATACTCAGCCGAACCTATTTCAGTGACCCCCATTTGTAAACAAATGACAATAGCCGGTAATTGATATTCGAGGTTTACTTTCACAAACGGAACAAAAAATATTTAATAACCAGCGTGAGCCTTGTTTATAATGATTTACAGAGCACATTCATGTTAATGGTTAAACCGTAGTATAAATACTATGGAGCACAAGGGGTGGGGTTCAAAGGGTGCAAAAAGTTTTTTTTTTTTTTTTTTTTTTTTTTATTTTTTTTTTTTTTTTTTTTTTTATAAAAAATATTTTTTTTTTTTATAAAAAAAAAAAAAAAAAAATTTTTTTTTTTTTTTTTAAAAAAAATATTTTTTTTTTTTTTTTTTTTTTTTTAAATAAAAATTTTTTTTTTTTAAAATTTATAAGAGATTATGGGCAAAAAATGTTTTATCAAGAAGTTCATATTGGTCAGTTATATCTGCATACAAACAGTGAGAAAACAAGACAACAGTCACGTGAAGAAAGAAAATTAGTTTAAATTATGTTTTTGACCACAGATCTACATCTCAACTTGAAAGTGTAAAAAGTAATAAGAAAAGGGTCTCAAAAGAGGGGTTACACGGGAAATATCAACCCCATGGTTTAACTGTCTCTGTCAGTACATTTTCTTCCAATGTGAAGAAAGCTAAAATGGGGTAGTTCACAACCCATGTATAAATAGTTATCCAAAATATTGCACTTAGAAATGACTGCATACTTTCAAAGGGTCACTGAAACAGGTCAGTCACTGAAACAGGTCCTCCTACGATACCAATGAATTGTAAATGAACTTTAAATGCTTCTAGATTCCAATGTCGATATAGCCTTTGAAATGTTATGAAGCGTGCAGGTGTTTGATTGTGATGATTTTTAATGTCAGAACATAAATTTATAATCCGAGATTTTTATGTCGTTTTTCAGTAATACTTGCTCTGTCAGAATGCTACTTGTCAACTCGGGCAACGCTATTACATCTTGGCTGTTATTCTGACTCAGCGGTTATAAATTCTCGGTTTCATTACGATTGGCGCGTATGAAGAAATTCCAAACAACTTCAGAAAACAAGAGCCTCTCAGGGCCTTATTGGACCTATATATCGCTTACAGTGAACAGAAAACATCTGCAATACATGATCAGATCTGCATAATTCCCGATAATAAAAATAGTACTTGTAATTGCGCATTTGAGCAGAGTTCTTTGAGCAATTTTGGTAAAGGATCATCCAGGGTCCGTATATTACATATGTAATACACGGACCCTGGATCATCCAAGTAATAATCCTGTGGAGTTTGATTGAAATTGGCCCAGTGGTAAAGGAGATGTTGCTTAAAGGTTTTTCATTTGGCTCTGGCGGCCATTTTGTTCGGTGGAGCTGTATCATTTGAGCAATTTCGTTGAGGACTATCCAAGCAACACTCCTTAGAAGTTTTGAGGAAATTGGTGCAGTGGTTAAGGAGTATATGTTGTTTAAAAGTATTTTTTCTCTATTTTTAGCTCTGGCGGTCATTATAATTATGCAGCAGAGCGGAACCATTAAGCAATTTTGGTTGAGGATCAATTCGTTTTTACGAAATATATGTATTTCGTTTTTTCGAAATCTTATTTCGTTTATACGACACTTCGTGAAAAACGAAATAAGATTTCGTAAAAACGAAATACGATTTCGTAAAAACGAAATAACATTTCGTAATTACGAAATACATTTCGTAAAAACGAAATAACATTTCGTTTAAACGAAAAAAAATTTCGTAAAAACGAAATAAATATATTTCGTATAAACGAAATCTTATTTCGTAAAAACGAAATCTTATTTCATTTATACGAAATGTATCGTATCGTATTAGTAGCGTAGCGTATTTAATTTCTTCTTTCTTGGTGTTTGACACCCATTTCAAAAGTGTTACCTAAAGTGTTGCACTCACTCTTGGGAAAGACCAATGCTGAATTCCAATCCTCTGCAAGAAACTGGCAACTTTCTCACACACTGAGAGCCAAAGCCGTAGTGGGGATTGAACCCATAGCATTCAATAGGCGAGAGGTTAAGTAAGTGACTGCAAGCATGCGACCTTAACAACCAGACTATGAAGCCTGTAATTGCTTATCTATTTTCATGAGCAGAGAAAGAAGAAAATACATCAGTTACACGTCAATTATTATTTATTGAGATTGAAAATATCAATAATTTAAATACATGCTATTTACAATATAACATCTAATCTTCTATTCAAATATAAATGTATGAAACAAGTACACAGCGTATTGCACAAAATCTAAAAAAAAAGAAGGCCTAAAAAAAATCCATTCACTTGTCCAAGTTTACTTGATGAATGAAAAACATGTTATCAACTGATACATAATACGACTCTCGCGTAAGTGGTTATTCACACCATAATTTCAATGATAATCAAAACACATGGAAAATAAACAAAAATTAACTTGTTTTAATGTGGTAAAAGAGAATTTCATTACTCCACAATTATTTGGCCAAGCTGGCTGATATTACTCTTGGACAATGTAATATGTTCGTGAACATTATAACTAAGGTTTGGCGAGGATTGCCTTAAGGGTATCGGAGAGAATGGGAAAGTCCAATTAATTGAAACTGTGGATAATAAAGGAACAGAACCCCTGCCATGCTTTGGTAATGTACAACTTGGTTGAAATATGTCAAAAAACAGTGTGACCAGGTGTGGTGATGGGTGTCCATATGGTATTCAAAAGAGAAAAGAAAAGTGCTTTTTGGTAACCCAGGCTATTCATTATACACATAATGACTGGAATGAAGCTGAAGAAATTAACCATGGACCCCAACTATGATATTCTAAGAAAGAAATTATAATTATATTCAAAACTTCAATTTTAAAATGTCCTTGTTTGTACTGACATCAACAAAAGACAAAACGTATAATAAATGAAAATAAATGGATATAGTTCATCCATACATTGTCAACTACAAAGACGAATTCAAACAATTTAATTTGATATCAATATTTTCACAGATAATGTGACATTATAAACCATAACAAAAAAATATGATGATATTATATACATAACACAAGATGAACCAAAACTAGAAAAAGGGGTTTAGTGGTGTTGAGGACTGGCGTTGTAGTTTACCGGTCAAGGGTTGAGTCAAAGTGTACAGGTTAAAGGTGGTGCTATAGACATGTGTAGTTGTGTTCAGCTTAAAGATGGACGTGAATATTGTACAGCTTCAACATGGTGTCGAGGACATGCATATTTTACAACACATGGATGGTGTTGAAGACGAGAGTAGTATTGTATTCCAGGGCTTCTTAACTGAACCCAGCTCAGGTACAGACCATACTCCCTAAACAGGTACTAGCATTGCTTTTTCTATTTCAGTAAATGGAATAATGGAGTAGACTTAAGTCTGAAGCTCCATTAACCGATTTAGAGCTTAACTGTCATGAGATTGCAAAGTTTCAACAAAAATTAACTACTTTTGGATTGCTGATCATTAAACTACATGTATTATGTTAACATTTATCTAATGGTAGTCTATTATCATTCTGTTTCAAGAAACTTACAAAGCCAAGAAACTAAACTGTAGTGGAGCATCACTAAAATATTTAATTTTCATCATTACAACCTTTATTGCTTATGTAGCTAATATTTTCTGGACCTATAAATTAACATACCAGTAACAGAGGACAACCTGTATCTGTAGCAGTAAATGACTTAACAGTTACTGTAAAGTTTTTTTCATCTACCGGTACCCATTGTTACTATGTGTGTTTTTTAAGTTTTGAACTAATGATCTTGCAGCCAGCAGAGTGGGAGTTAACAAGCATAATATCCTAGAGATATCCCTAAATTACATTTTTTTTTTAATTAAGGAATCACAAGTTTAACTAAAAACATTATTTTTGTGAAATACTGGTTTTTGTATGCATGCTGCAAACCAATTCTGAATGGTTGCCAACTTGCTACATGTCACTTCTGAAGGCACAACAATATCAAATGCTGACTGTCTGCTTTATCACTGACTCCTTTATAATCTAGACCTTTTATCAACCTGTTTGGCCTCAAGTGTTTATTGCTTCTTTCTTCCACTCGCTGTAATGTCCCTGTCAGCTGCTACTCCACACAGGTACACATTCTATTCTGTATCAGATCTTCATTGACAATAATGTAAACGCTACATTTCCAATGTCTCGCCTCACTGAAGAAGAATCTTTTGACACAATATGATGAGACTTCTACACATTGACAGGTGATGACACACGTGGTGGGGAACTGTGTATAACACCCCTGGTATTTTTTACCTCTAGTTCTTTCTGTAACTCTTCCACTTTCTGTTGTAGTTGCGCCCTCAACACCAAAAGTTCTCGATTTCTCAAATGAATTGGTTCCTGAAAAAAGATAAGTGTACTCTAAGCTACATAGATTATTCATGTTCTAAACCAAGCTACACTCCTACATTATGCTTAATATTTTTATAGTTTAATTTTAAGTTGGACCAGAGTTTAAATTCAGGCAATAGATTCTATCTTGACATTATCAAAATCATATTTTCACTTCCCTTTTAAATGTTAATTTATTGATACTACCGTCCGTTGCTCTGCTGTTGAAAAAAACCAATTTATTAAAGTATAATCTTTAAATGCAGACTACTTAGACAGATTCTTACTTCATTTACAGGGGATTAATATTTTTATTCCGTACATAATTTAACTTTTCTTACAAGCTAATTACATTACAACTGACTGATAGAATAAAACAACTACCTGTGGTCTCATGCGCGGATTCCATCTGCAGTAATACCCCGTCCAGATCTCAATACGCCGTAAACTAGCTACGGGGAACAGAACGTGCTTGTGTATATAATCAGCGTAAAGTGGATTCATAAACTCGTCAACCTGGCAGTTTACAAAAGACCACAGAGACTGTGTATTCTCTTTCACTTTCTGAAATTAGAGAACATAAGCATTTGGTAACATGGCTTGACTCTTTGTCAGTTAATTAAACAAAGAAGTTAATCAAACATAGTAACTATGTACCATGATCAAATTTTGATGCCCCGACAGGTTACACACCACCATGTTAAAGGTAATTTATTGCTTTTCTTTCTATTTTTTGTGAAACTTGATCATGTAAGAAAAGAAATGATATCCCATAAAGGCTAGCTGATCATCTATCAACTCATACTATAGCTCTGCATCTTATTCAACAAACGCAGCCATATCTTAACCTTGAGGTTTGACTAGTGATATTTACCACATAAATCATTCCTCATAAAACAAACAATGCCACAATCTCTTTGCTAAGGGTAGTAGAAGCTAATAACAAGAGTACCGCCTGTGGGTACTGGATGCTCATCTAATTTTATCCTTTTACAGTTTATTTATTACCATTTTTTAAGTAACAGTGTCCTTGACTTTGACCCCGAAACACAATCCCACAAAAGGTTTTGGTAA
Source organism: Saxidomus purpurata (assembly GCA_022818135.1). Lineage (NCBI taxonomy): Eukaryota > Metazoa > Mollusca > Bivalvia > Venerida > Veneridae > Saxidomus > Saxidomus purpurata. The sequence goes on from JAFMSR010000008.1 coordinate 29,406,674, forward strand.
ATGATATCTAGACACTAAGTTTGGTCACAATAATTCAACTGCAACTAAAGATATTGTATTTTTCCCATTTTTCTATTTTTAGAAAAAAATCCTTTACCTTGACCCCATGAGCCCGTAACACAATCCCAATATAAGTCTTTATTTATATGTATTACTCACTTAATAATTTAGTTACATTATGTCAACTGTATTAACTAAAGATGTTGAATATATAACTGTTTTTCTATTTTTACTTACAGTAACCTTGACCTTTGACCCAAGGAGCCCCAAAACACAACCCTATTAATTTAAAGATCTTCTTAAATACTTACTATAAACAAAAGTTGGTTACATTATGTCAACTGTGACTGAAAATGTTGAATATATAACGACGGTTTTCCTATTTTTAGTAGCAGTGACCTTGACCCCAAGAGCCCCTAAACACAATCCAATTCAAGATATTCATGAATACTTCCCATACACTAAGTTTGGTTGCAATAATATGTTCATTGTTACAACAATATTGCGTGTGTGAAACTTTCTAAGTTAAGAAGGGGCAATAATCCAGTAAAAAATACATAGTTTTAATAGTTTCCATGTTAGTGACATAAACGCAAAACTTAACCAACACTGACAACGACAATAGCTTGTCATTTTTTTCAAAAATCAGAAGAGCTTATAGAAATGACATTTCATGTTCAATACATTAACGTTTGTACGTACCAATTCCTTGATCCGCTGTGCTTCTGTGTTGCAAAGGAAAGTTCCAAACAAGCAGCTGTATAGATGGTCCAGTATTGTGATAAGAAAATGTTCATTGAATTCAAATGCATTAGGGAACTGCAAGAAAGAATACATTGAATGGTCACAGGTGCAAAACCTCATAAAAACAGTACAAAACATTCACTAGCAAAAAATGCAAGTGACAAATGTGTCTGTACAATCAAAAGGATACTTCCTGTGTAAGAAAGAAACATCATGATCTTTTCAGTCATCATGCATACAGGTCAATTTGTATTTACTGCTATGGAGACTATAAAACAACTATGAATCTTGAATAAACTGGTGTGTAGATACAGTTAAACTTGTGTTCATGGTCAACTCAGTTCAGCAGCAACCTTTCTTAAGCAGGCAGTACTGAGGTTTCCCAAATTGTCATTAAAATGTTCAATACACCTGAATTAAGCTGACATGTTTTATTAAGTGACCATTTCTGATGCTCCCCTTGGTGTGCTGCTTTAGACAGGTTTGACTGTATATCAGATTCCCTAAATAAAGTATTTAGAATGGATATGATTAAATATCCTACTGTTGCAAACAAGGCAGAAGCAGAAAAGTTGACCCTAAAGTTACCAACATTGGAAACCAAAGAGTGAACATTTATCACTTTATTTTTTGTTTGTTCTGTACATTTTGGCATAAGCATTGTTTTGTGAACTAATGTTCTTTTAAATTACTTCTTGAACTTGGCAAAAGTGTGGCCAATGTATAGATTAATATTAGAGCTGAACCGTATTATTTCTGCAGTAGTAAATCATAAAATATTTTCACAACAGAATGGCTTACGAAACCAAGATTAAAGGCTAAATCACAAATACACTATACCTCTGGCATGTTCTAAAGTCTCAACTAAAATATCCAACACTCTCAAATAACAACATCAGTCCAAGTCACAATGAAAATCACATCAAAAAGATAAACAAAATACCTGTCTAGTCATTTGCCATACACTGTCTATGAATTGTAAGAACACAGGAGACCTGTCAGCATCCGAGTGTTTGTCTTCACCATGTCCTACTCTCTGTAAATGAGAAAAACAGTATTTTACCCATACCCTACTAAAGTTCTACAATGAAGTTATGCATCTTTTCAATTTATACAGTGTAGCATTAACAGTTCCAAGGGGTGTTTATTGAATTAACAGTCTGAATAGAAAACAGTGCAGACTATGATCAGAGGTACAGATGTTCCCAATACCACTGTGCCTCCCTCTAGACTAGTCCCTGCATAAGACTTCTGATATCACTGTGCCTCCCTCTAGACTAGTCCCTGCATAAGCCCTCTGATATCACTGTGCCTCCCTCTAGACTAGTCCCTGCATAAGACCTCTGATATAACTGTGCCTCCCTCTAGACTAGTCCCTGCATAAGACCTCTGATATAACTGTGCCTCCCTCTAGACTAGTCCCTGCATAAGACCTCTGATATAACTGTGCCTCCCTCTAGACTAGTCCCTGCATAAGACCTCTGATATCACTGTGCCTCCCTCTAGACTAGTCCCTGCATAAGCCCTCCTATATCATTATGCCTCCCTTGATCCCCATTAGTGGCGGAAATTGATTTTAAAATCAACAATTTTCTTCTTTAGGCCAGTGCTAATAACTGAGCATAGCTCATATAAACTGTAAAGTCTGTAAATGTCGCAAAATATAAAGATTTCAACTAAAATCAAATCATATGTCAACAGGTATATCAATTACATGATCTCATATCACCAAACTCATCTTAAATACATGTATTCAGAGTATAACAAGAGAGTAAGCCTTCAGATTCAAAACTGTATGCAGTATAAAGTTGCATAAACTTTTCATACAAACCTGTGCAAATTTATGTCCAAAGCTAAGCCATTCCTTCTCTATGAGTACCTCAAACCCTTTAATGGTCCTGTAGTATGGATCAAGCATAATCATGGCCAGCGCCGATAGCTGGGCAGTACGGTCCCAACCATCACTACAGTGAACAAGCACCGATGTTTTGTTATTTTCAACTTTGTCTGCTACTTTCACTGCCCCAGCAAGAATTTGCTGCAAGATAGGAGAATCTCATCAACCATAAATTAATACTTTAAAATCATTAATCTATATGTTTTGTTACTTTCAACTTTATGTGCTACAGCTAGTATCTAGTAAAACAAAAATAGATTAACATAATCTCATTAATCATCATCATTAAATACACGTCAGTTGTTACAATGTCATCATCAATCATATAAACAAATCTTTATACAAATGTACGAATTGGAAGATGGTCAAGTTCAGTTTAGTAATTTAGGGGGAAGGGGGGGGGGGGGGGGGGGGGGGGGGGGGGGGGGGGGGGGGGGGGGGGGGGGGGGGGGGGGGGGGGGGGGGGGGGGGGGGGGGGGGGGGGGGGGGGGGGGGGGGGGGGGGGGGGGGGGGGGGGGGGGGGGGGGGGGGGGGGGGGGGGGGGGGGGGGGGGGGGGGGGGGGGGGGGGGGGGGGGGGGGGGGGGGGGGGGGGGGGGGGGGGGGTTTTTTTTTTGGGGGGGGGGGGTTTTTGGGTGGGGGGGGGGGGGGGGGGGGGGGGGGGGGGGGGGGGGGTGTTGTTTGTGTTTTTTTTTTTTTTTTTTTTTTTTTGGGGGGGGTGGTTGGGGGGGGGGGGGGGGGGGGGGGGGGGGGGGGGGGGGGGGGGGGGGGGGGGGGGGGGGGGGGGGGGTTTTTATTTATTGGAAAAGGTTAAATTTAAGATTAATGACATTGGCATACCTTTATATGATCTAACCAGTGTGTAGATTCAATATTACTCAGCCATTTTGCATCATCTATTGTGGGGAACACTACATCTTTCAACTTTCTTAAACTGCAACAAATAAAATGTTTGATGTTGTATAACAATGCCTTTACAGAATTTCGTGAACAACTTTAAAATTTTGTGGTTTTACAACAAATTTTAGTTTTGTTGTTCAATTTCTGCACTGATACTTACTTTAGGCAAAAAGGATTTATAAGCAAAAGTTAATGAACTTTCTCATTGTTTATTTTGCAAAACATAAAAAAAAAACAGAACCAAGGTCTAGGATGATAACAAGGAATTAAATATTTCAAAATTCATACATTCAATATTACCTGTTACAGAAAGGAAACTTAAGCCATTATGGATATCAAGGGAAAGAACTTTGATACCTTTCTCTTAATACATGAATATTTTGTATATAAAGGGAGAGAACTTTGTTACCTTTCTCTCAATTCATGTATATTTTGTATATAAAGGGAGAGAACTTTGATACCTTTCTCTCAATAAATTAATATTTTGTATATAAAGGGAGAGAACTTTGTTACCTTTCTCTCATTACATGTATATTATGTATATCAAGGAAGACAACCTCAGCACCATTGTACGCATCTTCACTTTCAAATCCCCCTCCACGCGCCTAAAAATTGTAAAAATAAATGTGTAAAGCTAACTTTTTTTATGCAGATCTATTTACTTTCAGCTTGAATTTGTTTCATTTTTATTCATTACCTTCTGCAGGTTGCAAAAACTATACTGTCCAAACTTTTATTATGAAAAATACTGCAAATATGTTGGCCTAGACAAACTCAAGTACAAAAAGCAATGAAAAATACAGAAATTTTCTACAAATGACTAACATGAATAACTTAACCTCAACAGTCTAACACTCCAATCCTCATCACAACAGGTTCACCTACATATCAAAGCTGTGTTTCTATACAATAACATACAAATCAGAAGTGTTCATTTCACCTTATTTGCTACAGCGTTCATACTAGGTCTTGCATCCATGATGTATAGTTTGTTAGAATGAGCATTAGCATCCATGATCATCTGTACGAAGTTCTCGTCGTCCTTGTTCCTCTTCCCCGCCACTCCGATCATTGGCTGACTCGATCGAGTTATAGTAGCTTGGCTTTTGGGATGTATCCAAGACAAAACCTGAAAGACATTTTTCTTCCGTTTGAAGCAACTGTTCACAATAACGAACGATGACAATGGGCATCAGGCGGTCACCATAGCTTTGTGCCGGGTCAGCTAAGAACACTGGGAAGATCTCTAATACTGTAATTGTTGGAATAATTTCCGCACTTTGCTAATTCAAAAATTTTGCTATAGATTCATTTCACATAGATTCATAATTTTAAAGAATTTTAAATTTGTGAGTAAGTGTGTTTTGTGTCACAAAATCACCCACATTAATTTACAGTATAAGGTAATGAAATCTAAGCTGAAATGAAGATATATAACATCACTTTAACTTACAGGCAGTCTTCCCCTTGACCTAAAAGTGGCCACTTGCTTCAGAAACTCATCTGTAGCTTGTTTTGGTACTGCAAACTGAGTAAAAAATATATACGTTAGCTATACTGTACAAAATAAACATTTTACATTCATAGTATGTAAAGAAGAAAAATACATGTTACAGTTAGGGCTGCCATGCCTTTATCTCATCTTGAATATCTACCGCAAACTTTTCAATCATTGAATACAAATTCAAGGTAAAAGAAAAGAAAATAGGTACCCTTAATCCTTTTAGATTTCAATAATTTTCAGTTAGAGAAGTGTCTGAACCCTATCAAGAAACAAACAATCAAAAACAGGTACTTTTATAGTAGACCCATCTTAAATTAGATATACCTTAAATGATGTAAAATAATCACCAGTCCTATCAGTTTCTAGAACGTTTACACAGACAGATTCAAAATTGTAATTGTAGAAATCGAAACAGCTCTGTTAACATGTGTGTGAGCATTACAGCCCTAATTACAATATAGTTAGGTAACACTTTTGGGGGAGTAAAACAAAAAAAAAAAAAAAAATTTATAGAATTAATATAAAAATTTTTTTTGGGTTTATAAAATAAAAAAAAAAAAATTTTTTGTTAAAAAAAATATAAAAATTTTTTTAGGAAATAAACCCCTAATTACAATATAGTTAGGTAACACAACTGTATAGTTACTCAGGTTGAATGCTATAAATAAGTAAGCAGTATGGTCAAGTCAGAACAAACATCAGAAAGAGAGGGGGAATAGAGAGAGAGAGAGAGAGAGAGAGAGAGAGAGAGAGAGAGAGAGAGAGAGGAGAGCTAGAAAACTTTCATAACTGGTAGTAGCCATACATAGATAGCAGGACTGAGGCATGTATGGCACAAGGTGTGACTCTATTTCACATAAAGGTCACACCTGAAGTGCCCTGATGTAGAATAAAATCCATTTCCTCAGGGTACCATGGCCAGCAGACAACTGAATTATACATACAACATGTTGTTTGATATTTATAACATATTTACAAAATCTGGTTTGATATCTGTAACATATTTACAAGATCTGGTTTGATATCTGTAACATATTTACAAGATCTGGTTTGATATCTGTAACATATTTACAAGATCTGGTTTGATATCTGTAACATATTTACCAGATCTGGTTTGATATCTGTAACATATTTACAAGATCTGGTTTGATATCTGTAACATATTTACCACACTTGGATAGGTGTCTATCACATCGTATTTTTCATTCATTCTGCTAATTCTCCAGTTATCATTTGGAACTCCCTGTAGAATGTTATTATATTAGATAAATATTTGGTAAATATTTATAGGATATTTCATAGTTTGATAACACATATTAAACATTATAAACAGATAAAACATTTTACAATTATGGACTTGTACAGCATTGGTTATGATGTGATATTCACCATATGGATGTAATACTGACCCGAGGTAGATAGATAGATAGATAGATAGATTTATTTTAGTATATCACAGATGTACAAACATGGTTAAAACAAACATGATGCATACATATACAGATAATTAGATGTATACACAAGTTTATAAACCATGATATGCACATCAATACCAAAGATAACACAAACAAGAGCTGTCCATAAGACAGCAAGCTAGACATTGTTGGGAAAATGGGTTTTCTAATAAAAACAAGACTTTTATTGTCAGTATAATTAGGTCAAAAATATAAAATTGTTAGCCTTTAAAAATACATTAATTAAAGCTATCAACTAGGAAGCCAAGTTGAGGGGGGATGATAATTCAAAGAACGTAAAATCTATCACTTTATAATTTAATTTTTGAAGTAAGAATTAAAAAGCATCTGCATGATACAAAATGTACCCTATGATGAAGCTTTTACTATTGCTAAGTTTGACTGGTAACTACTCAAAAGTGTAAGTTACTAAGGGTATAATGTCAAAACAAACATTAGTAAGTGTTGCATGTAAACATACATTTTAAGTCCAAAAATTAATAAGTCAAACAAGGGCCATAATTCTGTACAAAATTTAAACAAGAGTTATGTGTCTTGACTCAGTGTAGACACCCCTAAAGACATTAACAATAGTTTCAAGTCAATATCATAATAGTTACTAAAGATATGTGCATGATATACCTTGCATACAAAACTTTAACAAAAATTTCAAAGTCAAACAAGGGGCATAATTCTGTCACTAAATTTAAACAAGAGTTATCTGTCTTGACTCAGGTGTGACACCCTGATGTTAAGACATTAACAATTTGAGTTTCAAGTCAATATCATAATAGTTACTAAAATATGTGCAAGATAGTTACCTTGCATGCAAAACTTTAAACCAAAATTTTCAAAGTCAAACAAGGGGCATAATTCTGTACAAAATTTAAACAAGAGTTATTTGACTTGATTGTCAGTGTACACGTTTGGAAGACATGAACAATTTGAGTTTCAAGTCAATACCATTAAGTGGTTACTGAGATATGTGCATGACGTACCTAGCAGGCAAAACTTTAACCAAAAATTTCAAAGTCAAACAAGGGCCATAATTTGTACAAAATGTATAAAAGAGTTCTCTGACTTGATTGTATGACGCCCTAAAGACATTTACAAAGTTTCAAGTTAATATCATTACAAGTTACTGAAGATATGTGCATGTATAAAAACTTTCAGGCAAAATCTAGTTAAAAGGGGCATAAATCTTCAAAATCAAAAAAGGGCCATAGGGATTTGTATCCTCAGGTGTAAATGTTGATGTCAGTACATTTTGAGTTCAAGTCATGACCTTTGATGGTATGACACCCTAAAGACATTGAACAAAGTTTCAAGTCAATATCATAAGTGGTTACTGAAATATGTGCTTATCTGAATAGTCGAGCTTAAAAGGCAAAAGTTTTCCCTAATTGTGTCCTTACATTGAAGTCAAACACGGAAGGGCCATAATTTGTACTTCAAATTAAACAAGAGTATTATCTGACTTGATTCAGGGTAGATGTTGACACCCCTAAAGACATGAACAAAGTTTCAAGTCAATATCATATGGTTACTAGATATGTGCATGATAGTACTTAGCAGGCAAAACTTTAACCAAAGAAGCAACGCCGACGCCAACGCACAAGTGACTGTAATAGCTCTCCATATCCTCCGAATAGTCGAGCTAAAAAGGGAAAAGTGATTCTCCCTTATTTCCATTGTGGTCCTTGACATTGATGGCACACCACGGAAAGGCACGATTATTTACTTCAAATGAATCAATGGTATCACATTTGTATAATATCACAGACCTAGGTTATTACAACATCAATTTATGGATGAGATCAACGTATTGTATAACAAAAAAATTTCAGTTATATGAGCATCAATCAGTTTTATGACACTAAAAGCACAGACTAGATTAAAAAGTAATATACCAAATATATCTATTCAAGCATTAAACTTAAAAATGCAGGGAGATCGTTAAGAATGATGACACTAAAACAAAAATACAAAGAGATCGTTAAGAATGATAAGACATAATGTTAAAACTAGGACAAAAAATGAAGTTTGACGGCTTCCTTAAAATGCTTAAAAACTGTAATATTACGTATCAACTGTGGCAAGTTATTCCAAAGGACACACCCCTGATAAGCAAAAGACTTTTTACCAAATCCCTTCACCTTGGGAATACAAAAACAACACTGTCATTAAAATTTAACCTGGATGGATCATCAGGATTGGGACAAGAAGTTACCCTAAACCTTGTACAATGAATGTGTAATGAATGTACAGGGTTAAAATGTTCTCCCAGGTAATCTGGAGCTATGCCTGACTTAACTTTGAAAACATGACCCAAAATAATTTGGTGTACCCGTTTTTCAACTGGTAACTACTTTAAATACCTAAACTGGCCTGGACCAACATGAGACATAGAATCCATATTCAAGACGAATCTCACTAATTTGTTTTGGGTCGTTTGAAGTCTATTTTTCAACAACTGTGTCAAACTTTGGTACCAAAAAGAACAGGCATAATCAAAGTGGCACTGGATGAGGGATGTAACCAATAGCTTTCTTGTATGTTGTGTTAGAAAATCACGTTTTCTATACAGGAACTTTAACCAGTGTTGGCTTTACAATACGACCTTGCCAGAGACTCCCCAGACAGGCTTTGGTCCAAAGTGGCACCAAGATATTTACTAATGGACAGCATCAATAACTTGCCATTACATGATATTTCCATACCGGAATGAGACCTATTTTAGTTTGGCCAAACAAAATGGACTCTGTTTTGCCTAGATGCAAAGATAACTTGTTACAAATAAGCCATTCACTGACTGTTTCTAGTTCACTGGTTAACACAGTTTCAATCTGGTTTTTACTTTTACCTGTAACCAATATGCCAGAATCATCAGCATATAAAAGTAATTTATTTCTTACTACTGCTGACATGTCATTGACATAGATTAAAAATAAAAGAGGTCCAAGTATGGACCCTTGGGGGACACCACATGTGATACTAGAGAGAGAAGATGATGTACCAGATACAGCAACCAGTTGATGTCTATCACATAAGTATGACCTAAACCATCTGATGGCATCTTCACGTAGCCCATGGGCTCCAAGTTTCATCAATAGCATACTGTGATCAACAGTGTCAAAGGCCTTCTGGAGATCAAGCAGTACCATCCCTACCATATGACCCTTATCCATTTGGAATCTTATATAGTCAGATAAGTGTACAAGACATGACTGTATCTGTCGAAAACTCGCGCCTGAACCCAGACTGAAAACTATATAATAATTTTTTTTCAACCACATACCTTTCAAGTTGATCATATACAATTTTTCAAATATTTTTGATACAATACTAAGAATTGACACCGGGTGTCTGCCGAGGTCAATATTACTTCCATATGGAGAATATCAAAACATATTCAATGCCTAACAAGTCCATAAATGTTTTATTATATTCTGTCTGTAAACAACAAAATAGTTTTTCAGTTTTTTTAAAATTTATTCATGTGTGTTTGAAGTTTGATAGACATTTGCCAAACAGAATAACGTTGTGAACCATCACTAAATTTTAACTGAAAAAGAGTTGTTAATGAAATGCAGTTGAAACTCTCTGTAGTTATTAACTATTCAAATAACAAATGCAATATACACGTATTATGAATTGCACAAGCCAAATGATTACAACTCGTAACTCAAAATTTAGATGTTATATTCAATAGAGAAAAACCCAATATTTATGAAATATATGATTATATTTTGGTACAATGATAGGTGTCTTAACCAATCAAAAAGTATCTATTTATAGAAAACGTAATAAACCAGCATACAGGGGGAAGGTTTCTATCTACTAGTATATTCAGGCTGAATCCTTATCTTCAGATCTGAACCAATACAAGAGAGGATAAATTAATCAATATGGCCTTAACACACGCACAATATATGCTGTGCACGTTTTAGTTCAAACACTCTGTAGTGTCTGTTGGTAAACATATAACCTGTCAAAACAAAGGCATATTGTATTTAAAAACGAAACAAAACAATAATTTTTAAACACTAATGCAGGATAGTATCTCTGCACAACATGATACAGTCCACTTTTTCATTCAGGTTAATCAAATGATATAAAAAACCACAAGAAATGCAGCAATGCTGCCAAACCAGGTTTTAAACAGTGCTTTTAGAAATTCTAGAATTATAAAAAGACAAACAAAAAAAACCAATTACTCATTGAATTTGACCAATAAAAAAGCCAGTGATCTTGACCATGACAAAAAACAAGAGCTGTCCATAAGACAGCACGCTCGACTATTGTGGGTGTTTGCTAATAAAACAAAACTTTTATCAGTGTAATAGCAAAACAAAATTCTGCTAACTATTAAGTATAAACTAGGAAAGTTGAATCATAAAAAAAGTCAAAATCTTTAACTATAAATTTAATTTTTGGTAAATTAATTGTTTGATACAAAATTTACCCTGAACACTATTGCAAGGTTTGATATAACTACCATAAGTGGTTACTGTGATATGTGCATGATAGTACCTTGCATGCAAAACTTTACCAAATTTTCAAAGTCAAACAAGGGCCATAATTTGCACTAAATTTTATTAAGAGTTATCTGTCTTGACTGTGTGACACCTCTTAAGACATTAAAAAAGTTTCAAGTCAATATCATAAGTGGTTACTGAGATATGTGCATGATAGTACCTAGCAGGCAAAACTTTAACCAAATTTTCAAAGTCAAACAATGGCCATAATTAGTACTAAATTTATACAAGAGTTATCTGACTTGACTGTGTGACACCCCTAGAGACATTAACGAAGTTTCAAGTCAATATCATAAGTGGTTACTGAGATATGTGCATGATAGTACCTAGCAGGCAAAACTTTAACCAAATTTTCAAAAGTCAAACAAGGGCCATAATTTGTACTAAATTTTTTCAAGAGTTATCTGCCTTGATTGTATGACACCCCTAAAGACATGAACAAAGTTTCAAGTCAATATCATAAGTGGTTACTGAGATATGTGCATGATAGTACCTAGCAGGCAAAACTTTAACCAAATTTTCAAAAGTCAAACAAGGGCCATAATTTGTACTAAATTTTTCAAGAGTTATATGCCTTGATTGTATGACACCCCTAAAGACATGAACAAAGTTTCAAGTCAATATTATAAGTGGTTACTGAGATATGTGCATGATAGTACCTAGCAGGCAAAACTTTAACAAAATTTTCAAAAGTCAAACAAGGGCCATAATTTGTACTAAATTTATACAAGAGTTATCTGCCTTGATTGTATGACACCCCTAAAGACATGAACAAAGTTTCAAGTCAATATCATAAGTGGTTACTGAGATATGTGCATGATAGTACCTAGCAGGCAAAACTTTAACCAAATTTTCAAAAGTCAAACAATGGCCATAATTTGTACTAAATTTTTTCAAGAGTTATCTGCCTTGATTGTATGACACCCCTAAAGACATGAACAAAGTTTCAAGTCAATATCATAAGTGGTTACTGAGATATGTGCATGATAGTACTTAGCAGGCAAAACTTTAACCAAAGAAGGCAACGCCCGGATGCCGACACACAAGGATTGTAATAGCTCTCCATATTCTCCGAATAGTCGAGCTAAAAATTAAAATGAAAACCCCCCCCCCAACAAAAATATTTTTTTGAACAATTTAGAGTTTTTTTTCTCTAGTTTTAGTAGAAGTGACCTTGACCCTCGTGACACCAAATGCAATCCCAAGCTTCAATTCCATGCAAGCTACTAACATACCAAGTTTCATTGCAATTAGTCACTCCTAACTTGGGTAATGGAGCAGAAACCATTTTTCTATTTTTAGTTACAGTGACCTTGACTCTAGTAACCCCAAATGCAATCCTAAGCTTCCACTCCTCGTAAGCTACATGTACCTACACACCAAATTTCATTGCAATTGGTCACTCCAAATTGAGTTACTGAGCGGAAACCATTTTTCTATTTTTGGTAACAGTGACCTTGACCCTTGTGACCCCACTTCCATGCAAACTACTACACACCAAGTTTCATTGCAATTGGTTACTTCTATCTCAAGTTATTGAGCGAAAACCAAATGTTTGATGCCCGCCCGCCTGACATGCCCAATCTTATAAAAAACAAAAGAGCAAAGAGCTTCAGCTGAATACAGATGTATCCAACATAAAAACATCCGTATGTACTAAATACAAGTTATAATATACCTGTCTCTTGAACTCTGCCTCTGCATCATAGACTGTCCAGCCATCAATACCAAAGTCTTCTTTGAAGTCCATGGCAAATAATTGCTTAAAACATAACAACATATGGGCTAGTTATGAAGTATGAATGAATATATACAGGTACCCAGGAACCGTGTTTATTATACAGTATATAGGACTGGTGTGCTTTTTTCATGAATATCTAATTTTCAATGTAGAAATTAAATCAGCAAGAATTTTAACATCAAAATTTGCAAACTTTCTTGTATTTCTTTCATTTACTGTGTCTGACATTGTCTGTCATCAGGGCTCAGAAAAAAAGAAAATTTGCCGGTCTATACCAATTTTCAACTTGTCAGACCTATTAAAAAATTATTAAAAATTTGGTCCAAAGATTTTCATTAAATTTCATAAAACTGACTCAATGTCAAAATGTATATAATCTACACTTAGTGATATGTACATGTATATTATCTACACTTAGTGATATGTACTTGTATATAATCTACACTTAGTGATATGTACATGTATATTATCTACACTTAGTGATATGTACATGTATAGTATCTACACTTAGTGATATGTACATGTATATTATCTACACTTAGTGATATGTACATGTATATTATCTACACTTAGTGATATGTACATGTATAGTATCTACACTTAGTGATATGTACATGTATATTATCTACACTTAGTGATATGTACATGTATATAATTTACATTTAGTGATATTACAGTATGATAGTTAATGTCATTAGTGACATTTAACTAAACTAGGACCAATTGCAAACTTTGATGTAATGTTGACAAAAACCAACTGATATATGGTATGACATCTACACGCTAGTTCATCCACAGTAAACAAATACCGCAAGTACATCTAGACCCAAAAATGTTTCAAACTCTTCTATTTAATTTTTTCTTTATATATAAATGTACATTACTTAATTTACCTGTTTGTTAGTTAGCGGAAAAGCAAAGTTCTGTATTTTCTCGTAAACCTGACGTCTTGAATGGTTTTCTTGTCGATGAGCAAACCTCAAGTTCCTCATGTCCTGTATCAGACAGAATGTCAAATGTTTGATACTTTAAACATTGATGTCTATCAGAATGCTACATAATACTTCTAAATCATTAAATCGATAATCAATCCAACATCAGAAGACCAAAACCCCTGAGACTGACAATTCATACTATAAGGTGTGTTGAATTGGCAACTGTAAAGTGATGGGATACAAACCCAGTATCTCCAGACTAGGAGTCAGATGCTCTAACCCAACACCTCTTGGACTGAGACCCTTAATCAATCAGCCAAACTATTGTCTACAGAAGTCCTATTGAAACAGGAATGCTACTATTGCAGAGTCTGGACTGAACAGCTGATAGCTGATTACTGTGTTTTGTCTACTAATAAATGCTACCATTTGAAATGTTAATCTTAAGGTAGTTGCATCAATTTTGACCAAAACCACAAAACTGCACAAAATTCAATTAACAGGTATCTAAGTACTTTATTTAATTTACTTCCTGTTAACGAAAAATTAAACAGAAAAATTAAGTTAAGTATCAAATTTTAGGCTAATGAATGTGCCAGTTGGGTCTATTGGTGACGGAATTTTCCGAGGATGGCCAGTACTTTCCAGAGAACAACCCCTTTCTTGAAGGAACATCTATTATTGCAGGCACGTTACGAAAGAAATGACATGATATATTTTAACAAACCTTGCATGTGAGATCAATACAGTAAGAGTTCTCTCCTCTACTGGAAACCCCACCAATCTTTTCAACACGGCTAATGACACCAAGTGGTACGTCTAAAGTAAATGGCGGCTCCTGCAAACAGAAAAAAATACTTGCCATGTTTGTTTACATTTTGTTAAATGTAATTGCCTTATAGTTATTTAAAGTCATACATGTATTAAAGATACATATGTATGTATTTTAAATTTAAAAACCTGACCCTGTTCAATTCAATAAACAGACTTCATCAATCTTGCAAAGTTGTAAGGCAGTACCATTCAGATGACATTGTGAAAAACATTCTAGCCCAAATTAAGATCAGTTGGAAAGTGAACATTCTGTTACATCTACATGGTAAATTTATAATTTGACATTGTGATCAATGTACATTTTAACGTGTTTACAATACATTTAAGCATTTTGCATGTAGGGTAAATGCATGTTTTTTGTGTAATAACCCCACTAGGGAGAGGGCATCAACATTTCCAGAGGGTTTCTGCAGGTGTAGTAACACAAAAAACGTTTGTTAATGTTATTCTAGCATAAAAATAATTGAAATAAGAATTAAATGTTCTTATGGGTATGAGTTTAACAATGCACGGGACAATGGCCGTGTTGTTTACGTCATATTTATGATGTCAGTAGCAGTTTAAACTGGGCATTGTTGATGCCTTGCTCAGTGAAACTCTTTGAAAACAATGGCCCTGTTATGTGCATAAATGAAAAGGGGTTATAACGGCGTGTGAATCTCCCCATTTACTCATGTTTTTCCTCCTGTTAAACACCGCCAAATAGGCAAAAACAGCACAATTTATGCTAAAATTTGATATTGTGGTATGTGTATATAACTTTTGGCTTTTTAATTGACAATAACAATACTGAAACAGAAAGGGATGTATTTTGATTCTTACATGACCAGATATAACAAAAGGTGAATAAACGCAAAGCATTATTTTACTTTGCGGATATTTATTTAACGTCATGCAACTATGACATCATATCGGTTCCTGTGTTGTTCATTGTATATGAAGACAAAATTATGAGTCATGTTAGAATCAAATTTTAACCTTTGAAGAGTGAAGGGGCTAATGTCCGCCTTTGCAAAATAAGGAAGGACTAATGTCCGCCTTTGCAAAATAAGGAAGGGACTAATGTCTTCCAGTACAAAATTTAGCTAAGGAGATAATGTCCTACATTCTGTTCAACTCAGAATACCGTACACTATATAATATATTTATCAAAAATCTTACCCTGTCCGTGCTTTTGAAGTACAGTTTGTAGTTTGTAATGATCAAATTTCCTTTTATAAATTCACTGTATGGGCAAAGATATGTTACATCTCTCCCTAAAATTAAAACACATCACTTTAAACGTACAAAAATTAATATGCTTACATAGCTATCCACAATCATACAAATTATACCTACAGCAGGCAGCCAGACACTTATTATGCTGAAGACCATTGAACCACATAGGGGTGTTCAAGTCAAACAGAATTTGATTTAAACAGTCTAGATTTATCCGAAATTACCTTTGTGAGACCAGCTATTGACTTTGAGATATGCAGAAATTTGCCGAGTACAATGTAAGTCCAATACAGCAGACACATCCTTAATAACTGGGCTTGGCACACATCATCATGTTAAGTACAGAAACAGATGTTGATCTTTTATCTTAGCTGTAAATTGTCTCTGATACTTGATGCCCATATAATATAATTTACTAAAAGTGAGTAATGTGGGAGGCAACAGAAGTGGCCACTAAAAGTAGGACTAGATGGCATTATTATATAAAATTTGTTGACTTGGATGTCAATGTATCAGTTTTAAATGGCAGGCCAATGAAGCCATAGATTTTATAACATCCACATGTTCACCTGTACTTACAGACTGACTCCTGTTGCTTTTCACCATCTAACAACGGTGTCTCTTCTGATTGACTGTTATACTTCAAAGCTTCTTTAAAAACCTTTCAAAAAAAAAATGTAATCAATTATAGTCAGACATAATAAAATTATGATTTATGAAAATATTAAAACACATTTTCAGGGCCTCCTCTGGGTTTTTCAAACCTGTCGCCAACATTTTCGCCAATTGAGAAAAGTTGGAGCCACTTTAGAGCCAAAGTAGCCAAATTTTCAAGCCATGTTTTACCTAGTGTAATGATACCGGTACTTAGGGCACAGAAGTATGCACTACTGTAGTGTATATTATATATGTTTTTATACCCTACTAAAAATGATTGTTAAAATATTTATTATGAATTATTGCTATTTATAAATTATAATATGTATAAGAACATAAAAAGGCTTTATTCCTGTGACTAAAACCTTTTACATTTTGAATTTTAGCATGTTTAGTATCTGATTCATTTCTAAGCATACAAATTACATCATGTAACAACACAAATAATTTTGAATTTGGAGGCTGTCACAAAACATTTCCTTTGTATTTGTCTCATATCTTAGGCATGAATGACCAATTTCCCAAGAGTCTTTCAATTTTCTTACTGGAAAATTTCGAACTCTGTAGGGGTATTCCTGATTTTGGTAATGTTGAAAAGTCAATTAAAAATAAATTGTAAATACAGTACCATTGTTGAAAATTTCTTGTGATCTAACATCAATTGTTAGAATTTCTTGGGATCATATCAAAAGATGATCAGATTATTACAAAATGATTGCAGAAAACAGCAAACTATCGTAATTATAAGTAAACAGTTGACTCAACAACCGCGACGAAAATATTTACAAACTAGCCTGTCGGTCTTTTTGTCTAAACCTGTTGCACTTTTTGTCTTTAAACTAAGTCATAATTGTCATTAATTTGGGGAACACTTCAAATATACAAGCTGCCAGATCAGGGCTAGCTCTGGCATTAGCCAATGCCAATATTGGCTACAAAAATGTTAAATTGGCTCAAACGAAACTGAATTGGCTACAACTTTTAAAGAAAGAAAATGTTTTACTGCTACACAAACAGTGCCACATGGAAAAAATGGCTCAAAGGAAAAACGGGTCAGAGTTAGCCCTGCAGATGTTTTCATAATTGATTAATCAGCTGATCACACATATTTACGCAATTATTTATCTTCTCAAAGTGTCACCCGAAATCAATATCCGAAATGACAATACACAGATTGAACTTGTCATCTGTTTTCTTCACGATTAACGCTAAGTAAAACACGTAAATCGAGTACCAAATTGGCAATTCTAGGCCACTTGTATCATAATGGAAAAAAAAATGACTGAAAAATGTATGCGCCACTTATTTTCGTCAACTGGCAAAATTTAGCCCTAGATTCTTAAAATGATCGCAAATTGCGACATTAGGGATTGACAGCGGAGGTCCTGATTTTGAAGTAAACACTGAACATGTTGCAGCAACATGACTTCTGTTTTTTTGCACCCTTATTCATTTAATGTATTCTTGGCTTCACACCTCGGGTACTGATAAATTATTTACATTCAAGAAAGGTGATTCCTTGGCCTTCATTGATGATCTCAAAAAATCTTTAATTTTAAAATGTACAACTACAAACACAAAGAATAATAATGAAACGAAACAACGGTCTACCATTAACTTGTAACTATCAAATTGGATTTACAATAATTCTATGCTGTTAAAGACCTTTGGTTCGTTTGAAATAAATTTAAATCCCAAATAATTCTGCCATAAAGACAGAGTTTTCACCGTTTTGCAAATGAAGAAATGAACGCTTCCTAATAATCCGAGTTATTACGTCGGATGGTAGTGTTTTCGTCGACCTCCCGTTTCGTCACCAAGAGTTTTGTGTACAAAAGAGGTTGTGGTTTCGTCACTCTTATTTAATTGTATGTTTAATTGTTAGTTTGACTTATTAAATGGGATCAAACAAACCAATTAACATTGTCGTTACACGTAATTATAGGATGCATCGGGGTATTATGAACACCTTTTTATCCAAATTAAGTAATTAGTTGACTATTATCAGTCATATAAATCAATTTGAATTTAAGAATGGATAAGGTTAAGGGAGTATTTGTGTCAAAATATACAAAACAAGTTATAGTTATGTTAAGTTATTCAGAAAATGACAAAAATAACATAATCAAACTATACATAACAAACGCACACTACAGCCATTATATCGATAAGAAAAATGACAAATAATTATTTAAATCTTAATTCGATAAGTCAAATACGTAGTTTATTTTTTATTGATAATTATCAAAATCTAATATCAAATTTTAAACAGATAAATCAAATACGTTTTTTAATCAAAATTTGTGCAGTAAATGTAAATGGTATTCTCATTTAACTGTGTGAACTTTGATTTATTATTTGAGTAATTACCTTTAAGTAGGTGTGAAATCTTATTGTTATATTTATCTTATACAAAACCTTAGTGACGAACTGGCAACATAAAACCTTAGTGACGAAACGGGAGGTCGACGAAACCACTGTAATTCATTACGTCACAGCGAAGCTGAGAATTTGGTTTAAATTATCTGAACAAGTGTTGTACTGACTTTTATATAGACTGATACAGCATTTAAATGTTTTTCAATATTTCAGTACATCCAAAAACAGTTATAAACTAAAATCACCTGACAAATCCACCAATATATCCGAAAATTGCTTACATCCGAAATTATACAAGGATAAGGAAGTTAAATATATTTGTTGAGCGCAGTTTATCAAAACTGTTGCGCTAATTGGCTACTTACCTTCATTTCATGAGCCTGGACATTTTCGGAGGATGAAGAAGCAGATGAACAAATCGACTTTGAAGGGGATCCTGTGTCTTTTTCGCTGGACGAATCATTCATTGGAAATGACGCAGACTGCTCCGAAACAGAGTTACTAATCGAATCCATACTCGCTGCATTTTGTCTCTGTCTTAGTTGGACCCTTGTGTTTGTATTATACGGATCGCTGTGGTGCTTCTTATCCATAATAGTTGATTTTTTAGGTCAAATTCATTTACAATATTAGTTTTCTCTCATTTCCGGGTTAAGTGGGACTTCAAATTGAAGAGTAATATTATTTATTTATGAACCTAATTCGAAAAAAACACAACAAAGCAAATACAGGACGAATTAGGAATGCCAAATATACCGTCGTAATTTTATGTTTTAGACTGTGCTGGATCAGATCACCATTTTCCTGCAACGACTGTCAAGGAGTTAAAGGTAATTGAAACTAACCTCTAACGTGATGTCAGTATCACAAACGATTCAGCGTGACTCTCTGCATGTAAAGCTGACTAACGTACACACGGTGCCCATATATCTTGAATATTAGAAACCGGCATTAATTGTTCGTAAAAGATTGATACACACTGTATTTTTAATTACTGAAATTTAAAGGGAGTAAATTTGCATTTGATGATGTCTTGGACAATATACATTCTTATTACAGGTAAATTTTCTCAAATATAATATAACAAAGGAGAGAACATCAGAATGTGGATAAAAAGTCACAACGTTATATTATTTCATCCGCTTAAATTCACCATCCTTAAGAGGATTAGGCAAATATCTTGTTTGAATCTTGTATGCATTGTCTGTCTTGGCTGTCTGTGGCCTGGGACGAATATATACTGAGGCGGAGGTTCTTTATCAGATTTGGAGATACCATTACATGTGCGTTAAACTATTTTAGATCATCTGTTCATTTGAGAGACAAAAATTATGGTATTAAGAAAAATTATTCCAAGGTACACTTATTTCATGGCATACGCTGATATTTAGACGTCTTTCCATTAGTCTTTCCTAATATTAAAATAGTTGACTGAAACATTGAACGTTTAACAACTCTAACCTGAATCGCTATCCCAGGCATTTCGCATTTTTCGCAACAGAAAAGCAGAAAATTTAATCAATATCTCACTTGAAGTTTGAATTTCGACATTATTACTTATATACGTTTATTGATTTAATTAAAAAGGTGTTCATGTACATATGTCTTTTCTTGTGCGTTTAAACACACCGACATATTATTTACAATTAGTATCCGTTGTTCCAAATTTGATGAATGGTGAATAAAAAACTGAACTTCCATCTATATTGTAACGGTTGTCTATTTCTATCTGCTTATGGTAGATATAACTCAGTAATAATAATGCAGTATGTCCATTTTGAAGGTTAATATCAATATATACGTACGCCTTAAAGTACTGACTAGAAAGTTAGAAGTCTAAGTAAGCTTCAGAGAAATGGACGTCCATAGTCCTTCTATACGACAATATAAATGACCTCGAAATTCAAAGCAAGGCAACTCTCAACATGATATTTATAATCTACATGTTTTTTTCTCAAAGGCTCGACTCGTTTTATGAGCTTTTTTGTTAATGCATATATAGTGGGCTGTTCAATATGGATTACATATCTACAGAGAACTGGGATTAGGGTTAATATATACATATCTGGTTAATTGATTAAGATGTTCGGAAAGATCTAAATACTTATAAATCCTGCTTTTGGTAAGACCAATTTTTCAGTTTAAGTGGTTTAATTTCGTTTAGTTTATCAATAATATAGTGAACAAAAGTATAACAAAGTAACATAACACAAATGGAGAGGTATTTACACAATAAGGTGAATAAAATTTAGGAGCACCGAATTCATATGACAACGACCTATATCAATCTACTTTTGTCAATGCTTGGTTACCTTTAAATATATTCTTTTTGAGTCAGCGGAGTCAGTGGACAAGGCAATGAGACAATACAAGCTCAACAAAACGTATATTTTGGGTATTTTTTCTAGGCAGTTTCTCTTATTTCTGGTGAGAAAAACAAACAATAATTTTGTTTAAGGCTAAAACATCTGTTCATTCTTCAACGGAACCAACAAAGTAATAATGCCAAAATTCTGACTTGACGTTTTTTATATACTATGTTTTAGCCAGTTTTCGGAAGCTTAAAGAATTTTTAATGAAATAGTACATCTTCATCATTATTTAAAGACTAGATGCACTCCGCAGATATAATGAGGTTGGTTTTTGTTGTGCACATGTGCACAGTTGTCACGAAATTTCTGATTTGTAAACATTTTGTATAGATTATTAGTTGTGAAACGGAATCTTTTTAAACACATACATTTATCCAGTTTCAGGGCGACAGTTATAATATGAAAATCATCAAAACAGTTGAGATTTCTTTAAACTAATTTTGGTTTTACGATCTAGTAATTACTTTGAGTTGTATTCTCTGAGCTGAGGCTTGACTGGTCTGTTTCTTTACCAGTGTTGTTTCTGCCAAGTTTTTTTTTGTAAAACTCCAAGAAATTAAAAAGTTCTGCTTTAGTCGGTATAAGAAGTGTAGAGTAAATAAGTAAGTAAGTAAAGTAAGTAAGTGTGTCTTTCAAATATCGTATAAAACACGTAAAATTACACTGCAGGGTATTTCGCCATTTCGAACAAACTTAAAAAACAGTTTTATTGGAACAAATCATTAGTAACAGGGTTATTCTTTAATAGTTAACAAATCTGACGCATATCCGTTAAGGACCATTCTGTCGGGGTCTTCTTCATCTTCTTCATTTATCGGTCCATAGAGAACGGACATTGAAGTTTGAATGTTATCTTTATCTTTAGATTCTTCTGTTTCATCAAAATCTTCACCTTCCTCATCTTCATCCTCATATTCATCGTTCTCATCTTCATCTTCATATTCATCGTCCTCCTCGCCCTGATTTTCAGGGTCACCATTTACAGTTTCAACATGTCCAAAATCATCAGGCACGTCACTGGCTTTGAAATGAATAGCTATTGATGAGGACTCGTTTTCAATGAAATACTTTGCCCCTTTACTGTCAATCCTGCTGGTAATCGCACTTAATGATCTTGTGCTAACTGATCCTCGAGCGGAAATATCCGTGCTTGAAGTAAAGCGTGATATACTTCTATCTTCAGACGTACCTAGTGCCAATCTAAATTCTTTAGTGGTACCTTCCCGGGTATTTTTAACTTCGTGTCCATAATGAGAAACGTTTGTTTCAATAGTGTCATTATTGCGCCAATAACCTAAAGCTCTCGCCTTTTCGTTATCTTCATCATAGTAAATTCCACTGTCAGTAGTTTTTGACTCAGAAATATTAAGATAACTTTCCACCTCAGGTGCTGTTGGGATGTCTTCGTTGAAGAATGTACCTTTTTTGTTCTTGTTTACACCTACTGATTTTGAACGAATAAGCGAAGTAACAGCTTGATGTCCCCTTTTCGATTTAGTTTTTGCATTTAAAGACTGCTTTGATTTCTTCGTCTTCCCGGATTTTTCTTTCACAAGCACACTTGTCGCCCGTGTTCTTGCATTAACTTTATTTCTCTTCCTCCCTTTGAAGTTTATTTCGTTACCTGGTCCAGGAACCGGAGTTTTAGGCGTCTGAAAGAAAGTTGCAGTGTATTTCAAATCCTCTCTTTTAAAATGACTCTTGATTATTTCCGGATTATTTGGAAGACTTGTGTCTGTTGGCGGTATGGTTTTCAGCGAAGATCCATCTGTGCGATATCGTGTCTCTAAAGTATGTTTATTTCCGTATACAGGTGAAGATGTCGTTGATTCTCCTCTTGTCTGGTTAACCATGATCGACCGTTGTATACTGTGTTTGTCAGTGTCACGCAAACGCTCTTTATCGTCCGTTTCAAATTCTTTCTGATCGTACACTTCATTATTTGTGTGTTGGAGATGAGTATTTGGTTCTTTGGAAGTATAAGGTGTTTGCCTTTTTAAATTTTGAACATCTGGAGTATTGCTTTTTGAGTCTTTAGTTTCAAGAACTATTAGCTTAGGGGTTACATTTGAATTTCTTGAAATCACATCCTTATTTACGGGCTGTGCAGAAGAAAACCGATCTGGTGCATTTTGTACAGGTAACGAGTCTTTTTCAGAAACAGGTGCTGAAGTTCTGCTCTTCTCGACAGGTTTATCATATATATTTCTGCTTGAAAGGAGAGTATCTTTATAATACTCACTTTTGTCAAGATCTTCTATGAAAAGATTTTCCGTTTGTATGCATTTAGATATAGTTTGTGTGTTTCTCTTCTCTGGAACATATATATTCGGTTTCTCCATTGCTTGTCCTGACAGTGGCGATGCTTTGTTCACATTCTGATCTCCCTTTAGATTTTCTCGAGATCGAGATGCTTGTACTCCATTTGGTATTTCTTGGCCTTTGCTAATCTTTCCTTTGGCTAATGGAAGAACTGAAAAAGGATTGTATTTATGATCCAGTGTCGGAGATTTTGAAATTTTATGATCGCCGCTAAATTTAGTATCAATAGGAGCTGTACCATGTGGGCCATTATTCCATTGAGCTGAACTCTTATGTTGTAAGTCATCAATGTCAACTGAAACTGAACAAAATATTACACGTTATTAAATACACAGTTGTATTATCGTATCTTACATCTTATTACATATGCATACCTGAATCATAAAATATCAATTAACTTACCCTATCAGGTTTTGCTTCTCAGTGGAACTATAATGTCACTTGTATCATTAATTGATTAGACACCATATTGGCTATATTCTGAGACACTTCAATCTCTTTACTGTGTCAACCCTTACCCTGCTGGTAGCAACTGCTTCTGCCTCTTCGACAAGTGCAGTTCATGATCAAGCTACATATTCGTGCAGTCGATCAAGATATGCACTGTTCTCAATTCTGTCAGTAAATTGTCACCGAACATCCCTTTATATTGTACAAAATAAGAAAGTTAGACTTAAGTAGTCCATTTTAGGATTCTTGCAGGGTAAGGAGTCACTGAAATTCACTTTGGTTTTCCATAATTTTGAATTAATGTTTTGCTTTATATGCCCGTGGTTTCCTATCATAATTTGAATACATATAAGCACGAGGATTTGTTTCTATGTTGTTTACTGACCCGTTCGTTCCATGTGAGGGGGTTAATATTAGCTTTGCACAAACCATAGGAAATGGCCAAATGACCGAACAGCCTTGATTTTTGAATAAATATATGTTCTGATACCGTATTAAAAGACGGAAAACACCGAGATGAAAGCCATTATATTTTCTGTTTATGTACTCGCATTTTTTTAAAAGCGGTTTCTCGAAAAAAGTGCAATAATAGATTTTCTAAATGTGTATAAAAAAGAAATACATCAAAGTTCTGAGAAGGCTTCTGTATGTCTTTATACAATATATATCTAAACATAACATGTTGAACTATTTCCTTCATAGAGATATTATCTGCTTCCCTGGAAGGCCGTTATCGATCGGCCGATATATCAGAAAGCAATATGAAATCGATCAGGAATTTACATAGAAATATATAGGAACTAATTTAAAAACATCTAATTGTAACATTTTCTGTCTATTTTTAAGCAGGTTTTTTGAAAAAAAAACCTACTTATTAGAATGGCGATGTCGGGCGGGTGGGCGGGCGGGCGTCAAACATTGGATTCCGTTGGATAACTTTAGTTAGGAGTGACCAATTGCAATGAAACTTGGTGTGTAGGTAGCTTGTGTGGAGACGCCGCTTGGGATTGCATTTGGGATCAGTAGGGTCAAGGTCAAGGTCACTGTTACTAAAAATAGAAAAACAGTTTCCGCTCAATAACTCAAGCTAGGAGTGACTAATTGCAATGAAACTTGGTGTGTAGGTAGCTTGCGTGGAGATGCCGCTTGGAATTGCAGTTGGGGTCACTAGGGTCAAGGTCAAGGTCACTGTTACTAAAAATAAAAATACAGTTTCTGCTCAATATCTCAATTTAGGAGTTGACCAATTACAATGAAACTTGGTCTGTAGGTAGCTTGCGTGGAGACGTCGCTTGGTGATTGCATTAGGGGTCATTAGGGTCAAGGTCAAGGTCACAGTTACTAAAAAATTAAAAAAATGGTTTCCGCTCAATAACTCAAGTTAGGAGTGACCAATTACAATGAAACTTGGTCTGTAGGTAGCTTGCGTGGAGACGCCGCTTGGGATTGCATTTGGGGTCACAAGGGTCAAGGTCAAGGTCACTGTTACTAAAAATAGAAAAATGGTTTCCGCTCAATAACTCAAGTTAGGAGTGACTAATTGCAATCAAACTCGGTGTGTAGGTAGCTTGTGTAAAGAGGAAGCTTGTGATTGCATTAGGGGTAACTAGGTTCAAGAGCACTGTTACTAAAAATAGAAGAATGGTTTCCGCTCAATAACTTGAGTTAGGAGTGACCAATTGTAATGAAACTTGGTGTGTAGGTAGCTTGCGTGGAGAGGAAGCTTTGGGTCACTAGCGTCAAGGTCACTAGGGTCAAGGTCACTGTTACTAAAATAGATTTTTATTTATTTTTAGTTTGTAGATTGTTTTAAGCAAAAAAAAATTCCGGGGTCAAGATCACTAGGGTCAAGGTCAAGGTCAGTGTTACTAAAAATAGATTTTTAATTATTTTTAGTTTTAAGTCTTAAGCCAAAAATTTTTTTTTCGGGGTCAAGGTCACTAGGGTCAAGGTCACTGTTACTAAAAATAGATTTTTATTTTTTTTAGTTTTTAGATTTTTTAAGCAAAAAAAAAAAATTTTTCCGGGGTCAAGGTCACTAGGGTCAAGGTCAAGGTGACTGTTACTAAAAAAATATTTTTTTTAGTTTTTAGACCGATTTAAGCAAACAAATTTTTTTTTGGGTCAAGGTCACTAGGGTCAAGGTCAAGGTCACTGTTACTAAATATAGATTTTTATTTATTTTTAGTCTTTTAAGCAAAAACATTTTTTTTCAGGGTCAAGGTCACTAGGGTCAAGGTCAAGGTCATTGTTACTAAAAATAGATTTTTATTTACTTTTAGTTTTTAGATTGTTTTAAGCAAAAAAAATATTGGGGGGTCAAGGTCACTAGGGTCAAGGTCAAGGTCACTGTTACTAAAATGTTTTTTTTTTAGTTTTTAAATTGTAGCAAAAAAAATTTGGGGTCAAAGTCACAAGGGTCAAGGTCAAGGGCACTGTTACTAAAATAGGGGGGAGTCAAGATGACTGTTTTTTTTATTCTACAATTTCTGCAGGCGCCGTTTAAACCTGCTTTGGCGGCATTGCCGCGTCTTCTTGTTGTTCTTATTCCTTGATATTGTAAGAAAGAACATTTCTTCAACTTTGTAATGATATATTTTTCTTCAGAATAAGTTAATTTCTTCTTGCTTCTTTTATTCTGTCAAACTAAACACCTGTTTTACCTATATAATGTAGTTGAAAATTACACATACTAGTGATTCAGCACATTTTGAACCGATATTTACATCAAATGAATTAATTTTAGAATCTATTCCTTGATATTGTGATATTCTAAAGTGGACACTGATTATTATTATGTAAACGGTTCTAAAATAATAATTATTTTACTTCTTGCATCTTTTTCATTTTGAATTTGGCTGTTTTTCTACTTTTAAACGGGGATACAGGGAAAAATCTTAAGTGCGTTATCAGGAAAGCCATGCTGGGTGATAATGATGGATTGGGCATCTGTTAGGTATCAAATAATGATTTTGCAGTGCAATATATAAATATATAATAAATCAAAGAGTTTTGATTAATCAAAGTAAAGTGTTCAATGTTTCAATGTGTATTATTTTCTTTAGATAGCTGATAGCACAGAAACAACTTGAGGCTCTATATTTTCACACCACATGTGTCTATACTCCCCATGTGTCCGTTTATACGAAACCAGCACCGATAGGTTTGAGATAAAGTATGTCTTTGCATATGGTCTGTAAGGGAGATTAATCCTAGAACAGTGAATGCTTATCAATATGGTAAATGCAGAGTTTCGCCACTTGATGAATGAAGTATATAGTCTAGTATGATCTCTTGATCAAACAACACCCTGAAAATCAAATGGAACACATGAGTGCACATCAAAATCAAACAAATCAAACAAACGTGGAAAGCGTAACTGCGCAACACCAAACGCACAACTGATCATGAAATGTACACACACACACACACACACACATATATATAACCCCTGGTTCCCATACTTGCATATCTACATGTACTTTGTTTTATTTCGAAGGGATGACACTAATATGTTTTAAAGCAACCTACCATCCTACTTTTTATTGCAGACAAACTGCTTATCTATGCAAATAGATCATGAAATTCGTATAGCTGTAAATTTGTCTGAAATAATGTTAACTATTGTTTTTTCATCAGACATAACTTCATTTAAAATACCGACTTAAGTCTATAATAACAAGTTTTCATTAATACCGATTAATGCATTCGGCTTGTGTAATGCAAGACTAAAGTTGATTGTCAGGTTCTGTTATAAGTATGGTCAGTCAAAATCGGCTACTTAAACACTTGTTCAGCATAGCAACTTATCATTTCCGGATGTTGAATCATTTGTCTTAAATGTTTAGTAAAATGTCTTGTACTTGATTTCTTTACATTCGCATTTTACACGAAAAGTGAACACATAAGGAAACACCACTTAATATGGATACCAAAATTTATATCTGTTTGATTTTCCCGGAGTCAAAGAACCTATTTCTGCTTTATCACAACTTGTGGCAGCTTCTTCCCTTTTTCGTTGTTTCCATTTTTCAAATGAAATAGTATTCTCTCTTTGTCTTTCTTCTCTTACTTCTCGCTTCCGTCTCTCTAATCGCTTTCTTTGATTTTGTAGCTTGATTTTCCTTTCTACGATCTCCTGCTTCTGCTTCTCTGTCAATGCATATGGAGAAATATAGCTGAAATTCCACTCAAAAGATTTACTTCTTAGACTTGAAATAAGCGAAGATCTTCGCTTTAATTTTTCACGCTTGACGGCATCAGTTAAATTACCTTCAGACTTGTTAATTCTAGATATTATGTCTTTTTCTGCTTTAACTTTACTCGCCGATTTTAATTGTATATCGCTGTCATCCCGAGTAAATTCAAAACCTTTTACCCTTTCTCCTTTTATAATATTATCTGTACCCTTCAGATTAAGGATCAGATCGCTTTTAGAAAACCCACAACGCTCCGTTTTATATGACATCGCTGCATCGTATTCAGAAAAAATATTTTCAGTTGAATTCAAATGTGGCACATCCTTTTGCAAAACATTCACGTTTTGCATCACGCGTGTGACTTCAATTTCGTTAATTTCGTTTTCAGCAAGTCCGTTTTCAGCATTAGATTTGATATCTTCAATTATGTCAACATCTATGTTTATTTCGTTTGAATTTTGAACGTTTGCTTCTTCTCTCTTCGTTTCTACTTCACCTTCTTCATTTACTTCTTTTATGATTGCAAAATTACAGTTTGAATTGTCACCATTGTTGGCGACCTTAATGATCTCTGTATATTTATCCATTTTCTGAAGAACAGAATTTTCCAGCTGAAGAGAATGAATCACGACTTCCTTTAAGTTTTGTGTTGACTTCTTTATATTTTCATCATCTTCTGGGATGTCTGGTAGCCTTTCCACAATATAATCTAAAATTATATGACGAATGATATACATGTAATGGAAACGCGAAGTTCACTCTTCCAACCTCGCTGAATAAAGTGTATATCATCTCAGCTTGTAACTTGTTTCGAACGTTGGAACATCTACCTCCGAAAGTAGTTTTTCATCGCATTTTGTCGTCGCATATGGTAAGTACATCGCTTCACAGTTCTTAAGCTCTACATTTATGACTAAATCTAAAACTTTGGCTGCAACTAAGACATGTTTGAAGCTTCTACAAAGCAAAAAGACCAAACAAAACAAGCTTGCATCTTCCGAAAAAGTGCTATGTTTTAGCCAAGCATTCTACAGCGTGTGTCTGTACTACAAAAATTGTATACAGATAAGTCATTTTCTAAAACCGTTTCTAGACCAGTCAATTGGTATACTATGTATTCTAAATGCACTGTGATTCTAGATATTGGCTATGCTCATTAATTTCAGAATCGAGATTGGTATCTTTAATTCATTTACATACCTTTCTTAGACCTAGGTGATTTTACTGCTATTTCGTCCTTCTGCCGCCTTTCTCTTTTTGGTTTTCGACATTTTTCCATTTTCATGCAAACAAGTAGAATAAGTATACCAGCTGCGATGATTATAAGGATGCCGAAAACTATCCCGACAATCGCTCCAGTTGACAGACCACCGCCCGACGCATCACTCGTTTTTGCTATGAAACATAGATTCTAGTACAATAGTACATGTACAAGAATTTTATTCGTAATGTACATTTTTGTAATACAAAATTTCAGTACTTTCGAAAATCAAGCATAGCGTAATTAAGCCTGGACCCCCAATGGGCACACTGCCTTTTTTCGGAGTGAGTACTGGTTAGGAATCAGTCATCAACATTAGTCAATTTGAATTGCAAGAATTGAGTCTTCAACCATTGTAAAATAAATATTAAGTTTTGGAATAAACAGGAAAGAAAACAATGCGACATAGATTAAATCAGATTCTGAAATTTCTTATTTTTTTCTTTAACGGATTCAAAATGCATCTTAATTCAGTTATTGTAAAACTTTTATCAAGTAGAATATTCGAATACATGTTTAACTATTACAGATACATTGTAATGTGTGCCATTGACAGAGGCAATGCTTGCGAGGGAATTACGATAGGAAACATTTCTATAGTATGTAAAAGCGATATTGCAATACTTACGACACAATACTGAAAGTATAAAGAACATTTCTATTAGTAAGAATCTGTAGTGATAGTAAGTTATTTCGGAAGAGATATCGAAAACCACAGTCACGGATATACGTTTCGAGTATGTAAGGCCATGTATTTAAAAGTGAACATTGCGATGTATAACACTGTGTTTTAATTACACATGTTAACTAAAAGGCTTCTTGGCATAATTGTACGAGGATTGGTAAATAAATCGTGGACACGCTCTGAAACACTGTATAATTTAGTTCAAAATTAAGATAAAATCGACTAGATACTATTTAGTGTATACGTTTTATACACTGAATACCTCTAATTAACAAATATCTATTGACATTATGCAAAGTCACCATCAATCTCAACCAGAGTTATCATTCTCGCTTGGAAAGGAACGACAACTCTGGTTAGAGATTTGTGATATATTGTGATCAACATACGCAGTGTGAAATTCAGCGCAGCATTCATGCCTATATACTCATTATATAACACAACACTCACGTCTCAAGACCCTCGTTTTATCCATTTAGAAGAAAAGACGTCAGTAATTGATGTTGAGTTCGATTCAATATCAAAACATTTAGGGCAATACTAGTATCAAAGCCGGAATTTCAGAAGTTACAATATAAGTTTTGAATCAGCATTTCTGAGACCAACGTAGCCATAAGAACCAGCTGCAGAGCTACTATATATTCAAAATACGAAGACTACACGCAGTCTCAGTCTGTAAAATAATCTTGATGCTTTACGTTATGGAAATTGTTCATGAACTTTCGTTCTTTTTTTAAAACTAAAGATCACGAGATGATCAGATCATCAACTTTCGTAAAAGTACACAATCATAGGCATAGTTAAAATGTAATTTAAGGAATGGTTTATTAAAGACTTGTAAATGTCATTACATAACTATACAGTATTAATATTTATTACGTATCTCAATATTACAGATGAAACATACCTCTGGGTGTAAGCTGCATATTCAGTCCGGCTACAGAGTTATTAGATGCAAACTCCGGTTGGGTGTTAGGTGTTTGGCCTTTCTTGCAACTTCCTGGAGTTTGAGACACGTTTAAACTTCCGTCAGAGGCTATGACAGACATCTACAAAAGTATTTGTATCTTATTAATCCTAGTTTAAATGAAATGTCGTAACACTTATTATCATGAATATACATGTATGTATAAATTATGTTCTTCATCATGCAAACCTTTAATTTTGTTGATTGACAAGATTGAAAACAGAACAACATAGCCGGAAAGCATAATTTGGCAGATTATGAAAATAAAGTTCCCCAAGTTTCACAGTTCACACTATTGTTTTAAACCGCTGTTGCCTACATTGATGTGTTTTTTCTAAGGCAAATATACCATTAGAACTGTAAGGGTTAAAGATGAGGTGCTTGAAGAACTCCAAGCCTCTACCTCCGGCACATAGTGAGTCGGAATTTGACCAATGCTTTCATAATCACGTCTTTCGATTGCGAGTGCAATCCTTTTTTTTCCTGTGCGAGCACTGGTCAGCAAACAAGGAAGCTCTCATCAACGGCAACCAAAATTTAATTAAAATAACTACGTTTAACGTATACGGGAAGAAGTACTCGTTTATTCACAAATAATAGCAGACACGTGATCATGCCAAGACTTTACTGGTGTCACATATTAATTACATAGAAGTGCACATGAATCAGCTTATTAGTGATGTGTTTAAACTATTGCTGCACCCTCTATCACTATTCAGTATTTACGTACATTAAATCAGCTAATGCGTGACTATGCCTGCATTCTCACGTCAGATTTAACATTTACGTGCAACATGCATCAGCTGATAAATCAACATCACTACCTTTACTTATTGTGAACTTACAAAGCATGTAAATCTGTAGGTATTACTGGAAACATCAACTGTATTGTCTTCGTTGTATACTGTATGATAGACGTAACTGCCGGACGTAATACTGACAAGGCAGAATACACTTCCGTTGGCTGAAATCAGAAATTTTAAGTTAGATTTGAATGTTGTTGTTGTTGTATGAGTTTAACGCTCATCTCAACATTTTTGGTCATTTTTACAGGCGGGCAGTTTACCTAACCATCGCTGCTGGAAAGAACCAATACTACTATCCCCCATAAGGAATAATCAATTATCTCTCATAACGAGACATTGCCGTTAGCAGGGCTCGAACCCATCACTCTCAATCTACGAGAGGTTGCAGTGATTTCAAGTCAGCGGCTCTAACCACTCGACCACGGAGGCGGACTAAGAATTGAAAACTATACTTCAGAAAACCTGATCTGCTATATTCATTTTAAAGTATGTGTGGCAATTAAGTTACATGTATCTATCGATCCATTAATGAACGTGGCTTTCAAGAGATTTAAACATGCTTTTGTTTTATAATTAACAAGTAAGTAAACACTCATCACAGTGAAAGTCAAGTTATACACATATTCCTGAACAAATTGACGACAATTTTAACGCGTAAATCGTTATACGCCATGTACTACATGTAGTATCATTCGGAACATCGAAATTATTACTACGGAAAAGGCCGAGTGATGTTCCGATTGGTACTAGTATTACATCCAAGATAACAACGAAGTACGACAACCTTACATTACTTTAACACCACCACTGTTTACATTACAATACATTACATATTTTGACGATAAGGTGTGGGATTATGCCAATTTTGTCATCATTTGTCAACTTTTTATCATCAAAATTGGATTTGTATTAAATCACTACATGTATCATCAATACCTGAATACGAGATTTCTGTATTACACGTGCTATTGCTGAACGTCATACGGGAATAGTCTTTACAAACATCCCAGATTTCATCACCATTGCCACAGTAGTCAGTACCGGAGGCTATATCTGTTACTTTATAGGAATATTCGCCAAAAAATGTCGACGGGCATTCTTGCTTTGCATCGACTTCGTTGCCTAAAATTATAGAAGTAGCTTTTTTTATTGTTATGAAAAGTCAGCAAGTTCACAGCAGCCTACTATGGCGATTTTTCGACGATTTGAGGAGGAAATTTAAAAAAAAGCAGTTGAACTGATATTCTGTGTTTTCTCAAAACAGCTTTTTGATAATATATATGAAAGAAAATAAGAAACTTAGAGACTGCATCTCGCATTTATTGGACTGATGAAATAGTTATCACCGCGGAAAACCTGTTATGCCCTATAGCTTAATAACCTGTTATACTTTAGATATATGGTAAAACCATTAAAGTTATGTCAAGTTACAGTGTCAAACCAGGGAAATACTATTTGCAAAACATAGGAAACTGATACAATGAACGAAATTTACAAAGATCAGCTATAGTTTACCTTTTTTAACCAGCACATGATATTCGCCCGTTTCTGGATAGTAACTGGTATGTAGAGAGTTTGTGATGTCGAGACATAAATCTTGTACAGCGTCAGATACAGTACCTGTTGCATCCAGGGTTGTTATTCTTTCTGCTTCGTAGTTGCCCTGTTCGGCTAAAATGAAAGTACATGTGCTTATTTACATAACAGCTAGCATTAATTTCATAAATATCGTTTGTGTCTACCAGAAGCTAGAGACTTACGACGTTGGTAGAGAAATGATCGTCGGAAGAGAAAATATTATTGGTTAAATAAAACACGTGACTTCAAATACCGGTATTCAACAAATAGAATCCATTTAATCATATTCAGATTTGATGGAGACACGGCTCTAATTTTTAAAGTGTTCCATTGCCGATTATCAAACACGGTAATAACTAAAGCCCATAACCTTTATTGTACTTATAAAACTTTAAGATAATATGTAAGCAAAAATTATTAGGAAGTATTTAGTTATTCTACCCCAGAAAAGCTGTATATATAATGGTTGTCAATGATCATTAACTTTTAATATTATTATCTTTCAGTTTATTGAACACCTTATTCAATTAGCCCTAAGGATGAGCGTCATTTACTACTTCCCGAAATGAACGCGCGTTGTACATTTCTACATTATATATATACGTATCATCTAATCTAAAAGCAATAGAGCACCCGTCTCTATATATATGTAAAATACATTAGCACAGCAAATAAGTGGGATTTTAAAGTCATTTAGCAGTCCTGTCCTTGCCCAGTACACAGAGGCACTTCAGGGATATGAAGTTCTAGCAATGATATGCTTTCGTGAATCATTAAGAAAATACTAGGCAGCAACCGCATTTAGATTGTTTATAGTCCCTGGGATTTCTCTCCCCTCTCCGCCCTTCCCCCGGGAGAACTTGTCAAGACGCCGAAAAACACTACGGCTGGCTTTGAAATAATCGTACAATTAATTGACAACTTTCTACATTTTTTACTTTGAGATGCTATAAAATTCGTTTTATATCATGAAGAAATAAATACATGTAACAAGTGCATGGCACAAGATGATTAAATGATAAATGAATATATATTACCCCAAAGTAAGTAGTAGTAGTATAAGTATGGAGACACTTCTGTAAGCTCCATGCAAAGGTAAGGTGTAAATGTTCCGGAAAACGTTATATTTTCCTTGCATCTGAAAATATTGATACTTACATGTATATCATTGAAGTTTAACAAATATGTGTTCTGCGAAATAGCAATGACAACAGCAATTGATTGAAAATGTTTAATATTTAAGTATTTACTATTAGGATGTATTCAAAAGTGAAACACGGATAAAACAAGGAAAGTGAAACACGGATAAAACAAAACAAGGAAAGTGAAACACGGATAAAACAAGGGAAGTGAAACACAGATAAAACACGGAAAGGTGAAACACGGATAAAAATGGAACAGTGAAACACGGATAAAAGGAGGGTGAGGGAACAGGTGAATTATAGATAGGCTAACAGAACGACAAGAAAGACTGACAGATATAATAACTGTATTAAGACACACAAAGATAAAATACTGCTATAAGATAAAATTCAACATGATTCAGTTTAAATGTATAGGTCCTTGCGATTTGATTTCGGTGTCCCTGGGATGGGACGTGTTCTGTATCGTGCACTATCCCCTCAAAAACTAAAATAATTAAAATCCTCTGGTGGTGTTGTTTATATGGATTATCCGGTACCAACGATAAAACTCTAAAATACATACATACCTCAAGATCAAATACAACTTTGATCCAACTGTCCCGGTATAAAAACATTCCCACTCCTCAACGATGGTTTGTGTAAGAGCCGGGTTCTTAAAATCCCAGCCGGTCATATTTTCTGTGTCGAAGACCAACTCGCCTTTGTCACTGTCAACCCACACCGAATTTTGAAATTGAGCTGGAAGGGTACATGGTGATTGCGAAAGTGTTTCTGAAATAGTTAATTTACAAGAATAACTACATGTACAAAAACACAGCCAAGACAAAGCATCATACCTGCAGATGAAAATAAACTATTGTAACTAGAAAATAATGTTACATGTTTTGGTCTGCTTGTGTATGTAGAAGGTTCGTAGAATTAGTTTTGGGAACAGCATATTTTTTTCTGTCATCTCTTTCGCATAATGATTATTACAGAATTGACATGAATGCAAGTTGAGTCAACCGAAACGTCTTTTCCCATTATATCTATTTCAAATCCATGTTTAAAATGTTTAGTAATGGAACCAACAAGTCTAAACAATTTTAAGATGTTTTACTCGTTTGTTTGACATACTATTACTACCAATACCTGTACTGTTAAGATAAACACAAGTTCTTATTATCTCATTCTGTCTTAGCCTTTTGATCACATACATGAATTGTTCTCGAACTTAATTATATATAAACATTTCATTGACTTACCTTGAGAAAGATAAGCGATTGTTATCCATATATAAAACTGAAACAACATAGTAAACCGGTACCTCAGCAACGTCATAGTTTCATGTTTTATTAACTGGTATCGAATATATAATCATGTATTTTTATGAAATCATATTTTCATTCTGGCTATTGTACGTTCAAGTTCATATACGTGACACAAAGACATTACAATGAAGCATGTAAAGAACTTAAATGATTGTTTAAAAAAGAAATTGATTTTCTGGCTGAAAGGGTGCTATTGTGATTTTTTGTAAAATTAACCAGAGCGTTCAAACAGTATACAAATTGAAATTATCTGATTTTGAATGTGCGGTTTAAGTGCTAAATAACGTTTTACTGTTAGTTATTCTACTAAACTGTCTAAATTTACAAGTTGTGTAAAATAAATTAGTCTGGCGTTACGTGCCCTTACCCATCACGATACGGACGTACTGTACAACATGCCAGTGACTTAAGGACGGGGAATGTGAACTCAGATATCCGCACGGATGGCCATTAAGCATATTAGGCACAAGAGGCGGGGTTTTATTATATCATGACCTGAGGTCAGCATGCTTGTAAATATAAAAATGTGGTCAGCAATAGTATAGGAGAGTTCAGCATTCAGGAGAGATAAAGAAGTTGTATCTATGTACCTAGCTACTTTATTGGGGTAATGATTTTACAATTTGATGAAAAGGTAATAGCAGTGCTATCAGGATGCATTTATTAATGTTTAGTCTCAAAGAGTAGAAGTGTTCTGATACTAGAGATTTGGGATTAATACGTTGGGAGAGTCCTTCTGTATCAAGGGTAATGAAGATGACACTATAACAATTTTAATCAAATTATGGCATTGTCAATATACCTTGGATGTGTTTCAGTTGTAATTTAGAATGTGTGTGTATGAATTGAGTCAACTTATATACTAAAAAATAATGTATTTATTTTACTTTTCTCTTTTGATACCAACTTTGCCTATTTTACTAGATAGACTATTTCAACTTTGTGTTTGAACTGACCAATACCTCACCTCTTGATCATAAAGTAATTACAGTGATTTTATCTATAGTGCAAATGAGAAACCCATGTTTCATGCCTGTATCATGATCATACATTTTACATACATAAATAAAATAAATTCAAGTTCATTGCTAAGGTAGTATTTTCCCTATAGTATTTATTTAGGGCTATCTATCAAACTCTATGGTGAGAATGTTTATACCTAGAGAAATGTAGTTGGCTGAGAGAAAGGTCATAACCTCTGTACAACTCTCAATCAAATACACAGGGAAATTTGAATTTTTAAACTGTTCTCAAAAATATTTTTGTAGAAATAGTACTTCTAAGTATCACAGAGATCTAAAACTTTCAAGGAATGTTGCTTACATGGTAAAGAAGTGGTGTGCCAATTTATAGCAAATAATGTGTGGTATGTCTCTCTAAATTTTGAAATTTCATTTTTCTATCTCTCTCTGATTATGCTAGCAGACAGCATACAGAGTTCAACAAGAGAGGCCATTTTTCTGGTTGTCTGTCTTTTATACTTGTTCCCCGGCCTATGATATGTTTGTACATGTACTATAAAGTTGATAGATCGAACGGTTAAGCATTCCTTCTATAATGTTGAGTTAAAACAATCGAAAATGAAATGAAATGTTTTATAATCTTTTGTTTCCCTTTTCGTAAATAAAGATTTAAGCTTTAGAAATATACGAAAAGACCTCCCTGTATTTGCTACATATATTCTTCAAAAACATCGACTCATTTAATGTCTATCATTTGCATCGTTAATCATACAAATAACCCTTTTTGTGTTATTTCTTTTACCCCCACCTTTGCCCAAAATATGATTGTATTATGCTAATTGGTGATAGAGAGTTATTGAGGTAAATAAAAAACATTTTTATTCCCTTTGAACAAGCTGATGGTGGGAATACTCCCTCTGAACATGCTAAAGATGGGAATATTCCCTCTGAACATAACAAAGTGAAAGGCGGGTCTAGGTACATGAATGAAAATACAAATAGAAAATAAAAAACACAAATGTGATAATAAAGAACATGAATGTCAACGAACATTCACGTATGCACTCCAGAAAAAAACTAAGACATTATATAACTACACAATCAGGGCAGAAAAGTATTATTCTACATGCAGCCAAGCTATGTTTTGAAGCTCTGTCATAAACTTGACGTATGTACCAGGGAGGTGCTTATTCTCATGTTTGTATTTAAGATAGATAGCGGCACCTATCGGATGTTTCAATTATGTAGCCGGCTCAAACGAATATCAAATATATAAACTTTAGGGGGATCTTGAAAAGTTGACAGCCATAGCCGGGGCTTGAATACCCGGCCCTTTGATCACAATTCACAACGGTAAAAGAGAGAAGAAGTCGCCTATCTATAATAGTAAAACAGACAACATTAACTATATATAGAAGGTATTTTATCACGCCCTACCGGAAATACTGAGGCCCGGCGTACGGATACGACAGTGGTGATCATTATTACATCCTGAAGAGAAAGATGATGATGCTCCAATGAGCATTTTATTCTTAAAAACAGGAACTATATATTAGTTAATAGCATCCATTGACGTCTTTTGTCACTTTGGATGATAACACTTTCATCTGTAAAATGACACATTTTATGATGAACAGTGCACACTACAGCAGTACATAGTATAGTATAGAAAGTCACTGGTCTATTCGAACAATATGTCTATATTATTATGTATCACTATTCACTGGAGACACAGGAAGCGACATTTCAGACACCGGTGACACAAGCATATCATTTGTACAACTTCCGGTATCCGTGTATGACTCAAATACATTGGATGATGACATGTCAGCCGTGGTCAGGCCATTTTCAAACAGAGGTGTTGCAGTTATGTCTGTGATGCTGACACGCCTGGTATTACTCTTGTCAGAATAGTTCACGACAGGCAAGGACACTGTCTTCTCAGACATCAAGGATAAACTTCCGGAACTGCGCCTTTCGCACCAATCTCGTTTCACGTTTTTCATTCGTGATGAATATCGCAGAGCAAAGTTAATATTTTCGTCCATAATTATCCCATCAAACACGTTGACTGTCTTTGAAATCTCGTTTTGTTTGGCCGCACTTGAGACATAACTTGATTCTTTGGTTGCTGGTGCAGCCGTAGTTGTTGAAGTATTTGACGGCATTAATGCAGGCGTAGGGCTTGTCTCCCATATTGGAATGTTTACTGAGGACATTTTGTTTACACAATTTATAGGTTGAATATTTGGAAAAGAGTTCCGCCTCTTATCGCTGCCGACGAAAGATGGTTTTCTCGGAACAGTCATAGTAAAATCGTTCGTTTCAGCGTGCGGGAATACAAATACATCTTTCTCTGGATTTCTTTCCACTATGATGGTTGTCTCCCTTGGAGCGTTCGAAAGTGTCCGAGGAATAACTCCATATCCAGCTGTTTTATGTGGCAATGTTTCAATATTTAGATTAGCTGAAAAATGAACAAAAGAAACATTGTCAGATATAGCCATATCACGAAGTTTTAGGGACAATTTTTCCCGAGCAGTTTAAGTGCATACGGTCACAACCTATTTGAAGCAGATCAAATTATAACTCAACTTTCTGAATTGAATTGTTAAATTTAAGTTGTGGAAACATTTATGTAACTAGATCTCTTTCGTTAGCGTTAACATGAGGAAAAGAAAACGAACAACTAG
This sequence comes from Saxidomus purpurata, assembly GCA_022818135.1. Lineage (NCBI taxonomy): Eukaryota > Metazoa > Mollusca > Bivalvia > Venerida > Veneridae > Saxidomus > Saxidomus purpurata. The sequence continues at coordinate 29,446,223 of JAFMSR010000008.1, forward strand.
CTAAACATTGACGAAATCTGTAGTAAAACAAAGACCAATATCAGTGAAAATATGAAACTTACGTGTTTTTGGCCGAGGCGGTTTATCTTTACAACAAAACCTTTTTACTAAAATCGCTATCAGAATGAACAACAAAATGGCAGCAACACATCCAGCTACAATTGCTACATACATAGCAGTTTTATCATTTCTTGATGGTTTTTGTGTAGTAGCATCAACAGTTGTGGTCGGTGCGGGTGTCGTGGTGGAGGTAGTCGTTGTAGATGACGTAGTTGTAGGAGCTGCTGATGTTTTTGTTAATGTCGTCGTAGAAGGGGAAGTGGTCGTTGTTGAAGTTGTTGTTGTAGAACTTGTGGTAGTGGAAGGTGTTGTTGTGCTTGTTGATGTGCTAGTTGTTGTGCTAGTTGTGGTAGTAGTTGTTGTTGTAGTTGTTGAAGGCGTCGTAGAGGTTGTGGTAGTTGATCCTAAACAGGAATAACACGTAAAGTGCACTACATCAACTTAAATATTTTCTTAGAAAGAACTCAAGTCCTCAAAACATACAATCATGTAATTTTCTGATTTTCCAATTAGAAAATGGTCATTTTTCGAGGTTTTGAATCTGTCTACAAGTTTCAAACATAAACGTATCTGTTTGAAATTAAAAAAAAGTTATTCCTACGATAGACCTTTGCATAGACATATAACTCATTGTTATAAACCAAAATTCTTCGATTTTAATTTGGAAAATTTTGGAATTCCAAAAATTCGCTGGAACGTGTTGTATACGTTATTTTTTTTCTAATTTCAAGTCTTAATGATAACGTATATAGAATAACGTATGTTCATTAATTAAATGTTAGAAACTTTTCTTATACTTCACATATAGCAATAATTGTATCATATAAAAATATTTGAACAAAGTGTATAAAGAACCGAACAGATAGTTGAGCTATACTTACCACATATTGCTGAAAAGAGAAAGAAAAACAAGAAAGTTTGATATGATATGATATTATAATTATTGATTTAACTATCAGAGAAATACAAATACATTAATGTCCGCCTCCGTGGTCGAGTGGTTAGAGCCGCTGACTTTAAATCACTGTAACCTCTCATAGAATTAGGGTCATGGTTTCGAGGCCTACTACCAACCATGCCTCTTTATAAGTGGAGGATATTAGTCCAGCACCGGTTCCCAGGAATGTTTGTAAGGTAGACTGTCCCCCTGATAAAATGACCAAAATACGTTTGGAACGGGCGATAAACTACTACAAGAACAACAACAACAACAAATACATTAATGCCAATCATTACCGATACTTGCCGAAATTTCATATGCAAGAATAAGAGAAGTGCTAAAGACAAAACGATAAAATATGTTCATACTTGAATCTGTTAAGACCATTTTCAGTCCGGTTATGGAACCATCGTTTGACGTTGGGATTGCAAATGGCGTCTGTGATTTTGAACAACTTCCTGGGTGTTGTGAAACAAACAAAGTACCGTTTCCCGCCAAATATGAACTCTGCATTAGGTAAAGAAACACATTTAATATAGTTCTTACATGCATGTAATAATTCTATTTATCACAAGCACTTTTGTGATAATCCCCTTTCAGTATAAGCATCTCAGTGTACATGTAGATGTTATATTTGTTAAAAATGTTAAAATGTAGATCCGAAACATTGGTCATTTGGTGAAAATCTAAACAACAAAACGTTCGAAAAGCGACTGTAAGTTGATTGCACATGTTTCTATTGGATGAGCATTTTAGGCCATGCTAAAATATGATTTATATGATGCGTTTCTTACACAAAGTAATGTTATAATCAGCATTATCATTTTAAGATACCAGAATTATGTAACAAAAGAACTCACAAAACATGTAAACCTCTCCGTGCTAGTGATTTCTTTTGTCATTACTGTTAAAAGATGGTAATCCGCATTGTTCGTGTCAAACACACAGTTGACGATTCCTTGCTCTGAAGTCAGAAAAAACATCCAAAATTTCTGGTTTATGCTTTCATTAAGGATAATTTAATGATTGTTTTAACTATTTTTATTATAGATTCAAGAGGACATAGACTCAGAAATTATAAGAGTACACTTATCTTTAGCCTTGTATACAGCTAGAAGTATTGGTTTATACTTTCTTTCAATATTAATCCATTTGTATATGAAAATATATCATATGATGGAAAATTTCTTTCTGTAAATAGAAACACTGAAAACTAATAACCTTGGTTTGTTGATGTATTTATTTAAAAGCCACCTCTCTGCCCCCCCCCGCCCAGAAATTTATGCCTAAATTTCTGTTTTTGTAACATTGTACACTAATGTATGTAGTATGTACGCAGTTGACCAAGCTCCATTACAATAACTTGAATATCTAAATAAAATACCCGAATGTGCTAGCACTGTGCTACAGAGAGAATAGCTGAACGCCATTGTGTCGGTACTTGTGCACGCATCCCAGGAAGTATCTCCTCCGTCACAATACGTTGAGGTAGAATCTGTTACTGTGTACTTATGGTTTCCAATATAATCATTTGGACAAGTACGGATAGCACTTTCTGTGTTGTCTGAAAAGGATTTTGAAGCTCGGCTTATTTTATGTAAATAATATGTTTAACCAAGGCTGAAGGAAACATTTTGGTGTTCGAAACTGTATATATATTTGCAAAAACTTATTTCTGGATTTATACCAAGTCACATTTAGTCAACAATATAATTGAACAGGTTGATCGGTAATTAGAAAAGAACTGTAAATGCTTCTACACAGCAAGACTGAAACAGTTATCAATCACATGAAAAGTAAAACACAGCATAATGAATTGAATAGTAAACATGTAAAACATATTATTTTCCTCTATTTCAGTCATAGCAAATATCTCTGTTAAAACCATTAATTGATCAACACTGTCTAGTGGGCCACATCGGCACTTTTAACCTTACGGAATATAACGGTAAATGCCGAGGAGACCGGGTTAATCACGCCTCAATTACTGTGTCGAACTATTACTATCTATCGTTATACTGCCTCACACCTTTCACGAGTATTATGGGCAGGGTGCACGCCGGGTGTTAATAAAAGATAAAACTACTGCAAGATAGCCCTACAGTCAAGAGAAACAAGACGGTTAAAACTGTTAAAATAGTAAAAAGAGTAAAAAGGGTTAAAAACAACTGTTGTATGACTAATAATTGATTTGGGCCACTGCCGCTTGAATGATTCAAGATCAGGCAGGATCGCAATATGTGTGGGTAATCTATTCCACAGGACGTGGTATGGGGGAAAAAAGAGTACTTAAAGAAGTCCGAATTTGCATGGGTTTGGCGGAGACTAAGGGGGTGCATATGTCTTGTTAACCTGTTTGGGACTTCTAGGTAACTGGGCAAGGAGATTGCTACAAGATTGTAGTATATTTTGTAAAACATAACCAATTTGGAGGCTGACGCCGTTCTCAATGGTGCTCCATCCAAGGGTGTTCTGCAGGTCTGTCACACTGGTATCTCTGGAATAATCATTTTTTACCCATCTGATTGTGCGTCGCTGGACCATCTCCAGCTTGTGAATATTAACCTGGGTGTGTGGTGACCATACAGATGATGCATACCTAGTTGTGGTCTGACTAATGTTTTGTAAGAGAGTGATTTGATATTTTCATGTTTTGTTTTAATGTTACGTTTGAGAAAGCCTAGTGTTCTGTTTGCATTTGTTGTTATTCTTGAGATGTGTGTATTCCAGCTGAGATCTTGGCGATGTCTACACCAAGGTATTTTGCATCCTTAGCTGGTGAGAGTGTTTGACCATGAAGCTTATATGGGAACTGGATAGGTTTTCTACTACGTGTGATATGGAGGACCTGACATTTACTAGGGTTAAATTCCATGTCCCACAGTTTTCCCACGTTTCTAGCTTAGAGAGATCATTTTTGTAACCTTTGACAATCAGAGAGGCAAGTAACTGCAAGGTAAACGGCAGTGTCATCAGCAAAAAGCCGCACCTGGGAGGTAACCGTGTCAGGGAGATCATTTATATAGAGTAGGAACAACAGAGGTCCTAGGACAGAGCCCTGGGGGACCCCAGATGTAACAGGGACTTGATCAGACGTGCAACCGTTAACCACTACTGACTGAGATCTACCTATTAAAAAGGACCGGATCCAAGACACAGTTTGACTGGAGACACCATGCTCTTGGAGTTCATAAACTATAAACAGTACCTTGTTAAATTTGTAAAACTGAACTTGTCCATTCTTTCAATTTGGACTGTAAGTACTTACTGAAAAAATATTAGCTAAACAGCAAACTGTGGAAATCATGAGCAGACTGCACTGATATACAGGTTGATCATGATCTGCACTTGTTGCAAAGGCATACCACTTACTGTCAGAGTCAAAATTAACATCACACTACAGGTTAAAATATCATCGTACCGTTTCTTATCATTACGTGATATTCGTTTATTGTTGGCGCTTTTGCGCTCGTTGTGCTTATACATATAAAGTCTTCTGTTGGAGGGTCTGTTGAAACCGTGGACTGTTCCAATACAAGCAACCGGCTGTTTCCTAGTCTTTCCTCTTCTCCTGGAATATTAAGTGAAGAAAATTGTTCATACAATTCATTCAGTACATTTATTCTTAAGACATTTGCAAAAGAAAAATAAAAAAAATTAGTTTATGTTTTAATATAACTCCTTAATTCACGTAAGTGCCACCGTTCTTTGTACATTATATGTAAATGTTGTTTCAAAAGTGTTGATTTCTACTATTTTTTTAAGAAAAGATCAGCACCATTTTCAATGACATTGGTATGACACAGACGGAATAGATCTTTTAACCCCTCGTATACATAGCAGACGCCCAAAGTCGATGTTATTAAGACATTATTCCCCATTCTCGTTTATGAATTCAAAGTGTTTACACCAACTGTTACCACTCTAGTTTTTACAACCTTTGGTCTGTCACATGCAATACAGGGAAGTGGTGGTGTAGAGAGTAAGGTAGGTGTATGTCGCTCATCCCGTGTAAGTTCGAAGCCCACTGGTGTTACGACCGAACCTTCTCACGTGATACTAGTACTGGATTTTCCAGGAAGCGGATTCGAGAGTAACTCGATAAGCTTCAAGCTGTCTTCACAATCGAGCTTAAATAAACTAGTATAAACTATACTAATACCTGTGATCTATAATCATTTCAGACTCGAGAAAGTTGCTTTATTAAGAATTTGCCCATGTGAGTGATCTTACCTGACATTTGATAATAGTAATACGCATTTTCCGAGAATGCTGTCATCTTCAAACATGCAAATGTAAAGTAGACAATGTTGAAAATCGTAAATGTTGTTGTTGCCCTAAAAAAGATCCCGAGCAAGAATTTTCATAATCTATTATTACTATTATTTTTAATTCTAATTTGATAGCAAAACTGTTTGCAAAATATGACTTGGTTTGATTAATCAAAACTAAATTGCAGGTTCAATGATACATTATCTTATGCTAACTGATGAAATACCGGTACACTGTGTTGATTGAGGGAAACATTGTCATATTTTATAAGTGATGATATAGATCACATATCAGTCATAGTGTGGTTATACAGGATTGCTGGAACTGCTTATTTTTCAGTGGTACATGCACATCATGAATCTGCTCTTGTGTATGTTCAGATTCGCGCTTGTGAAAATATCAAAATTGTATCACTTTCGTTGTGATATATTCCATATCCACGCAATAAATTAAATATTTGACTGTTTTCATTGCCCTAAAACTAACTTATATCGTGTCTATGCATGAAAATATATGAAACTAAAACAATTATAATCGTCAGTTATACCTTTCAATGGGGCTATACGTTTCATCCACGCCGGTACATATTTGGATCGATAATGCGCTAGAATTCGCCTGGCTATATGAAACGAATAGACAGGCGTACGCCGGTAAAGCCGGCGCAGATGAAACGTATAGCTGATAATATTGTTTCAGGTAAATGCACTCTATTAAAATACAGCCAGAGCAATGATTTTCGTATTATCATATGAGTATATCCGTTGTTTGCCTATAAACATTCTCATAACTAAATTTTATCTATCAAAAGTGTGTAACTGTTTCTATCACGCTCATACTTTTACCGTGAAATGGAACGTCGTAACAGTCGGTAGATCTGCGAGGTCGTTTCGTCTTCGTTGAGGAAGTTGGAAAGATACCTCCTTTCAAATCGAACGACTGTTATACCATTCCGTTTGTGTTCACACTCCTGTTATTTACCTTAGTTACGTACTATAAAACAAGATTCTTACTTAAATACGAGAGTCAGTGTATCTGCACTAGTTTCGTTTGCACTATAACACTCCCAGTCCTCTATGACAGACCCTCCTTGCGCTGTCACATCCCACCCACTCATTGTAGTATCAGTAAAGGTGACTTCACCACGATCGCTGTCATGCCATAAAGTATCCGTAAATGTGCTAGGCCAACTGCAAGACTGCGGAACTGATAAGAAAAGAAACTGAACGTTACTGACAGTGTCACGTAGACTTCGCAGAAAATGACCTATGACGTAATTAAAAGATTTCTGTCCGCAGTGACAACCTCGACAGACAACAGTTTACATATCCGCAATATGTCTGCCCTTTCAGTATACTGAAGTACAACGGCACTGGTTAGTCAAGCCGGGTCCTGGCCTGGTCCCGAAACAGGCACGTGGCTGAAGCGTTAAGCTTTTCAGCGTCGTGTCCGCATATCCCTAAACACATACAATATTAAGTAATAAATAAGTCGCTCTGAGCAACTAACCTTCACCTTTTGCCATAGAGTTTAACGGTTTAAAAGTACTAAGTGCAATGCAAACCATTGGTGAAAGAATAGCGGTGGTATGACTGTGCTGGTGATTATTTAGGCTGCCATAATTATATATGCAGAATTTAAAAATCAGATTAATGACATATATTATATATATGAATTTACATTAAATTAACGAGAATGTAGTTGACATAACAAGCAAAGCACAACTTACATGCACTTTTCAACATGGACATAAAAGAAAGTATAATAAAAAAAATATCCATCTTAACTATCTTTTAATTATTTAAAGATAAATCAGATATTAAAGTTCTAATTGTGTGTGTGTGATTGGAATAAGATTTTAAGGATTTTGGTCACCTTTTGGTCGAAAAGGTTTGAGTTTCCCTCGTTTGACTTAACTAAATTAATTGAACGCATAGGGTATTAAACATTATGTTCCCATTAAATTGTAGACGTAGACAATGACATCTAATTATAATTTATTTGGCAAGGCATTTCTTCTAGCTAAATATTAAAATGTTCAACGAAATAAGTTATTTCTCTCTTCATAAACTTTCTTAATATTAATTGTTATAGCAACCGCATGCATTATATGTTATTTGGATTTTGAAGTGGTATATGGGGATACCCGCCTAGACTTATATTACCCGAGCCGTTAGACGAGGGTAATATTTAGTCGAGGCTGGTAATATATCCCCATATATCACGTCAAAAAACAAATAAGAATTTTATTACCCTTCCCTTTCATAAATATTGGAATATTCCGTTCATGTTTTATTTATTTAACGGCTCAACGTAACCAGACCTTCAAATCCCCTTATGATACCTCAATGTCACTGCGTGACGTCACAAATCAGCACGGACTTATACATTGACGTAGTGTACGCGGCGAACAAGCTCACGTTCAGCATGGGGTACAGTAACGAGGTTATGTTAAGTGTATATTACCGGCTTGCCCGTAAATATCAATATCTATTTACGGATCGTTGACCAATCAGAAGACCGCAAATTTCATGGAAGGGTAATAAAGTAAAATATAAAAGGCAGCTCGACTATTTTTGCTAAGGATAACAAATGAAAATAATTCCAACGGAAGAAAACTAATGTTCTATGGTTATATCTTATAAAACATCCTGCTAAATTGTAATGTGAAAGGGTCACAACAAAGTACCAGTGCGAAGAATTTTGGTCAACGTGATATAGATGTGTTCAGCGTAACGTAGCATCTTATATACCCGAATTGATTAAGGGCAGGTAGGAAAATAATTTAAGGAGAAAATTATGATTATTCCTTGTTGAAAGAATTTACGTCCGTTTACATGGTAAGCTACTCGTTCATTAAAGAGATACCTTAGTTGACGTTTTAAGTCTTTCATAAAGTTTAAATCATAGTAATAAATATGCTATTAAGTTATAACACAAAGTCAAGAATTTATTGGCATAAACATATATACATGTTTCTCGTCAAAATACATTTTTTAGCGGTTTGCAAATAATTGAAAAGTATGATGTTGACAATGACAGTATTCATTGATAACACAGTCAATCCCTAATCAACCTTGGCGGTTTTTAATTTGTTTTTTCAACTCACGTTATAAAGAAGACATGTATAACAATACACTTTTTATTAAGGGAATTTATTTCATGCTAACTAATGAAATACTGTGTTATATCAGTGAAATATAGAGTGATGATATAGATAACGTGGGTGATATAGGTCTGCCGGAACTACTTTTTTCAGTGGTGCATATAGATAATTTAGGTTTTGTTTGAATAGTTAGCATAAAATGAAAAGAAAATTTGTTTGTTTTTGGTGGGTATGAAATATGTCTCAACTCAAAGTGATACAATTTTCAGATTTTAACTCGCGCTTCGCTTATATAAACAAATATCCTCTATGTACTACTTAAATGATAAAGTGATTCCCTTTTCTATGTTAATTTTGACAAAAAGATGTAAAATCTATGAATTATGCATTTCTTTTAAAGAAATTTCTTTTCTAATCACAGATAAATCGATTTTTTTTCCAAAAGGTGTCTTCATACATAAAATAGTGCATTCAGATCACTTTGAAGCCGATGACCCTAAGCCCAACTTTCTAATACAGCTTTATGTTAGAGCCGAAACATAATACACAAATGTAGTTCAATATAAAACTAAATTAAGTATAAACAATAAGGACGCCTCGATCAAAGGAATTACGAAATTAGATATGTATGTGTATATGAAATTGATAGACTGGTACGGACTTCAATCAGACCATGTTACAAATTCGTATCAATTTTCAAATTTCACACAGCTGAAACCCATTCATGACCCAAATGTTCAACTTTGTAGATATCCTATATATATATCAAACCTTTAACTAGTTTCAAATTTTAACAAAAGCTGCATGTATGAATAACGTAAAGCAATACTTTTCTGTGGTACTTATATGATACAGTAATAAAAGCTTTTCTATTCAGAGCACTCGTTATTAAGACCGCCATCGATATTAAAGGGACACACCCTATAACTGTTTCATACTAAATAACCTCCAAAACATAAATTACAATAGAATCTTTGGAAGTATTATAACTTAAACTGAAAGTTTCAGCTATGCATTCCCTGTCCTTATTGCATATGTTACAATATATAGTATCAAATTTGGCTTGATTTTCGATAAAATTATCACGTGACGCAGTGTGCCGATAACTGATATCGGCACACTTGCTAGTGTGCCAGAACATTCATGTCGAGGCTATTTCCGGTCAACTGTGCAGCAACGCTAGACTGTCAGCACGTGAAAATGTTGACGTAATTGACAACGTAGATGTAACGGAAAATTGCCGCCAAAAAGACACAAAAGTCTCTATCTCAACGCTTATTGAATTTAGATAGGCTTATTGAGCAGTGAAATGCTGAAACTGTCACGTATGCTTTTGTGGATAGTATGAATAATTTATTCATTCAATGGTATTTATTCCTATGAAATAGTATGAGTATTGCAGGAATGTGTGTTTCGCATCTACTTGTCTTATCTTTTCCCATTTTCAGCAAAACCGATGTTCAACATATGCAATAAAAAGGTAATTATGCGGAATATGTGTGCCTTAAGGCGATATTGGCACACTTGGTTCAAATTGGCCATCGGGCCAATATCGCCTAAAGGCACACCTGCCCCGTATAATAACCTCTACGTACGGTAAAATCTTACAATACCAGGTACAGGCTGCCATTACACATTCCTGTTTGATGACACGATGACAATTCTAGTTAGGCACTCCATGATGTTCTTTTTCTACATCCTGCATGAAATATGCAGGACAAAGAGAACGGGGTTGCTAAATGTTTTGTACATTGCTTGCTAAGTCGTGCCCTAAAAGGTGTCATGACTCCATAAAAGTTATTGTATACATTGACAAACTGTCCGTTCAATTAATAAAAAGAAAATGGACCGTCCGACATTGTAGTCAAAGTTGATGTTTTGACATGTTTCATTTTGATTTTTGTGTGATCTATATTGAATTTCTGTAAAATATATCTTGACTGTTTCTTGCAAACAAAGTATATACGATTGTGCTTTAATGTGACAAGTAAAGATTCTGTTTTGTATTGTTTGTAAACGGTACCATAATCTTTACTGTGCAAAAAGGTTTAATATGGCATTTCTTGCATTAAAAGTATGTATGGAATCTTTGGTCCCTACCTAGAGTCATTATAGAATACATGTAATGTATAAATATTATTTGCTTTCTGTAGTCGCTACAAACATGTCATATACTATGAAATACAGATAAAAAAGTTTTTCTTGTAGTTCGCCCAACACTCCAGAAGCATGCACAAATACAAAACTTGTTATGTTTTAATAAAACTGGAAACTACTTTGTGGCAAGGAGAAGAGAATCCATAAATAAAATCTAGACAATATCATAAGAAGCACAAGAAATAAGTCGGTTACATATGCATCAGTAGCATGATGGCGACAAACATCCAAGTGGCTTTATCACTGCAACCGGAAGAGTTCTGGCCTCCAGTAGTGTTTGAAGCAGTAGAGACTACCGGAGATAAGGTCGACGTAACAGCAACTGAATAAGAAAAGATAACTTTTGTATTTGCCCTACTAAATGATTTCATGTGAGCACGTTTTAAATGAATATAAATACACAAAATGCAAAGACAATACCCTCTTGGAGTTTTATAACGCTAATCTGCTTCCTTAATTTAAAATTGCAAAATGTATTTAAATAGAAGCCTGAACTAGTTTATAAAATGGACGCAAATTGAGAGAAAAAGTGCAATATTTGATTAAGACAGCACAGTTTTAGCATACAAAAAAAAAAAAGAAAAAAAAGGCACAGCGCGCTCGACTTTTTTAGTGCTTGCCTATAAAACAAAACTTTGACAGTTAAGGGCACACAAGACTTTAACTAGGAATTTCTAAGTACAAATCAAGAAACATTTTCACAGAGTATCTTCTCTTGCTTACAGATAGGTCTCATGATGGCACATAAGAACTCCAACTTCCAAAGTAATTCCAATGGTTAAGTCAACAAGTGGACAAGAATGAAAATTTTAACTGAAATTCTAAGTCAAAAAGGGCCATAATTCAAATAAAATCCTTGACAGAATTACCTTCTCCTGCCCTGTTTTTGGATCTGATAGTAAACAAGTATTCCAACTTTCAAATAATATCTCAAACAGTTCAGTCAAAAAGGGACTGGTACGAAAAACTAACCAAGATTCTAAGTCGATAAAAGCCTTAATTTTTAAAACAAATCCCTGACAGAGTACCTTCTCTTGCGTACAGATGGGGGTAATGATGTGAAATGGCATTAAAAGTTTCAAAGCAATATCTCAAAGGGTTCAGGCAATAAGTGGATTTACCCATATTCAAGTATTTTCTAAGTAAGGGGAAAAGGGGCATTTTTCTGTCAAAGGGGCGTTGGGGGGGGTTTGTTTTTTTTTTTGTTGGTGGGGGTCGTGACCTTGGCGGGGTTTTGTTTTTTTGTCTGTTGGTGGAGGTCGTGATGGTAAACAAGTATGGTTAGTTCAAAGCAATACCTCCAATGGTTTTGAAATAAAGTGAGGTGGTACAAAAACTTAACCAAGCTCAATACACTTTTAAGAAAAAAAAAGGCCATAATTCTGTCAAAAACCTTGAAAGAGTTATGTACTCTTGTCTTAGATGGAGTTATGATGGTAAACAAGTATTGTAAGTTTAAAAGCCATACCTCTAATGTTCTCTGGAACACAACTTACCCCCCCCCCCGGGGGGGCCCTTTTCATAGACTATTAGTTGACTAAAAACGGTAGGGGGTTGGGGGGGGGAAGAACAAATTTCAACATTGTATTAAAACATAAATGCTCCCTGGAACACAACTTATTTTCATAGACTTATTTATTTGTAATAATTTTCTAGAAATATTACATAGCGTTTAACTGAATAATATAGTATAACATGTTAATGTAGGTACCTTCGTATACTTGAATCTCACATACGGTTAAAGGCGTGCTGACAGTGTCGTTGGTACGTCGAATTGTTAATGTTGAAATATTTAGTGGTGGTTGTAACATGATTTCAAATACACCATCTCCGTATGGTTTACCATCGTTGTCATACACCAGCAACTTCAGAAGATCTCCATAATAGAGCTGAAACCCAGCCAACTCATCTGAAAGATATAAAAGTTAAATTTCTTGGAAAATGGTTACTCTACGTATGTAAAGGCTATGATATGAGAATTACACGTGCAGGCCATAGAAATACAAAAGATACAAATAGTCAAAAAACCCAAGGGAATAGCAGACGTGGATACTTGTGGAAATAGAAACCAGTAATGGAAGAGGCAAGTGATTGCAATTGAGCTGGATGTTACATCATGTTAGAGACGATATCCAGAAACACGGATTGGTCCTTCCACAACCGTCAATCTTTTCCTGTAAGTAAAAGAGAATTAGAAGCTACCTTCTCCATCTGTTTGACCATACACGACCACTTTCCCAATGGTGTACAGCGCTCCTAGCGTGACCTCTAGTTCATTATCTGCCTCTGCAAGCGTCTTACTACAGCACTGAGATACCGCTGTCTGATTGGTGCATCCGTCTACTGATCGACTAGCCGTCCAATCAGATTCTGTGCTGGACTGAGACGCAGGTTTATTAAGCGCAATGTTTTCTTCTGGAAATACAGGATATTTCAACTGATTGTACGTTCAATATTATTACGGCGTTAAAGTGTATAATTATATTTTATATAAAGATCTACAAGATCCCTGCACACATTTAAGTAACAAATAAGTGTTTGTTTTTTAAGTTTATTGTTTAGAAACTACAAAATTATAACGACCACTTGATTGAGATATATCCCAAAACATGAAGGTAGCGCACCATTTTCCATAGTGGGTGAGTGCATGTTTTATGATTTTCATTTCTTCTTTTTACACCAAATTCGTTTACCTTTGGTTGGGATGCCATGATATTGTTGTATACTCAAACTAGTAGTTTATTTTAGTTGATTCACGGCTCTCCGCTAAGTCCTGATTCTGATTGAACATATTCGAAATCGGACATATTCCCCCCCTCAGAGGCCAGACACCAAAGAAATAATTTACCTGAAATACCTTGCAGACTAGCAAAACTAACGACATAAATAAGTGTTGTTTTAAGCCAAATTATTCGAGACAAACAATGTAACAGGTACTGTAAAAGTCGTTCATTTCACGAAGTCTTTATTTTCGTTAATTTTCGCGAATGAAGGACTTCGCGAATTAATAAAACTCGGTAAAATAGCAAACAGCCAATATTTATATATAATTAGAAAGGGTGTTCGCGCAACAAATAGAAAACTGGAACATCACGAAATAATCAAAAGTATTCATTATTACAGTGAGATAAGTTAGACTATTAGTTATAGGATATTTCTAGTGGTTTCAGGATCGTCTTGCCAAAGGTCTGCTGGTAGACTTATATGTTGGACCTGGGATACTCAGCCACGTATTGTAAAGCGCAGATACTCAGCAACGTACTGCAGCGCAGATACACAGCCACGTACTGTACAGCGCAGATACTCAGCCACGTAACTGTGCTACAGTACCTTACACTGAACCGAAAAAGCGGCAGCTATGTTAAACCATGGGCAGTGGGTTTATATATAATTAGAAATAGTGTCCGCACGCGCGAACAAATAGAAAATTGGAAAATCACGAAATAATCAAAGTATTCATTATTACAGTGAGATAAGTTAGACTATTAGTTATAGGATATTACTAGTGGTTTCAGGATCGTCTTGCCAAAGGTCTGCTGGTAGACTTATATGTTGGACCTGGGATACTGTCTTGTGAAACGCAATATTTATTTATCACTTAATTTCGTTAAAGAATGCAAGAAGCTTTAAAGTAAATCTAAAGTTGAAGCTTAATATTGTAATTACTGTTTCAAGATAAGCACATACGCTTGGCTCGAACCGGCTAAAGTCTATCCACTTTTCATTTCCATAATCCTGCAAATAAAGAGGCACTCCCAAAAACTGGTGTCATATATATACTAATTTATTTATTCTCGATTGCGAAACAAGTTCTTACAACTAACTAGATTAATCGCTCTCGAGACTCATGTCAGATTCAATCAATTCGAAGAGAGAGAGGCAATGTGGAATTATTTGTGTCTTGCCTAAGGACACTGTCGACATGACTATGGTAGGGACCGAACTTGGGGCACTTCGATCATGAGGCGAACGCGGTGTCAAGTTAGATAACTTCAGAATAAAATATTTGCAGGTATTATTACTTAACTTAAATGTTTAAGCTATACATCCCAGTAATAATTGGTTACATCAGCGTTTTAAAATATGCTGCAGTACCGTAAAACATTCAATATATATGTAAAGTTGTTGTTGTACTACTATTAGATGGATAGCGATTTATAACAGAAAGGTCTCTATGTTGACTATATTTGCTGAAATGGGGAATTTTTTTATATATGACGTTTTTAAAATTGTATTTATTTATCATTTTACGATCATTGCATACATTATTAAAATGTGTGCTTGAAGAACATACTAATTGTAGGGAGTGCACCTTTAATTTGAATGATAAGAGCTTTTTTTAATAAAAATGTGAAATTATATTTTCCGAGTGATATTAATCTTTACTAGAAAATTACTTAAACAAATATAATCACTAATAAACAATACCTTCAGCCGAGAAAACAAATCCAAACAACGTAAAAATAAATAGATACTTGTAGAAAATCATGTTCATTTCTTGATCAAAACAGAGACAATAGATACTGTTTTCAGGCAGAGATTAAAAATGAATAGAGGTTACAGATAGGTCATTTAAAGCCGTGTACCGTGTTTATGTCCTTATTAGCATCTTCAAGACTCTTCAGTTTCCTGATTTTTAGATTTTTGATATATCTTCAGGTGAAATAGAAATGTTAATAATTTTGTCTTTTGCGATAACATTGTATATTTGATTGATTTATTTTATTTTTCCACCATAAAGATGAGACATAAGACACAGGTGATTGGATATCAAAATGTATCAATTTATGGATCAGTTTAGGAATAAAATGTTCCCCGTTAATTGTTCAGTCAAAAACTTATTACTTTTTAATGGCCGACGGGGCAGTAAAACCTTATCGTTATAGATATAAACACATAAAAAACTTATTGAGATTACAAAATTTATGCACGAATTCTATGGCCCGTATTCTTAGTCACAACTCGAACTAACCCTCAGTGTGTTAAAGGTCTACTACTAAGCGAAAACGAAGTGACAGTTATTTCAATGGCATGTACATTACCTTATGCAAGACACTAAATAATGAAGATTGGCAGGTTAAAATTTACAGAAAGTGTTCGGAACACGAAGAAAAGTATGTGTATTATGTTGAAATCTCAGTGAATCGACAAAATGACCACCCAGGTCTTTTTAACTTTCTTCATAATGCAGAGAAAAATAATTGTACATGTACTTTGATTTGTTTAGAATCTCTACATACCAACTTTCATTTATTATTAAAAATAACTTATTTCTGTACTTTTTAAAGTATATTTGAATTTTCACTTTCGTTAGTATTGGACCTTTAAGTAGTTATAAGTAGATGTAATTACATAACGGTACCATAGTCATAGTTGGTATTTACAAACTTTAGGTTAGTTACGCCGAAGGTCACTCGTAATATTTATATTTTGTTGAGTGGCCATCAGGGTCACTTCAGTTGCAC
This sequence comes from Saxidomus purpurata, assembly GCA_022818135.1. Lineage (NCBI taxonomy): Eukaryota > Metazoa > Mollusca > Bivalvia > Venerida > Veneridae > Saxidomus > Saxidomus purpurata. The sequence goes on from JAFMSR010000008.1 coordinate 29,462,220, forward strand.
TCGAGTATTGTTTGTGAATACGATAATAGTTTTGCTAATCAGCCTAATAATATACAAGATATAAATGTTTGTCATGTAGAAATCACGTACATGTCTTATTTTCAACATGTACGTAAAAGAACGGATAATTAAAAAATATCCATCTTAACTGTCTTCTAAGTATTTAAAGATAAAGTCAGATAACAAATTTCTGTATGTGTGTGATTGAAATAAGATTTTAAGGAATTTGGTCACCTTTTGGTCCGAAAGTCTTCCTCGTTTGACTTTACTAAATTAATTGAACGCATAGAGTATTGAATATTATTGAATATTATGTTGTCGTAGCCAATGACATCTAATTATGATTTATCTAGCAATGCATTTCATCTAGCTAATTATCAAAATGTTCAATAAAATAAGTTATTTCTCTCTTCATAAACCTTCTCAATATCAATTGTTGTAGCAACCACATGCATAGTAAAATATAAAAGGCAATTTTTCTTTTTTTGCTAGGGATTACAAATGAAGTAATTCCAATGGAAAAAAAAGTTTTATGGTTTTATCTTATAAAACATTCTGCTAAATTGTAATGTGAAATGGTCACAACAAAATACCAGACTGAGTGCGAAGAATTTTGGTCAATGCGACACGGAAGTATTCAGCGTAACGTTGCATCTTATATACCCGAATTCATTAAAGGCAGGTAGGAAAATAATTTGAACGAGACAATTAAGGTTAATCCTTGTTGAATCAGTTTATGTCCGTTTACATTGTAAGCCAGTTATTCATTTAAGAGATACTTTACTTGACGTTTTAAATAAAGTTTTGAATCATTGCAATGCATTTGCAATTCAGCTATGACACAGGTAACATTAATCAACATTTAAGTTATTATCTTTTTCAACTCGCGTTATAAAAGATAAAATGTAACAACACGCGTTTTATTTCGGGAATGTATTGCTTTAATTAAATAAAATTCAATCGGACCATGTTAGAAATACGAAACAATTTTCAAATTTCACACAGCTGAAACCCATTCATGACCAAAATGTTCAACTTTTTGTATATCATTTATATCAAACCTTTAAACTAGTTTCAATAAAAACTACATGTATGAATAACGTAAAGCAATACTTTTCTGTGGTACTTTTATGATAAAATAGTGAAAGCTTTTCTATTCAGGGCACCCAAAATCAAGACCGCCATCGATATTAAATTCTAACGTTCCGGAACAAAATGGTAAATTTCAGAGTGACAAGGTGTCAAAAGTTAGACCATTTCAATAATTAGACGACTTCGGTCGTCATTTTACAGGAACTCCACTGTACTTACTGTCATTCAAATGAGAATGGATGATAAACATATTGATAAAATGATTCTATGCAAAAATATAATTTAGAGAGAATGGAAAAAAAAACGGTTTTCTATTAAGTTCTGCATCTAGTTTCGAGCTTTTTTATTTTTTGATGTTTAAAGTTGTTGTTTTATATCAATACAGAGGTTTAGTTAAATGATAGTATGTGAACAATAAGGTCAAAAATACCCTATATAGCGCTCAGCGGAGTACAGAGTGTTTTCTATGATTTGATCTGGTGCCTAGATTTTGAAACTACGTGACCCAGTTTCGAACTTGAACTAGAGTTCATTAAGAGAAACATCATGACCAATTTTCATGACAATTAATTACAAAATGTGACTTCTAGAATGTTCACAAGGGATTTTTCAATGATCTGACCTGGTGACCTACATGTAGTTTTTTTATTCCACATGACCCTGTTTCGAACCTAACCCAGAGTGTTTCAATACAAGCATTCTGACCAAGTTTCAAGATAATTGAGTATAAGTTGTGGCTTTTTGAATATTTACAAGCTTTTTATATAATTTGACCGGATGATCTAATCTTTAATCCCACATGACTCAGTTTCACTTGGCCTAAAGATCATCAAGACAAACATTCTGACTAATTTTCGTAATCATTTTACTTAAAATGTGGCCTCTTGAGTGTTCACAAGGTAAGTTTGGACAGACGACGGACGCCGACAGACAGACACCGGCCATCGGGCGATTACAATATCTTGGCTTTGAGCACTGTGCTCAGGTGAACTAAAATGATAAACACTTGATATCTTCTTTGTTGATTTTATCTATGTCTTTCCATAAATACAAATGATGCAGTGTAAAATATTATTACGCAGATGTTGAATTATTATTCCTCAGAAAATATGCATCTCAAGGTTTATATATGGCGGAGTCTACATATCACAACTTACTCATTGGTCTCTTTCAGTTTAGATATCGACACTAGAAACCTTAACATGACTAAAATGCTACTACAACAAGGTTATTCTAACCATAAACTATGCCTAACATTAACCAAATACAACTAATCAACAGGTAATAAATACAAGATTTATCTAAAACATTGTTTTTGTGCTTGGCATAAACCATCCATAATTCTATGGATATGCTAAAGAATCTCAACCATTTGGACTAACTATTTAGTAAAGTAACGATAATGTTCGTAAAACGAGCTTGCAGTATTGTAAAAACACAACACATGCATTGTAATTAACCTGTTTACAGATAGTCATTACACTTTCATGCTTGATGACACGATGAAGATTCTAGTTATTAATAAACACTCCATGATGTTCTTTTCCTACATTCTGCACAGACAACATGGGCAAAGGGAGGCGCTAAATATTTTATTATTATCGCTTTGCTAAGTCGTGCCCTAAAAGGTGTCATGACCACAGAAGGTTATTGTGTGCATTGACAAACTGTCCGTTCCATTAAAGAAGGTTCTGTCTGACATTTTGGTCAAAATTGACGTCTTGATTTCTGTGTAATCTACATTAATTTCTGTAAGAAATATCTTGACTGTTTCTTGCAAACAAAGTATCCACGATTGTGCTTAAATGTGCCAAGTGAACATTATGTTCTTTATTGGTTGTAAATAATACCATACGCCTAACTGTGCAAAAAGTTTCATATCGCATTTTTGCATTAAAAGTGTGATTGGAATTTAAAGTAAATTTATTGCAAAAAGGAACCACATGACACAAGGTCCCTGTGCACAAATGAATTGAGAGTCGCTTAATAGCGATGGTGATCAGATTAATGGTATTTTTGTACCTGCTGAGAAAGAAAGCATTTCGGCAAGAAGAGAATCCATAAATAAAACCTAGACAATATTATAAGATGCGCAAAATATAAGTCGGTTAATTTTCTAATACATATGCATCTGTAACATGATGGCGACAAACATCCAAGTGGCTTTATCACTGCAACCGGAAGAAGACTGGTCTCCAGTAGTGTTTGATGCAGTAGAAACTGAATTAGAAAAGATAACTTTTTGTATTTACCTCACTAAATGATTTCATGTGAGCATGTATTAAGTGTATAAATACACAAAATGCAAAGACAATAGCTTCAGGGAGTTTTATAACGCTAATCTGCTTCCTTGATTTAACGTTGCAAAATGTATTCAAATAGAAACATGAACTAGTTTATAAAATGGACACAAATTGAGAGGAAAAGTGCAATATTTGATTATGACAGCATAGTTTTAGCATACGAATAAAAACGCTATAGCTGCTTTAGCCGTGAAAACGAAATTTCATCATTGTACTTAAACATAAATCCTCTCTGGAACACAACTTATTTTCATAGACTTATTTATTTGAAATAATTTTCTAGAAATATTACATAGCGTTTATAATAACTGAATAATATAGAATTACATGTTAATGTAGGTACCTTCGTATACTTCAATCTCACAAACAGTTAAGGGCATGCTGACAGTGTCGTTGGTTCGTCGAATTGTTATTGTTGAAATATTTACTGGTGCTTGTAACATGATTTCAAATACACCATCTCCGTACGGTTTCCCAGCGCTGTCATACAGCAACTGCTTCAGAAAATCTCCATAATAGAGTTGAAACCCAGCCAACTCATCTGAAAGATATAAAAGTAATATTTCTTGGAAAATGGTTACTCTACGTATGTAAAGGAAATGGTATGAGAATTACACGTGCAGACTATAGAAATTAAAAAGAAACTATGACAAGTATGAAGTCCAATAACTCAGGGGAATAGCAGACGTGGATACTTGTGGAAATAGAAACCAGTAATGGAAGAGGCAAGTGATTGCAATTAAGCTGGATGTTATATCACGTAGAGACGATATCCAGAAACACGGATTGGTCCGTATACAACTCTCAGTCGTTTCCAGTAAGTAAAAGAAAATCAGAACCTACCTTCACCGTCTGTTTGACCATACACGACCACTTTCCCAATGGTGTATAGCGCCCCTAAACTGACTTCCAATGAAGTTTCTGCCTCTGCAAGCGTCTTACTGCAACACTGAGATATCGCTGTCTGATTGGTGCATCCGTCTACTGATCGATTAGCCGTCCAATCGGCTTCTGTGCTAGATTGTGACGCAGGTTTATTAAGCGCAATGTTTCCTTCTGGAAATACAGAACTGTTCAACTGACTGTACGTTCAATATAAATAGGACATAAACGTTTATAATTATATTTTACATAAAGATCTATAAGATCCCTGCACAAATTTAAGTAACAAATAATTTTTCGTTTTGAAGTTTATTGTTAAGAAACTAAATGAATAATAATACAAAAATACAACAGCGCACTTGACTGGAATCTATCTCAAAAACATTAATCAGTAGTTTAGTAGATAGGGAACTGTTAAATGTTGTCTTCTTTTATCCCACTAGCAAATCTCTTTCAAATGCTGATTTTTTACACGAGACAAATATCAAAGTGCAGACTGGCTTGTAGACTTTTTGCGGTTTTATGCACATTTATATAATTTTTCTTAAGCGACACAGGGACATGTTGTCGCCCGCGGTAGCGTCACCATACGCAATAGCACAAACTACTAGGTGTTCGTCACATGTTCATGTACTGGTGTGTCCAAAGAACATGAATATGTGTCGAACCCCTGTGGTACAAACACCATCTATTGTATCTTACATGTATATAACATGCCATTAATATTTCATATCAATAAGTCCAAATTGTTTTACCATATCTTTCAGATCCGAATATTCGGATTATAGACCAACAATTCGGTAAAAATAACAGTTATGCTCAGTTTAAAACTCTAAATCTTTACGTGTGTATTATTTGCAAGTGACAATAACAGATTTTCAATATATAGCCGATAACGTCTTTCAGCAAGCACACATAATTAACAACTTGCAAGTCACGCTCTGGATGACCTTAAACGTTCTAGATTCAACTTTCTTTTGCGATAGAAAAAATTCAATTTCTACGGCTGCATTAGATAGGGTTACTTACATTTAGATTAGGACAAAAAAGGGTAAAGTCATATTTCGGCTCTACAGGAGTTTTTGTTGCAGATTACGGAGTATCTACGACCCAGTTTTCAAAATCCAACAAGTGCCAATTAAATAATTTCCGTTCAATTTCAATTAATAATGAAAATCTTTTCAGTTGTTCTTCCACTTGAATGTTTGTTCTTGTTTCAGCCAAAATTGAGATAAAGGTCTCTTAAAAAAAAAAAGCGAATGTCCGGTATCCTTGATGATGTCAAGAGCGAATCTTGAAAGTAGCAAATAGGTTTTTCATGACAGCGATATTTAGAAATTACTCCTTATTTTACGTACATGTGGAAGTCTTACAGCCATTACTACTAAAAGATATAAAAAGAAGTTATCGGGATAGAATGTTCGCCTGGCTAGGGTAACTCAACTGCAAGCAAAATTTATGTCGCGAAATATTTGACAAAGTGTAGTTTTGAAATAAAGATAATAAACGGCGCAATTTTGTAAGTGAAGCTGGAACATCGCATACATTTGCCGAAAAGAACAAATCGTTAAGTCATATAAACTAAACCCTACTGTAAATTAGTCCAGACAAAGTTCCTGAGTTCATTAATATTACACGTCACTACAAAGTAAAGCGAAGCACTCAGCGTACATGTAAATAGACCAAACAGTAACGTGCAATCATACCATTATATGGAACCAGATAAAATCCTAGCGTTTTCGGCTTTGTATAAAACGTGAAACTCAGATATCACGTCTACTAAGTGAACGCTGGAACAATGACATTTGATGAAAAGAAATGGACAAATGAACTTGCTCGATAATATAAAGTTCATATAAACTAATATCCATGACCATGATCGACATTCTTCCAGGACAAAATAACTGTTCCAGGTAGTTTTATAAATTAAAATTTTAGATGATTATGAAAACCTAATTACGTTTTAACTGATTTGAAAAGATGAAAGGAAAGGCAGATCATTTTTTTCTGTTTCTAAAATGATGTCGTTGAAGTTCTGCTTTGTATAAAACCAATATCAACAATTGCGTAAAATAAAATTCGCAGCATTTAGAGAGGAAGAGGGCACGCTAATTTAAAAGATGTCATTTATTCAAGCAAAAACGTTATTTTTATACCACGTGATTCAAGTCAGTCTTCGTGGTAATAGGGGATAAGAAAACGACTTGCCGTTATTTTCTAATTTTACGACTGAGTTTAAATCCCGGTCAAACACAAATTTTTTCTGCTGTTTTTTTTTCTCCTAGCTTTAAAACCACCTTTTAAATGTTTTTCTGCAAATATTTATTAAAATCTTCATTTATATCAGACTAATAAGGATAGTGACAATGTAAAATTAAGTTTAGGTATTAACAATACGGTCATGGCTGATTACAGATCTAGTATAAAGACAAAACTTATCAGAGTGGAATTGGTGCCTATTCATAAAATTCTCATTTTGCTTTGATTTTTATCCCGTTTACCTTTTTTGGTTAAAAGTTTTTGAACGTTTTAATCATATACCTCACGATACTTTGAACAGGCTCATTAGTTGGTGGATATGAAAGACTAAATATGTTGTTACTGTAACTTTACAGTGTAAACGCATCAATGAAGTGACAGTTGTTTTTCCGAACAAATAGTCAAGGGGTCACAGTATGTAAATTGTTTCCTATATAATGTTGTATTATTGTTTTGAATAAATACTGTAGGCCTACTGTTGCCAGATGTGTTAAATACAGCGGGGGAAAGGACCTGTTTTTATGAAGCAAATTCTCACACAATACCATTTATGTAGTTCCAGGCCTTAATATCTTGCCCATTGAAAGCCTTTTTGCCGCATCTTTGATGCTATGCATCAATCCTTTTCTTGTATAACTTTACTTGCTTTCTTTAGTACTTATGTGTAAGGGAAGTAATCCTTAGACAGGTGCGATTTGGTGCTTCTGGAACCAGAATGTCATGTGACAAAACTGATACTTAATCGAACGATTCTTGTTTCGGAATAAGCTAAGCTCTCCAGAAAGGAGATAATCAAAAAGGTCAAAACTGTTTTTATAGATTACAGCACTAGTGATAAAATGTATCAATCTAATAATATGAAAATATGCACCCAATTTCGTTTCCACATGCCTACACGTGACTTCAGAAATTCTGCTTGAAATCCGGAATTAAAGAAATTAATTCCGAGATGTAAAAAAAGCTTAATAGAACGCAGCAGAAGTGCTCTTAGGAATCAATTCTCAATTCAGAACTACCAATTCGAACCGTCTTCCGGAATAGACGGAATTAATTCCGAGAAGCAAAATGCTTAACCGAACGCTTCAGAAGGGAACTGTCATTTTTTTCTTTTAACAATTGCATGAATATCTGGTGGTTTGGTATTTCAGCACAGTTACATACGTCATATGATCAACTCCACTAGTGAGATTGGTGTGTAATGAGGGCAGAATACAGCTCCACAAACTTATAAGTAGAAAAACCCAATTGTACAGCAAATTGTACATGTCTTTATACTTGTGTTATTATTGTAACTGTTGTAATTTTAGCATTTTTAAGTAATTAAATCCACCACGCACAGAGGTATGTATATTGTATAAGATAGGTGCATCTAATATATTTATTATCATGTGTCAGTTATTCAATAATCATTATTATGTCAGAAGGTCTGTTAAACAGTTGTGGATTTATGCTTAGGACATTAATGTTATTATTTCAGATTCGATTATTCTTTATTTGGATAGTTACATCGATCCATGGATATAGAATTTATATATCTCTTTTCCTAGATCTGGTAGACTTGAGTTAGTTATATCCTCAAAACATTAGTATAATTATGATACTAATGTTTGTAACTGATAAAATATAATGATATAGTGACATCATGAAATAAGACATGAAAAGTGAGACTGACTTAGTCATGACATCCCATTTCATCATGGCTTATTAGTAAATAGCCACGGGGATATAATAATTTCTTACAGAATTTGACGAAATAACACAATACATCACTATAATTATCTGGATTTTCGGCTCTCCGGTAAGTCCTGACGCTGATTTAACATATTCGAAATTGAGTTCCTTTTCCCCCTAACAAAGAGGCCAGACTTACCTGAAATACCTTGCAGACTAGCAAAACTAACGACAAAAGTTTATTTACCAAAAGCTAGGAGTCCCACAAAGTATGGGCTGCATTAGCACAACATACATAAATATATATGCAAAAGTAAGTCACAATGAGTAAATGGAAAACGGCTATAATAATAGATAACAGAAGTCACAAAAAGAAGAAAAAGTGAGAAAAATAAACAGATCATTTTTTATAATTATAGGGTATATGTATAGCAATAAATACTATACTGAAAAGTATAGAAAACAAAATATTTTGCATATATGTGGCTAGATTTTTGTACTCTTATAACAGTGAGTGAGTCGCTACCCGAAAGGAAAAGAAAATCCGAATATTATCTTTCTATTATTTTGATCAATCATACTAATGGAAAAACGACACCTATAGTCTATATTCACGTGAATTTCGTGATATTTACTATTAACCACTAAAATAAAATTCATTAATAGATTTATAGTAAGCACAGAATTGCATTGTAACAGAATACACGTGTTAAGTGTTACAGCTACATTAAATATTATTTCAAAAAGATATATCAAAACTTCGTTTATTGGATTTAACTGGAATGTACTGAATTTGGTAAGCGTATTTCTTAACTCTTTATTCCATATGTATTAAGGGGCGAAATGAGGACAAGCTTGGAAGAGATAGTTTTTTTCACTACGCGAAAGTTCTTGTAAGATTCGATAATACAAGTCGCGACATGGGTGTTTTATATATTACAGTATTGTTCGCACGTGTTATATTGGATGAAACATATGTACTAAAGAGCCACTCGATATTTAAACAGCTAACCTTTGGGGTTACGATGAAAAAAAAGTACTTTATGACTAGGCATCTCTTACGTCAATACTAATTAAAACATAGATAATACATTTTTGTGTAATGAATTATTCGGTCTTTAGCGCCTGGACATAAATTAATGCTGCTTCAAGACAAATAATGTAACATGTACTATAAAAGTACAAGGTCTTTATTTTTGCAAATATTCGAGAAAAAAGATTTTTGGCGAATTAATAAAACTCGGTAAAATAGCAAACAGACAAATTTTATAAGAATTAAAAATAGTGTTCGCTCGAGAATTAAAAAAACACGCGAATAAAATAGAAAAATTTGAAAATCGCGAAATAGATAACTTGCGAATATAAATATATTAATTATATACGACTAGACTAATTAGACTAGTCATTTGTTCATAAAAGAAAGCAAGTAGCTATAAAGTAAATCTAAATTTGAAAATTAATATTGATATAACTGTTTCAATGTAAGCACTTACGTTTGACTCGACCCAGCCATAGTCTATCTACCTTTCATTTCCATAATACTGTGGCTTTAAAGAGGCACCCCCTTAAACTGGTGTCAAGTTAGATAACTTCAGAAGAATAAATAATAAAATGTTTGCCGTTATTATTACTTCACCTAAATGTTTAAGCTATACTTTACAGTAATCATCGGTAGAATACGCGTTTTAAAATACTAGTAGGTTACAGTACTGTTAAACATTCAATGTCAATGTAAAGTTGTTGTTGTACAATTAATGGATGATAGCGATTTATTACAGAGGGTCTCTATGCTGACTGTTTTTGCTAAAATGGGATTTTTTTCCATATGTTGTTTTTAAAATTGTATCTATTTATCAATTACGTTCATTGGACACATTGTTATAAAGTGTTTTGAGAATATTATCTACTAGTTGTAGGGCGTGCATCTTTAATTCAAATTACGAGTTTTTTAAAAAAAAATGTGAAATTATATTTTCCGTGTGATATTAATCTTTCTTAAGCTTTACAAGAAAATTACTTTTTTAAAATTTAATCATTAATCAACAATACCTTCAGTCGAGAAAACAAATCCAAACAACGTAAAAATATATAAACTCTTGTAGTAACTCATGTTCATTTCTTGATCAAAACCTAGACAATAGCCACTGTTTTCAGATAGAGATTAAAACAGATAGGCCATGTAAAGCCGTGTACCGTGTTTATGTCCTTATTTGCATCTCTAAGACTCTTCAGTTAATTGAATGTTTTGATTTTTTATATATCGTCAGCTTAAAATAGAAATGTTCATAATTTTGTGGGTTTCGGATTGACTTTTGGATTACAATGTATATTGTACACTGACCCAACATGAAAACTTTACAGGTTTATAATGGGATTTACTATGCACGAGAAAGATATACCAATACCTTACAATGCAGGAGGTGGAATTCAATGATTTGTAAGAATGTTAAACTTTATCAGTTGGGGAGTGAGTTTATCCAAAAAAAAAAAAAAAAATATCGCAGGAGCTTTCAGATCTAAGGTAATAAATTCACCTATATATTCAATTCAAAGGGAGGTAATTTAAGAATCCGAATCTTCAAAGTGTCAACTCTCGCTTTTGCATTGTGTTTTTATAAAACATTGATGAGTTTTCTAGTCTTGACATAAGTTTCTCTCAGCTGGCAGCAAAAAGAATATTTTGTCTTGACAATCAATTTTGTTTTCGATAAACTGTCTGTTTTCACTATATGAGTTATCTCCCGTTTATGCATGATAAATGACTAACTTTTAGGCCTATTATCGCCTTTTTTATTTGTCTTATTTTATAGAGTCAGAGTGAAATACATTGATTTTATATTATGCTAAATATTTGTATAATAAAAGTGTAAAGTTTTCATTTTGGGTGAGTGTAGTTTTAGCTTCATTTAAATTTCAGTTCAGCCATTACTGTATTGTACTCAAAATTAACAGAGAATTGTTTATACTCATTTTCGGAACGCTAATAAAATGAGACACATGTGATTGGATATTGAAATGTATCAATTTATGGATCAGTTAGGAATAAAATATTCACCGCTAATTGTTCAATCAAAAACTTATTACTTTTTAATTGTCGACGGGGCAGTAAAACCTTATCGTTAAAGATATAAACACATGAAAAAACTTGTTGAGAATACAAAATTAATGCAAGTATTCCAAGTCACAAATCAAACTAAGTCTCAATGAGTTCAGTAGTTATAAGTAGGTGTAACTGCCTAACGGTACCATGGACCGCTCTTATAGTTGGTATTAACAAAAGTCAGTTACGCTGGAGTTTACTCGGAATACTTAGGTTTTGTTGAGTGGCCACAAGGGTCACTTCAGTTGCACTAAAGTATTGTTTGTGAATACGATAATATTTTTGCTAATCAGCCTTATAGTACACAAGATATAAATGTTTGTCATGTAGAAATCACTTACATGCCTAAGTTATAAGATATTATCTTATCAAATTTGCATTAATTACACATGTTACCGGTGTCTGTCGACGCATAAAATATCATCTTCAAGATAATGTGCATGCCTGTACCAGATTTTCTCTGCTGCTGACAGAATTCAATCACATGGTAAACATTTATATCTTGTATATTATAAGGCTGATTAGCGAAAATTTTGAGTTTGTAGAAACTGCTCTGATAACAACCATACATTAAGTATGACTGATGACCCGAGATGTACTCTGTTAACAAAACTATGCTGGCCAGGGGTATGTGGACCTGGCAGTACGGGGCACTTTCCATGCTCCAATTGTAAAGGACGTATGATTATAGGAAAAATCTGGTTTTTATAAAGATGATGTCATATGTATTATTGGACGGATTAAAACGTATTAAAATGTTATTTCAAACCGAATCATTCCTTTACCGACGACGATAATAGGAAGTTGTTGGTGAACTTTTGTCTATCTCACAGCCAACAATGAGCAGAATCATTCGACGTTGCTTCTCAGCAGCAATTTTTTGTCTTTCCAGCCAGACAGGATTTGCAAAGGAAGTTTCGAGACATCTGGAGGATTTCCAGGTTGACTGTACTCGTATAAAAGTCCAGTCTCCGGGTATGCTAAGATTAACTAAATATACTTAAACAAATGCACCACAGTCGCTTAAAGCTGCTGGCTCTCACATTTTGGTGAAAAAATAAAGTTTTCAAACTGTATGAAAATTACATATTTTAGAACATATACTCCAGTATAGACTCATGTAAAGTATATATGTATATTTGACAATATACGCTACCAAATTTTAAAGCGTTATAACGCTTTTGAAATTCCAACATAAACATATAGTTCAGCAGTGCCGTAAAACCCAACACACCAAAATTTACAAAACTTTTCTCAAATTCCTACAAAGATTTTTAGTTGTGTTGTTCATTCTAACAGTGACCTTACATTTTATATTTTAGTAAATCGTTTTAGAGAAATCATTTTTTTTCACCGGGATATGTGCACGGGCAACTTTTATACAACTTACACTGTCGTTTTATCAGGATATCGCAACGAACGGAGCTCCAACTCCAGAAGCGACAGTACTGTAAGCGGAATAAAAGTATCAATAAAGGCAAGAAACTTTATGAATGTTCTGACTTTTATAAAAGCAAAACATATTTAATAAAGCATCGTTAAAATGCAAGATATGTAGAAATCATTCATGAAAGTGTTCATGAAATATACATGAAATAGTTGTAAAACATTTCGAATATTTTCAAAGCTGCTCGCTCTCAGAATTTGGTAAAAAATAAAGTTCTTCAAACTGTTTGAAAATAACATACAGTCGACATTGTACATGCAAACATTGTAAACCTGGGCGTAACTCTCAAAGTATGGATCATGCACAAAATACAACTCTTCTGGCATCTTTTGGTCATACACATTTTGTCTAACTATGATTCGGATTAAGGAAGAAATGAAGGTGCTAGAGTGTAAATATTGTTAAATATTTCAATTTTTCTTAAATAAAGGGCTATGACTCTTAATATTTTTATCAGAACAAACCCATAAATGAACTTATCTGAAATATCTATTTTCCTTTTGAGTGTTTTTAAGTCCCGGTCGACCCTAGGAATTGTCTCTGTGTGAACTTGACAAGACTTCTGACAGGCGCAGATTTAGAGAGACAGATGCAGATACAAGGAGATCCGGGTACCAGACTCTAGCTCTTTTACGAATAGATCCCTTCGTTCTTTTACATGCCCGGTGTATAACAACGATACACGTGGGACTACCTCTTGGTTTCTAACCAGTTCATCTCTAGAAGGGTGGGAAACACTGAAAATACAGTGCCCCGGCCGGGATTCGAACCGGGGACTTCCGGATTGGTAAGAGCGTTAACCACTCGACCATCGCACCACCTTATGGACATACATATTTTGTGTAAATAATTTTAGAATCAGTTAAAAAATATAGGTGCTGGAGTGTTAACATAATTGAATATTGTAATACTCAAGCCCATGATCAAACTCATCCGAGATCCTATGGCCATACACACTCTATAAAATACAATTAAGATTAGTAGATTGGCAGAAAAAGGCAAAACGAGGATCTGTATAAACAAGGGCCATTCAGATGACATCTTTGACAGAGTTACCTTCTCTTGCCAACATTTAGGGATCATGATGGTAAACAAGTATTAGTCAACAAGTTGAGTGGTACGAATAACTTAACCAAGATTTTAAATAGATAAACGGCCTTAATTAAAAAAAAAACAACATTTCTTTGATAGAGTTACTTTCTTTTGCTTACAGATAGAGGTCATGACGCAAACAAGTGTTCCAAGTGCCACATCAATGTCTCAAAGGGTTAAGCCAATGAGTGGTGTTTTCGTCAAATAAAGAGCCATAATTCTGCCTAAAACCTAGACAGAGTTACGTAGTCTTTTTTTTGAATGGACGTAATGATGGTAAACAAGTATAGGTAAAATCATCAGAACCTTGTTGTTTGAGTTTGACGCTCGTTTCAACTGAATTTCGCTCATTTTTACAGGCGGAAAGTTTACCTAACCATCGTTCCTTGGCAGAAGCAGTACAAGATCCCTATCTGCCAACTTTCTCACATAAACAGGAATCGTCGATAGCAGGACTCAAACCCATGACCCCCAATCCATGAGATAACAGTAATGTCAAGTCAGCGACTCTAACTACTCGAAAACGGAGGCAGCCAATCATCGGAAATGCTGATGCGATATGTAAGAACACAGATTTAGGTATATTGCCGAGCAATGCAGATTAAACAAGAGCACCGCCTGCGGGTGCCAGACGCTCGTCTGATTTTATCCTTTTAAGATTATTTATCACCAGTTTTTAAGTAACAGTGTCCTTGACCTTTACTCCAGAACGCAATCCCACAAAAGGTTTTCATAATAATAACTAGACACTAAGTTTGGTCACAATAATTCAACTGCAACTAAATATATTGTTTTTCCCCATTTTTCTATTATTAGAACCCCCCTCCAGGAATTTGACTCCATGAGCCCCAAACACAATCCCAATTAATTGAAAAGTCTTTATTCATATGTATTACACACTTATTAATTTAGTTACAATATGTCAATTGTAACTAAAGATATTGAATATATTTCTTTTTCTTCTATTTTTAGTTAGTGACCTTGACAATGACCCAAGGAGCCCCAAAACCCAACCATATCTTCTTAAATACTTACTACAAACAAAACTTGGTTACATTATGTCAACTGTAACTAAAGATATTGAATATTTTACAGTTTTCCTATTTTTAGTAACAGTGATCTTGACCCCCAGGAGCCCTAAAATACAATCCAATAAAAGATATTCATAAATACTTTTTATACACTTAGTTGCATAATGTTGACTGTTACAAAAATATCGTGTGTTTTAAAGGGCTAAAAATCCAACCAAATAAATTGCAGGGTTATGTAACTTGTAAACTTCTTCCTTTATTCTATTGTACATTTGATAGTGAGCAGGTATTCCAAATTTGAAAGTGATAGCTTTGATAGTTTCCATGTAAGTGACCTAAACGCAAAACCTAATCAACGCCGACGACAACGACGACGATGACGACGACAATCAAGTGACGACAATAGCTCGTCATTTTTTTTTCAAAAATCAGACGAGCTAATAAAGTCTTTTTCTTTCGAAAGCATCATTGCAATACACAAGAAGTAAGTGGTTAACAATTTATATTTTGCCATAAACGCATTGTGATGATTCGATGAATATTTTTCTAAATAGATTACAAAGGAGTTACGTCCTAAACGAAGCCTGATACGGGGTCTGATAGGGCTAATTTGCCCAGGCTTTTCAGACTACATGTAGCTACCATTGATTTGATTTATAAAGTAAGACGGGTATATGTTGACGACATAATTCTTATATGTATATAGTTCAACGCAAAGCAGTCGTAACTCCTAACTTACGACTGTTTTACATTGAACCATTACATGAAGTTAAGTTAACTCCTGGAAATTATTTTATGTTGCGGACATTGTGTCAGATTGATCAGGAGTTAGGCAAGATATGTAAGTTTTATTGTTTTTCATCTTATAACGAGTTATTCATTTACGCGCCTTTCTTCCGACTTCCAATTTCCCTTTTGAGGTAATTTATAGGTTGTTTCTATATTTCGCAATATAGTGGCGCCTGGTTCAATTTTTGATGTTTCGGTTTGAATTGACTTCATATTTCGCTTCTTTTCTGAGGTACTATTGTCCCAGACCGACTCATTCTACTCCAGTAGAGGTCATATGAATAAAACGTAAAGATCAAAAATAACATTCTGACATTATTTTATGATTTGGTATAAAATAAGAGTTCAGAGACATTCCTTTGAAATTGATTTAGTATCATGACTTTTATTCTCATGATGTGCAGTTCTAAATTTGCTCAAAAGATAATTAAGACAAAGTATTTTACAATTTGTAATGAAAATTGAGTACAAATGCAGTGAACTAAAGGTGTATGAGCAACAGTCACTAAAACATCAAAGAAATATTTACATCAGTCTACCGGGTACAGTAGAGTCCCTGACTGATTATACACACAGTGAGAACGTTGGTATATTGTACTTCCTTCTTCAACTATCCTGAAATGATTCGATTCATTCTAATGATGGGAATTGAGGTTTTAGCCAAGCCCAGAAAAGCTTAGGAAGTTTCAATGCTACAACTTAAGTACTTTTAGCCAGACATGCATATATTTCTATGGTTCAAGCATGTACTGTAAAATGTTCGTGCCTATGCTGAAATTTGATATTTTTCTGTTGGTATTGGTTTGCTTTATTTTTTTTGCAAATTTTGAATACATATTGCGACAATATCTTTTTTATAAAATGTTTAAACTTAAAAGTATTAATTAAATATATTTATTCGCCAATGTACAAAACATCGAGTTAAGATAATACATACATCAAGTGAAGACAAGTGGATAAAACCGAAAGCTTTAAGCCTATTTAAGGTTATTGCCTTTCTTTAAAGGTATTCAAGTTGTCCTATCTGCTCCTCGAATATACACAAGTTCAGTGACACAGTATCTTTTTGTTTGTCGCCTCTAGACTCATCATATTCTCAAGTTCTTTCTGGAACATGAGATATGCCGCACATTTCATGGCCTCATGCATGACAGACTCATTGATTGAACCAATTTCACAAGGTCATACACGTTAGTGAAATACATGTTGTGTTCAATCATCTAAAATATCTAGATGCATTTTAGCATCCAATGCCGACACCTGCTATGAGTGACTATGTGCTATGTGTATGAACATTCTGTTTTAAGACAACAGTAACTTTGTTGTTCAGCTATTTCAAGGGCACTGTTAATATGTAAATATCTATTAATTTCCACAACATAATTGCGTGGATTATTAATCAAAATATCTACCAAGAAAACCCACACAGAAGCACGTAACTAGAGATCACATTCCAGAGTACTAAATTCCAACATAGACCAGAATAATATTTTAAAACAAAGGCTGGAATTTATGACGATTTCTTCAGCAGATTCTTAGCATGGTCTGGAATATTTTATTGAGTAGCCTGGGAACTGTTGAGAATTCTTTAAATAGCTAGGCCTGAACTATTTCAAAAAAGCTTTCCAGCATTGTCTGATTTTTTTTCCATTAGAAACGGTATTATAGTTTGATCACTAATCATCATCATCACTATGAATCAGATTCACACAGGAAAATGAAAATAGCATGTGAAAGAAGGCAATACATTGTTGTCCTATATATATATATGTACCATATTGATTTTCAACGTTTTGATAGGTAGCTAATGTCGTAATGTTATGATAGTAAAAATCTTATTATCAGCTCAAAATAATAACTAACTTCGAATCCAATAAATATCTAAGCGAATTTATGTACACGGACATCAAAATTTCTTAAGTTTTAAGTTGCTTTTTCTCGACAGTTTGAAAAAATGAGACATCTTACACCTACAGTTATGTCTGGAATATTTAGTGACTGTTGTTCATACACTTTTTAGCTAACTGCATTTTTACATAATTTTCGCAAAAAGTCAGATAAGTTGTCTTAATTATATATTGAGTAAATTTAGAACTGCACATCATCAGAATAAAAGTTATGATACTATGTCAATTTCGAAGGAATCTTTTTGAACACTGATTTTATACCAAATCATGAAAAGCGGTCAGAATGTTATTTTTTTATCTTTACGCGTCCATCATACGGCCTCTACTGGAATACATTGAATCAGTCTGGGATAATTGTACCTAAGAAGAGAGACGAAATATGAAATCAATTCAAACAGAAAAATCAAGAATTGAAACAGGTGCGACCTAAGAATGTTACATGGAAAAACTCTATAATGGACTAAACTAGGCAAATTGGAAGACGGAAGAAAGACGCATAAATTTACAACTTGCTGTAAGATAAAAACAATAATACTTGCATGTCTTGCTTAATTCCTATCAACTAAATCGCGAACCAATCTCAACAAAAACAAGAGCTGCCTTATGACAGCACGCTCGACTATTCGAAAGCTTGTCGGTAAAATGTTTTTTTGTTGTCTAAGAACAGGTGTTATGTGTAATTGTCTATAACAATTAAGGTCAAAAATATGAAACTTGTTCAAAAACCTTTGTAAATGTACATTACATGCAACGTCTTACTCTGGATTCTGTAAGCCAACTGGTAGAAGGGGGGAGCGCAAAGAGATACATTTGTTTTTTTAGAATGGATTTTTTCAACATAATTGTTTTGAAAATTCAAGATACTAAGTTGAATATTCAAGATACTAAGTTGAAAATTCAACATACTAAGTTGAAAATTCAACTTACTAAGTTGAAAATTCAAGATACTAAGTTATATATTCGAGATATTCCTAAGTTGAAAATTCAGCTTAGTAAATTGAATATTCAAGATTCTAAGTTGAATATTCAAATTGCTAAGTTGAATATGTCAAAAATCAAAGTTGAATATTCAACTTACTAAGTTGAATATTCAAGATACTATGTTAAAATTCAAGTTAATAAGTTTAAAATTCAAGATACTTAAGTTTGAATATTCAAGATACAAAGTTTAAAATTCAAGATACTAAGTTGAAAATTCATAAATACTAAGTTGAAAAATCAAAACAGACTTATTGGGGAGTTAACTTTCCTAATTTGAAGATTCAAGATACTAAGTACTAAAATCAGTAACTTGAATGTTTCAACTTAGTAAGTTTGAATTTTCAACTAATATTTGACTTTTAAATCTTTCAACAAAGTTGAATTTTCAAGTTAATATCTTGAATATTCAAATTAAAGCTGTAAAAATCAAAACAGTAGTTATGGGAATATTCAACATAGTAAGTTGAATATTCAACATAGTAGTTTGAATATTTAACTTAGTATCTTGAAGTATTCAAGATAATAAGTTGAGTTTTCAACTAAGTATCTTGAATATTCAACACAGTATCTTGAATATTCAAGTTAAGAAGTTGAATTTTCAACTTAGTAAGTCAAATTTTCAACTTAGTTATGTTGAATATTCAACTTAGTATCTTGAATATTGAACTTGGTAAGTTGAATATTCAACTTAGTAAGTTTGAATTTTCAAGTCAGTACCTTTGAATATTCAACTTAGTATCTTGAATATTCAACTTAGTATCTTGAATATTCAACTTAGTAAGTTGAATATTCAACTTACTATCTTGAATTTTCAACTTAGTTATGTTGAAAAAATCAATTAAAAAAACAAACAAAGTGGCACTATTGGGCTTCCGTAAACTGGAGAGAGAAGGGGGGAGTGGGTATTTCAAAGAAATACATGACCTTGTATATTTGATATGAATAACTTTGTAACGTTTCAAACATATGACTGTATAAAATCAAAACAAACATGACCGCTGCATGCTGCATCATTATTCTATGACATTTCAAATTAAAGTAAGCCTTTTCGAGAATTTCTATATATTAATAGTTTAGTAAAAACTGTGACAAAATTCTAAGTTAAAAAGGGACATAAATATGTCAAAAATCAAAAACATTGGTGAAGATGTTGAAAGTTAACATACATTTTAAGTTTCAAGTCAATACGTTTTATAGTATTTAAGATATTTGAATTTATAAAAATCTTTAACAAAAAATACTAACTTAAAAAGGGGCATAAATCTAACAAAAATCAAAACAGACTTATGGGGAGTGTTTCCTCATGTCTAAGATGTTGATGGTGGACATATGATTTGTGTTTCAAGTTAGTAGCTTTGAAAGTATTCAAAATATTTGACTTTATAAAATCTTTCAACAAAAATTCTAAGTTAAAAAGGGGCATAAATCTGTCAAAAATCAAAACAGAGTTATGGGGATTATTTCCTTTGGTGTAAATGTTGATGTTAAGCATATAGTTTGAGTTTCAAGTAAATACCTTTGATAGTATTCAAGATATTTGAATTTATAAAAATCTTTAACAAAAATTCTAAGTTAAAATGGGGCATAAATCTGTCAAAAATCAAAACAGAGTTATGGTGATTGTTTCCTCAGGTGTAGATGTTGATGGTACACGCAGACACATACTTTGAGTTTCAATTCAATACCTTTGATAGTATTCAAGATATTTGAATTTATAAAAAACTTTAACCAAACATTATAAGTTAAAAAAAGGCATAAATCTGTCAAAATTCAAAACAGAGTTATGGGGATTGTTTCCTCAAGTGTAGATGTTGATGGTAAAGATATAGTTTGATTTTCAAGTCAAAACCTTTGATAGTATTCAAGATACTTGACTTTATAAAACACTTTAACCAACGCAGACGTCGGGGCGAGTGCAATAGCCTCCTTATTCTTCAAATAGTCGAGCTAAAAAAACCCAAAACATTACATTCCAGACGTAAATACCTAAGTATATAGAAAATCTGATCCCCCTCTGTTATTTGCGACAGGAACTCTCTACCAGTCGTCAACATGTATTTGCTTGACTTTAAAAATATTACCAATGTTAACTTTAGGATATAACTCTCTCATAATTTATTTAGAAAGTATTCTTTGAATCACCACCATGCTCTTGTGTCAAAACAGAAATAGTCAACCATTTTATTCTTGTGTGTCGCAATTATGCCTAGAAAGAATAAGCTTCGGCATTTTCGATATTTATCAATGTTGGAAAGCTGGCCTGGAATTCCCCCTATCTTGTACCAGAAAACTCTCATTAATTATTTGTGACGTGCCATGATAAATATTGTGAAGTCATTTTTCCAAACAAAGCAAGGGAATAGTGTTTGCTATTAGCTCATCAGAGCACCAAGTGCTCAAGGTGATATATTGCGAGCGCCCGATGTCCGCCGCCTTCCTTTGCTGTTCGTCGTCCCTCAACAATTGGTTTGTTTACACTCTAACACATACATTTCTTCATTGCATTGATACTAATCATATATACACGCCGTGTGTATACTTTCACAATTTTGGATGAGTTCGATTATTGGCTTGATTGGATCAAAACTTCCATCTAGTAATGCCCCCTAATGTAGACAAAAAAATTAAATATGTTTACACTGTAGCACCTTCATTTCGTCCATAATCTTAATCATATATACACAGAATGTGTATGACCATTATGCTCACGGATAGATTATAATCTTGATCATATTAATACAGAATGTGTATGACCATTATGATCTCGGATAGATTATTGGCTTGATCGGATGAATATTTAGATTTGTGCTTCCTTATTTTACAAAAATTGCAATATGTAATTATCTTTACAATCCAGCATCTACATTTTACTAATCATTGGTGCTACGGACATGGGTCATGCTCTTGACACACAAT
The DNA here is from genome assembly GCA_022818135.1 of Saxidomus purpurata. NCBI lineage: Eukaryota > Metazoa > Mollusca > Bivalvia > Venerida > Veneridae > Saxidomus > Saxidomus purpurata. The sequence goes on from JAFMSR010000008.1 coordinate 29,483,690, forward strand.
CCAGTGTGTTGAACAACCATGTCAATTTAAAATCATATGTATGAGGGTGTTAGAGCCAACACGAAGTAGCAGGTGTCCATTTGACCTTTGATCACTAAGTGTGACATTGACATTCGTTCTGATGAACAATGACGCCAAACCATTTCAAAATCCTTTAATACATAAGAGAGTCACAGCTCATCAGATACACCAAACCGCCAATAGTAGTCACACGATCAGCGGACTTGACAAAACCGTTCACTGTTTTCATGTTGAAAAAAAAAACACAGCTTACTTTCTGAAAGGAACCTTGTGCATATTCTATTAATTTGTGTTTTGTGGCAGGTGCAAACGACGAAGAGGTGTCTCTCGTGATGGACAACTGGAATTCCTTGATGAATGGTACAGATGAGTACTTGTCTCTGATTACCTGAAATGAAATGAAAGAAAAACAACAGAATTAGTGGGCAGCTTTATTTGCATTCCGTTGAAAATGGTTTTTGCATGTATTATGCATTCTTTATCAGGTGGAGGCAAACAAAGCTGCCCACTTAGTATGCATACAAACTGTCACAGGTCAGGATCGGCCCGGCCATAGCGGGTAGTAAAACTACTGAAATAACCACAGTGACTATACAAATATTTTTTTATTCAAATTTTAATAAATACTTATGAGAAATAAGACCTTTATTACTAAAAATGTAAATTAAAGGCACATACCCTAGAACTATACCCTCTACATGATGTCGACTAAATAACCTCCAAAACATAAATAATAGTAATCTTTTGAAGTATTATAACTTTACCGTAAAGTTTCAGCTATCCATTCCCAGTCATTATCGATAAAATCAGCGGTATTAAATATACTGCAGTACCGTAAACCATTCAATAATCTAGGTAGAGTTGTTGTTGTACAATTAATAGATTTATTACAGAAAGCCTCTATATTGATTAATTGTGGTAAACTGAGGCATTTTTCGCAAAAGGTTAATCTTTGAAATTGTATTTATATATCATTTTACGTTCATTGAACACATAATCTATGTTTCGAGAAAATAATCTGCTAGATGTAGGGAGTTCCTACATATAAATATCAAATAAAAAGGACAATAACGGTATGAAAAATTATTTAACGGACGGAGACCATGACGAAAAGATGATACCACCTATTTCAATACATACAGGATATTTGTTGGTGTAATATTACGTTATAATTTCAATGAGTGCGCAGTAACATTGATATTTTCACGAGTGGTGCAGTGTAAAACTTCCTATGTGCTCGCTTAAAATGATGTAGGAAAATATTTAGTTTTTCATTTCTCCTTTTCTTAAATACCAAATAAATGCAACAATGTCATTTGGAACCGAATTTAAAAGTACAAATGGAAGGAAAGTACAACACATTATGAAATTCTTAGGTACCACTCCCTCACTAGAAAAACAAAGCCTGTTATCCAGCAGCGCCAGAACCTGATGAACGTGATGAAGGCAATGCAGATGATGGCAGGCCACAAAGAGAAAAGAAGATTGATGAGTGTCAAATATGTAAAACTTCTCATGTAGGCAAAAGCAAAAAGGGAAAACAAAACAAAATTTGCAGTTGGTTAAAATGTGAAGTGAAAGACTGTAATTTTTGGGTGCATGCACTGTGCATTGGCTTAGTATACAAAAAAGACAGTGATGTTAAAGCAGTGGAATATTTCTGCCCTGTACACATTAAAAAAATTATCTCAAATTGTATTTTTTTTCGATGCTACAGGAACAAACATTACGTCACAAGTGCGTCACAAGTGCAATTCAAACACGGATTTACCTTTTATTTTAACCCATTGGTCCTGAAGCTCAATTGCCTCTGCAACATTCCCAAGCTCCCGTATCTCCTGTATTAGGTTTTCTATTATTTTTTGTATCTCTGTTTTTGTTTTTCTCCCAATATCGTGATATTTTGTGCGAGAATCAAATGTTACAAATACTGGCGTCAAGCCAAGGTTTTTTCGGGGTATTGTACCATCTGATGCGTGCTGATTATAAATGGCAATATTTTGTTGGCACTTTCTTTCAAAGAACGCTAGTTCCTTGTCTAAGGCAATTCCGGCAATACTCAAATGTTGACTGAAAATATACTATGTCATGAACATTCATTTCCTGGAATGTAGTTGTATTTTCAAATAATACGATAATTTTTGAGTGAAAAGTTTATGCAAAAAATAGTTATAATATAAAAAGTAGATTACATATTTTCAAAATACACGACAGTTTGAAATTTATATCTATGACAATAATGTCCTTCTTTCTTATAAATGAAAAAAATGTAGTCATTTCCGGAATGATAGAATCTTTACCAAATTATATTTAAAAGAAACGTACTGAGTAACGTCAGATAGACAGGAAGACCTCCTTAAATATGCACGTCATTCTGTAATTTCTGTTCTTATGTCACGTTGGTATATGGTGTCGGAACCCTTTTCCTTCATTCCAAATTCGTCAAACAAACTGTCTTTTATCTAGTTTGAACAGCAAAACTTGTAAGGATTAATGGTTAAACATGTATATAAATCGGTTACTTTATTTCAACTATTAGAGTGAGTGAAATTTCTTTTGAATTATATTTTATTATAACATTATTTTAATGTGAAGACTATGATTAACTGTTAAAGCGAGACAATTGATTATCAGTTAACAATATTCATCTTGTCATATATAACGATTTGAGGGTGTGGCGCGCAGTGATAAACTACAAAGGTCGTATGCTTTCATGGTTTACAACATTGAACTTTTTACGACTTTTTGTTCCATTATCACGAAATATAAACAAATGCAAAGACTGATATTTTACATAGACAATTACGTGCTGTGGGGAAAAGTACATCTTTTTTTCTTTTTCTTTCACGGACAAAGATGGCGGAGCATGCTAGAAATATAAATTGAAAATACAGACAGGTTGATTGTACTTGTTTAAAGTATAATCATTTTTGTTTACCTTATTCAATGTTTCGAGGTTTCGAAAAACTTCAAGCCAGTGAGATTCTGTTGGAATTCCTGCTGGTAACCATCTTTTGGTCTTGGCATTGAAAGCTTCTAAAATAAAATCCCCACCTTCTCCTTTGCTATCATGCCCACTTATTGAAAAACTCTCTGTTTTTTGTAAGAAAGTACTGACAGGAGGTGGAGCTAAAACTCGTATTCGAATATCCCTGAACATTATCTCTTGATAAGTAGTCATGTTGGTGACATAAAACAGTTTCATTAAAGTACATCTACTAGCCATCACGAATTTACTATTGTTTCTCCTGATACCACAGCGGTATACAAAAATAGCAAACACAAAAGAAAAAAGGGTGTCACATATAAATCTTCGGTTCACAGGTGATTTCCCAATAAAATTATAAAAATCAGGAAGAGATGGACGGTAATTTTTTCTTGAACAATGGCACAGATATTCCCTTATTATTTCATCCATGGTTGAGAAAAAATATATTTTCATTATCATCCAGGCTTTATGATGGTCTGTGCAGTTGTAACAGCACATTAGAGCTCTTGGTGATCTATACCCTATATTGCAAGTTCTTTTATGGATACTTCCCATAGCAATTTAAAAATTGCTTTCAAGGCATTCATCTCTATGTGTCTAGCCCCGTAGCATCATCAGTAAATTTTGAAGCTCATTATTTTGTTCTATAAGGCGACTGGCTAGATTATATGGCAATCCGTCACATCCTATTATTGTCCATTTTCGATCACCACCCGTACACTGTGATTGAATATGCTTTAAAATAAAAATGGTTAAATCATGCAGAGAAGTTGTCAATCATTTTTTGTAAAAGTTATTAATTGTATAGATGCCCTTACTAAATGGCAGAACATGTACAGAAGAGTTTACTACAAAGCGTTGAAAACAGTTCAAATATTCACAAACTCAATATAAAGAAGAAGGCCATAATAGCTTATTTGTCATTCTGCTGTGTTAACGGTTCGCCAGTGCACAAGTACGCCATACAACAAATATGACACACCTGCCATTTATTGGTCGACAAAACGACAAATTTCTGGGTATATTTTTCGTTATGGTGCTTATTAAAACTGTCATATTTGTATACCTCTAAAACTTCCTTTACAGAAACATATGAACATGGGTTGCACATCACAGGTTCCCCAACAGCAACATTTGGTGGCTCTATAGGATGAGTACTGGGAATCCAATTGTAACTGTCATGTGTATCCCTTGCAATGGTAGGATCAATGCCAGCTTCAAATTACAAGAGGTAAAACTTGCAATACATATACTGTGATCGTGTGATTGGTTTTCGTTTTTTCATTTATAATTTATTTATTTATTTATATATTAATTCATTAATTCATTTATTTATTGAACTAATAATATCTTAAATAATATATGTTACATACATTTGTGTATATTTCACGCATATGGTTATTTATTAATATTTTTATTCTAGTATCTATATTTATTTATTATTAATTGTATTGATTGAATAAATTATATGTCCATTTGTATATTTAGCCCTAGTTGTTTCATTTACTTATGTTAAACATGTTACATTGAGTGTACATGCACAATAAAATTATATTACGCATTTAAGTAGCGCAATAACTAGAGGGTTTATTTTGCAAAATATGATTAACATAAAATAGTTACAAAGAATTTTACCAGTAATCTTTGCGTCAATTTCATCAAGTAGACTGTCACCCCTTTTAACCATGTCGTTTTCCACTTAGACAAGTCTATGGGTAAGGAACTGGTCTCTAATACTATCAAATAGTTTCTGTTGTTCCTTCAAGTATTCATTTACTTTGCCGACAGTTTCTACGGCAGTGTCGTTATGGTAGAGCCATAAGTGTGGGCTTAGGGCTTCATTGTCTTGTAGGTTAGAAGCAAGAGATGGAGTGATATGTATTACACTTGTTATAACACTTACTTTACATTTGTAGTCAAAGTTTACTCGCCAATTTCGGGCGACAACCTGATTGTTGTCAAAAAAAGTAACTGTGTCACCTGATTTGATATCAGGCTGACTTACTTCGCTCAGTGCCTTTAACCATTTCTTTATGGAATCATAACTCCCCACGGGGGCATGGATACTGTTTATTTTTGATATGTATTTGCTTCCTGTGATGTAGTAACACAGTAGATTTTTGTAAAAAGGTATAGGTGTTATAGTTGATAGGTGACGTGCTTTGTAAAGAGAATCTATTGCACCAGCTAAACACATATTTTTCTTATGATTTTCATTTAATGATTGTATGCCTGCAGCGCCCATTAGAAAAGCCGTTAAAATAGAATTTCTACTACCGAGCCAATTTGTAACTTTAAAATCTTCTTTAAAATAGTGGTGCTTATACTCAGAAGCTATAGAAAGTGCATCTGAATAAATATCATTTGAAATATTTTGGCCAATTTGTTCTGCAACATTCTTTAGAACATCAAAAGATATCTTGTCGTTTTTCAAATCAGTTAAAAAGATTTGGTAGTTAGTATCTTCTTTTATTTTTTTACGGGTGGGCTCTAACATTAAAACTTGTTCCACGTTTTCTATACAAATGCCACATATAGCGGTTGCTTTGCCCGCAATTAAACCATTAGTTTATATAAAGGAAAATGGTACCAACTCGAATTTTCTTATTGGCCAACTTCAAAAGTTTGTATGACTTTCCATCAGTCAGTGACGAATGCTCAACGCAGTGACACTTAGACATATTTATCTGCAATTCACAATCACAAATCAGTTTAAAAGACTGCAAAATTAGAGTGAAGGTTTTAAAAGACATGTTACTACAATGATTTCACCAAGTTTATGACGAGAAGTTAAAATTGTAATAATTTTAATAACATTATTTTTCAATCATTAACGTTACAAAGGCAATGAACAAGTAAACTCACGCCTCTCTGTTTCAGTACATGTAAATAATTGGAATAAAATGGTGCGCAATAACCTTATACTAGTATTACTTCATCTGCATAATTATTATTACATTAAAGGCAAAGTATTTAATATGCGTACTGGAAACTTACAGTGTTTTCTGTCAAAAAATCTCCAATGATTATTCCTAAAACTTACGCTGCATGTATGTAGCTTCTCACTCTATTGCAATGCATCAATGTTTCCTCAGAAAAGCAAAATAACTACACATAACACGGTTTTCACGATTTCTTCATCTATTTTATTTCATTTCTTATATAAAACCAGTTTTACATAATGTTATGAAAACATAGTATAGTATACTAATACAATGTGTAAAGTATACTAGTAATACAATGTAACTGTATTGCTTTTACAGTCAGTACTGTAATGTATCCGCCGCTACGCTTCCGTGCGTCGCATTATTTATAGTCTTGTAATTAAAAAAATGCATTCCAAACTGATTCTAAAGCAACGCATGTGATAATCATAAATGATACTATAAGCAAATATTTTTATACACACCCTGTACTCTTAATTGAATAAATTAAAAAAACAATAAAAATATAATTGTGCATCAAGGATTGACTCAGTAAATATCCAAAATGGCCGCAGTGAAGTAGAACCGTTCCAATACCCTGTGAAAAGTTGTGGATTTCAAAGGTTATATGCGTTTTCTGGTATATTTATTGCCGATTTTCAAAATTGTAGATATTTTGACTCAAAATGCGCAAAAAGACCGATCGATTTATATGCATTTCTTTGGCGAATCCTGCATGTTTTCCGTTTTAGAAAACATTTAGACAAGGGAGATAAATCGCTTTATTGCGCAACCTGATGATTTTATCACTATTCCATCATTCTATTGTTGGATTTTTACCCTGATCGGGGTAATTTACCCAAATCGGGGTAATTTACCCCGATCTGGAGATATTCTCAGCCTGTTTATCTAAACAGCTAAATAACGCTTTAAAGTTTTGCAACTATTGTAAACAACAACGCTCGATGACGGCTTCCAAGATTTACTAGCATTCGCACAGAAAGAAGGGTTGTGGTAGTCGCGGTCAACCCGTGACGTAGCGTGTTACGAGTTCCACGCTGTATATGATATATCTGGCTCAACATTTAAAGGCACGGCGTAATTGTTGTGGGTCTTATTCATAACGAAACATGAAATAACAAACCGCTCTCCGTTCTTATGCACAGTGCCTAAGATTTATGGGAATTCACATAGAGTTCTATGGAACAGTTTTGATGCAAAAATTACATTGAGCCTTCTGACATCCCATCTTGCATTGTTACGTGTGAACTTGTCCATCTGATATTAAATGTTTCTTTTTTATATGTTCTATGCTTAAAACTGGAGAAATGATTACACCTTTCTGAGAGATGAATTGTTGTATTCTACATTATTTCATATATCAGTGTTCTGTATTTGCTATTAAACTGAACTTATATTTAAAGATGATTGAGTAAACGGTCGAAATTAAGTTGAACAACCTGACTGCATTGTTTGACTGTCATTCATACCCTCATCATAACATTCTATAAATGATACTGGATCGAAATGCAATATCTGCGTTTGTCATACTTGAAATGTATGATTTTAACGTCTTTTAACATATTAGCCAACTGCTAATATAGACCAATATATCTACGTTATACTGAAATAGGCATAATATATCTAAGCTAAACAACGCATGTCAGTTGGACGAACAATGCATGTCATAACGCACTATTGAAACGTGCACTCGCATTATTACACCAGATGGCGCGCTTGCATAATCATCGACAATTTTCGGCACCTACGTAATAATCCGTACTTTTAGGAAAATTATATCTTGGGGAGATATATTGTTTTTGCCATGTCTGTCTGTCTGTCCGTCCGTCCGTCCATCTGTCTGTCCGGCAAAATAGTGTCTGCTCCATATCTCCTAAACTCCTCGAAGGATTTTACATGAAACTTGGGTCAGATGTTGAATTCAACTAGACGATGTGCAGAACCCATGACACCTGCTCAAGGTAACATTTCAAGGTCAAAGGTTTGAGCCTTGTATTTCGTGTCCGCTCTGTATCCCCTTAACCCCTCAAAGGTTTTTTATTAAACTTGAGTTATATGTTAACATCAACTACGCGATGTGCAGAACCCATGAACTAACTGCGCCGGCTCAAGGTCAAGGTCACAGAGATCAAAGGTCATATGACTATATTTCGTGTCCACTCCATATCTCTTGAACCCCTTGTAGGATTTAAGAATAACTCAACACAAATCGTCACCATATTGACACGTTGGCAAAGCGCAAGTAACAAACATATTAGTTCAAGGTCAAGGTCACTGTTACTAAAAATAGAAAAATTGTTTCTGCTCAACAACTCCAGTTAGGAGTCACCAATTGCAATGAAACTTGGTCTGTGTGTAGCTTACATGGAAAGGAAGCTTGGGGTAACTTATGTATCATTACTAAAAATAGATGTTTGTGTTATTTTAGCATGTTTCAGCATGATTATTGACAAACTGCCATGGGGGAGACATATGTTTTGTGACAAAAACAACCATCTAGGGAAAAGGCTACCAGAACGGGTCGTAGAAATCGAACTTGGTTTATATATGAAGACATCCTCCCCCAAACAGTGAAAATGACGTTTTCAAACGACGTTTCTTGTAAATGCCTGACAAATGGCGAGGTCAAAGGGTCACAACCTACTCTAATTTAATGTCATTAAACTAATATCAGTCGCAGTCCCGAACTAGATGGTTGTTTTTGTCATGAAATCATATGTCTCCCCCATGGCACCATTTTTATACGCCCGAAGGGGACGTATTATGTTATCGCCTCGGTGTCCGTCTATCCGTCTGTCCGTCCGTCCGTCTGTCCGTTAGCAATTTCCATTCCGCTCTGAAACTCTTGAACCCCTTGAAGGATTTCGAAGAAACCTGACACAAATGTTAACCAGACTGAGACGACGTACAGAAGCAATGTTCTGGATGGCAAGATTTAAGGTCAAGGTCATACTTAGGGGTCAAAGGTCATATGATTTTGTTTCCCTTCCGCTCTGTAACTCTTGAACCCCGTGAAGGATTTCGAAGAAACCTGACACAAATGTTAACCAGACTGAGATGACGTGCAGAAGCAATGTTCCGGATGGCTGGATTCAAGGTCAAGGTCATACTCAGGGGTCAAAGGTCATATGACTTTTTTCCCTTCCGCTCTGTAACTCCTGAACCCCGTGAATGATTTTGAAGAAACCTGACACAAATGTTTACCACATTGAGACGATGTGCAGAAGCCATGTTCCGGATGGCTCGCTTCAAGGTCAAGGTCAAACTTAGTGGTTCAAAGGTCATATGACTTTTTTTCCCTTCCGCTCTGTAACTCTTGAACCCCGTGAAGGATTTCGGACTTTTTTCCCTTCCGCTCTGTAAATCTTGAACCCCGTGAAGGATTTCGAAGAAACCTGACACAATTGTTTACCACATTGAGACGATGTGCAGAAGCCATGTTCCGGATGGCTCACTTCAAGGTCAAGGTCACACTTAGGGTTCAAGCGCCATATAACTGTGTGGATATTGCCTGCATTTGCTCTTGATTACAGTGCTCTTGTTGCCCTTGAATTATCGAAAATTATGAAATTAGCCTTCTCAGCTCATAGTTCAAACAGGTGAATTAGCCTTGTCTGCTCTATAGTTCTAGCAGGTTTTACAAAACAAATGAACTGCCAGATACTGAGTTATGCCTCCTTGACGGGCGTATTTTGTGACAGTTTGGCACTCTTGTTTCTATTTTTAGTAACAGTGACCTTGACCTTGAACCAAGGTGGTTGTTACATGCGCTCTGCACATCGTGTCAGTATGGTGAAGATTTGTGTTGAGTTATTCTTAAATCCTACAAAATGTTCAAGAGATATGGAGTGGACACTGAATATAGTCATATGACCTTTGATCTCGAACTGTGACCTTGACCTTGAGCCGGCACATTTTGTAAACAAGCTCTGCACATCGCATAATTAAGGTAAACATATGACCCAAGTTTCATGAAAATCCTTGGAGGAGTTTAGAAGATATAGAGCGGAAACTATTTTGCCGGACAGACAGACGGAATGACGGACGGACAGACGGACAGACATACATGGCAAAAACAATAAATCTCCCCAAGACATTATTCTCCTTAAAGAACGGATTATTATGTAGGTGCCGAAAATTGTCGATGATTATGCAAGCGCGCCATCTGGTGTAATAATGCGAGTGCACGTTTCAACAGTGCGTTATGACATGCGTTTTTTAGCTTAGATATATTATGCCTGTTTCAGTATAACGTAAATATATTGGTCTATATTAGCAGTTGGCTAATATATTAAAAGACGTTAAAATCATACATTTCAAGTATGACAAACGCAGTTATTACATTTCGATCCAGTATCATTTATAGAATGTTATGTTGAGGGTATGAATGACAGCCAAACGACGCAGTCAGGTTGTTCAACTTAATTTCGACCGTTTAGTCAATCATCTTTAAATATAAGTTCAGTTTAATAGCAAATACAGAACACTGATATATGAAATAATGTAGAATACAACAATTCATCTCTCAGAAAGGTGTAATCATTTCTCCAGTTTTAAGCATAGAACATATCAAAAAGAAACATGTAATATCAGATGGACAAATACACACGTAACAATGCAAGATGGGATGTCAGAAGGCTCAATGTAATTTTTGCATCAAAACTGTTCCATAGAGTTCTAACTGCAAATTAGTGCAAATAGTAGTTTCCTATAGGATAGTAGTCATTTAATGGTTACCAAGAATTATTATACAATACCGTTTTTACAGTTATTAATGACACTTAACACACATAAATTATGGTAATATTTTCCATGTACTAAGGAAGGAAAAAATGCTAAAAGTTTTTAATCTAGCAGTTTATATAAAACTACAATTTCCAAAATAAGCAGAGAAAAAAGCAAACTTATCCCGACATCTGGTTATATAGTAACTTGTTACACAAAGCAGGCTAATACAGTACTGTCATCTTCTATGAATGAAATGATATTACACAGTTACATTTCTAATATATTCTGCCACAATTTATATCATAAAGTCAGCCAAAACTGTTGTATACTCGGTAAAGTCTCAGCTTATGTATGTGGCTATTCAAAAAGACACAAAGGATAAGTTTTCCAATAACACACCGATATTGTTCTGTATTTTACAGGTAAAATTTACTCAGGTGTGAAATGAATGAATAGCTAAATGGACAATAATCTACCTGTGTATCAAGAAGATTTACTGTACACTGTTACAATTTATTAAAATAAAAACAAGAAAAACAGTCAACTTGACCCCCCTCCACCTAAATAGTATTTAGAGTGTATGTTAGAGCAAACTCCGCTATACATTCTTTTTTTCTTTAACATTTTCCGTATCCATTATCCATTACATCCATTCTCGCGCGTCCAAGTACCCGTGAACAATATCCTAATTCCGGCGGTCCTCCCCTTGGCAACATTTGCTACCTGAATAATCCCCATTGGCTCCTAGTATAGACACCGGGGCAAGTGGCCAGGAAGTGAATCACGGGCAGATGTTCGAACCCAGTCGGACAACAATCCGCTACCAAGTCTACATAAAATAAGAGAACTAAATTTTATGCATTTATTCAACCGTGTCTTATCTCAATACGTACAGGATGAATATAATGAATAAATAAACAATGAAAAACCCTACTCTATGTGTAACCAGGCTATAATATTAGCCAAATTCTTTCGTTCAATTTTTGATAAAAAATTGAATTCTATTATTTTACTTTCAAATTTTGTTAATTAAATAAATTAAATGTACATCAAGAATGTTTTTTTTTGAATTTAGGTGTTTTGACATATTGTACTTTATCTTAATTATTTCCTGCTACAATATGTCAGTATTTTCTTGTTATCACTTTATCAAAGACAATTTGATTATAATACAGATTTTGCTTTTAGCACCTCACATATGGGCTATTGTTAGGAAAACACCTTGGCTTCCTTAACTGATTAATTGATAAGCTAAATATGTCCCTAGGTAAACTTCTTAATTGTTAAGTAACATATTTCACTTTTTGTTACAAAGATTCTTATTGGTCAAATTCATAAATTACTTTTAAATTTTTATTGGTTAATTATGTTACTCAAGACATTGTCAAAAGAAACATATATTTTTGTATTAGAACTGAAAATCAGTCTTCATTGGAATTTCGAATAAACAACATCTACTTTTAAAATATGCTTTGAACTAGTTGATTTGGTGCTTGTCTTAAATGTGTTCATCTATTACATTGGAATACAAAAAATATAGAATTAACTTTGAACAGATAATAAAAGAAGAAACTATTAGAACTTTACTATGGAGTTCGTTATTTGTCTAAACATTATATTGGGGCTCAGGCCCCTGTGATCTCGTGACCCCCATTACTACGTCGGTTACGGTGGCCGCGCCACGCCACTCTGAGCAAGCAGTTCCCCACTACACGACAGAGACGGTCGCCGGACCGACGGTCACATATGCCTAAAGAAAGATGGAGAACTCGACGCTTGTGCAGCGATAGAAAGAACCCGTCGAACGAGCGTCGTCCTCCCAATTTCTACATATTTTGCCGCAACAGTACACATAAACTAATAAGAATCTTTATAATGATTGGCTGCAATATTCAACATCTAGGCAACCGACCTAGCAACGTACAAAACAAGACTTCGTGACTTTCTGTATATGCAATTAGCCAGTAGAACACACGGTAATTTAAGAGATTGTGATTGGTTACATGTGATGTGCGTTCTAATCAAATGTGTCTAAGCAGCAGGCGACATTAACAAAAGGTCAATTTCTGGAGCATATACCTGTGTATTATGAAATGTAAAGGTCACGAAGTTCAAAAGATGCAACGTAAGTGCCAGGCATGTTACATCAACATTACCACTTGTGTCAATTGTCAACTTTTAGGCCTGTATTTATAATTGGTTTCAGCGTGCTTAAATGTATTTGACTGCTAAGGAAGTCACTTGTTCCTATGGCAAGTCACTGGTTGCTAGGGGAAGTCATAACCTGTTAAGGAAGTCGATTACTTCTAGGGAAGTAAGAGGTTGCTTAAAAGAGGTTGCTAAAAAAGTCGCTGGTCACTAGTCCAGGTTGATGGTTACTTAGGAAGTCGATAGTTGCTAGGAAAGTCAGTGGTTGCTTGGTTGCTAGGTAAGTCGCTGGTTGCTATGGGAGCTCACTGGAAGCTGTATTTTCAAGGTCAAGATCACACTAAGGGATCATTTGTTATCGTGTCCATATCTCCTTAAGCACTTAAGGTTTTCATGAACTTTTAGGTCAAATGTTCATCTCATCAATATGACGTACAGAACTCTTGTTCCAATCAGCTCAGGGTCAAAGTTAGCCTTAGGGTCATTGTTTTTTGCCAGCTTCATATTTGTAAAACCAGGTGAAGGATTTGTACAAATTGTCATTCTATCAAGATGGAATGCAAACTTATTGGGTCAAGGTCATATTCTAAAATATGAAAGATGGTGGATTCGTTAATCGAGACTAATTGCCACTAGACTGTTTAATATTCGTACGATGAAACAGCCAGCAGCTGATAAAAAATAAGTGCCATATATAGCGTATACTCTAAACTATACATTTAAAGTACTGAAAACTTTATATAGCTAAAATTTAGTACTAGTTCCACAAAGAAACGACGATTACGTACACGCCTCTACAAAGCTGCGATTGTGTGGAAATATGACATAAGCTCATAGTGTCAGCAAAGCATCAAAGCAATTGTCAGGGATATAGCTAAGTTTCCAGCTATAAAAGCCTTGGTTTAGCTATAATTCCCGTTACTTCCTTCAAGTTCATTGACTAGTCAGCTTTTTCATGCGACTGTCACATGTGTTATGTGTCTTGCAAACATGGAATAAATGCAAATAATTGCAATGGCTATAGTGTCGGCTAAATACATGCACACTTTTGTTTTCTGTAGTGCGTATCTTAGTAAGTTTTATGGATGTAATATAAAACTAAAGACTGTAATATGATGGATAGATTCCATGTACCGTTGGTGGGATAGACTAGTATATATCTCGCTCCTCTGTTTCTAACTTTTTACATGTTTTTTGCGGCCGCAGCAGCGGGGTACGAAAAGATGGATAGATAGGTAAGCACTAGATCAAATATATGCGTCTCTCTTCATTTAAAAATTGAGGTACATCTGAGATGAAAACTGTAGACACAGTCTATTTATTTGGAAATGCAACAGTTGTCGTTCGTTTCAAAGAGAAAAGCGCGTTTTACGTTTCAGGCGCCATATCGTCGCTGAGAAAAATGGTATTATAATTTCTTTGTTCCCTTATACAGCTTTTGACATTAAAGTAACGAAGCACATTCGACTAAATGATCTTCGATTGCCTTTTTAATTATATACAATATCATATTAGGTTTTTTCCCTTTGGTTGTCGGGTAGATCACCCAAATTAACTTTTTTTATTTTTATTTTTAGCTTTTCAAATGTTTGGTAATCATAATAATCTTTCCTTGCCTCGACGCGCGAAGTACCCGGACGTTACATTATTCGCAATTAGCTAATTGTCACCCTCTTTAAAATCATGTTAAAAACGATTTCAAGAAACATACTATTGAATTTTCCACCATTACTGGCATAAATTTTTTTTAGTCTGTCTTCCGTGGTAAAGGCAATTGGAAAGATATAGCCCACCCAAATCTAATATTTTGAAAAGATAATTACAAACTGTTGCTTTCGAATATTACTATTTTCCATTACTTATATTCCAAATTTTATGTCGTCATTTTAGGGTGACCATTTTTAAAATGTTGTAGTTTTGTACGGCTGACTCAGGTATAATCCATAATAATATTATAAAATACATTCATGCCAAACTAATTTGTCCAAGGCCCATTTGTCGTGGTCTATGGTAATGAAAAATTAAGACTTACCAGGAACAGACTATAGAGTATTTATTGACATACTGTAATTATATTTTTCGATGAAAGTAAAGTTTTCGATACTAAAGTCAGTCAGTAGCTGTGGTGTCGTGTCAGGTTTTACTTGTTCAACCAGAACTGGTTTCCTTGAATTCTTTTGGGGCCATGCCTCAACATCAACCATCACCAATTTTCAAAATATTTACATGTCAGTATTGTTTGTGGACCCGCTGTGATACTTTGTATCACAGCTTTTCTTGTTCTATATCAGCCGACGTATCAACGGAAATATAGAATCACAAAACGAGCGCCAAACATATTTTTCAAGTTTTTGTGTGTAAAGTTGAACCTTCGAACTTATTTCTACTTCGGGGAACCCTGTCCATCACGTATGAAACGTATTGGCGAAAGCGATCCCGACAGAGGAAATAATACAGCATTTTCACATTCTAATTATGTCGACTCAATTTTACGGCCAGCAAAACTTTGCCGCTCTTACTATGTTGTAATCGCCTTATACATTATCTACTTTTTAGTATGGTTTGTACCTTAAATACTTAGTAAACTTGTTAAATTTACATAATATTTCCATTCTGAATATTTTTTACTTGTATATTGCAAGTAAGTTAGTTGCTATGATGGAGCTTTTCAATAAAAGTAATAATTACATGCATTGAGTTTATAAATGAAGGGTTAAATGTTGTGATTTATACTACACGAACCGTCAGACTATTAGTTCCTTTTGATTTACCGCCAGTGTAATGGTTGAATTATGTTATTATTGGATATTTTTCAGAATCAAAGGCATAATTCCCTTTGAAATGTGTGCCTGATAACGACTATTTACAGAGGATACAGTACTGTTGTAGTTTGTTGTTGTTGGAATGTGTATCCAAGATTCACCGGAGTGCTAAGAAGCATGTATGTATATTAGAGCTTTATCGTTGGTAAGGGTTTCCCACATTACCAACGCTCCCTGAAGAGGTTATTTTAGGTTTCAGATAGACTTATAAACGTCTGTTAGGATTGAGAGGTCTTAAAGTTTTTCTCTTTAAGTCTTCTTTTCTTTTTAGAACGTATCTCTATCAAAAGTTTGTCTCAATCAAATCTCATCTAAAGTGAATGGAAGGAGAAATTGAGATGTTATAAAAATGCCCAGAAAATACAGGAGATAATGACTCTAACGACTGATGCCAATCTAAGTTTCGGAGGATAGTGCAAGATGCAGAAAGCGCCCCAATTCGATAGACACCCCTGGTTCTACACATGCCAGGTGTAAAGTACCCATACATGGGACCTCGGTTTTTAAGTCTAATCCGCAACCCCGAGATTGCAAGTCTCGTGCTCTACCGATTGACCTTACCGGAATGACTCGGAGTGCTTTAAAGATACTCTGGTTTGGCAATGTTTATACCCGGCACAAGCATGGTGTTTCACTGCCCATGAAACACACACTCTAGAGCGGTTATAGAAAATACTGGAAAGACAGCATTGTATGCAGAGTTCGGGTCGTACCGACTATACCTCGAACGAGGATGGTGGACCTAATAAGCACAATTACAAACAAAAAAAGTATGCAGAGTTATGGGTCATGATATCACAATAATTGTTGTTGTATTAGTTTGTTTACATTTAAGATGCTTCCTTTTTAATAATATATTTAATATAAACATAACTTGTATCAGCTTATTCTGAAATCTTCTGTTTTCCGCCATTCATGTGATGCAGGCACAGCAACTTCATAAGCTGAACAACACTGATATGAGACATTTTACAGTCTTAAAAATTGTGTTCTTTGTTTTTTTAACTGATGTTGATATGATTGAAAAACAGCCAGGCCTTTACATTTTTGTCACACCTATTAAACACTTGTGATTAATACCGATGCATCAACGTTACCTGTTAATGAATCACAATGTAAGAACGCATCTGAGCAAATAAGCATTCTCAACTGTAGAACAGTTTTTGATAAGACGTTTCACTTTTTCCGAAACTTAATTGTTATAGACTATTTCTTTGTTATCCTTTTTTCATTATTCGCTATTCAAAAACGTTTTGATTTTGGTATTTAAAGACTTTTTGAATTGGCATTTGAATACTTTTTCATTTGCCATTTAAGGCACTTTTTTTCTTTTCTAATAACTATCTATTACATAGAGTGCTTAATATATAGATATATAAACTTCCAAGGCGGATTCTTAAAAGATGTAATGGCATTTATAAGAACACTGCAGCAGGCTTACGAAGGCTGATGTACGCATCCAGAGAAAGACAGACACTGCGTTTCATATATTATATTGTTGTTTACCACATGCTTTCATTATCTGACACATTGCAAGTTTTCCGGGAGTTCAATTAATTATATTGGATCGTTGTTTGAGTACTGTTAGATTATAAAGTCGAGAGCATTACTGTAATACTTGAGTAATATATTTTTTAAATGGATATCAGGGCACTTTTCGTTATTGTATATTTACCGTCGCTTGTGTTTCTCGTTCATTGCTCCCAAAAAAAGGGCGTCGTTCACCGGGCAACTTCCTTTATGTGTGATGATTTTAAAGTCTTAGACAACATGACTTGGTGGTAAGTTCAAACTATTAGTTTCGAAACATGAAATTTATCTATTTTTCTCTTTATTTCTGATGCTTAGCAACACGTTCATAATCAGTTTATGAATGCCCCAAATAGTGTACATTTTAATTTGTTTTTCGTTGGTAAAACATTTTCTTCGCTATTATACCAAATGTAGGCTAGCTATTACCAAAGACAAAAACTTAAGAATTATTTTTCAATAAATACTTTGACATGACCGATAATTCAGCAATTACAGGTGTTCTGATTCAGGTGACAAGTCAACCCGCGGAAAGTTTATTGTGAAATAATATTATCATTATTACATTAATTTAGAGAAAATTACGCCACAACAAAGACCGAAAGCAAGAGTTGATTAGCACACAACAACACTTTTCATACCACACTGGCGTTTTTAAAACAAGGTTTGAAACCATCAAAATATCAAGACCCTTTCATTCACCCCCCCCCCTTTTGTTGTTTTAACTTGAATTTGTAAAGCGTAATAGTTATACATGTTTTATTTCATAGTAGATCAATATTCAATGCTTGCAAAATAGATTAGTATTATTCGTGAAATTAACATGAAGGGTGAAGTATAATGTGAATATTTGGTTCGTACATGGGTAGTACCCACAGGCCCTGGTCCAGTTCTATATAAATCTTTTATTGGCATATTTTATATTCAAAACATTATTTACCTACTGTTTATACGTGGTTGTGTTTAAAAAAAAACATCGAATTTTTTTTGTTCACTGGTTCATATAATATACAAGGTATACAACGCGAACGTAACGCTATGGGAGCTTATTCGGCAAACTTGTAGAACATTTGAAAATCGGTGTTGATACGTTTGCAGCCTTTACACAAACAATTATACATAGTGGACATTTAAAGTCTTCCATAAAAAGTACATTGACCACATAAATACCTTTGAAATACGCAGCACAAGTCTCTGCGAACGGTTTGTTTCATTTAACACTGACGATGTCAACATTTGAAGACATTTTGACACGAGAGGTGATACAAATCAGAAGTATGTTCGCTTACCGGACTTGAGGTAGGTATCAATTCACTAGATCGCTCCATATACTGTCGAGTTATGCTGTAGGTTGCTATACATATCAAAATAACATCTAAAAGGTAGTAATCGCTGTTATTCGGTAATTGTATCAAATGGTAAACAATGGATTATGATCTTCGACGTTCATGTAGTAGTATACATCCAGTAGCTATAGTTTTTACTATTATTTCTTCATCTAGATTGCTTAAAAGCGCAGCTGACCCTGTATTTTCTACCCATTTTCTTCGTTTTCATTTTTGGCCTGGGGACTGAAAGTCCCCGAGGCGTAAGTTAGCATACCACATTTCAAACACTGCAGACAATCTTACTGTGCTATGTGCGAATAACAACTGTAAACATGCGCTATGGGAAAGAAGTGCAAGACAGACAAGATCAGTCTTCTATTTGAATGTCGCATACGATAAGAACATATTATAGAAACATAAATAAAAACAGTACATAAAATTTTAAATGATTGCAGAAAGGTCCCTTAGCTTACGGGCTCTTTTACACAATTTTTTCGTAGACTTTGGTTTAAAAATTACTGCGCTGTTAGCTGATTACGGAAGATAATCATATGCATATCACGGAAAAGTATGGATATTTTACTCTATATAAGAGTTTGTAGTTTGATATTCAAATTGCTGAATCAGATGTTATTTCATTGATAACTTTATTATTTACGAACGATTACATAATTATATATTTACCCAAAAATATATTTCTTTTAAAAAATATATATAATTTAGGTACATTCCCGAGAGGGAGGTCACGGGAGCAAAATCACCAGTAATTTATCGAGGCTCATGTTTGTCTATCTAAACTGTTAGTTCAGTTCATCACTTGTTATCCCGACCACCTCTAACAAGGTAAGCAAGAATCATTTTTAGTTTTGCCTGTTATATGCATTGTACAGTTATGTATTTATATTTCATTTCTGTTTCAGGGTCTCGTCCTTTGTACACAATAATTTTCGATCCACATCGTCTCGCTTGAAGTTGAACAAAGCGCAGATCGAATTATTTTTATTAGTCTCTCAAATAATTTATAATGTTGACCATGTGATTATTTTTCATTTAACGTACGTTTTATAATAAAACAAACTTCCTCTTTCTGTGTCGTATATTAAATTTCGTCCTCTGCACTTTTCGACCCGCGCTTTCACCGATTACAAGGTAAACAAGTTTCCCTGTTATACACATTGCACAGTACTGCATTTATATCTCATTGCTGGTAGTGCTTTGTTTATTTCTATTTCAAGGTCTTGTCCTTGGTACACAATAATTTTCGATCCACATCATCAGATCATATCGCTTGAAGTTAAACAAAGCGCAGATCGAATTATTTTTATCGGTCTCTCAAACAATTTATAATGTTGACTATGTGATTATTTTTTATTTAAAGTACATCCTATAAACAAACAAACTTCCCTGCCACCGATATCTTTGTTAATCATTCATTCTTTGTCGTATATTAAACTTTGTCCACTGAACATTTCGACCAGCGCTTTAGGTAAGGTTCAGCGCAAATCACGAAGGTCAAAAACTGTTTTAAGGGGAGTAAATCTATAACCCCCAGGCCTTCAGCGCTTACAGCGCTTTGATTTGATTGTAATCGAATCCAGAGAAAACTGACCGCCATAGAGTGGTAAGCATTTAATTTACTGAAATATGCAATGACAGTTTCCATGTGACAACTGTTTTCTTATGACTCACTAGTTATTTATTTAAATTTATTTTGTGATAACACCAATATAACAGGAGATATATCACCGAATCAAATATATTCAAGGTGATATCACTTTTTTCGACTAGGAATACACAGAGTTGGTGTAATCATCAATTCGAATGGGTAATATCACCAGGGCCGTAGCCAGAGGTTAAAAAATAGGGAGGCACTTTCTAGGGGGGTTTGGGGCTGCCCGCCCCCCACGGATTTTTTTCGAGGTTGCCATTTCGTGCATTTTCCTGCATTTCAAACATTTTTTTGATACTTTTAAGATACCGATTTCGGAAACAAGAAAGACATTAAAAAGATTCGCGTACATTTTAGTTACATATAGATCTGCTTGTACGAAATAGTGTAATTATTCGTGATATTTAAAACTAAGAAGATAGTTTAAATAAATTAAATTAAATAATAGTGCCTTAGCTCGGCTATGCTGAAAAGATGGTGCCTCAAAATATATCTTTTTCATAATCTTGGCAGAAAAACAGGGAGGCACCGGCCTCCCTGTGCCTCAGTGTAGCTACAGGCCTGATCACCAATACCCAAAGGTCATACCATGTTTTTCTGTTTTCAAAATTGTGAAATCATTCATTCAAAGGGTATAGTTGACATTACCTATTTCAAAACAGTGCATGCGATTCCAATAAATGATACCACATATATAAAGGGATAAGTTGAGGCACTTTGAACAGATGATATCAACTATTCAAATCGGTGATATAACCTTGTCCCTTTTAAAAGGGAATTGCACCTATTGCAAAAGATGATATTGCCAATTCAAATGGTTGAACAGGTATATCACTTATGCCAAGGCAATAGTTGATATTTTTATTTCGAAAGGTTACATCACATATTTCGTCTACAAATACATATACTGGGTGAGCTCTATGATTTAATTGAAAAGGTCTCCACTTATTTAAAGATATTTTGAAATATTTGAGTACCGTATACCCCCGTTTCAAAAAGAATATGGGATATCACCTAGTCGAATTGGCGATATCATCCGAATTGAAAGGATGGTATTTACACTACGAAATAAAGAAACATTTAACTAGATGGGTGTTCAGTAGAACACTTGTTTCTAACTTTGTCAGAAAAATCGATAATTTTGTGTCAATTTCCACGTACAAAAAGGGACATAGTTCTGTCATATATGACCTTGACCTACAAAATTTGGCGGCATCACGACCCAAATCTGAAGAAATGGCGAAGGTATACCCAGCGTTAGGTGTTCGTGACAAAAACTAAGTACAAGATAGGGCATAACTCTGTCAATTATGACATTGAGCTACACAATTTGACGGCATCCCTTCTGTAACAAGCAATACAATTTAAAAGTTTGATGAAGAAATCTTTGGAAATTGCAAAGTAACAGTCAAAATCTAAGTACAAAATGGGGTGTAACTCTGCCAAATGTGACTTTGACCTACACAATTTGGAAGCATAATGACCCTTTTGTAATAAGCAATACACTATTTTTTCTTTATTGTTTTCTTTTCTTTTCATGAACTAGGGTAAATATTCAATATATGCATTTTTTAATGTTGTAGACGGCTGCATTGAAATATAAGGTATGTGTATTGTTTATATGTATTAAAATGTGCATCCTTCGTTAAATAAAGATATTATTATTATTATGAAACAATTCAAACACAAACATGTGGCATCACCTATTTTAATAAATGATATCGTACATTCGGATAGGTGATTACAGCTTTTGAAGTTAGTGATATTTATTTTTAAAGAGAAAATGTAATAATACCTAATAGCTTAACAAAACGGGTCATGATTCATTCGCCAAGGGTTCGACCTCCTTCGTTATAATACCAAGTAAAAAAACACGAGGCAGAGTGGTTAATGCACCAAAGTACTGGAGCAACGAGTGTCACACTCCCATCTTTGGCTTTTGGCATTACTTCCAATTTGGCTAAGTAATCATAATGTTTTGACAAAAGTGACTTGGTATTACAGTTAGGTAAACCAAACTGCCTTACGTTTCAAAAACGTAGTAGACATTAGTATGCATGGGTCTTGACGGGTTCACCCGGTAAGACATTCTACGGGCGGACGGGATTATAAACAATTTAATAATACATAATAGGTGGTATCACCAATTCATATAAGTGTTATAAAGTATTCCCTTTATAAAGTGATAACACCATTTGGAATAGGTGATATCACCCATTGGAATAATCAATATCAACTTTTTAAAGGGAAAAATTTACCACCTATTTGAATAGGTAAATACCCATAGTTGATTAAGCCTATTTAAATATTTAGGAATGTGTGGTATAATCTTTACAAAGGGAAGATGTGATGTCAAATCGAATAGTTGATATCACCTATTGAAGAGAAAATGATATAATCTATTCGAATGAGTTTTATACTCACTTCGAAAAAGTGATAATACCTAATCTACGTTATTCATAGACGAAAAAGGTGATGTCACCAATGCGGAGGTCCCGTGTTCGAATCTTGGCCGGGCAATGACAATTTCAGGAACGCTTTTTATAGTTTCCAATTCGTCACCATGAGATAGTGTCACGTGTTATGGTGCTGTACAATGTGCACGTGAAAGAACCAAAGGGTCTATTCATAACAGAGCTAGGGTATTGTACCCGGATTCCCTTGATTATACATCTGTCTCTTCAACCTGCGCCAGTCCAAAGTTTTGGCAAGTTTACCTGGGTAGAAAAT
The DNA here is from genome assembly GCA_022818135.1 of Saxidomus purpurata. Taxonomy (NCBI): domain Eukaryota; kingdom Metazoa; phylum Mollusca; class Bivalvia; order Venerida; family Veneridae; genus Saxidomus; species Saxidomus purpurata. The sequence goes on from JAFMSR010000008.1 coordinate 29,506,600, forward strand.
CCAGGGTCGGCCGGAACTTTTAACAATCTAAATGAAGAAATAAAAGTGAAAACTATATCTACTAGGTGTATGCTATTACATAAACGTCAAAGATCATAATTCATTGTTTACCCTATGATACAATTACCGAATAACAGTGATCATTACATTTTTGCAGTTATTTTTATATGTATGTACCTACAGCATAGCTCGTCTAGTGAATAGATACCTGTCCAGAGTCCGGTAAGCGAACGTGCACCTGATTTGTATCACCCCTCGTGTCAAAATGTCTTCAAATGTTGACATCGTCAGTGTTAAATGAAACAAATCGTTCGCAGACACTTGTGCTGCGTATTTCGAGAGTATTTATGTGGTAAATGTACCTTTTATCGAAGACTTTAAATGTCCGCTATGTACGATCTTTTGTGTAAAGGCTGCAAACGTATAAACTCCGATTTTCAAATCTTCTACAAATTTACCGAGTAAGCTCCCATAGCGCTACGCTCGCGTTGTATACCTTTATATATTATATAAACCAGTGAAAAATTTGTTTTCGATTGTTTATTTTTTAAACACAATAACGTATAAATAGTGGGTAAAACATGTTTTGAATATAAAATATGCCAATAAAAGATTTATATAGAACTGGACCAGGGCCTGTGTACACGCCGTACTATTTGGAACTTATATGCTCTTATCTATTTAGTTGGGGTAATTATTTAAGTGCTTGATCACTACAAACAAACTAAGTTATTCGCAAGACGTATGCTACGTCTGTTTGCAGTATATACCAGAAGGTCCACATGCTCAGGGTAAGCTTTTAGGATCGATGAATGTTCGGTGTCCATCGACCGTCCGTCCGGCGGCCCGTCGTCCAGACTTGCTTCTAGTTAGTATTCACTGTCATAAACCACTTCATTGAATATCACCACACTTGGCCAGAATCATCCTGGGATTAAGCTCTCTTGGATTTGTGCAATGGTTCCGGCTTAATGAACAACATGGCTGCCAGAGCTAAAATAGAAATTTCTTCTTCTCAAAAACAACAAGGTAAAAAGCTTAGGTTTTAAGATACTTAGCATTGTCTAGTCCTCTACATTTACCAAGTTTGGTCTCTGGGGTCACAAGTCGCAGATATTTGATACCTGCATTGTCTAGTGGTCATCTCTCAGACTTGTTCAAATCATGCTTCATGGGCCAGAACTGATCACGTCCGTGGAATCACCTCACTAAGTGTTATATAGGGAATCTTCAAAAATATTCCTGTCTGAAAAATTTAGGCACATAGCCTTGTAAATTAATGATTTGAAGCACTATGCATTTGTAGGTACGACTTTCGAATTAGCTTAGGTTATTTCCATGAGAATGGTATCTGTAACTCAACTATCGACAAGTACGAGACAACACATGTTCCTATGGTATGGGGATACTGGAAAACAACTGAGATAAGTATTGCGCCTGAGGCTGAATACGTCCTTGGGTTCAATGAACCAAATCACAAGAAACAGTCTAATATGACACCGAAAAAAGCCGCTGCTGCGTGGCCAGAGTTGGAAAAAAAATCTAATGGGAAACCACTCGTAAGTCCATCTGCAGCAAAGTGCGGTTCCAAATGCATAAGCAACGAAATAGACTGGTTTGATGAGTTTTTTAAACTGTGCAAGGGATGTCGCGTAGAGTACCTTGCTACACATACATACTGGTGTAAAGCGAATAAAGTGATGCGATATCTAAAGACACTATACAAGAGATATGGAAGAAAGATCTGGCTTACTGAGTTTGCTTGTAGTAAAACAACCAGTCCGGCTCGTCAGTTGTCCTTTATGAAACAGCTATTACCTATGCTAGAAGACGCTGACTTCATCTATAGGTAGTTATTTCATATATTTCTTTCTGTTCTCATCTGCGTGAAGATTTCATTTTGTGCTCATTAACTGCTCTCTACCACCAAACATTTACATAACACACATATACAAGTGTTACCATCGATATAAGCAGATGGTACTGTATAATACGTTTAGTATTCATTGAATACTAAAATTGATCGACAATATTTCGAAGCTATCAAAACATTGGTAATAATAGCTGTAATTGTTGATAATTTGCAAAGCTTAACTCTCAGGATACAAAAATGTGTTACATGGCTTTCTTGAAATTAAGATGCTGGATTCATGCGACTATTACTATTTCAAATCAATATACATGATCGGTATATATTTAGTGTCATATAACTACGGAAAAAAGGTTTTTTCTTAGTTAATTGTTTATCTCCAAGGAAATTGTACGTGATACGAAACGTTCTCATTTCAGATATGCATGGTACTCAGCAAGACTAAAGAAATCAGGATTTGTTAAAACGTCAGCAAGCCTTCTTGAGAAAGACTCGTCAACACTGACAACATTGGGCCGGTACTATAACGGTTTCCAAGCCTTTGGAGTATCAGGTGAATTGTTTACTCTATTTGGTACTTGTTTGATTATTATATCAGCTTTAATTACAAATATTGTTTGTAACATTATCCTGGTCCTCGTTATCATGTTTATTAGTATTCTAGCGTATAAGTATTCTAGCGTATTAGTATGCTAGTGTATTAGTATTCTAGCGTGTTATCACTTATTGCAAAGTGGTACATGTTTCACAGAGAACTCATAATTATCCTAATGTAAGTACTTTAGAGTTTTATCGTTGGTGCCGGATAATTCATATGGACAACGCCCCCAGAAAAGTTTAGTTATTTTAGGCTTTTAGGGGATAGTGCAAGATACAGAACGCGTCCCGTTCCAAAGACACCGTCTGTTTTTTTAACATGCCCGTTGTACAGTGCCGATACATCGGACTTCGGTGTTAGGTCTCATCCGAAAGACCATTAGTTAGTTGAGTAGCGGGGGATCGAGCTTGCGATCCCTGGATAACCAGTCAAGCGCGTAAACACCAGACCACTGATCCGCTTTAAGTGGTGCATGTTTCACAGAGACTTTACAATACTTGAAACAATCACTCCTTTCATTTTCATGTTATCTGGCACGCTACAGCAATTCCTTGCAACTGTTAAAGTTAAAATGTGGTAGCATTTATTACTTTTGATCTATATACCAGTAAGAATTTTTATGTGATAAAATAGGCACAATTATGTAGCAGTGCAAAGCTGACAAAAGTGTGTAGGAAATGAATAATAAATGATAATGGTTTAATAAGCCATATTTACTGACATCAAACACTAGTAAACTGCTGGTCTTATTTGAAATATTCCTGTCCCGGTTGTTTTTCTCATTTTGCTTTGAATGCTATACTTAGCAGCAAGTATAATATATGAGGACATAACACTTAGTACGAGAAAAAAGAGAGTAATGCATGGGAAAAAGGCAATGCGGAAACCAAGTTTAATATCTTTTAACTTGTTTACTGTATGGAAATGACAATATGAATTTAAAGACATGAATAAGCAAAACTCTTTAAAAGAAAACGAATTCCTTACTGTAATCTTTAAAATTGATCAGTGTCACAACTGTAAAAGAATTAACCAATCAAGATTGAGCCATCTAAATTAAAATAATTTTAATATTTGAAAGATTGTTAAGAGAACGATCAATTTCAAAAGACCGAATTCATAAATTCTGTTTCAGTTTGCCTTATATAAAAAAGTGAGTGTAGACAATTTACGCACTCTTAAACGGCTGAAAGAAACTGATTTCATTTCTAGCTAGTTTAGTTGATTTAGTTTATACTAATTTATTTCAGCTCGGTTGTGAAGAAAGCTTGTAGCTTATCGAGTTACTCTCGAGTCCGCTTCCTTGAATAACCAGTACTGGTGTCTTATGAGGAGGTATTATCGTGACCCCAGTGGGGATCGAATCCGCAACCTCTGGGATAATCAGCAGACACCTAAACACCACCGCTCCCATTTTTTACCATAGTTTATTACATCAAGCCTTAACCACTGGCAATAATCTGCGTCGTTCTATATTCAGTCTTTTTTTCTTCAGTTTAGCACATCATTGAACAATTAAATGATCTTTCTAAAGTGACTGAGGGGCAATCTCATTTTAGAAATTAAGCGGGTAATAGGTCAGTTCTCCTAATCTAAGTGTATGTAATACCTTTTCAGAAAATAAAGAAAAGGCTACTGCCCATATCCCAGACAAACACAATACGGAAACCCCTAGCGAGAAAGAAACCACACACGCAATTCAAGCTCCAAGTAAACCTGGCGGAGAAGAAAGACTGCTTATACTGCAATCTTTCACATCAAACCCCACTCAGTGGTGGAAATTCTCTGGAATATGAGAGCAAATGTTGAAGACAATACAGGCCAAGGATATAATGAGTTGGATAGGAGGTAGCTGGTGAAGTCCAATTGATCTTAACTAAGATCTTCAGAGATCAGCACGCAAGAAAGACCTATCGATAGTTGTTTTTTGCGCTCTGACCGTTATTTTAATAATCACTTAGTCAACCACCCGGGGAGGTGAAGAGACGAATCATATAGAATAGCGATGAATGGAACAAAGATGTATATTATAAAGTATTATAATTGCAGATTTCACAGTTAAATATTTGTATATATTATATAATGGAGCAAAATTACGTTATTTAACGCTACCGCGATTTCAAAAATTAAATCTTATAACGTAAAGGTGAAAAGACTCGTCGTCAATTCGCTGCGAAAAAAGAACAAAAACCAAAAGAAATGTTGGCATTAATGTGATCAAGTGAAAACCTTTTTACATATAAAAACTTTAAAGATAAGCAAAAAATGCCTGTATTTGAAAATGAAAAGTATGTGTTTTTCTTTGGAAGGGATTTTGAGTTTAGTTTGTTTTTCCCAGTAAATTCGACGAAGATGGACAAAACTTTTTCAAGATCAACAAAGATGTTTTGTGCAATGTATTTACTGCCTTTTATTTAAAACATGTCTTTTTAGCGTTACCCAAACTATGTAACGCCATTCTTTTTCTTGTGCAACGCTTCAACTTAGTGCAGACATTAATACGGAGAAGGGCGATAGTTGCCGAGCGTGTCCGAGCGTTAAAGGTCCATTACTAACACCTAATTGAATTTTCTTGAATTGTAACGAGCGTCTTCTCAGAAGGAAAAATATGACATACTGCATCAAATGTGACCATATTGTGTTGAAAATTTGAATTTAACAAAAGAATTAATAAATCATATTTTGCCTTTTCAAAAACGAAAGTAGGTTTTCCAGTTTTCAAAAATATTTGTAATTTTCCAGAAAACCAGAGAAAGGCTGTAAATAGGTTGTACATAAATAAGCAAGCCCATTTTGAATTATAATTGAAGAATTTTACTTCCAATGATATGCAAAGTGTATCTGTGACTGTTTACAACATTCAATAAAGTGAAAGTAGGACAAAAAAACACCCAGGTCAATCTAAGGAAAAACACAAACATTCACATGTTTCTTATGCAGCAGTATTTCAAACAGGGTAATACTCCACGGCTATTGTTAAGTTTTCGAAGCCAGTTTCAATCTGCATTTCCCTGTTACAATTCCAGAAATTTTAATTTGGTGTAAGTAATGGACCTTTAAGTGTTATTTTATTTTGACGATCGTCGACTGTAAAAGACGGAAATGTACAGATATGTGCTAAAACTAGAAACTTAATAGTTACTGCATTTCATTGTACAGAACAACGCAGCATTTTGCATTCGGAGCTTTAAACTTACCTAGAATTGTAAACAGTATACACATCTCGCGTGCAAAAAACAAACAAAATAAACAAGATTATTGCTTTGTTTGATTTTATCTCAATAAGGCCTATAACATGCCTATAACATGCCTTATTTAGAGAACGAGCAGACTGCATAATACTAAATCAATTCTTTCCGTCTTTTTTATATCGAAAACGGATGCAAATTTACCTGATGCACTTTCATTTGTATTCATTTTAATTTTATCATATGCTGAACATCTCAAGTTGCTGTGGTAAAACTATCAGATTATATGTCCCCAAACAGTGACATTTTAGAGATCACCTCGCAAAGAAGAGGTCCGTGTATAATCCCTAGCATATACACAATTTGTATACACCAGCGTCACAGTATTTTTGGATTGATTGTCTCACAATTGATCCAATGTTAACAGAGTATAGAAATTCCTTACGGCGGAACGAGCAACATACAAACAAGTAGTTCCATAAATACAGTTGTTAGGCATTATACTGTCTTCTGTTTTCACAATTTTATAGTAATAGATCCCAATAATTTAAAAACATTTCAGAATAGCATAATATTATTTTGTTGTTGTTCTTTAAATTTGTAATTAATCGTTAATACTATTAATTGAGATAACATCGTTTTTTACCCGGTAGCCGTGGCGTAATTGGTAAAGGCGTCAGCAATTAAAACTGCCAAGACGTACTTTATCAGATGAGTTCGAAACCCATCCACACCGATATTTCTTTTACTTTTTTTTCTGTTTTACTTATCATTTTAAATCTAAAACATTTTTAAAGGTTTTACGGCAAATAATCATAAAAAACTTCATTCATGTCTAACAAATAAGGATAATGGTAATGAAAATTTAAGACATATTGTATACATATTATTCTATAACAGTAACGTTTCGATACTAAAGGTCAGTTAGTAGTCGTGTCAGGTTTTGCTTGTTCAACCAGAATTGGTTTCCTTGAGTTCTTTTGGGGCCATGACTCAACATCAACCATAACCAATTTCTAGAATATTTACATGTCAGTTTTGATTGTAAGCCCGCTGTGATACTTTCTATCACTATTTTTCTTGTTCAGTTATTCATTTATTCTGTGTCTGCTTTGATCTTGCTCACTGTTCAGTTTTTGCCTACAATTTAGGTTATGAATTTATTTCAACCAGGCAAGTACTAGAAAGAACAAGCATCGGCATTTTCGATATTTTATCAATGCTTGATAATTGGTCTGGAATTCCCCCTATCTTGTGCCAGAAAACTCTCATTTATTATTTGTGACGTACCGTGATAAATATTGTGACGTAACTTTTCCTAACAAAGCACAGGAATATTGCTTTTTATTATGGTTGTGATATGCGTTGGATAATGAATAACAATAGCGAAACCCAAGTTCAACGTATCGTCACGTACTCAAAACTAACAACAACGGACGTGACGTCATCACGGCGGACCGCTCATAGACTTCACGTTACAAATGGCGCTTACGTTAACGTTACTATTTCCCAACATTCTGGGGGCCGCGAAATGCAATGAAAGTGCAATGAAAGAAGTTCTGCTAAAGAAAGTTAAATGCTAAAATGAAAGTTATAATTATGCATCATATAAACTCATTATAGACTTGTACCCCACTACCAACCGAAATGTTTTGACTGTTTTACCACTGACTGTGTGGTGTTCACGTAACACTGTTAGGTACTCCTTCCGCCAACGGTCCCGGAAGTGGTCAATTATCGTCTGCTGCATTTTAGCACGTTTTCGGATGTCATTTCTGGTAATACTTGTCATCTCCAGGTTACTGCTGGTAATGTCACGATATGGTAGGGTCGTCACTTGTCTTCTATATAGTAGGTGTGCCGGTGTAATGACTTCTGCTAACTCGAACTCTGAACCGACGTATGTAAGTGGCCTATCATTAAGTGTTGCCTCGATTTCGGTAATTATGGCCTGGACCATTCCAAATGTAACGTACGAACGTACTTTCTTCAACGCAGTGTTTGTTACGTCTATCAATCGTTCCCAGAAGCCTCCAAACCATAGCGCTCTGTTAGGGATGAATTTCCATCTCGTGACTTCGTTTAAAAGTTCATCATGTACCGACTCGGAGAAGTTTAAAAGTTCATGATGTACCGACTCGGAGAGTTGCTGCAGGTAAGTAGACGCCGATATAAAGGTTTTGCCGTTATCAGACATCATAAGATACGGAAAAGGACTTCCGGCTAACGAATCTTCGGAATGCTTGGATAAACACATCTGTAGTCAAATCAGACACTAGCTCTTGATGTATCGCACGTGTACTTGTGCACGCGAACAAGCAAATATAGGCTTTACTTTCACTTCCAGTAGAGTTCTTGACGTATAAAGCTCCCTTGTAGTCAACGCCGGTCACGGAAAAAAGCAGGCAATCATGTACTCCCTATTTCTTTAATGGTAGTGGGTCTGGAGCAGAAAATGGTTTGCCTTGTACTTTTCTGCAGGTCACACATTTCCAGAGAACGGATTTCACACACTGTCTAATCACAGGTATCCAGTACCTTTGCCGTAATAGTGAAATGGTTGCACTGGTTCCAGAGTGTTGTATTTCGTAGTGAGCGTCTTACGCTATGAGTCTGGTCAAATGATGCTTCGCTGGTAACAGAACTAGATATTTCATCATTTCACTGAGTGGTGCATTATGGATACGTCCGCCACATCTCAAGAAACCGTATTGTCTAAAAACAGCCGTAGTTGTTTCACTTGCTGGTACCTGTTCTGAGATTGTGGATTTCGTCGGCATACGATCCCTGCTGGCAATCCTGCAACCAAAGGTGTTCGGCTTTCTGTATTTCGTTTAGTGTAAGACTCTCGTGGTATCTCTCTTTTCGCACTTCCGGTTTCCTGCAACTTTGTATAAAGCTCAAAACGCATGCGGTAACTCGTAATAGATTCTTGTACTGGCTGTACCTCTGAATATCAATGAGTTTGTGTACTCACCTCGCACATCCTGTACTACTGCTGCCTGGCTTCAATAATACCTGCTGGTCGTCATTCGCACTAAGTTACGTAAATGTAGGTTCCTCAAGGTTTGAGCTCCATTTCAGCCACTGCCTTTCATCTGTGATCCATGTAGGTCAATTCAACCATTGACTGTTTTCTCTATGTTGTTTCGCCAAAAGATTCTGATGTGTCAGGCAGTAGCTCCACTGGTAACTCCCGGGTAAGTTTATGTATTTCATTGATGCGATTCTTTACGAATCTCTGTAACGGCTTGGTTCTGTTTTCTCGTAACCAATGCAAAACGATCTGGCTGTCGGACCATAGAAACACATTTTTCCAATGTAGCGCTGTCTGAAGATGTGTGGATAGTCTTCCGCCCACAACGGCGGCCATAAGTTCGAGCTTCGGTAAGGTAATTGATTTCATCGGTGCCACACGGTTTTTCGCTATTACCAAAGTAGATTGTTTCCTTTTCACTATATAGGCTGCTGCACCATACGACATCATACTTGAATCTACGAAGATGTGAAGTGTGGGACGGGCGTTAGCGGCTGACTTGTCTGATGCGAAATTCCGGAAGTAGTACCTTGTAACACACTTCTTCAAAGCCTCTTTTAAGTCTTGCACTAAAATGTTCCATATAATTATGTTGCGTCTCATCAGGTAAGATTGTGTCCCAGTTGAAGTTCTGTCTCCAGATGCCTTGGATCAGTATCTTGGCTCGTACAGTCACGGGTGTAAGTAGACCTAATGGGTCGTATATTTTTGAAGTCTGGCGCAATATTTCGCGTTTGGTCATATTCTGAGACGTCACTGTTACGGGGTTTGCTGGAAATCCTATGTCGTCTGCCGGGGTATTCCAATTCATGCCAAGTATCTTAGTACACCGTTTTGGGTCTAGAACTTTCTCTGATTCTGCTAGCCTTTTCAGTTTTCGCTGTTTGACCATCACGCTCGTAAGTTAAATCCCGCGCTTGACATAGTATCTCGTGCATCACCGAATTAGTTCAATACGGTATTTTCTAGCGCAAAACTTGATATGATGTTGTTTATGTATAGGTAGTTCTTCATTGTTTGGGAAACCCATTTGTCGCTGTTTTCTTGTAAATGTTTCTGTAATGTAGCGTTCAATATGAACGGCGAACAGGTGGCGCCACTTATTCCTATGGAAGTCACTGGTTGCTAGGGGAAGTCACTGGTTACTACGGAAGTCATTACCTGCTAAGTAAGTCGAATACTGCTAGGGAAGTAAGAGGTTGCAAAAAAAAGTCGCTGGCCACTAGTCTAAGTTGATGGTTACTAAGGAAGTCAATAGTTGCAAGGGAAGTCAGTGGTTGCTAGGTAGGTAGCTGGTTGCTATATGAACTCATTGGCAGCTATATGTCCGAGGTCAAGATCACACTTAGTGATCATTGGTTGACGTGTCCGGTCCATATCTCCTTAAGCACTTGAAGGTTTTCATGAACTTTTGGGTCAAATGTTCACCTCATCAATATGACGTACAGAACTTTTATTCAAATCAGCAAAGGGTAAAAGTCAGACTTAGGGCCACTGTTATTTGCTAGCTTCATATATATGAAACCGTGTGAATGATTTGTACAAATTTTCATTTTATGAGATGGAATGCAAATGTATTTGGTCAAGGTCACACTAAAGGATAAAAGATTATGAGACTTCGTCTCCTATGAAAGATTTCAAAGATCCTTTTATCTGAAACCATGTTCCAACCGAGCCAGCTTGTGGCTAGAGGTAACAGTTAATGGTCAAAGGTCATCCTTTCAACTTTCCTTCATGCGACGTGTCATACTAATGTCCTGTTTCAGTTTTGATTTATTTGAGTAAACTGAAACGCATTCAATGTGATCTTAAACAGAAAAGATATAGAAGAATAGTGTGATCTAAGCAAGCCAACGTGTGTTACGTGTTTCGGGGCATGTTTTGGTGGTAATCAAATTTGAATACGACCTCATGATCGCTTTACTGGCGTCATTTAGCTGTTAAGTTAACAAAGATGTATGATCTATTCCCACAAAACGTACGAACGCATAATTATGATTGCATACATGTATGTTTTGTAGGAGGCTGAGATCCGCGTCTACAGAACTTGACAGTGTGTGATAGTGAGTATTGTTTTCTAATCTGATTAAGCGTTATTTAATCCAACATGTATTCTGTTCAACTGTCTGCATGTTATGTATACTATTATTATTAACAAGTCAGAAGCCATCATTTAGCACACAAATGATGGATTTTTCATCTCGCGTCAGAAAAAATGTAAATAAGCTTGGTTGACAAACTAGAAACAAGGAGGCTGTACAGTGAACCACAGGGGCCGGTATCAAATTACTTTTGGAGAAAAGATTGTCTTTATATGCTGTAGTGTAATGATTCGTAATTATGTGGAAATAGGATGTATAAGCTGATGCTCCTGTAAGCATAGCAAGGGATATAGCTTTGTTATTGCTGTATTTCCAGCTATAAAAACATTGGTTTAGCTATAATTAACGTCACTTTCTTGACTAGTCAGTTTTTTCATGCGAGTGTCACATGGAATAAATGCAAATAGTTGCAATGGCTATTGTGTCGACTAAATACATGTACTCTTTCGTTTTGTGTAGTGCGTATCTTATGTTATATAAAACTAAAGACTGTAATATGTCACGTGGTGTTTGTTGGATAGATTCCATGTACCGTTAGTGGAATACACTAGGTATACATCTCGCTTTGCTGTTTCTAACTTTCTACATGTTTATTCTATATCAGCCGACGTGTCAACGGGAATATAGAGCCACAAATTAATGAGCGCAAAGAATACTTTTCGATGTTCTTTTTGTGTAAAGTTGAACCTTCGAACTTATTCCTACATTGGGAAACCCTGCCCATCACGGAAGAAACTTATTTGGGAATTCGACCCTGACAAAGGAAATAATACTGCATTAGCGCATTCAAATTATATCGACATAATCTTATGGCCAGCAAAACTTTGCAGCTCTTACTATATTATGTTGTAAAACACCTTACATAATTTACTTTTTAATATGTATGCTGTGCCCTACATAATGAGTAAACTTATTAAATTTACATACTATTTCCATTCTGAATACTGTTGACTTGTATGTGTATTTCAATTAAGTTGCTATAATGGAGAATTGTCAGTAAAAGTACTAATGACATGCATGAGTTTATAAATGAAGGGTTAAATGTTGTGATTTATGCTACATCAACCACCAGACTATTAGATCCTTTTGATTTACTGCAAGTGTAATGGTAGAAATATGTTATCATCGGATAATGTTTTAGAATCAAAGCCATAATTCCCTTTGAAATGTGTGTTTACAGAGGATACAGTACTGTTGTTACAGTAGTATTTTACCAATTTAAATGTGTGTCCAAGCTTCACCAGAGTGATACGATATATATAAATACCCGGCACAAGCATGGTGTTATTCACTGCCCATGAAACACACATTCACTTTAGAGCGGTTATAGATAATACTGGAAAGACAGCATTGTATGCAGAATTATGGGTCCATGATATCATATTTGTTGTTGTTTTATTAGTTTGTTTACATTTTAGATACTTCCTTTTTAATAATATATTAAAATATACGCATAACTTGTATCACCATATTCTCAAATCTTCTGTTTAATGCAGACGTCACAACTTCATTAGCTGGACAACCCTGATATGAGTCATTTTACACTCTTTAAAGTTGTTTTCATTGTTTTAATTCAATCGATGTTGAAATGTTTGTAAAATAGCCAGGCCTTTACATTTTTGTCACACCTAATAACCACTTGTGATTAAAAACGATGAATCAACTTTATCTGTTAATGAATCACAATTAGTTTTTAAGTATTATTTGTATGGAACGTCGCATATATTAACAAATCAATAGCGCGAACTACTATCATACTTATGTTTCATTCAGCATGTACATGGCATCTTAGCAAATAAGCTTTCTCAATTGTAGTTTTTTTTATAAGACGTTTCACTTTTTCCGAAACTTAATTGTTATAGACTATTTCTTTGCTATCCTTTATTCATTAATCGCTATTCAAAAGCATTTTGATTTTGGTATTTAAATACTTTTTTATTTGCAATTAAAGACACTTTATTCTGTTTTTCTAGTTACTATCTGTTATATAGAGTGCTTAATATATAAACTTCCGAAACTGTGTTTTAAAACATGAGATTCTTACAGGAAGTAATGGCATTTATATGAAACACTGCAGCAGGCTTACGAAGACTGATGTACGCATCCAGAGGAAGACAGACACGTCGTTTCATATATTATATTGTTGTTTATCACATTGCAAGTTTTCCGGTTGTACACTTATTTATATTGGATCGTTGTTTGAGTACTGTTAGTTTATAAAGTCGAGAGCATTACTATAATACTTGTGTAATATTTTTAAAAATGAATATCAGGACAATTTTCGTTACTTTTTATTTACCGTCGCTTGGTTTTCTCGTTCAGGGCTCTCAGAAAAAGGGCGTCGTTCACTGGGCACCTTCCTTTATGTGTGATGATTTTAAAGTCTTGGACAACATGACTTGGTGGTAAGTTCAAACTATTAATTTCGATACATGCAGTTTGTTTATTTTTCTTATTTAAATTCTCCACACAGTGTACTTTTTAATTTGTATTTCGTTTGTAAACATTTTCTTGGCTATCATGCCAAATGTGTGATAGCTATTACCAAACATAAAAATGTAAGAATTATTTTTCAATAAACGATAATTAAGCAGTTACAAGTGCTCTGAATCCCAGTGACATGTCAACCCGCGGAAAGTTTGTTGTGAAATAACATTATCATTATAGTATTACATGAATGTATATAGAATAACGCCACAACAAAGATCGAAAGCAAGAGTTGATTAGCACACAACACTTTTCATACCACACCGGCATTTTGAAACAAGGTCTATCAACTATCAAGACTCATTCATTCACCGCCCTTTTGTTATTTTAACTTGAATTTGTAAGGCGTAACGTATATACTTTTTTGTTTCATAGTAGATCAATATTCAATATTCAATGCATGCAAAATAGATTCGTATTAGTCGCTAATTAACTTGAAGGGTGAAGTATAATGTGAAAATTGTGTTCGTACATGGATAGTATACGTGCAGTGCTATTTGGACCTTATATACTCTTGTCTATCTAGTTGAGGTTATTATTTAAGTGCTTGATCATTACAAACACAGTAAGTTATTTCCAAGACGTATGCTACGTCTGCTTGCAGTTTATACCCGTTTGAGACTCCTCTTTTTAGCTCACATAGTCCACAGACTTAGGGTGAGCTTTTAGGATCGATAAATGTTCTGTGTCCGCCAGCCGTCCGTCCGTCGACCCGTCATCCAGAGTTGCTTCTAGAGACTCATTCTCATAAACCATATCATGGAATATCGCCACACTTGGCCAGAAGCATCCTGAGATTAAGCTCTCTTGAATTTGTTCAATGTTTCCGGTTTAACAAACAACATGGCGCTAAAAGGCAAAAAACTTCTTCTCAAAAACTACAAGCCCAAAAGCTTAGGTTTTAAGGTTCTTAGCATTATCTAGTGGTCCTCTACCAAGTTTGGTCCCTTGGGTCACAAGTCGTAGATATTTGATACCTGCATTGTGTAGTGATCATCTCTCAGACTTGTTCAAATCGTACTTCATTGGTCAGAATTGACCACGTCGTAGTTATATAGGGAATCTTTAAAAATATTCTTGTCTGAAAAAATAAGGCACATGGCACATAAACATGTACTCTATGTATAGCATTGTTCAGTAGATGTCTACCAAGTATGCACTAACAATGCCCCTTGGGTTTTAATTGGTCACGCCACATGGGATACCTATATGTTCATGTTTGAAAAAAGTCTTCTTGACAAAAACCACAAGGCCTAGATATTATATATTTTGTATGTATCATTGTCTAGTTGTCGTATCTCCATTTTGTTCAAATCATGTCCCTGGGATTAAAATTGACCATGCACTGTCACATATTTTATCTAGACTATATAAAGAAAACTGTAAAGAAAGTGTTGGACTTTGTGACCTCAGCCTGAAAGGTAATGAACCTCAAATGAGCAATTTATGGACAACATGGCCCTCTTCTTTAATAGATCTCAACTAAAAGGTCGGATTGTTTATATTTATTTCTCGTTCACAACTTTCGGTTGAGCCTAAGATACTTCAGCTTTTAAATGAGCCTTTTATAAAATACTTCCATGAAAATAATAAGTACCTAATTCCTTTGTAAATTAATGATTTTAAGCAATATACATTAATTTTTGTAGGTACGACTTTCGAAAGAACTTAAGTTATTTCCATGACAATGATATCTGTAACTCAACTATCGACAACTACAAGACAACACATGTTCCTATGGTATGGGGATACTGGAAAACAACTGAGATAAGTATTGCGTCTGAGGCTCAATACGTCCTTGGGTTTAATGAACCAAATCACAAGAAACAGTCTAATATGACACCGAAAAAAGCCGCTGCTGCGTGGCCAGAGTTGGAAAAAAAATCTAATGGGAAACCACTCGTAAGTCCATCTGCAGCAAAGTGCGGTTCCAAATGCATAAGCAACGAAATAGACTGGTTTGATGAGTTTTTCAAACTGTGCAAGGGATGTCGCGTAGAGTACCTTGCTACACATACATACTGGTGTAAAGCGAATAAAGTGATGCGATATCTAAAGACACTATACAAGAGATATGGAAGAAAGATCTGGCTTACTGAGTTTGCTTGTAGTAAAACAACCAGTCCGGCTCGTCAGTTGTCCTTTATGAAACAGCTATTACCTATGCTAGAAGACGCTGACTTTATCTATAGGTAGTTATTTCATATATTTCTTTCTGTTCTCATCTGCGTGAATATTTCCTTTTGTGCTCATTTACTGCTATTACCACTAAACATTTACATAACACATGTATTTACGTGTTAAAATACCACTGTAACCATCGATATACGCAGATGGTACTGTGTAATACGTTTAGTATTCATGGAATACTAAAATGATTGAAAATATTTCGAAGCTATCAAAACATTGGTACATGTAATAATGGCTTTAATTGTTGATAATTTGCAAAACTAAATTTTCAGGATATAAAAATGTCTTACATATCTTTCTTGAAATTAAGATGCTGGATTCACGCGACTATTACTATTATTTCAAATAAATATGCATGATCGGTATACATTTAGTGTCATATAACTACGAAAAAAAGGATTTTCTTATTTTATTGTTTATCTTCAAGGAAATTGTACATGATACAAAACGTTCTCATTTCAGATATGCATGGTATTCAGCAAGACTAAAGAAGTCAGGATTTGTTAAAACATCAGCAAGCCTTCTTGAGAAAGACTCGTCAATTCTGACATCATTGGGCCGGTACTACAACGGTTTCCAAGCCTCTGGAGTATCAGGTGAATTAACCACTGATCCGCTTTAGTGGTGCATGTTTCACAGAGAACTTACAATAAATCAAACAGTCACTTTTTTTTTTTTTTTTTTTTTTTTTCCCTAAAGGATTTTTTTTCAACTGTTAAACTTAAAATGTGGTGCTTTCATGGGTTTTTGTTTATAGTACTTTGATCTATATACCAGTAAGATGTTTTGGTGAAATTTGGTAAAATAGACACAATTATGTAGCAGTGTAAAGCTGACAAAAGTGTCTAGAAAATGAATAATAAATGATAATGGTATAATAGGACATATTTACTGACATCAAACACTAGTTGACTGCTTGTTCTTATTTGAAATATTCTTGTCCGGTTGTTTTTCTCAATTTGCTTTGAATATAATATTCTTACACTTACAAAACAGCTATAAGTTTATAATAGATTGAGTACGAGACAAAATAGAGTAATGCATGGGAAAAAGGCAATGCGGAAACCGAGTTTAATATAATTTAACTTGTTTACTGTATGGCAATGACAACATTAATTTAAAGAGTCATGAATAAGCAAAACTCTTTGAAAGAAAACGAATTCCTTACTGTAATCTTTAAAATTGATCAGTATCACAACTTTAAAAGAATTAACCAATCAGGATTGAGCCATCTACATTTATTTTTTGAAGGATTATTAAGAGAACCATCAACTTCAAAAGACCGAATTCATAAAACCTGTTTAAACTTGCCTGATATAAACAGTGAGTGTAGACAATCTACGCATTTGATTGTTTAAATTGGAAAAAATGCCTATTTTGGTTTTAGTACTGTATCAGTCATAAAACATTTGCTTGTTATCTTTTAAGTTCTCTGCAAATATAACTGAAATCAGATTGCACGAAATGACCTGTTTTGAATTTCATCCTTTTCCTAGGATATATATTTCACACGTGTAACATTGAAAGTCTAAAAAGGCCAATCAACCCATTTCTAAGTGTCTTGAATTACTAGTACAAACGGCTGAGAGAAACTGATTCCATTTCTAGCTAGTTTAGTAAGTTTAGTTTATACTAATTTATACTAATTTATTTCAGCTCGGTTGTGAAGAAAGCGTGTAGCTTATCGGGTCACTCTCGAGTCCGCTTCCTGGATCAGTGGGGATCGAATCCACAACTTTTGGGATTAGCAGCAGACATCTTAACACCACCGCTCCGATTTTTGTGACTATAGCTTATTACATCAAGCCTTAACGACTGACAATAATCTGCGTCGTTCTATATTCAGTCAGCTTTTTTCTTCAGTTTAGCACATCATTGAACAATTAATTGAATTTTCTAAAGTGACTGAGGGGCAATCTCATTTTAGAAATCAAGCGAGTTATAGGTCAGTTTTCCTAATCTAACTGTTTTGAATACCTTTTCAGAAAATAAAGAAAAGGCTACTCCCAATATCCCAGACAAACACAATACGGAAACCCCCAGCGAGAAAGAAACCACACACGCAAAGCAAGCTCCAAGTAAACCTGGCGGAGCAGAAACGCTGCTTATACTGCAATCTTTCACATCAAACCCCACTCCGTGGTGGAAAGTTCTCAGGAATATGAGAGCAAATGTTGAAAAATTACCAAGTTCGGACAGAGAATTTTACAGTTCAGCCTCAAAGAAACAGCTGAAACAAAGGATAAAGGAGAAGTTCAGGGAGATCTTATGTGTCGACCTGAAGACAATACAGGCCAAGGATATAAGGTACTTTTTGTCACACTGTTACTGAACTCGTAACATTGGTTATTCTTAAATATGTATATTATATATACGCAGTGAACACGGACACTCCTAGTATAAATAAACAACCTACTAGTACTCCTTTTAGGCTGTTCATTATAAGTAATAGGAGATTAATCATTATAAGTAATAGGAGATTAATCATTATAAGTAATAGGAGATTAATCATTATAAGTAATAGGAGATTAATCATTATGGGAGATAAATCATTATAAGTAATAGGAAATTTATCATTATGGGAGATAAATCATTATAAGTAATAGGAGATTTATCATTATAAGTAATAGGAGATTAATTCTTGAATGAGCATAGTAGACTCTTGAAAACAAAAAGTGGACTCGAAATTAGAACAATTCTTAAACCGAATTGTGTCCGGTGTTTTTATTTCTTTTGGCGACATAGATATTAGGTATTTCATCTTTTTTATTACGTGATTTGACAAAGAGCTACACACATGCAAAACAATGGTAGCGTTGAACAGTAGTACATTTCAACAATAGGCATTTTTCTTTCGAAATTCAATAGGAAAAAATTAAATATGTAAAGAATTGATTTATGAAATGTTATTTTAGTATGACATCATTAATATATACACATGTAAAGTCATATTTCCTTTCATTTTCAGGGATAGGGTTGGGGCTGTTCTAAACATGTCAGCAAGTACAGTGAACGGGAAAAAGAAAAGTCGTGGAAATTTACAAAAACCATCTTGTTAGAAAGTCTGAAAGGTTTAACGTACAATATATCTGGAATTGAGATCATATTACATAGACTAAGTACCTTTAATGTATTACAATCGTTAGATTATATTGTTTTGTTTCGTATCAATGTAGACGTGGTTAAGTGTATCATATGGACTAGTATTTGGATATGCTTTTATACTAATGGAATGTAGAAATCTATGAATTCGTTAAAATAATGCAAACAAACTGAAAATACAATATTTGTCTACAACTGTTGTCAGTTTTGGTGATCATTATAGTGACATGGCGTTTTCATCTTTCGAACAATAAAATGCTTGTTCTGTTGCAATGTGGAAATTAGTATTGAAGTTGTCTTTAATTGGAACATGCTACTAGCATTTAAAGGTCCATTACGATACCAAATCGAATTTTCATTTAATTCTGGAATCGTAACGGGCGTATTCTCAGAAGGCAAAATATGACATACTGCATCAAATGTGACCATAGTGTGTTGGAAATTTGAGTTTAACAAAATAATTCTTAAATTATATTTTTCCTTTTCAAAAACGAAAGTAGTTTTTCCAGTTTTCAAATATCTTAGTAATTTTCCAGATATCTCCCAGAAAGAGGCTGTAAATAGGTTGAATATGAATAAGCATGCCTATTTTGAATTATAGCTGAACGAACATCACTTCCAATGATGTGCAACGTATATATCTGATTGTTTTCAACTTGCAAAAAAGCGAAAGTAGGACAAAAAGATCACCCAGGTAAATCTAAGGAAATACAAAAACATTCACTCGTTTTTCTGCAGCACTATTTCAAACAGGGATACACTCCACGCCTATTCCACAGTTTTAGAAACCAGTTTCAAACTGTATTTCCTTGTTATAATTCAAGATTTGAAAGAAAATTCGATTCGGTCTTAGTAATGGACCTATAATGGTATCTGGGGCCGATGTTAGTTTTATATAAATGGTTGATAATTTTTTGGCCCTTAAGTTGAATTTGGTAAAATCGCACTGTCCGTCCGTGTGTCCGTCCTTCCTTTTTTAGTGTCCAGACTTTAAATTTTTCATGCAATGAAGGATTTTAAAATACCTTGGCACAAATGTCCAGCACATCAAGACGACGTGTCGCGAACATTACCAACGTCCCTCGTCCCTGCCTCAAAGGTCAAGATCACGCTTAGAGAATCCTGTATATATGCACACATTCGTGTTCGGATTGTAACTGTCATGCATTTAAGGATTTTAAAATAACAGCACAAATGTTCAGCACATCAAAATATGTGTTGCGTGCAAGACCCACGACCCTGCCTCAAGGGTCAAGGTCACACTTAGAGTTTAAAGGTCTTAGAGTTTGAATCCTGCTTCCATGCTAACACTGTCATGCATGGACGGATTTTAAAATGACATGTGCATTGAGATTACATGTCAGGTGCAAGTCCCGCGTCCTTACCTTGAAGGTCAAGGTCACAGTTAGAATTTTAGAATCCTTTATACATGAACATGTTCATATTAGGATTGTTACTCTGTTATATATTTGAAGACTTTTAAAATTAATTGGATAACACATGGAGATAAAAGTGTTGTGCGCAAGTACTGGGTCCACGCCTTAAAGGTCAAGGTCATAGAGTGTGAAACACCTCTTTGGGGGCATTCGTCAATATTGAGGGACAACTCTTGTTTTATATGCAACTTACTTAGCGATCAGCCAGGTTTAACAAGCCAAAGAGTTCAGTACCTGTATAACAAGTCAAGATAGATGGAAATATTACAGAATAGCCAGTTTCTCGCGTAAAGTAATAATTGCCGACTTACCTTTTGAACTATTAACTAACTTTTGTCGACCAAACAGAACTTAAAATGCAAAAAAGGAAGTATATACACTGGGTAAGGGGAAATTGATACTGTTAGTTGGTCATTTTATATCTGCTGTCACTTAAAACGGCATGACTATATATAGATATTTTTTTCTTATTCCGAATATCGATACGTATCGAACACAGTTCACAAATCCAGAAAACTAAAGATATATCTAACAAAAAGGTTTAAATATTAAACTTGTATTTGAATTCTCCTACAATATCATTTGTTTCGGTATTAAAAGAATTTCAGTCCTTGATACTGCCATGATAGAAAAACATCATTTAGGTGTGACAGATGAAATACACCACAGTATTACTAATTTCTAAATTAAATACGAAACAACATTTAGTGATTGATTTATTATACATAAAAAGAATTTAGTTATTCATGTTGCAATGCACTGTAAAACATTCTGCTATCGGATATACAATGTACGATATATTTTGCAATGATAACCACACATTTATGTATTCCTGTAATTTCAAAGTTATCAGCAAAGTTTAACTCAGATATATTGTTCGCTCAGAAGATTACAAGTGACTAACGTATAAATTTTAACCCAAATATACTGTCAATTAACTGCTGTTTTGTATATAAAAAGTAAAAATGTTTATAGTTTAAAGGTCATACTTAACTATTACAATAACAAAAAACAATGCAGTTTTTTCTTACTTTACGAAAACCCAATATGTCATTGGGTTTTCAGTAAAAGAAGAAAAAAATACAAGCAATTTGCTAAATTTTATTATCAGTATGCCAAACTATCGGCATATTCACGTCGTAGACAATGAATAAACATACAAAATGCCTTTTCCCGACACTTACCGGATGTAAAACATTGTCTATTAAACATAAAATCTTTAAAGGTTGTTTTATCTTTAAAAATTCAGTTTAAAGGTCATACTTAACTATTACAATAACAAAAAACAATGCAGTTTTTTTTCTTACTTTTACTGAAAACCCAATATGTCATTGGGTTTTCAGTAAAAGTAAGAAAAAGAATACAAGTCAATTTGCTAAATTTTATTATCAGTATGCCAAACTATCGGCATATTCACGTCGTAGACAATGAATAAACATACAAAATGCCTTTTCCGGACACTTACCGGATGTAAAACATTGTCTATTAAACATAAAATCTTTAAAGGTTGTTTTATCTTTAAAAATTCATATGAATTCAAATAACAGAACATTCTATAAAAAACATAATGTTTAATCAAATTGAAACACTGACGATGAGAAAACAGAACTATTGCCATATGCACCTTATACACGCCCTGCCTATACATCTGTTCCTCTTTTATATGTACTATTCAAATGGTAATAATTCTCATAACATCATAGGGGTTGTTTGGGAAGTATATGATTGCCAATGAAGTTAGGATATGCAAGGGAAGTAGTTTCAATGCAATGTTTGGAAAGGATAATTAAAGCATAAGCACAGTATCTTGCATATATATATATATATATATATATATATATATATATATATATATATATATATATATATCTGGTAACAGTGCGTCTTGCTCAGTTTAGTAACAACGGTCTAAGAGCATCTTGGAGTTACTGTTTCACAGAGGTTTTCAATGACATGCCATTTGGAATTAAATATCATTTTCTTTGGCGTAAATATGGTGATATAAGGGTTTATGTTGATGCAAACTGTATGATCTGTTTGAAGGAGTGTTTCTTCCACACAATTAGATCATAATGTGTTGGTTATTAAAACAGTCAACTTTTAAACATATCGAAACTTTGATCAACTGTGTTTTATTGTGCTGAGCTGGAAATCATCTTTAACTGTAACACGAGTGTCACCCACAAGATTTTGTACCCTATAGGTACTATAAAGCTTATCCCCAAGCAACAGAGGGTCATAACTCTCACAATATGTGTGATAACACATGTTTCGCTTTATGGACATCTACAAATCATGTGTAGTTGCTATGACAAGCTAGAAAGCTGTATCCAGTATACCCCCAACCCAACTTCTTTGGGCGAGGGTATAATTACTTTGCTATTATTGGAGGCGATATGAATGGAACGAATACAGAACTTGATGATGCTATTTCGTTTATGACTATTGTTTTGATCAACTAAATAGCTCTATAGCTTGTGATAATGCAATTAATTTATAATAACTACACGTTTAAAGCAGAACATACACCAATACATAATTAACAGAGATTCTAGTAACGTGCGTAGTAAAGTATTAACGAATGTAATCAATAACAATTCTTTGCATCTCAAGGCGGAATCGAATTTCTTTTTACAATTCAAAGTCATTTTTCCTTCTAGATAAAAAAACTAAAGCTGGATGTTGTTTCGTGTTCTTGGTTCCCTTTGGTATTAGATTGGTTGGATATAGTTGCTGTTGGAACTTGTCTGCGACGATACTATTGTTGTAGAAATATTTGCTAGAATATAAGAAAATAATAGATGTGTAATGAGCTCAATTCTTTTAAAAACGCTGTCTGTTTACATTATTAAAGTTACAGGAACACAATAATTATTACTAATAGCTCTTATTCTATCAAGAAAGATGTATAACCGGCAGAAATGACTTTCAATTGTACCCAAAACATTCCCAACTTTGCTGTTAAGATCGATAAATAGAATAGAAATATAGCGCAGTATTTTTTCAATTAAGAAAGGCTTACTGGCAACCTTTTTTTTTCGTGAAGAAACGACTAGAATACGAAAGAAAGGCATACGTCAACATCGATTTAGAGTGAACAGAATATAGTTCTACATTGTATCATTATTCTATCAGTAGACTTTTTTTCTATCAGTAATTTCAAAGTGATCCTGGGACTTTAACTCTTTTTGGTACAGTGACCGTTTGTGCTTTGAAACCAGACATTCAAAATTACCACATCAATGATATTTTTTCAAACAAATGCTCTTTAACGACCATTTTGAAGCTGAAATAAATGACATCTATATACGCACGAAATCTCCATTTAACAGTAACAATCAATTTTCTATAAATTATAACAAAGCAAAGACAAATTTTGTTGAAGAAACTAAAATTCATTGAAATTTTCTGCCAGTAATCGTATCATTGGAAGCCATTAACAAATAGTATAATCAAACAGAACGTAAAAAGAAAGTATCATATTTTCGTAAAGTACATACGTCCAGCCATTCCGGGATTCTGTACGAAAACCGTGGTCCTATTGCTTGAGCAACAACACTTGTAGCAACATATGCAACAACAAATTAAAATACTTAACGAAACAATTGCTGTTACAATTGGCGCCCACCTGTAAAAAGAGAAAAGAAAATAACCGTAAGGAAAACTGAATATTGTAAATTGCATTGAATTTCAAATTTATGTCATAACGATTTACGATGACAGTTGTTCACAAAGAAAAACATAAAGAATGATAAGAGTTGCGAACTGTATTAAGAACTGATCGGTCATTTGATATTTTAAGTAACTGATAAAATTGGTGCAAAGTTAAAACAATGCAAAATGCTTCTAGATGTATGCAAATAGAGTGCAATAATTGTAAGGTAGCGGCAGTTAACGGAAAGATCTAATATGCTTATATTGTTCTCAATAAAGCGGATACATGTTATTCAGCGCTTAATTTATTGCGGGCCGCAGAAGCCGCCCGCAATATTTAATGTGTGGTTGGAAAATGTAACCTGTAAGTGAAGTAGTGTTTACATGTTGTTCTTTAAACGAAATGTTATGCAATGAATGAAAAACACCTCGAAGGTAAGATGAAGAAAGGGTTAAAACCACTGTTCATTGTGTAGCTTTAAAATTGTCAAAAAGTTGATATTTCTATCTTTTTATCCATGTAAACGTGATATTATTTTATGTGCTTATGTAAACGTTTAATAAGTAGTGAAAAGTTTGTATTGTTCGGCCAGTACAAAAACTGTTATCGGTCAAACATACCGGTATCTTCCGGTATCGGGTAATGTGGATATTACGTTACTATGACTCGAGTTTTTAAAATTTAAAATTAACAATCACACTTCAGTTTGTTTACAGTCACTGACAGTCTTGTCACGGTTACGGAGTTAGTTATGAAAAAGGGAAGAAACTGTGTAGGCGGCCGGATAGCTCAGTCGGTAGAGTATTCGCCCTGTAAGCGAAGGGTCCCGGGTTCGAGTCCCGGTCACGCTGCACATTTTTCTCACCCTGTGACAGTCTATTTTAATCAGACATTTCATGTTATCAGACTGGTTAAGAGCAATAAACTAACAGGTAGCCAAAGTTAACGAAATGGTCGGGACGCACTTTCTATTTTTATCAGGCTGGTTTACATTTCATATTATCTGACTGGTTTACAGCAATAAACTGACAGGTAGCCAAAGTTAATTAATTAGTCAAGATGCACTTTAAAATAACGAGACTTGTCAGTAGTCGTGAAAATGTGCGTTGGTTTGTTTACAAACATTTTTACTGCAAACAATTTTGTGAGGACAGAGGTAGGAATAGTATTGTATCACTTTTAATAATGGATCATCGCGTAGAACATATTATAATATTGCTGCGTTAACTTTGTTTTAATTAACGATGAAAAAAAAGAGCGTAAAGATTATTTAAAGCTTTTTCATAAATATAGTTTTGTTTCTTTTTAAGTCATAACGGATACACTGAAAATGAGAAACAGTTACTAAATTGTAATTGCACAAAACAGATAGCCAAGTATTCGCTTTAAACGATTCTAGAATATAAATTTATTCTGTCTCTGTAATAAAGTCTGTAAAGTTATTTTGCATCTCCCAAATATGTACATGAAAGCTTTGTTTGTAGGCCCGCTGTGATACGTAGTATCACAGTTTTTCTTGTTAACATTTAAAACATGATAGCAGGATAGGGCAGGATAGCGGACGATAGCGCATTCGCCTCAGGGTCGGAGGGTATCGGTTTAGATTCCGCATGTACATTGTACAATGTAGCGGTACATGTATATAGTGTTTTTGCAGAAAGACTAAATCATTCCACATTGCTCCTCTCTACGTTCGAGGTTTATTCCAGCTGGAGTGAGTCTCGAGGGAGATAAATATAAGTTGTAAGAACTCTTTCTCAATCGAGAATAAATAAGCATAAATCAAACAAACTTTTCTTATTTTAAAACGGCCCGTCTTATGATTTTAATCAACTGCATTATTTTTTAGACAAAATGGATTATTTGGAAATATCGAAATAACTGTAAATATAATTGCAATAGACTCTCCACTACAAGGTTTAACTACGGACTCTTTAACAGTATCAAAGACCAAATCATATTATACAATACCAGTATAGAAAAAAATTTGCCAACTTGTTATCAAAATTGTAGCTATGTATGAAAGATAATCTAATTTCGCTTTATCATGTTTGTTATTTCGCTTTCGAACACTTTTGATATAGTATTGAACATTCGTATTAATATGAACTCGTACAATTATCTACTAAGTTCAAAATGAAATCGTTTGAAATGTAATGTATTTAATCTTTCATGATGATTGTCGTTTATTTACATGTATGTATATCTATGAGCGTGCATTTAACATGTACATATGTATTATATATCCAGTTTGCATGTTTGTATTGTACGGTTAGTAGGGGATGCTCTCCGACCACTATCACGCCAATGACGGGGAAAATAAACGGGGTTACCTATTCAAGAGGGCGTCAAACTGGGAAAAAACATTGCTAGATCTCAACTTACACATGGTGTGTCCACCAGAGATCACAGAAATCACTTCTGTAGTCCTGGGGTGCTTGGAGAATCTCGCTATCACAGCAGTAAAGTTTGAATGCTCCACCACAGCAATAATTATCACACCATTGTGGATCATTCCAGTTATTCAGAACATCGTAGTAACCATCACAACACTCACTCCCTGCCACCGTGGAAACTGAAAAAACAAGCACTTTTATACTTCACATTGAAAAAATAGTTTCTTCTCCTTCAATAGATACTTTGAGGATATAACCCATTTTTATTTTCACTAAATATGCTAATTGGATTTGCAATAGGCTAAGCAGATACACACAGCGATAAGCGTGTGCAGACTATACCAGCTTACTCCACTACACAGCTCACTACATCCCAAGATTATACAGTATTTATGAACCTTTGGCGTTTTGAAGAGTATATGCTGAAAAAGATGGCACTAAAAGACCTGGGGATTTTGACAGACATTTGCCAGCAGTTTTGTTGACAAAAAGGCTTGTATGCACGCTTTGGTTTTTGCCAGCTCTTTTTTGAATGTACTGAAAGTCCTCAGCAGACTATAGGCAGAGACGAAACAGATTTGACAGGTATGCTGGAAGTTACTGGTTAGAAGTCACCTGTTAAGTCACTATGGTTTGCAAGAGACACAACGCTTTAAAAACATCATTATGATATATTACCTCGAAGATGCTGGAAAAAGGAAGATAAAGTACTTAATTCTTCGACAAGTTAATGTTCGATGAAATGTACAGGTTCCCATGAAGTGACAAGGTCTAAAATATTTGTAAGAGTGGCTTTCATATGAACATAGCGTAAGGCCAGGAATCTGCTAGAAACAATAACATTATGAGGAATGCTGTTATACGATCGCCAGACAGTATTTAACGGGCATGAAGAAGACTCTTGAGATCAAGCTGCGGCAGATGAAGCATCGTCTCTTGTTGAGTGTTTACCGAGCTGAGAGGTACAAGGATAATAATAAAGACAAACATGGCGCACATTTAAGAGCATATGTTAAGCTTAGATAAATATATCTAGTTGATATGTGATGGTTTATCAATATTCTATTCCATATTCAAAACGAGATGAGATCAACGCAGAGGTCTAAAGTCAGAACTCTGAATAGAATTATGCTACTAGTATTGTCATAGGTAGAAAGGTCAATAAAGTTATCATGTAGTAATATAGTAAGGATGTCGGGCGTGATAAACAGTAAGCTAGTCCAAGACAGTATTGCCAAAAATAGAGACCCTTGTGTTAAATTTAATATAGACATAACTTTACGCCTCGGTATATTTACAAATGTTTTGAAACACGGTTTGAAACTGCCCCAAAAAAACGCCGACTTTGCTCATTATTTCCGAAAAAAGTTTTACTTACCGTAACTCGGTTAGGAATTCAATTTTAAAATAGTACACTTCTATAAATGAACTATCACTTAGAAACATAAAGATGGTGTATTAAATGTGTTGTTTTAATTTATTAATTTATTCTTACATTCCAATTATTGAGTACTCCAAATAGATAAAAATATCACAATTAGCAGACGTTAGGAGGACATGGAAATCAACTTACCAGCTGCTAGCAAAGCTACAATAAGGAGCATCATCTTTAAATAAAATAACTGCCGACGCGCAAAACACTGATTTTAAATTAGTTAACGATAACAAACTGAAAGGTGGCAGATGTCGGGGACCTTTATACACAGATATAGGCCCGGGATATTATCACAGGATGGTACAAGATTGCATTCATTTATAGATATCATTTTCCAAAAATCTGGTAATATGTTTATAGTAGATATAATATACTTACTGTTACATATTTGCTAAAAAGATGTTGACCTATGGTTTCAGGACACACTAGTGTTCTTTTTAGGAAGGTAAAGACGAACATTCTATACCAGAAGAATATTTTCAAGGTAAATGACGCTGGTGATGAAAAATATTTATAAGTATTCGTTTGACAGAGAAGTCGAAAATGCACCGTTTTATACATGATGAATCATTGAAAGTCAGCATAGAGTACCTCAGTAACGCAGTGCTCTCGTCGTTTGCTTTGTAATCAAGGTATCTTGGTCAAATCCCCGAACTAGACACGGCATCCTGTTCTCGAACAACATAAGTGATGCAATAGATGTGTAACAGTGTTTAAACTACGTGTGTCGCACTGATGTGCGGCCACCTCCTTGGTGGTTTAAGTCATCACTTGTATGGGGATTTACCATGTCTGCAGAGACCTCAGCTCACCAAACCCATTTACTATATAACATAATAGTCGGTTTTTACGATACATGCAGGGTGCCATATACAGTAGTAGTAATTCTGTCACCTATGCACTAACCGCCGACCACAGGGGTATGAACATTTTCAAAATTTGAAATAAATCCAAATGACATATTTTCGTCATATTATATGCATTCTCACGTAATTAAAGAATATAGCTTTAGGTCTGTCCTACTCTACTATAATATTAACTGAAACAAAAAACAAAAACGAAAAAGAAAAAAAAAAAAAAACAAAAAACCAAGCCGTCTATTCTCAAGTTTAACTATTTATTGAAAGTCTAAATCTATGTTATTATTTTGCCACACAGATGTGTCAGACAAGAAAAGCCTGTTCAAGTATATTCATTTAGCAATGTCTGTCTTTCTAAATGCATGCGTATTGGCGTAACCATGTATGACGTAATCCGCTCTCATACTCTAAATTTCTCATAATATTTAGGTTTTTCATATCTTGGCCAAGCTACTAGTATAGTGACAAGCGTTGCATGCCATTATCAAAATTATGAAAATATTGCGGGTTTTACATATTCATGCTCATGAATCATCACAACAGTCAAACAAATTGTCAATGTTCACGACACGACATAACTTTAGCTGGTATG
Source organism: Saxidomus purpurata (assembly GCA_022818135.1). NCBI lineage: Eukaryota > Metazoa > Mollusca > Bivalvia > Venerida > Veneridae > Saxidomus > Saxidomus purpurata. The sequence continues at coordinate 29,535,548 of JAFMSR010000008.1, forward strand.
TTGTGGAAGTAGCGATCATTCTTTTGTCTGTTGTTTAAAACAGCTTTGAAGTTGAACTCTTAGCCCCCCCCCCCCAAAAAAAAAATTGCTTTTATAAAACCAATATCAATAAGTGCGAAAAGTATTATTCAATTTGGAGAGAGGAGTGCACGTTCTTTAAATCATGTTTACGAAAACGACATTTTTCCTTATTCATACTTGTTGGCCTTGGGACTAGAAAAAATTTTTTTTTTAAAAAAAAAAAAAAAAGAAAATTTAAAATACAATAAACTAGTTATAGGGGTAAGTCCCCTCTGGATTTTTTTTTTTTTTTTTTTTTTTTTTTTTTGTGGGGGGGGGGAGAAAAAAAGAAAGAAGGAAGAAGGACCCTAAGTTAGTATACCACATTCCAAACACTGCAAGAAATTTAACTGTGCTATGTGCGAATAACAACTATAAACATGCGCTATGCAAAAGTAGTGCAAGGCAGACCAGATCAATCTCCTGTTTGAATGTCGCATAAGAACATATTACAAATAAAAACAGTACATAAAACTTCAAACGACTGCAGGAAGGTATATAGCTTACGGGCTGCATTACACATTTTTTTCTGTTTTAGAAATTAATGCGCTGTTAGCTGATTACGGAAGATAATCATATGCATATCACGGAAAAGTACGGATATTTACGGAAATTTACGAAAACGTACGAAGCTCGATATATAAGAGTTTGTAGTTTGATTTTCAAATTTCCGATGTTATTTAATTGACAACTTTGTTATTTACGAACGATTGCATATATATTAACCTTAAAATAAATGTCTCTAAAAAAAAGATATAATTTACGTACATTCCCGAGAAGGAACTCACGTGATCAAAATCACCCGCCATTTATCGAGGACGCTGCATGTCAAGGCCCAGTTAACGGTTTCATCGATTACAACTACAAGGTAACCCAGAATCATTTTTGGTTTTCTCTGTTCTACACATTGTACAGTACTGTATTTATATTTCATTGATGGTATTGCTTTGTTTATTTTTGTTTCAAGGTCTTGTCTCTGGTACACAATAATTTTCGATCCACATCATCAGATCATATCGCTTGAAGTTGTACAAAGCGCAGATCGAATTATTTTTATTGGCTTAAACATTTTATAATGTTTACTATGTGATTATATTTCATTTAACGTACGTTTTATAATAAAACAAACTTCCCAGCCACCCATATATTTGTGAATCATTCATTCTGTGTCATATATTGAATTTCGTCCTCTGCACATTTCGACATTTAGGTAAGATTCAGCGCAAAACACGTTGGTCAAAAGTTGTTTTTCGGGGAGTTAACCTATATCCCCCAGGCCTTCAGCGCTCACAGCGCTTTGATTTTATATTAATGCCGGGTGCCAAGCTAATTAAGAATGTATGTGTAAAGGTAGCGAATGGAAAAGACGATTTTAGCCATGTGATGTTTACAATCCCATTGATTATTTTCTTTCATTTTTTTCCCAAAACTGTTTCATATGACCTTTTTATGATACATTAGTGTTTGCCCTACATTTCTGTCCAATGAAAATATCTAAAAATTTTAAATGTTCCCTGTCTATTTGCCATAAACCTCTGACAGGTTGTTCTATATATCACTCTATCTTGATAGAGGAGAGTACCGGCTGAGGATAAAAGGAAAAAAGGAAAGAGGGCAAACACTAAGTAAGTTAGAGGCTAAAACAGAGAGTCATACAACATGGAAACCCAGTCGGTCGCTAGCGCTCCCTCCTTTGGGTTTCTATATTGTATAAATTTCTCTATTTAGCCTCTAACTATTACTTAAAAAACGGCAATTATCATCTCTGTTTGATATTTGGAAAATCCGATATTTTGGAAAGTCAATATGATCTTATAATCTGCTGTATGCATTCTTCCGCAATAATAAATCGTATACAGGCTTGTCACAGCTTGAGAGGTGCAAAACAAATATGAAAACGCATCATGGTAAGATTTATTTACATGCTTTGAAAAGGTTGAATTCTCTGAAATCATGGTTGAATTCTCTCCTTGAGATGAGGAATATTTCAAGCAAATTCATATCCGAAATTATAAGTAAATGCAAAAGTTAATTTGATTTAAATTCGTTATCCAAAACATTTGCTGCTCAATGTAAACACGAAACAAATATACTGGTTTTACGAACTTATAGTAAAGGGGTAACCATATCTTATTGTTTTAAATAAATACTGTAGGCCTACTGCCGCCAGAAATGTTAAAATACAGCAGGGAAAGAACGTGTTTCTGTAAAGCAATAGTTCAGAGTAGCATTCTCACGCCATACCATTTATGTAGTTCCTGGTGTCATTTTTTGCTTATTGCAGCGTTTCTTGTATCTAACTTAATGGACCTATCTGAATACGACAAGGATGAAATAATCCAACACGCTGGTATATGGAAACAATTCAAACTAGAACTATCACTGAGGGTGATGAATACACCTCGAACAACCCACTGACATAATATATAAAATTTATGTAACATTTGATGCTTTGATTATTGGACCTGCACAACTTAAGACTTCTGTGCAATATTCTAACCAGGGGTTTTGGAGATTAAGAGCGCAAAAGATTTTATTATGTCGAGCCCCTGTGATCTTGACCTAGTGACAGGAAACATTGACCATGCGCAACTAGGCACGGTACTTATCACTTCTATAAAATATCATTAAGTTGTGAACACGGGTTTTGGAGTTTAAAAGCGCTCAAGATTTTTCTATGCATGGTACTTATCACTTCTGCGAAGTATTATTAAATTTTGACCAGAGGTTTTGGAGATTTAACGTTCGCAAGATTTTACTATCTCGAGCCTCTGTGACCTTGACCTTTGACCTGGTGACCCGAAACATGGACCATGCACAACTATGCATAGTACTTATCACTTCTGTGATGTAATTCTGACCAGGGATTTTGATATTTGGCGTCCACAAGTTTTAACAATCTCGGGCCCCTGTGACAGTGACCCGAAACATAGACCATGCACAACTATGCATTGTACTAATCACTTCTGTGGAGTATCATTAAATTCTGACATCTGGTTTTTGAGATTAAGCGTTCACAATATTCGGTCAACAGACATACAGATAATCTGAATCCAGTATACCCCCCCCCCACACACACTTTGTGTTCTGGTGTATGACAAACGCAATTCCTTATAGTTTATGTAACAAGATCATGATGAAACCCTTTTCAATTATGACTCCTTCATTTATAAAACAAAAGACTTTGTCTTTGAAATATTACTTTTTGACTTTGAGAGGTTAATCTCCCATGGTATGGTAACGGATATGTGGAACACGTTAGGTAATACATGTATGCATTACATTTAGTTAGTGGGCGGCATTATTTGTAATCCAATGGAATAATTGTACTTAGTCTTGTTTTCCCCTGGTTCTAAATTTCATAACAGTTCATAACTTCATTACCAGAACTCAGCAACGCCTGGTGGATAACTTAGTAAAGTACGGCGTTTTAATAGAACACTAACATATACATAGACTTGAATGAAAAATTAATAGTTCAATTGTCTTTAATATTTGTACTACCCTTTATATTTTTAAATGCAGGTTGTTTTATAAAGATCATCACAAAAATTAACAGAGCTTATATTTTTACATGGATTTTAAATGCATGTGTGGGGTTGTGTGGCAAATGACAGTGGAGTTATTTGCAGTCTATGTTTCATATTACTTAATAGAAATACTATTCAGACATGTTAAAATGATATTAGATTAACTAAGCAAGTGATTGTAATTTCATTACTTTCGCTTTCACTTCCTTTTTTTGAAAATTTTGTCATAACTTAGTTTGAGAAAGAAGATTGCGTTATTGCATAACTGTTTTCCAAAAATTGAAACCGAAACTGAATATTCACTTTTCGTAAAAAAAGGGGGAAGTTTTAAATCTTTAAATCACCGGGTTTTAACTTTAAAGAGATTTTTTGATCGCCCGGTGGTGTCATTTATCATATGGTGTACCTCCGTTCAGATATTTAAATACACCGAATAGATAACCTGTAGATTTATACCTGTTAACAATGCAAATTTTTCCTGTACTTAGATCTATCAATACAGTAAATTGTTCAATGTTTATGCGCGTTGGTCTTGACCTGTAAGGTTGTCATTATTCATAGTCGGTAGTGATATTAACACTGTCACAGTTGCATTATTGTGTTGAAATGATTTACTGATTAATTCCCCTTGGTACAGTTTGACGTTTAGTTTATACACTAGAATGACAAATAATATTATACAGTAACACGTTTTCGAAAAAAAAGTTTTTATTATCAATAAATCCCCCCAAAAAAACTATAAACTGCAGTCGCTTCAAAACATGAGATGAAAAGTAGTATTTCGTACAAAATATTCATATATGATAAAATATATAGATTAAATATATATTATAATTTGCAGTAATCCTGGTAGCACCTTAAACTACATATGTATAGTTTTCAATGAATTTTTGACTATAAGTAAATGATATAGCCAACAGACTGAACGTTTAAAGAAATGTTATCACAGTCATAACTAACACAAGTTTGATCAGCTGTTATATCGTCTTTATAGTGGATTGTTATACTGTGCTTTTGTTGGGACTCCCATGTCGTAAGGTGGCGGCCCTCCAGGATAGGCACCTGGTGGATAGGCTGCTGGGTTTTGAATCGACGAGGAAGGGTAAGACTGCATTTGTTGCTGATGTGACGACACCACTACCACACCTGCAAATACAAACATGTGCAATGGCTAGTGAAAAGTACATAAACTTGCATATACCAAGCACTAAATATTGTAACTTAATACTGAATGTCGCTGATTTGGCTTGGAACCAAACACACGTTTTTGCTTTTTCGGTTTTCGTGCGATGTTTATCGGTAACACAAGAAGTCATTTACAACCGCCCAATAGTATGTAACGCCACAACTGTCTGATGTTGTCATATTTCTTTTTGTCTTGTCCACCCCGTGTCTTATTATGTCAAAGTGTTGCGTGTTATGTCAATGAATCATGTGAACTTGTCTATACAGTGTGCGATTATGTCAAATGCCCGTATTGATTTGTCATTGTATGGTGTTAACATGTCCACTATGCGTCTTATTATGTCAAACAAACGTGTCATTATGTTAAAATGGAATGTTATCATGTCCACTTATCATGTGATCTTGTCTTAACAGCGTGTGATCATGTCAAATGGCCGTGTTGATTTGTCACTGTGTGGTGTTGACTTGTCCACTTTGCGTTTTATTATGTCAAAAAAACATGTCATTATGTTAAAAAAACGTGTTATCATGTCCACTAATCTTGTGATCTTGTCTATACAGCGTGTGATTATGTCAAGTGGCCGTGTTGATTTGTCAATGTTTTGTGTTGACTGGTCAACTATGCGTCTTATTATGTCAAACAAACATGTCATTATGTTAAAAGGGCATGTTATCATGTCCACTAATCATGTGATCACTTAACACGGCCGGTGATTTGTCAACGTGTGGTGTTGAATTGTCCACGATGCGTATTATTATGTCAAACAGACGTGTCACTATGTTAAAAGAGCATGTTATCATGTCCACTTATCATGTTATCTTGTCTATACAGGGTGTGATTATGTCAAATAGCCTTGTTGATTTGTTAATATGTGTTGTTGACTTGTCCACTATGCGATTTATTATGTCAAAATAAGTGTCGTTATGTTAAAAGGACGTGTTATAATGTCAACTTATCATGTGCTCTTGTCTATACAACGTATGATTATGTCAGCTGGCTGTGTTGATTTGTCACTGTGTGGTGATGACTTGTTAATACCGTATCTTTATATGTCATCTAGCTCAGAATCCTTTGCAAGTCATCCGCCATATTTGTGGTTTCGCGCCCCTAAATCTTGAACAACACCATGCAAAATGAACAAGACAACATATCGATTTAAGAAGATCAGTCAATAGTGAACATGATAAGACGTCGGGTGCACAAGTCAACACACCGTTTTAACATAGTGACACGTTTGTTTGACATAATAAGACGCATAGTGGACAAGTCATCATCACAGATTAACAAATCAACACGGCACTTTCACATAATCACACGCTGTATAGACAAGATCACATGACGAGTGGATGATAACACGCCCTTTTAACATAAAGACTCATTTGTTTGACATAATAAGACGTAAAGTGGACAAGTCAACGTCACACATTGACAAATCAACACGGACGTATAAAATAATCACACGCTGTATAGACAAGAACTCATAATGAGTGGACATGATACAACATTCTTTTAAGATAATGACACGTTTGTTTGACATAATAAGACGTATAGTTTACCAGTCTACACCACATGTCGACAAATCAACATGGCCATTTGACATAATCACACGCTGTATAGACAAGATCACATGACGAGTGGACATGATAAAGCGCCATTTTAACATAGTGACACGTTTGCATGACATAGTAAGACGAAAAGTGGGTCACACCACTCACGGCCTTTGACATAACACGTGTATAGACAAGACTACATGATCGGTGGACATAAAACAGACGTTTTACCATAAGACAGCTTGTTTGACATAATAAGACGTAAAGGGACTTGTCACACCACATATGACAAACAACATGCCTTTGACATAGCACCGCTGTTAGACAAGAGCACATGATGAGTGGACTGATAACACGCCCTTTTAACATAATGACACGTTTGTTTGACATAATAAGACGCAAAGTGGACAATTCAACAACACACATTGACAAATCAACACGGCTATTTGCCATATGATAAAGCGCCCTTTTAACATAGTGACACGTTTGCATGACATAATAAGACGTAAAGTGGACAAGTCAACACCACTCATTGACAAATCAACACGGCCATTTGACATAATCACACGTTGTATAGACAAGACTACATGATCAGTGGACATAATAACATGACCTTTTACCATAATGACATGTTTGTTTGACATAATAAGTTGCAAAGTGGACTTTTCAACACCACATATTGACAAATCAACATGGCCATTTGACATAGTCACACGCTGTATAGACAAGAGCACATGATGAGTGGACATGATAACACGCCCTTTTAACATAATGACACGTTTGTTTGACATAATAAGACGCAAAGTGGACAATTCAACAACACACATTGACAAATCAACACGGCTATTTGTTATAACCACACAATGAATAGACAATATCACATGACGAGTGGACATGATGACACGTCTTCCTGACACAATCTTGCAGCAATCTGACATAATAAGAAACGTGGTGGACAAGACAAAAAGAAATATGACAACATCAGACAGCTGTGGCGTTCCATACAATTGGGTTACTCCGTATATTTTCTTTATCATAGGTAAGGCAGCCGTCTGGTTCCATTCCAGAGTAATAGACCAAAAGTCAAGGTCAATGTCAGCCAAGGTCAAAGTTAGAACGGCATTCAAAACTGTACATATCTTTTAGAGAGTCGTAACGTACTAATATGCTGGTTAAACATGTTTTGGCTTTCCATAGAATCAACAGTTACTGTACGGAACATATTTTGTTTATATGGAATAAAGGGCTATGCCGATGAACAGTCAAATGCGGACACTTTAAAGCAATATTGAAAACGACAGAAGTCCATACGCAAGTTTTCGGACAGGATGAACCCTGTATGTGGACCAGTAAAAACCCTACTTTCGTATTAAAGCTCAGTCTTTTTTCACCCGCACATCCGGTCCAGTGTGGAAATTGTTCAAATTTGATTGATGTAGCTTCAAAATCAGTATTGTAGTAGGTCAGTAGGTCAATGTCAAGTTCAGTCAATGTCGACCGTGAAATCTACAAGCAAAATGGTATACATGTTCACAATTTCATTGATGTAGCTTGATTGGTTATTAAATATAAATTAGTCTACATATGATGATTAACATTCTGGCAAATTTTCAAGACGATTAGTTATTAGCCTTTCTTTTAATTGACCATGTGACCTAGTTTTTGACCCGTTCGCACTTAATCTAGAAATCTATGACCCATTTCCATGAACATTGGGTGTCAAAAGTGACAAGGGTGTTCACAAGGCAAAATATGAACAGACAGACAGACGACAAACAGACGACAGACAACGGGCGATTGCAATAGCTCGGTGTGCTAAAACGAAAATTTGTAATACCTGGCTGTTGATGGTTGGTGACAACTACTCCAGTCCTGTTATTGTTGTTTGAGCAGAGTTTAAAGCAGCCAAAACAGCAGGCTGTTATTGCCGCAATACAGCCAATGGAAATCAACACAGGCGCCCAGCTGTTTAAAGATAAAATGAAATTATTAGTAACGATACAAACATATGTTTCAGATTATCTCTTACGAGAATGATGTGTAAATTAGAGATATTTCTACTGCTATGGTGAAACTCCTACATCTCGCTTTATTAACAATATTATGATGTCATAAAGATGACATAACTTAACTTAACATATGATTTTCTATTAATTGAAATAAGTTAAAATAACCAAAATATAATAATATTTGACATGTTACAATTACTGCTGAAAATTTAGAAAAGTCTCCTTACGCATGGTCTGACCACCACTCAGCGCATGAGTCTGTTCTGTAAGACGAACTAGTCTGGCGGGAATAACTGCTGCAGCATTCAAGATCGCGATAGATAAATAAACTTGTTTTATCGCAACAGTAGTCTGAGCACCACTGTTCACTTTGCCAGTACCTGTGGAAACAAAAGAGAAAATAAGTAATCTTTTTCAGCTTGTAAGAGCAATTGCTACTACATGTTTTTGTGTGTATAATGTATATGGGGACATCTGCCTTATTTGTGATTTGCTTTCTTTCTTACAAACTTCACTCCCTTTGTCGTCAAACATGTAGGCGTATCGGACCTCATAGAGAAGGCATTGTAAGGTTTAAAGTTATATTACCCTTCAAAATGGCCATATTCAATTATGGTCAAGAATGATCCTGAAAACACAGTGAATGCTTTACAATGATGTAGGAAGTAAGTTTAACCCAGTTATTTGTCTTATTCACAGATACAAATTGAGATATACATTACCGAAAGGGTGGATTTTTTAATTTTTACTAGGATAGTCAAAACAGATTTTTACAGACTTCCTCTATATTCAATGTGAATGAAACTATTATACAGAGCCATATGTTGTTGTTGTAGCTTTGGCAATGTCAATTATTCTAGGAGTATAAACAGTTGGTTAATGTTCTATTTTAATAATGATGGTCACTTTGAAAGATAATATCACTTTAAGAAAATGTGAAAGTAATTTAGAAACTAATCATAGCAATCAGATTTAACAGGGTGGCTTTAGTGTATTTCATTGTTAAATGATAAGATGTCATTAGGAACGGGGTTAGAAGTATGACATTGTGTTAGGATTTTCTCAGAAGATGTTCTGACAAATGCCCGAAAATGAGGACGCTATGATTAGTGAAATGATTTAAGCTTTCATAGTAACAGTATTCGGTGATCATCACATTCATTTATATAAATGGTATCGTACAAAATTAGAAAATGCAAATACATGTATGTACATTTTTCCAGAAAAACGAACAATTCAGTCAAAAATATCTTATTTTGTTTATAAAACTGAGATTTGTTGTACACTGTCGATGTACCATTCCTTTCTACTTCATGTAAGGGTACTAAGGAAAGATGCGACAAACTTAAACGTCCATTCAAATCCCAAATCGAATTTTCTTTTGAATTTGGAATTGTAACAGGGAAATACAGTTTGAAACTGGCTTCTAAAACTTTACAATATCCGCGGAGTATTTCCCTGTTTCAAATACTGCTGCAGAAAAATGAGTGAATGTTTGTGTATTTCCTCAGATTGACCTGGGTGGTCTTTTTGTCCTACTTTCGCTTTATTGAATGTTGTAAACAGTCAGAGATATACTTTGTACACCATTGGAAGTAAAATGCTATTGTAACAGGGAAATACAGTTTGAAACTGGCTTCAAAAAATTTACAATAGCCGTGGAGTATTTCCCTGTTTCAAATACTGCTGCAAAAAAAATGAGTGAATGTTTGTGTATTTCCTCAGATTGAATGTTGTAAACAATCAGAGATATACTTTGCACACCATTGGAAGTAAAATTCTATTGTAACAGGGAAATACAGTTTGAAACTGGCTTCAAAAAATTTAGGATTTTTAAAGGGGGGGGGGGTTTTTTTTGTTTCAAATACTGCTGCAAAAAAAATGAGTGAATGTTTGTGTATTTCCTCAGATTGACCTGGGTGGTCTTTTTATCCTACTTTCGCTTTATTGAATGTTGTAAACAGTCAGAGATATACTTTGCACACCATTGGAAGAAATGGTTCTTTAATTTTAATTCAAAATAGGCATGTTTTTTATGAGACTTCTGGAAAATTACAAAGATATTTGAAAACTGGAAAACCTACTTTCGTTTTTGAAAAGGCAAAACATGACTTATTAATTCTTTTGTTAAACTCAAATTTTCAACACAAAATGGTCACATTCGATGCAATATGTCATATTTTTCCTGAAGAAGACGCCCGTTACGATTCCAGATTTATATGAAAATTCGATTTGGTGTTAGTAATGAACCTTTAAGGTGTATTTTGATATTTCTAACTAGATATTTAAGATAAATTTTCGATGATTCTTCCTTTACTGAATTTCAGTTACCGGAAAGGAAGAATAAAAATTAAGCTCTTCAGTCTATGATTTTAATAATTCTTATAAATTCTCCAAATTACACCTCGTAAAGGATTTGCACATTTCCAGGAAAACTGGTTTTGCAAATGTGTTTAATGCATTGTATAGAAAATGTTTAAGTAAGTACATTTCTGTTCATAATGTTTATATATTTTACAATAAGCATTGGAGCATTCTGGTACATTTGCATTCCTTTAAAATGGCAGAAACATAACCAAACCTATAGCACACTAATTACTCACCCATATCTGTCATCGTAGCCTTTGCAACATTCGCCTCCTTCGACCGTGAAATCTATGAAAAAGAGTATTTTGCAAAGTTTTCAAAGCGTCCAATTATTTTATTCAAATGTCTATGGTGTACAATCGGGAACAAATGGAGCCAAATCCCGACAGCACGATGAACGTGCAGTTCAGACCTGTACCTGTACATGTTAAGAAGTTACTTTCCGTATACCTATCAGGCCATTGCTACATTTGGTGCATGAATGAAACTTCATACATCTGCAGTAAAAAAACTATATTTGCGCTTTCAATTTATAACCGCACTATACAAAGTACCCGTACAGTCAGTGAGTGACTGTGTGATTGACTACCTATACACTAGCAAGACAATCTGAGGACAAGCTTCATTAAGCACCTTAGTACAACTACATGTATACGCTGAAGAGAGCCATATCCATAAGCCTCTCAGTACAACCCGGACTTTCTTCACTTTATCAATAAAAACAAAAACTTTAATTTCCAGTCTTACGGCCCTGGAGATTCATAGCGATCAACTATACCAACAATATACATAAACAATAACACGTTATCCTGTGGTGAACTGGTGATGATGTTACACTCTGTCTGGTAGTTTGATAACTTTCACAAAGTCTAGTAAATGTGTTGTTTTTTTTCAATATAAAAAGTATAATAATTATAAATGCAAAATATAATTTATAAAATTCAATAAATGATAAAGTTACCTATAGAACTAATAACAGCCACAGCTATGACAAAAGTCAACACCGCCATGCTGAATCCTTATTTTTCTTTAGGAATACGAAAAAGATAGCATAAAACTGCTATTGATACAATTAATCTTATGGATTTTCCCAAATTTTGAGTAGTTTCTTATCAGATAAAATATTGATCAGTCCAAAATAAACAAGTCCCAACGTAGAATATTTGCCAACTTGTGTCAAACCGTTTGAAGTTTATCAGGTAAATCCTGATTTATCGTAATTTACTGGGGAAAAAATCATCGAAAAACAATACTTAAAGCGACGTTCAACATAAAATATGAAGTGTTCCGAAGTTCATTAAATACAACTTAAACTATGTACATGTAATCGCGAATTTTGAATATAAATACGATTATATACAAACTATAAAGCTCTTATGATGGAATTCACTTATTTAAATTTAAAAATACTAAATTCTAAACACTTAATTGCTTGTGTAAGTAAATAAATTACAGATCACATTCATTAAATGCATAATTATATTAAGGTAAATTAATTGATTAAAGATTGAATGAAACATATGGTCCTGAAAGACATTACGACCAAGACCATACATAATTCTGTAAAATAAAACTGCTACTGTAACAGTGATGTTCCTTTAACACGACCATCTGTGGAACTGGTCAAAAGTTGCCTAAATGGCCCAATATTAATAGAAAACTAAACAAAAACTTTACTTTAAATGTGCATCTTTGTTAACTAACGTCACAAAATATTGACCAGCTGATATGCCTCTTTATCATATCTTTATCAATAATAGCATCTGTTTTATGAAAACGAATAACACTTGACGGCTTGTTATAATCAAAATGTTCGGTCTGAAACAAGAATTATTGTAAGGATTGGCATTTTAATGTAGCAGAGGAATATTGAACATAAGGTTTGCATAATTTCAATAAATATTTGTCTGATTTGTTTTAATAGCAAGTTTGAAATCGAACATCACTTGATGTACATTGTGTAACAGCAATATTACAGACAGTGAGTTTTCTCCCTGGTCAAGCGATTAGATAAGCTGAAACCTTCCAATGAGTGAGAGTTGCAGGTTTGAGCCCCGCTACTGACCACGTCTCTTTATGTGAGAAAGTTGGCCGTTATCTAGAAGAAAATGGTTCTAGTACTGATCCTTACCACGAATGATTGTCAGGTAAACTGTCCGCC
>JAFMSR010000008.1:29548910-29580920 GCA_022818135.1 Saxidomus purpurata
GCTCCGCATGTTTACCTTTACCGATGTCGCAGTGACTATAGACTAAATCAATTCTCCCACACAATGTAACCTTTATATTGTGTATATGTAATTAAATATAGAAGTTAATTTGAAGACCGAAGCATGTTAACAGCGCTAACCACTTTCTCTAATTCACACTCAGCTTTCGCAGTCGTTCACTCCGCCGATAACATCGCTTTCATAAGATGCAATGTGTATTCTGTGGTCTTTGATTGGTTCACGGGAATGCTTGATAAACGTCTACGTCTGTTTTGAGATGGTTATTCCGCTGCTCACTTTGTCGAAATGGCCTACCAATATCTACGGATTTGGAACGTATATATTCATATTTAGTCCCTTCTTCAAAGAACAGGATAGTGCTAGATGCAACGGCTCACTTAACTGTGACGCATAAGTACCTTCTTCATATAGATTTGAAATTCCCTCATCTCTTTCCTTTCTATAGTTAGATAATAAGACACATAAATCGCAAAATCCAAACCTGTCTTCGTGTTTTTCTCTAGTCGTCTTAAAAGAGGCTGTTCGTCTCCGTGGACAATGCTTCCTTTACAAATGTTTGTGTTAATATAAAAATATCCGCCGTTGTAGTTCTAGACTTAGATTAAGCCGAAGCATTAATCTTGACTTTACAGATACCGTTCAGCGTTAGCGGTAATTTTTTATTAAAATGAACTGTAAATCGACACACCTGGTTATCCGAAAAGTAGGCATTTCTTTAATAACTTTAAGTGTATCTATCCATGGTGTTTATTGCACATTTATCGATACAACTTTGACATCGTCCGCATCTACCCAATCGTTAAATGCTTAAGGGAAGCCTTGAAATTCCACGAGGTACTGAAGTTTCTTGTTCCGTTTCCGTTTGAAAATATACGTTAAACCATCCTCCCAAATAAAAATTTCATTTCTGTTTTGTGAAGCTAATGTGTATAAGATCTCCTTTAAAACATTTGTTTTACGCTTCGTTTGTCCGACTTCTTTAAGACCTGAGTTGCACTGTAACTGACTACAACATTTTGCAGTTCATTACTAGATCGATAGGTTATCTTGTCTCATCTTTTTTTTGTAATTTTCCTCTCTCTATAAATTTACTTTTAGGGTTGGTTATTCGTAGTATAAAAGACTTAAAAGTAGATGTTCAGGTCGTTCATATACTTTTAAAACATTGGTTCCCTTATCCGCAGGAAATTCCTTCATTTTAAGCGAAAAAATGTCATTTACAATGACATTTATTGCGCTTAAAACCACCTTTGCCATTTTGCCAGCGGTCTCAACCAAAGTTTTCTCGACAGTAAATCAATTGAGAAAAGCAGAAAATCGCACATCCTCAAGATTCTCAGCTAGGTTAGACATCGGCAAAAGTTCTATGTTCAGCTGCTCACAAGTGGCCGTCACTCGCACGGGTATCCATGTCGATGTAGCGCATGCACTTCCTAGATCTAGCAGTCTCACATACATTTAAGTAAGCGAAGTTATGTGAATGATTTTGTCACGTTAAAGACGATCGCTACAGTTTCAACATGTTTGTCAAGCAATGAGAATTTTATGAAATTTGGTTTGTTGTTACTGTAATACCTGATTAGTTAGAATACGAATTAAGAAAGATATGTCACCAGCCTTGTGTATTAGTAATGGACACTTTTCGAAGAATACCCTCAAAAGCAGTACAAATGACCCCTATCTCATGTTTATTAACAGTAAAACTCTAAATTTGGAAAATCAACATTGTTTTTTCTTTCAAATGTTAAGCAATTGATCCTATTTCACGAAACTACATGAATTGAGATTTCAAAATGTATTCACACTGAAAATATACCATTACAAAGAAAAATAAGTTTCTGTAAAAAAAACGTAGAATTTGTAGTAATTTATCAAAAAATAATTCTTAATGTTCAAGCAATGAGAATTTCTTAATTTCTTAATTTTTTGCAGCAGAAATGTTCAAACATCGCTTTCTTGAAAACTTATTTAAAAATGATAGGTCACCAGCCTTGTTATTGATAAAAATGAGCTGTTGTTTCGGTTGAGGGGAGGCAATGAGTATAATGCCACTGACGTAATACAGATAGATCAGTGAAACTTTATCCGGATAAATTATGCGTAGTAAAACACATACAAATATTATGTAACAAAAATGTATACTCTGATATCATTTAGTACTGTTTAAAAGTCAGCCTTTGTTTAATACTGACGTTTTGGGTTCTTTAAAGGTAGGAAATAAACTATCTTGATATACTGATTTTTTGCTATAGTTATATGTATAAAATATGTTATAGTGATATGCCTTCTTAATATACTCATTTTGTATGATTGTTTTTAAGATACGTAACTGTTTGTCACATTTAATTCAACATTAAAAAATAAAATTATTTGATATGTTACCAAAAATTAAACTGTAGCGATCGTCTTTAAATGAAAATTCCCAGGAGAAAATAATGTCTATTTAAAATGCCAAGCAGAAAACAAGAAATAATTCTTTAGCCCGATTTGTGCAAAAGTAGTAACACTCTTTAAAGACAAATAATTTAAAGTCGTTTTACACTGGCTATCTAGCTAAGATGATGATTAACTCATACGAAAATTTAGCGTAAATTTTTCTAACACATAATTATTTCCAATGATGGTTAACTCTTACACAAATAAAGCATAAGTTCTGTAACATTTATTTCCCCTACATCGCAAAAAGTATCCAGGTAAGAGTATAAACTGTTACAAAATTAAGCGTAAGTTTTTGTAACATTTATTTCCCTTACACCGAAAGAGAATCATTGGCAAAGGGCAAATCATCGGGATTCGATAATTGCTTCGTCTATTTACCACTACTAACAAGTTGTTTAACAAATAACTTTTACTATCCCTACAGCTAGCCTATTACAATTCTCCAAACATGAAAAAAAAATTAAATGATCGTAAAATGATAAAAAAAATGAAATTTTAAAGAAAGACATGTATAGCTAAACGCATCTCTTATGTACATATAACCAATATAACGACCTTCTGCAATAAATCGCTACCCACCAATTAATTGTACACATATTATTTAATGTTATTTGTCACTGCAACTCTGATTTTACGGTTAATGACTCAAATGTTTAGCTTAAACTTTTAGGTTAAGAAATAAGACTTGCAAATATTTTACTATTTATGCTTTTGTAGTTATTTAATGTGGTACTAATTTCAGGGGGAGTCTCTGTTATCCTTAAAACCAGACATAATCATGTCAGAAAGCAATAGTTATTCGACGTGACGGACTTTGACTTTCCATCGTAGGTTTCAGATCTATTTGGCAAATTATTCATTTATTTTAAAACATTATTTGAAATTATCGTTAGTATATGTAACATGTGTTTGTTATCAACTCATGTCTGGAAATCATGTTAAGCTTTTGTAGTGTAAATGTTTCACGTTATTTCGTAATAAGACTTAGCAAAACAAACGGCGACTTCATGTTTGCTGACAATGTCCAGCATGAAACCGATTACATGTTTCTGCTCCCGTGCTCTTGCAACGGCTGTCTATTTATTGCCTCTTTAAATCATGAAAAGTGTTATGTTGTGTTTGTCCGAATTATTGGACTAAGTGTTATTTTAAGACCGTTTAATGACATCTCGTGACTGGTAATGAGTTTCTATAATATTCTAGATTCTAGATCTATAAACAAGTATTAACTTTTGATGAGGTGAACACGTGACTACACTGACCCTGTGAGGTTTTGGTATAGGGTCAATACAGTCGTGCTTACCGAAATTAGGTGAATACAAGTTTCATTATGCGGTCCCAAAAAAAAAATGTAACACACTATAAAATTTATGTAACAATTTAAACGAATAATTTATATCTTTCAGTATGCGTTTAGTAAATGCCATTAACGAATAACGAATTGCATCATAAATAAGTAACAATTGTTGTTTAACTCATTAATTATGAAATGTATGTTCGGTTTGAAAATATGATATCATTGTACATGTATTACATTCTGGCTCATGTAATTTTGTTGTAAAACAAAATCAGTAACACTAATATTTCTGATTCAACATACACACTTTATACTTTGTTGACAGGGATGTTATAACTAAAGAAAGTATGAATAACAGACTATTTGTAAATGTAAGTACTTAATCTAAAAGTTATACCTGTGTCTAGGACGTGGTACGTGGATGGTTACGGATTATTCCAGGATTAATAGATCAGCAAAATATTAGTGTTATATTAGAAACTAGACATACTCTGAATTAAAGATCCTCAAAATCTCTGCCCTACTGATTTTATTTTAAACTAAGTAATAGGACCATATATGTAACTTTTACTGATTAAAGCCCTTTTTTTGGAAAAGTTTTGCGAGGAGTTACTCGGATGTAAAACACGCAGAATAAAGGAAAGGGAAATATTATGCAAACAAAGCAAATAACAATTTTAAAGATAAAACACCTTTGGTGATTTTTAGTAATTGACTTCTGTGCAAACATTTTTGAATTAGCAGGACATGTCAGAGATGCTAAAGGTTAAGGTATGGTCAGTAACCACTTGTGGAAATACATATTGGCTTTCAAGCTTTCAATTAAATTACTATATGATTTTCAAAAAGACTTAAGCATATTGTGACACAAACAGCTGTCTTAAAGTTAAAATACTGTGTGATATTGGGAACTGTCAACAGGCTCTTTGTAAATTAGTTAAAATGTGAAATATGCAATCTTAAATGAAGAAAAATAACATGGCAATAATGCATAAAAGTATAACATTTTTCTGCATTATAACAATCTCGCCTGGTCTATTTACTTTGGACTCGAAAATGCAAATGAACAAACAATATACACAAGGAAAGGAAGAACATATCCGCAACATGATACAAATAACTACAAGTAAGTCATGTAACATAGTCACAAATGTTTGCATTGGCCCCAACTGCAGGTCTCGTAATTACGGTTAACTAAGGTTTCAGAGAAGACGGGACCAAACTGGTCACAAGTAACAAAGATGAGACATCCTTTGTGCTGGGCGTGCAAATAAACAAAGAAAGGCTGATGAAAAATAAATCTCAACTTGAGGTATTGTTTTAAGTTAAAAGGTAATTTGTTTGAGATTGCAAAATATGTATTATATCTGATATCCAAAATGGCAAAATCGGGCTATTAATAGTCAGCTGCACCAAGATCCATGAAAGGCGAAGTTACAGATGTCTGACGGAGTCTTGATTGTGCAGAAGGCATGACATAAAGGCGAGTGTAAAACAGGCAAAATACTGCATGAATGTCCAGAAGTAATTTCTTATTGTAACATAGATTTGTTGCTACTGTGTTGTGTTCGAATGAATTAGAGAAGCACAAAAAATAGCATGTTCCCATGATAAGTTAATATGAATGGCAAAAAATCCATTGTTGGCTGTTGTTGTTAGATGTGCTTTTTTAAATAGAAGAAGAAATTGGCGAAGAAAATCATTTAATATACGTTGCTTTCGGAAGAATTTATAGTAGCTATCCGTATTCCAACTTTTAAGAATGTCCAAAGTGTTTTTAATAAAGAAAGCACACTTACATTTATAGTAACAATAATCAAAATGCTTTTAAATCTGGCAAGTTTGACTTAACATCAATCCGTCCCTATAAAAGAGGTTCAGTAAGAGACTGGAATGCAGTAGTCTTATTTAGCTATATCTGCCATTCTATTTAAGTTTAAAAAAGACCTTTAGCCAGCAGCAATGATTGCGTGCATTTCATGTTTAAACAGGTTAAACTTAGGTAAAGAGGCATTGACAAATTTGACAAAAGCAGAATCAGCAAACATATCCTAAATAAAATGCTTGTTTTTGCAGCAAAACTAGATTCACATGATTAACCATGGTAATAGTGTCAGTGTAATTGTTACATGTCATGAGTCAAGAAGGCAGGTACAAGATTGAAGTCATTATAGAACACTGATAAGGTTTTTGTAAAATACAAAATATGCAGCCTTGTATCATTTTGTGCTGCAATTTGCATTCAAGACATAATAGTTGTGTATTCTACATGTATAAAGTAATATTGACTTAGTAGCTTGAACAAATTTAAAATCATACACATTGTTGACTAAAATTAAAGAAAGACAAGTTATTGAAAAGAATGGCTTGTTCTCAGAACGAGCCATGACAGTCTATTTGATCATTCTGATTCAGTGAAATATAATATTGTTGATCTGAATTAACAGCAAAATATCTTGGTAAATTAAGTAATTGAGTACCACCTGCTGAAGTTGTGTTGAAAAGTACTGGAAAAGGCAGTACTCTGAACATTTAATACTTGTTTTTGCCAAGTCACTGAACATTTTACAGTAAGAAACATACAACCATTAAACCATTAAACCTAGCAAAAACAAATTTGTTGGCTACATATACTTGACTGATATTGTTCTGATAATAATATAAACTTGGGTTCTTAGTTTCTAAGATATCCTGAATATCAGTCATAGTTTGTTGCATAACATAAGTAGGTTTAAAAATTTCTGACAGTTTGCCTACTGATAAACTTACAACACAATATTCTAATTCATCAAGTACATGTTTAAAATGATTTGTTTTTTTGTATCTGAGTAGTGCGAATACTCATCATGTGATAAAAGTTGTATTGTAGGTCTTCAGAAGTACTTGACGTTAGAAAGACATGAACATATGATATTTCCATTGATTACTGTTGATACCACGCATTAAATTGTCCATACTCCGATTCAAAAGTCTCAAAAAAAGAATTGAGATGAGATCCATGTTGTTTTAGTGCATTGCCAAGGTCAGCTTGGTTTGAGCCTTTATGTGTCTTGCGAGTGTGTTGACGTCCTCTGTAGTTGCTGTTCCAAAAGAAGGTTTTGGAAAACTGACGAATGAATGGTAAAAACGAACGTTTTCCCCGACTTCTGAAAGGTGTTGATATTATTTATGTTACACTTCGTGTTGAATTTACTATGTTGTGGTTTGTTTTGAATTGAGCACCCGTTTATTGATTCCATTGCATACATCCATCCATAGCGTTGCGGTGCAAACCACTGACAATTTTAATATATTTATTCTCACTGCTACATCGATTTTCATTTGTGTTGCTGTTTCTAGCATTTTCTTCTTCATTTGATGTTTTAATTAAAATATTTCAGGGGGTACCAGCTGTAGCTGTTTTGTTGTTTATAATGTATGTATACTGATACTGTTGAGGGTAACGTAGCCAACTATCATATACCACATATAGCTATTTCTAAAGCATTATGAATTGATATTGATGTTGAAAGAAAAGATAGTGTTGATATTTATTTGATACAACAAAGTATAATAATTTGTGCGATATCTGTTTCTTTCAAATATCTTGCATTCATAACCGATCGAAAAAGGATATTCTTAATTAAAGATCAGAGAACAAAAACGATGAAACAAGTTACTAATGAACTATTTCTGTTCTGTAATGGTACTGGTATTTCTTTACAGGGTGAAAACATAGGAGCGTGATTTGACAAATGCCATAACACTGCAAAGAATAATTTGCATCCAATTTGAGTGTTTACTGTAATTTGAAAGGGCACGTCCTTCCGGGCAACTGCTTGCTTGATATTTGTCTCACTCGGAAAAATGAATTTAGATATGAAACAAGTATGCTCGGTCTTTGTTTTATTTTTACGTCACTGCAATACCCAGTCAATTTTGTCGAAAGATTAGGATTATTTAGTCAAATTGTGTAAAATGCCATCATTCATTCAATACGTATGCGAGATTGCAGATAAGTTTAGTTATATGAACTTATTAATTTTAGCTCGATTGTGAAAAAAGCTTTAATTTTATTGAGTCAGCATCGAGTCTGCTTCCTGGAAAAACCAGTTCTGGTGTTATATAAGAAGGTAGGTCTTTACGCTTTATAACGCGAAATAATGAATAATAACGCATATTAAAGACCTAACAATGTGAAGAAAGGTATAGTTACACGGAATAAATGCATAATAACGCGAAAAAAGGCTCAGTTTTGCGAAAATAAAGGCGTAGTTACAGGAAAAATAAATGCGCAATAACATGGAATTAAGGCGTAATAACGCTAGATAGAAGCGTATAAACGCTATTCTAACGTAGTACCGTATGCACTACCGTATGCCGTCGCCGTTAAAATTGACCATTAAAAACCGTACATACACTCGCAAACAGTTATTCCTATAATGAAAGGTGTAACAACGCGTAAGAAAGGCGTAGAATTGCGAAAATAAAGGCATAATTAGGCGTAAGGGTGTAATCACGCGAAATAAAGTAGTAATAACGCCTTCTTAGGTATATATAAATCGATTTCTGCTTTTAAGACTCACCTTTAAGTAATTCGTCTCATAAGTTGGCATAACACGATTAGTATATAATTAAAGTAAAACTGTTTATATCAGACAAATGAAATCTTGTACAATTTCGCTAAACTACCGTAGCCCGTCATAGCTGCACACCGCTGATCATTTTTTTCAAGCGCGAAAATATTAAGAAATACGCTGGGATAAGGTCATTGGAGTAAGGGACATGTATTTGGAAGCCAATTGTGTCAAGGGTTTATGCACGCTTCTGTCTATGCGATGACTCGGGACGTTGACTGGATGAAACGAATATGACATCAAATGCAGCGTCATCAATTAATATGCAGTGAAAAATCTATACTATTAGTTTCTTCCATGAGCATGCGGTTCAGATCGAAATATCCGTCACCGAGGGCAACTGTTTTGGCGGGAACGAGGCTCTGCCGAGTTCCCGCGAAACAGTTTCCCGAGGTGACGGATATTTCCATCTGAACCAAATATCTCATGGTAGAAACTTTTTCTTGCATACCATCTTGCACTTAAAAATAGATATTTAAATGCAAACTTATCGAAATGATGCATTTTAATATAAAAACAAACGTTTTTCAGATGCTGTGTTCGGGAAAGTGACGTCAGATTGTTTATAACGTTACGTCATAAGTAAATCACGAAAGCCATATTACATGGGGGGATGTAATATGGGATTTTCCAGCACTGGTGAAAACTGCGGATACACCGATCCGGTATGCAAGAATAATATTTTCTACGTTATTATGCCTTGTTTTGCGTTACTACGCCTTTTCGCATTTAAGCTTTTTTGCGTTATTACGACTTTGTAATTTTACTCTCAGATGGAGTTAATAAGGTGTCGTAGTAAATGTATTACGTGAATTTTATCATATATTCAATTCATATTCTTTATCTAACGGTGGCAATGCCGGCTGGTTTTTAGTAAGAATCTTCAATTTGTTGATAACCCCATCCAAGAAACAAACAAAACGCAGTGCCTCACTAAAATTTAATGGGCACTCCCTACATTTACTATTCTCCAAACATTAGTAATGTATTCCGTTAACGTAAAATGATCAATAAATACAAATTTAAAGAACATATATCGACAAATTCCTCATTTTAGCGCAAATATTCAAGGTGGAGACATTCTGTAATAAATTTCTATCCACCAATTGATGGTAGATTTCTACAACCATAATTTTACATAGAATATTGAATGTTTGACAGTACTTCAACACATTTTAAAAGCTGGTTGTACTGATAATGACTAATATTTTATATATGAAACTATCACAACTATTCTATTAGTAGTGTTTAAACTATTCAATTGGCCACCAGTTTAAGGATGTGCCTCTTTAGAGATTAAACCATACATGAACGACAAAATACTAGTAAAAAAACAAAAATAATATCAAACAGGGAATGCCACGTACCAAAAACGCAGCCTCCCCAAAACGAACCCCACAGCACCCAGAAGTGCACACCACCAACACACACACACACACCCACACACACACACACACACGCACACACAACCACGCACACACACACACACACACCACCAACACACACTAGCATACAAAGCAAACACACGAGGACAAAACGAACAATTAGACCTGCATAGATAATTTACTTAATTTTCAACAAGATATCTTTCAATTTACCTAAAATATTTAAATTTCAGGTGGACTTTAGTGAAAAAACAAGGAAAGTCTAATGCTACTCGCTTTCAGATTTTGGTGAAAAAACACAAGGTTCTGCGAACTGTCTGAAATTAACATATTTTAGAACGAAACATCAAATAAAAAAGTTCCAGCATAAATTCCTGTAAAGGATTTTTGTATTTTTCAAACTATTTTAAATTCAAGTATTGACATATAATGTAGCATTGACCTCAAATAAAAAATTTCGACATATATAATTGAATTGCTATGTAGATTTCTCTTGTGGTGTTAATTCTACCCGTTACTTTTATTGTTAATCATTCGAGAGAAATTATTTTTTTACCGGAAACTGTGAGCTAGCAGTTAAAAATGCACATTATATCAACCAATAGATAGAGTTCATGAAGTTTATTTAAAAGTTTGTTTCTTTGAAACTGGCTATCAAAACTCAATTGTAACTGACTCAAATAATATAATGATCACTCTTTCTAATATCTACCCCTACAACCCCTGCCCCGCCCCTTAGGGGACTGTAAAATGCTTATTATTTGACAGCTAAAAATAAACATACCTGTTAATTCGTCTGCCTGACATGATATTGTGCACACGACAAAAAGCAACGAGGAACACCAATAGCTGAAAGGCATATCCTTGCAAACATTCAGCAGCTGCATGGTTGTTCAGACACAAGCACAAATAACCTGACTTCTGAACTACATCAGCAAAATTCTTCTACATCGAATAGTTTCCCGTTTGTCACGTGTGATTAGATTTCGAGCCTATCATAGGCTTGTTGTGTTTTTCACGTGGTATCAATTACCATAACTTGTATCGGAGGTATTTTGCCGATATAGAGAAATTACACCTCACTTTAGAATAGATAAATATTCACTTACGAGTAGATATTTTTTATCATTTCGCCATTATGATAAACCTTTTTTCCATTGAAAAAGGTCAGACTTGACCAACATTTTAAAGTCTTTATTTAGTATCATATGCACAAATAATTGACTAACTCGTACTAATTGACGTTTTTATTTAAGCAGGCATGCACTGACTTTAAACAAAAACAAAGGTCAATTTTAAAATCTATTTCAATTTGTTCTATGTGGATCTTATACGTACATATCGCTAGATATCTTACTTTTATGGTTGTTTTCCCAGCGTAGCGGGAGAGGATATATTAATTATCTCCGTCAAGGTTTCCAACAGTCCTTAACATGTCCTGTCCGATCCAATTCTCCTTAACTCCTTCATGAGTTTGATTTAACTCTGGTCAGATGTTCACCTTATAAAGAGGATGTGCAGAGCCCATGAGCCGATCACGCTGACTAAACGTCAAGGCCTCAAGTTAAGGTCAGACGTTAGAGACTAACATTTCCTGTTCGCTCCGTATCTCCCTAACCCTTGAAGGATTTTGCTGAAACTCGGGTCAAATGTTCACTTTATCAAGACTATGTGCAAAACCAATGAGCCGGGCACGCTAGCTCAAGGTCAAGGGCACCATTTAAAGGCCAAACGTTTGAGTCTTGAAATTCGTGTCCGCTCCATATTTCCTTAACCCCTTGAAAGATATTGATGAAACTCAGATGAAATGTTCACCATTTCCAGAAAATAAGCAGAACCCATGATCTGGTCCTAATGGGTCACGGTCACAACTGAAAGATCTGAGTCTTAAATTTCTTGTCCGCTCCCTTTGCATGGTTTTAATGAAACTGTGCTTGAATGTTAACCTCATCAAGTTAATATGTTGAACTCATGATCTGGATCGACACCACAACTCAATATCAAGGTCACAGCTTAATTAGGGTCAATGATTAGATTGTGCCCTCTCAGTATCTCCTAAGAGTTTTGATGAAATTCCAAGCCAATGATCACCATATCGAGATAATGTGTAGAACCCATGATATGATCACACTGACTTTAGGTCAAGGACACAACTTAAAGTAAAAGAGGTAACTGTCAGTGAAAGCTTGTGTCCATCACATAATGCATCAACACTTATATATATAATATTCTAATAATCGTAGATGTATTTTTATGCTCCCGAAGGGTGGCATATGAAAATCGCACCTTCCGTCTGTCCGTCCGTCTGTCCGTCCGTCCGTCTGTGCGTCCCCACTTACAAATTCGTGTCCGGACTGTAACTCTGTCATGCATTGAAGGATTTTAAAACAACTAGGCACACATGTCTAGCACATCAAGACGACGTGTCGCGTGCAAGACCCACATCCCTACCTCAAAGGTGAAGGTCACACTTGGAGTATGAAGGTTATGGAATCCTCTATATATGCACACATTCGTGTCCGGACTGTAACTTTGTCATGCATTGAAGGATTTTAAAATAACTAGGCACACCCGTCTGTCCGTCTGTCTGTCCGTCCGTCTGTGCGTCCCCACTTACAAATTCGTGTCCGGACTGTAACTCTGTCATGCATTGAAGGATTTTAAAATAACTTGGCACAAATGTCTAGCATATCAAGACGACGTGTCGCGTTCAAGACCCACATCCCTACCTCAAAGGTGAAGGTCACACTTGGAGTATGAAGGTTATGGAATCCTCGATATATGCACACATTCGTGTCCGGACTGTAACTTTGTCATGCATTGAAGGATTTTAAAATAACTAGGTACACCCGTCTGTCCGTCTGTCTGTCCGTCCGTCCGTCTGTGCATCCCCACTTACAAATTTGTGTCCGGACTGTAACTCTGTCATGCATTGAAGGATTTTAAAATAACTTGGCACAAATGTCTAGCATATCAAGACGACGTGTCGCGTTCAAGACCCACATCCCTACCTCAAAGGTGAAGGTCACACTTGGAGTATGAAGGTTATGGAATCCTCTATATATGCACACATTCGTGTCCGGACTGTAACTTTGTCATGCATTGAAGGATTTTAAAATAACTTGGCACAAATGTCTAGCATATCAAGACGACGTGTCGCGTGCAAGACCCACTTCCCTACCACAAAGATCAAGGTCACACTTAGAGTTTATAGGTAATGGAATCCTGTATATATGCATACATTTGTGTCCGGACTATAACTTTATTATGCTTTGAAGGATTTTAAAATAACTTGGCACAAATGTCTAGCACATCAAGCGGATGTGTCGCGTGCAAGACCCAAGTCCCTACCTCAAAGGTCAATGACACACTTAGTGATTAAAGTAATGGAATACTGTATGCATGATTACTCTGTCATGCATGGAAGGATTTTAAAATTACATAGCACATTTATTGAGCACATGGAGAGGACACAGACTGTGAGGCACCTCTTTCGGGGGCATTCGTCACTTGTGACGGACAGCTCTTGTTCATATGAAATGTCTAAAATATGAAATCATGAATAACACTCAGTTTGGGCTATAATTTATTAAATTATGATTAAAGTAATTAGCAAATGCATAAATAATGATTAAGCCTGATTACTGAGAAATATTGATCGATTATTTATCATCATGCTTATTTTTGATGATTACCCCAAGTCTGATGAATGTGTTAATGTTTGTGGCGGTAAATGCTCAAAGGATGCATATTGTACCAAAAATTGACATAATCAATATGTGCCAAATTTATTATGTGTACATGTATAAAACTTTCTGTTCTGATTCAGATGCAGATGCTCTTAAAGTCCAAGGATCACAATTACAAGTAGCTCTTATTTTACCAAGAAAGATGTCTTACAAGCGGAAATGACCTTTGTGTGTACCAAAATCTTTCCCAACTTTTTAAATTGATGCACGTAGTGGGAATATAGTGCATTATTTTTTTCATTGATATTGCAAAAATTAAGAAAGGCTTTCTGTTAACTCTTTTTTATGAAAAAATGACTTGAATATAATGGTCAAAATTGTTCTAGAGTAAACAGAACATGGAACATTATCCTATCAGTGAATTTAATTTTTCTAAATCAGTAAAATCAGTGTGATCCTGGGACTTTAACAGCATTTCATCTTTTTAAAGTTAGTTGTTTTATTCAACCATTTTGAAAAACCAGTCATTTTTTACCATTGGTTTGTTCTATATTAGACAATTTCATCCTAGTGTTGCTCAAAGATCATGGCAGGTTGTGCTATAAAATTTCCTCTATTAACAATTTGTTTCTATACATCAAGTCATCACAGTCCAAAACTTCTCATTGCAAGTGATGCTTGGCTAGAATATACAGCTTATCTAACCAATCTGAAGTCAGACATTCACATCTGGACTATACTGATTTTAATTTGTAAATAAATGTAATGATTTCATTGCTTTATGACTGTTTTGTTTTATTTGTTCAATTTTAGTTACGCTTGTCTAAGTTAAAAAAGCAATGCCCATTCTTTGTTAAAGTACGGAGCTAGACGCGGGGTTGACGAAATCAGAATGACTTTGATAATATGTGTTTTCCTTATCCCAAGCTATAATTCATTCGTACCATATCAGCTTAATGTCACTCTCTTTACTTGAAGGATTGAAGTAAAACGATAAAATAGTGCAAACATGTTTCTGTCGATGTAATAAACAATATTAGACATTGACATTGACATTTAACAATTCCCCCTACTTAAATCGACAAGTACCCTCATAGTGATACTAAAAGCAATTATCGTCGTCAGGAAGTAAGCGGTGAAATATTTTATCTTCCTTGTCAGTATGAAGTGTTCTAAAACTTGGCAAATGGAATTATCAAAATGAGGTAAACTCTTTATGAAATGCTTTGAGTTTATTTTTAAATAAAAACTTAAAACTTACATTTATTAATCAATGTATCCATATAATAATTTATAAGCCTCAATATACGTAACAAATATAGGTGTATCGGCATTCTTACTACAATGTTAAACAGACGTTGAAACAGACCTTGTCATTCAACTTTCATCAAGATTGGCTTAGTTTCTTCAGAGTTATTGCCCTTCAACTGTTATTTTCTTCTATATTCAATATGAAACGTTAAAATTCTATTTCACTTGAACCGGCTATCAAAACTTAAAAGTAAAAATGGCTCAAAAAAATAATTATCACTCTTTTATCTACACGCTGCCCCTTGATTCTTTTATAGAATTGAAGCCCTCAAAGGAGCGTAGCGCATTTCTCAAATATTCCATATAAAAACTTAAGATTTTTTTCTTTTCTGAAACTAATAGTGCTGATCCCATTTAACTTACAACAACATAGTTCTGTGTGACTGTAAGATGCAGAAAAAGAATTTACCCTCTGAGATGAGGCCCAAATAGGGTGGTGTAATTTTAAAACATCTTTTCTTTCTGAAAATGCTTGCCAGAATTTGATTTTGTTTGACACAAATAATCAATTTTGTATTCTCTAACAATGGTGAATTTAAAAACTGGATTTTTATATAAATGAGGCCCTTAAGGAGATTTAGTCCTTTCTTACATAATTATTATATACAGAAACTGACGAAGTCATGTTGTCTGAAACTTGTAGTACTGGTTTGATTTAACTTACAACAACTAAGTTCTTTATGAAATTAAAAAAATAATCATCTCCTTGGCCCAGTGGTAAGAGGAACTTTTAAAAAAAATTCTGAACCTGACAAACCAATACACTTCCCAGTTGATCTATTTCAGTTTTTTTGTTTCGTTTGGCGGGGGATATCAATTCGCTGAATATGTTTGTTACCTGTTAAAAAGGACTGTTTGTTTTGTAATTGTGTTTGATTTATACTATGAAGATTCAACCGAAAACTCGTTTAACATGACTGAAAGCTGATGTAAAATTTCAATAAAATAGCTTTTTAAATTTATTCAGTTATTCAGTATTTAAATTTACACAGTTTTGTTGTAAGCAGTAAATATCAAATGATACAACACATTGGTATCACACGCATTCCAGAACCTTTTCGTTGACGTGTTCACACTCAATTTCAGCAAAGCTATCAATGTTCTGATAAATGTGATTGTTTTCATCTAGTGCTAGATTAGCTTTCTTTGCTAAATTAGATTTCTAACTATGATAAACTCAGTAGTAATGTATTTATAGCTAGGTACAGGCGTTCATCTCATGTTTTACTAATCTGCGTGTGCAAGTATGTGCGTGTGCGGTTGTGCGCGCTTTTGTCGATTTTTATGAAATACACTCCAGTTTCTTTAGCAGATATTATTATACGTGGCTTTATAAAACCGAATCAATATTCTTATACTACCATCAATGAAATCATTTATTGATAACCGTCCAAAATCCATTATCTGCCATAAGAGTTTGAAAGAAAATCAATTTCATTTATGAGAGGTTTTCGGAAGCGCTCCCGGTGTTCTTGTATATGTAGTATATGATAGGATTTACAATAAATGTATACACGTTTGTCAAAATATTCATGTGATGACACATGTCCTCTCAAATGGGACCACTTACAACAAATAAATACATTGTTCTTACATCATTATACAAAAATGGAAAACTGACGAACCCACAACTCATGCTCGGACGATTAAATCATTTTATAAATATGACACATTTTTGCACAAGGATGTCACAAGATAAAAATTTATTGTTTTAAAGTACAACGGAAATGTATATTTCCGTAGTACATTAAACCCTAGTAGGGTGAGAAGCTTAAATGGCCTTGGTTTATTTTGTTTACATAACCGTAGCTGATATTTTCATCAAACTGAACAGACTTTAATCAGTTGGAGATATTGAATATGTCTGCAGTTTCGTTTAGAGATGAACTTTACTGTTCTATTAAATGCCCGGGGAAAAATTCGCCATGGCGAATTTAGATTACTTTAAACATATCTGATATTTTTTCGGCGCAGCCGTATTAAGCTCGTTTTTGGCCGGAACTTTGGAACCCTTCAACCGCCAATGAAATGACGATTAGAATGTGTAACATTTTTTGAAATGAGATATTTGCGCAGTAAGGCACCTTCTGATTGATTAATACTGGGTGCATAGAATGACCAAAAAAGACTGAAAAGGAACCGAAAACAGTGTATTCAGACCGAATTTTGTTTCAAAAGATAATGTATAATTTAAAATCTAAGTTTTAAATAAAGGAAGGAGTTTGTAAATAGTGAATAATCAATCAGTACGTCTAGCGATATAATATTATCTGTTTAGAAAAATAAATTGTTTTCGGTCTGCATAAACTGTTTGTTGGTCTTTCTCGGTCTTTTTCGTTTTTTGGGGTGTTTTCACCGGATAATACCGAATGAATATAGACAATAGAATACTCTTGCGTTTTAGTCTTTCTTGAATGGGTTAATAATTTAAGTACGTAAATAATTCATATATATCAACATAATATTTTGTTACCTCCAAATTAATGTTAAGTGTAGAGTATTATTACTGTCTAGGTCAGTAAATAACGGTCAATAATTCGAGCAGCATATTTATAAGAAAAACAAGGATTAATTTTGTTGTTCATTGCTTCAAAATCTATCCTCCTACACGTGACCCGCATACATGCTTACAGCGGCTATACCAAATATTGAATATTTACTTGTAGAGTGATACATTTTGAAGCAATGGAATTTGTGTTTATCACGGTTTGATTTCTAGTAAATTTGGACACAACAGTGATACTAGATTAAATTTATATACTAAATAGGTTTTCATTAAAATATTATTAAACACAAAAAATTACAGAGGATTTTCCAAGTGCTTCGTTATTGCGCCGACTATCTTTTTTAAAGGTAGATCTTGTTATTTATTTAGTCATTTTAAGCAAGCATGGCAATTCTAAACACTCATCTATCTGTATCGTATAAAATGACAGACACTGTTTCGAAATACCGTATTTAGAAGGAATTTCGTCGTAGCATCAAAAAAAAAATTTTAAGTCAGGTGATCGCAAGGTCGAATGTAACTTTTAACGAAGACGCTAACATACATATTTTATTCTAATGTATCATAATTTGATTTTCAATGTAATATTAATATCATTACTAAAATTGTGCATGATGATGGCACACCCTAATATATACCGTGTCATTTACCGGTACACCCACATACAGGAGTTCTGCATATACAAGAATAATATTCATGTTCTTTGGTCATATTGTATACAATAAAGGGTTCTAACTCACAACAAACCTTAACTTTATATCTCTCCAATAAATGTCCTGCAATTTAAGCACCGTTGAATTTAACATTTGATATTGTGTACGTCGTGGTATTTATTTACATACTATTCCAGAAAAAACTTTATGGTTTAACTTCTAACTCCTATAGCTTCCTCACGTGCCTACACTTTTCCAAAAAAAGAGAAAAATATTAAAATGCCAAATATGCAATGATAATGATTGGGGTAGGGAGTAGGCCTATATGGGTCTTAACAATATTGTGAACCTGTATAAAAGCGAACTACATGTATTTCGTTATTGTAACAATACTTTATTAACAAAATCAATGGTATTTAAGAAATAGTTCGATGAGATACAGTTGCAAAAGTAACCTGGAGTAGGACTTCGTTCAATAAAGATTTTTGGTTTCTCGAATTCAATTTGTTAATATCAGTATAAGCTACGACCATTCATGATCCCCTGGAATTGGCAGTTCTAGTTTTTTTCTCTGCTATTGACGAAATTCGTGACGCAATGTGTTTCAACTGAAACATAGTCGGATTGAAATTACACGGATTTTAACGATTTATAAAACATACAATCATCTTGCTACTCTTAACATTGTTTGCATGTTCAAATTTTATTTCTTGTTAGATCTATAGTTATAGACCGCGAGAAAAATGTTTTACTTGTAATGCACGTTTCAAACAAGAGTTGTATGCGGCACGTCGTCTTGATGTGCTGCACTTTTTTGACATTCAAGTTATTTCTAGAGCCTTCAATGCATAACAAAGTTACAGTCTGGAAACGAATATGTGCATAATATTATACAGGATTCCATTACCTTTAAACTCTTAATAGTCCAGCAAGACTTGTGAGCCTCAAAAATGCTATAATGGACAAAATTCATATAGAAATGAAACTTTTGTTTTCTGAAAGTTCAATGTATGTAGTATCCATAACACAAAAGTCCCAAAAGTCCCTGCCTGGAAAACTCTACAATCTAAGATGGCTGCCAAGATGGCCGCTGTACGGAAAAAAAACTGTCACACACAAGTGCTTACAAGTATCGCATTTTCTATTTGTGAATTATTTAAATGTTGCTAACTATCACTACTGTATCAAAATTTATGGACATATGTCTTGTTATGATATAGTTTCCATTTCTGTTTAAATATCAGGAATTTGTTTATAGCAAAATAACTATATTTTACTTTATTGCAAAATACTTATTTTCTGTTTCCGTTCTTTAGAATACTTGTAGCAAAAATGCCTGATACAGGATATCATATGTTAAACCACTTCTATATATTTAAATTCTGATATGTTTCGGATAGTTCTGAAGCTATTAAAACATCAGAGGTATACTGTGCAAGGTGGGTGGCTTATGGGATGTATTAAAGTCTCTACTACGAATATGTTATAGGTGATCTACGCATTTTCTTTAACATACGTAATAAAAAAATGCGTGTCAACAGTTAAAACGTGCATTACAATTTCAGTATGAGGCTTAATATACTTCAAGTGGCATTCAAGGCGTGATGATACTTTAATGATTCTCTGTAACTTGAAACTTTTTTTATTTTTTTCCCTTTATCTGCGTAAGATATGTAAATTTTAGCCATTATGGTCCTGTCAAATATTTTGAGTAATGATGGATCGGTCATTCCCGGACAGAGATGAAACTGTGCATATTGTGCTACTTTAGGACAGTGTTGTAGGTGAAAGTACGGTGTATGCAAATTTCATACATATCCGGATTAATTATCATAATAACCACATTCGTCTGCAATTTGGCAAATTTTTCTATTTGCAAATGCATGATATTGTAGCAATAAGATATCCTGGTACGCAAATTTGAATTATATTCGCACGATCGAATAATACCTTTTAGTCAAAAGTTTCTGAACAACTTATAGATTGCGAAATGTATAGAGAACATCATACTTGCATGACTCACCGAGGTTCTTTGTCAAATGAATAACTATTGCCAAACATTTTCAATTAGGTTGAATCGCGACTTCATGCATGTTTTTTTTTGGTAAATTTTAGTCTGATAACGAAAATATCATCGGTAGCTTAATGAGTGGCTTTTGAACAGTCAGTCAAGATTTAATCAACTTGAAGGCAAACATTCAATTCAATTCATTTATTTAAAGTCGACTCAAAGTTGGCTTTGAAATTCATTGATGCACGCATGCGGAAGTGTATAGTTCAACCAGACTTTTAAAAACACGTGTAAGAATCTTAGAGCCCCTTAGATGTTTCCACTTTGAACGTTGGATCCATTTCACATCCTGCGTCACAATTCTCACGAGACATTTTCTTGGTTTCGCTGAAAACGTCTCAAAAGCTCTTTGGAAAGATTCAGCCTACCCAATTGTTTGTCTGGCATTATCATTAACAGAACATATCTTGCCAAAAGTTTGTTCATGTGAAAGACATCAGAAAAAATGAGCAGGAGGGACTATAGTATTAGCAATATGCTATTTTATCATTCATTGCCATATGAATTCAGCAGCCTATTTCTTTACAGCTGAATATGGAGGACAATTATCACTAGGTGCATGGTTCACGCCGTCATGGATTTCCTTTGGTGACACTCCTTTCATATGCAGATAACTCCCCCCCCCTTCCCTCAACTGTCGCACATGTGCACAGTAATGATGGTGTCTTAAAACCTTTAGCCTGCGGAAATGCAAAAGTGTGCAAGGCAATGGACGTTGTATGCATTCCTCAACAAGTTTTCTAAATAAAGTACGAAACGTTTTTAATCCAATTGTTTTTATTTTGATAAGTGCTTGTGTTTTATAAGGGCATGAGTCTAAAGATAACTGATTTTCAGTGTGGCCAAATTCATAAACTTAGTCTCTTTATTTTCCACTAAAATATACGCCAGGATACGTCAGCATGCAGGTGCGGCGATACGGGATTTAAAATTTTTCGGGGGAGCATCCCGAACCCCATACAAAATAAGTGCCTACACTTCCATTTTTTTCAAGCTACGCCCCTGTTCTTCCTGACGTTGTGGTCCAGCTTTACCAAAAAATGCATGTAAAGGTGCTTCTTTTTACATGCACTTGTAATACTAGTAGTATACATAGTCGAACCAAAAAATATGGATATTGGGTATACCATGACAAAATGAATGTTATATTTTTCAGGCTTGTTGTAATAATTGTCGTCCTGACCTATGAATGTCTGGCCTTCGAATTTCATTCCCAGTCTTCTGGTGTCTTTTATGGAAGAAGCAGTCTAGAGACGCATAAAGGATGTAAATATGTTCAACATGATTTAAAAGAATATTGTGCCAACTGTAGTTACCTTGGACTAACAGAAGTACCCCAATATTTGCCGAAAAACATCACATGTTTGAATTTGGTCGGAAACAACATAACGCATTTAAATGGAAGAGTTTGGCGTAAATACAAGTCATTGAAGAAGTTGTCTTTAGCCAGAAACCATCTGAGTTCACTCAACAATGGCGACTTTCAAGATCTATCGAATCTTGAAATGCTTGATTTAAGTTTGAATTTTATACGGTATTACAAAATCGGTAAAAAGGCATTTGAACATATGGTTTCACTCAAATACCTCGATCTTAAACAGAATTTGACATCAATCTTCAAAAATGAGACGTATCCACTCTCACTACAGCATTTAAAGAAACTGCAAACGTTAATGATAGACGGAATAGACAGTAAATTACCATATATGGACATATCTGTCCTTTACTTGTCAGGCCAGTATGGGCGTTGCAATATTCCACACTTAAGACACACAGTGTTCTCTGATATTAAAATTATAACGAGTTTGTTCTTGTCTAATTGTTCAATAGAAATAATTGAACAAGGGATTTCACAAGTATGGCCGAACATTCAGGACTTAGACTTATCTTGGAATACCAAACTCGGCTTCAACAACGTAACTGTTGGTTTGCAAAGTAGAAATACATTAACAAAGCTTAAAAGATTGAATCTTAACTCTGTGTATAACTATTATAAATTTGATATGTGCTCCGCTTTCACGCAAGACGACCTTGCGTATTTAAACGACACATCATTAGAGGTATTTACAATCGAAAGTAACAATCTTGTTCGCGTAGAATATGATGCTATACCATACTGGCCGAAAACATTGAAGTATGTATCTGTACGTGATAATATGCTTATGTACGGAAAGTATGTTGACGCAATATTACAGCAACACTCATTCCAGAATATCATATACTACGACACCAGTCAAATGTTTTTAAGTCACACTCCAAATGACTTCGTACACAACAACACAGAACATGTTTCCGAAAGATACACTGCATATCATATTCCAACATCAGAAAATGACATTAATACAGCAATGTTCACGCGAAGTCTGTATAGGGATTATTTTCAAATTTTAGACGAACGGCTGACTAAATTTAATATAACCCGGAGCGATAGTAAGCTTGATAACACAGAAGACGCCACTAACAATGTAGAATATGTAGATTTGTCGGAAAATATGCCAGGTACAATAATGGTGACGTTGAAATTGTTTGAACATTCACCGGCCTTAAAGTTCCTTAATATATCTAACAATTATCTTGGTTACCAGCTATTAGACGACGCTAGTTTGTTTAGAAATTACAGTAGTCTGAGAATTCTGGACCTGAGTAGCAACAGCATTATACAGTTACTACCAGGAGTGTTTAGAAACCTGATTAACCTAGAACAGCTCCGCCTATCATATAATAAAATTACAAATATAACATTTGTACTTGACTTTTGGACAAAGAATAATTTGAAATATCTTGACCTGAGTTCTAATCACATACAGTCAATTCCTAATGATGTGCGATCATTGATGGACACTCTGACAAACTTCACAATAAATATCGTTAACAACAACTTAAGATGTACCTGTGATAATTTAGATTTTCTTTCCTGGATGAAGAAACCAGATGCAAATTTGAGAATGGGTCAACTGTAACGTTAGAAAAATTTGACTACGAACAATTACATTTAGAATGTTCCCCGCCGACATTCCATACGCTTATTTTGATCGTCAGTCTTTGCATTCTTGCTTTTATAATAATTGTTTCATGTGGACTGATCTACAGGTTCAAATGGAATCTACGGTACTTGTATTACATGACGAAATTTAAGCTAACTGATAGTTATCAGCCAATTGACGAAAGGGAATTCGAAAAAGATGTATTCGTCTCATATGCTAATGAAGACAGAGGATTTGTGTCTCAACATGTTGTGCCTGAATTAGAAGAAAAATGTGGCATTTCACTACTTGTTCATGATCGTGATTTCATGGCGGGAGAGTTAGTTGTGGACAATATTCTAAGAGCCGTCGCTTCCACTCGAAGAACGCTTGTCATTCTTACAAATAATTACATCCAAAGCAAATGGTGTATGTATGAGATGAACATGGCTCGAATGGAAGCAGCCGATACTGGTAGAAGTGTTCTCTGTGTTGTCCTTAAAGAAGATATTCCAGTCAAGCAACTACCGTTAGAAATAATTGACGTTATAAAAAAGAAAACATACATTGAGTTTCCGACTGACCATCAGCATGCAGCAGGATTCTGGGACAGACTCCGGGCAATACTAAGACATGATATGTGATTCATTGTCACCAATGGCGAGTCTGATGACGAGCAAATTTTAAAACAAATTGTGATTTATATTATTACAAGGACAAGCGGTTTAGTGTCATTTTCTTGCCAATCGATCATGCAAGGTTTGCTCAGAATCATCCTGACATAAATATGCATACACATTTTAAATGATTCAATGGCAATACTTAGACAATTCTAAAAACCTGAACACCATGCCAAAGAAATTCCTAATTTTATAAAAGATACATGTGCTGTAAGTAACGACAGTAGGACATTTCCAAATAAGTTTATACAATCGAAGCAATAAATATCAAAATATTGTTTTATCTTCAATTGTAAACTCATGTATTTGGCTAATGGTGTACTAGTATATACCCACCTCCGTATATAGTACAACATTTAATGCATTTTAATGTTCAAAGCTTATAGCATTTCATGTAAGTGTAACGTATTGAGATACTTTGTCCATATGTTGGTAACTGCCAAAAGAAACAAAACATCATGTAAGTGATCCCGAAAAAATAGTGTGCCCTGAAATAGTATATTAAGCTGTGTAATACAGACTCCCTGTAGGCCTAGATCTGCTGCAGATGCTGAAGCCTAAAGCTAAAATGTAGTAACACAAAAGGTTAGAGTCTCGTTGTATGAAGGGCCGCTTATTATTACTCAGGCCAAAAACGTAGTTTGTAGTAAATCGCGACGTTTGTCGAAAGCCAAGCCTGCGATTTGAGGAATAAGAGCTTGATGTTCGACCCAGTTATTGTGGATTGTAGTGGATAATAGTCTAAATAGTGTAACATGTTTACAAGCATTGCTCCATTTATGAACCAAACATTATGGACAGCAATTTATAATAAAAAGATATTGTTTAATAAGTGAATAAGATACAATTCTATGCATTATGGGAACACTATATAAAATGCGGTTCTATATACATTTGTATGTGTACTTTTTTAAATCTTCTATTTAGTTTTAAGTTTAGAAATCTTTAGGAAGACTGACTGACTGACTGAGTGGGGTTGTTTACCCTCGGTACTTGGCTATTGCCATATGACCGAGCGTGGCTTACAAATATTATATAATAGCTTAAGATTTACGTACATTCTTACATTATGCCACGTGTGGAGGTGCTTAATATTGTTCATATCACAGTGAGCTTGCTAAAGTGTAGCCTGCTCAGTGTTTTATGAGCCCTATATACTAGTGTTTTACCACTAGAATGTCTTAAAATGTGGGATGCTTAAAAATCCGTAGTATTCTATATTACGAATATTCTTATTTTCTTAATAACTTTTTTGTTATAATTCCAAACATATTCATGTAACCACTTATTTTCTTTGTATTAATGCTGTCTACTCAAATATTTAATTGAAAATACCTTATATTATATGGTATAGTTTTTAGAACTGACATGCGAAAACGTAGACCTATATATGATATTAAATTTTTATTGGTCGCAGCGGAACAGGTGCCCGCCGTGCCATTGGTTGAGATATTTATTGAATGATTTTTGCAAAGTAGGTCAATCCGCTTTAGCACGCCAGTTCAGTCTTATGTAGAGTTGCATTGCGGCAAGTCAGCTAGGTGTCTAAATTTGAAATTATGAAGAATATGTTTTATGTGCTAAACTTAAGTAATATATTAAAATATGATACAACATTATTGAAAAAAATGAACTTTACGTTACTTAAATTATAAAAATTTTATTAATAGTCCTAAATTAAAATATAAAGTATAATGTGCAGGGTAGCCATAAGTATGAAGTGAGGTCTAGGATTTATCTCCCTTCTACTTACTTTCAGTTCATCGCTGAAAGTTTAATTAGATTATACCCATATAACGCTTTATAATTTTTCGGTTTCTGCTATGTGGTGGAACACTCTTTTTTAATATATACAAGAGTCTTTAGGAAGATATAAACGGTCAGATATTGGAAAAACACTGAAGCCATTTGAACTAATTGTATAAAAATATAAATAAAATAAATAAAAGAATAAAAAATCCAGTATTATCGGTTTGTCACGCATAATTAAAGTTCTGTGTCTTTTAATATGTTAACCTTGAAACTATTTATAGCTTGTTTGTGAAAGAAAGAAATTATCAATAAAATTAAAATGACTATTTACCTGTTGTAAAGCATGTAAAATTGCTTGTGAGTATAATAATTCACGACACAGCGGAATTATCAAATCTCATAACTTGTAATTCCCCATCTTTTACATGAAATAAGAGCGTATTTAATGATCAATAAAATTTATTACATTACAAATCAAAGAATACTGCAAGGTTTTTTGAATGATCAACTCCTACATAAAACCCCCTATGAACTCAATGTAAAAAATTGATAGTGTGGGCGCCGCCATTATTGAGCTTTGCCTGACCTGTACCGTATGGGTAGGGGCAGGTAACACCAGACTATTATTATTCCCGCCTTGGCCGAGGGGATATGGTAATGGGCTCCGCCGTCACAATTTTGTCCGGAGCATAACTATGAAAGAATTCAAGGGAAGTTATTAAACTTCACTCTCAGACAGCGGACATTGAGAGGGAGTGAAGCGTGCAATGACCTTAACTCTAGCTTGTCCTATTTTTAAAATATCTCCACTTATTGATTTTTCATATATAGCACTTTTGTCCGGAACATAATTCCGAAAGTATTGAAGGGAATTTGTTTAAACTTTACACAGAGAGAGAGGACATTAAGAGACAGGGCAATGCACAAGGACCTAATTCTAGCTTGTCCTATGTTTTTAATTATCTCCCTTTATTACTTTTTTCTTGTCAAAGCCATAACTCCTTAAGAACTGAACTGAATTGATTCAAATTGCATACAGTCATAGAGGACACTAAGATACACCCTTACAGAAATAATTGGCCTCTTGCTACCAATAGCAGCTAGCTAGCAGTGGAGTAGCTGCTACCAAGCAGCTACCAGTAGCCGCTAGCTAGCTGCTATTGGTGGTTTTTCAAATTCGTGTTCCTGCTACTAGTAGCGGCTAGCTGCTACTTCTTCATGCTAGCTAGCTGCTACCTGTTACCTGCTACTAGTAGCAGCTAGCTGCTACCGTTTCCTGCTACCTAGCTGCTATTGGTAGTTTCTCGTATGCAAATTAGATTTCTTGCTACTAGTAGCCGCTACCTAGCTGCTACGTTTTCCTGCTACCGAGCTGCTACCTATGAAATTCGTACAGCTTGTTTGGTAGTTGTCATCAAATCATGGCCTATTAAAATACTGAAGTCTGTGGTCTCTGTCAAATGAATTAAATCAAAACACTCGGAGCACTGTAAGAAATGAGCATGAAATGTTGGTTAAGATCTTACCCTTTAACTGAACATGAAAAAGATCTTTCATATTTGACACCCCTGCCACCCCCAGCCCCCCCCCCCCTCCCAGTGTTCAAAACTTAAACATTTTAGTTTCTAATAACTGCGTTGTGGTAAGGAGCATGCGGAAAAAGATGCAGGACCAAATGATAGTCATTAAATGGTAAAAGCCCAAATGTTATTAAAGACTGTCTCTGTTATAAGAGGAAGTAGCCACATCATGATGCATGTTAATCATCATCATCATCATCATCATCATCATATACTTCTCAAGTGATTGCCTCACTCTGTACCTGGGTCCTAATAGGATCCAGCTCTGTACAGAGTATACTTGCAATTTTGTTTCTAAAGCGTTGTGCGTTTAAGAAACCTGGTTTGTGTACGCAGGTTTGATAAGATGCCCGGTGCAGGGTATACTTCCGTGTTAAGTGCATACTTATATGCGGTCATTAGAGTGAGAGCCACTTGCTGTGTGGTTGTGACCAATGCCACTTAGTGGGTACCTAGTCGAGTTCCAGGAGTAGTACCCAGCAGGTAGATGTGTTTCTTCGAAGCTTTGAGGTCTGGTTTGTTTCAAACCGAATGATAAAAATGCAGCACTGATTAAAAATTAATCTATGGATTGGAGTGCTTTATCGAAATTGAAGCATTTTCCGGAGGTGATGTGCCTGGCGGAATAATTCACGGGAGCGAAGCCCGAGTGAATTATTACGCAGGCACATTACCGACAGAAAATGATTCAATTTCGATAAAGCCCTCCAAGCCATAGATTAATTTAGAGGGTACCTAGACGAGTACCAGGAGTGGTACCCAGTACCAAAATGTATTTTTTTCAATTTTTGATAAATGAATATTTCATGATAAAGGAATAACAAGGTTTTTCAGATATTTTGCGTACAGTTTGATTAAAACCTTTGTTGAGAATGCAAAAATAAAAAATGGGGGTCAATGTGCATATAAGAAAGAAATTCAATAAAAACTGTTAAAAAATGTGTTTTTTAGAGTTCGACGAGCTTTGATCTGTCACAAAGAACTGTAAAAGGAACTAGTTATTAATTACTTTTTATATCCTAACAATTCTTCTTGTAATACAGTTTAAATTAAGTAAATATCTTAAACGGTTTTTGAAAAATGACTATTTTTGTACCCCTACCCCCATTTTGGTATATGACAAAAGTTATCAATTTTGTCACAAAATGTGAGGTCAAAATATTTTTTCTCAAAAATGTTCAATTTTTTTACACTAAAATATTCCTATTGTGCCTAAGATTACTACTACATAATTGTTTTTTCCGGTTAACTCATC
Organism: Saxidomus purpurata; assembly: GCA_022818135.1. Taxonomy (NCBI): domain Eukaryota; kingdom Metazoa; phylum Mollusca; class Bivalvia; order Venerida; family Veneridae; genus Saxidomus; species Saxidomus purpurata. Next base: position 29,577,129 of record JAFMSR010000008.1, read on the forward strand.
ATTTCTATATTTTTTTCTGCGCGGGAGTAAATTAGAAAAGTCGGAAGGAGCTACTTCCATGTCCGAAACTCCGCCTACTTTTCTGAGTGCTTTATTAAAGCACTCGAATTGACCATAGAACTATACCATAGGCATATTAGAATTACTGTTATAAATAAAATTGAAAAAAAGGCTCCAATTTATTATGAATTTGCTTTGGATTAAATCCGTTCTCTCGGCTAAATTATTGCCGAACAGCAGTGCATAGAATTACCGAAAAAGACCGAAAAACCGGGAAAAAACGAAAAAGACGAAAAAGCAGTTAATGAAGACCAAAAACAAGTGTTATTAAAGAGTATATGATATCTTACAGTTTGAATGAAGAAATTTGTAAATATTGTATTACAAATCAAGTAAAAAGTTCGATAAAAATACCTGGCCCCAATTTCAGGAAAATACTTAAGTAATTGCTCAGCTGAGAACGTTATTTTAAAGTCTAATTGTCTCTAAAAATAAGAATATTTATTGTTGTCATTTCTAACGATAGTCTATTTTTTAATGAAATTAACATGTTGAAAGAACAAAAATATTGTAAATTACTGATTGCAAGTCAGATTGAGCGAAAAATTCATTTCAGTACAAGTTAAGAATCTTAAGAATCTTAAGACTTTACTTAGTGTAAATTACCTGCTAACAACAACATTTCCTCCACAAATACTAACACGTGTATAATTATAATTGTAATAAATGGGTAAATACGATTCTGACAAGCTTGAATTCTTTAAATGATTAAACATGTAATCTGATATAAGTGTTGAAATAAGTTAAGCATGTTACTAAGTAATTACTTAAGTATTTTCGTGAAATTGGGGCCAGGGTCCTATATTAGGACCCAGTGCAGACCGAAAACAGTTTATGAAGACTGAAAACAACCTTTTTAAAAGAGTATATAACTTACAGTTTAAATGAAGAAATTTGTAAATATTGTATTACAAATCAAGTAAAAAGATCGAAAAACCAATATTGCAAACCGAAAACTTTCTGAATTGGCAGTACCGTAACTCTAGCTTCCGAGTCTAGAGTTACCGAAGTTCCGTATCTCTTGCAAAACCCTATGAGTTACGGAAGTTAATAAAATCATCCATGTTGCTTTAATGTATGCCTAGTAGTGTTATATAAACTGTATTATTTTACCTGTAATCGCGAATGAATGGGAATGTACTTTGTTGTTTTTTTAAGTTTCTGACAGTATGAGTAAATATTAATACATCTTTATTTTTTAAAGAAAAATTGTTGGTATCGGTGTAAGATCACGTTTATTTCACTCGTGAACACCAAAAGATGTTATTTCACTCGTAGCTGCGCCATTCGTGAAAATATCACTTTTGGTGCGCACTCGGTGAAATTATAACGTGATTTTACACTGAAACCAATTATTCTCTATATTATTTCACCGAGTGGCTTTTGGTGTTCACGAGTGAAATTAACGTGATATTACACCGATACCAACAATTTTTCTGTTTATTTTATGGTTAAAACTCTACTTTTATTGAGTTTGTATCGGTGTAAAATCACGTTAATTTCACTCGTGAACACCAAAAGATCGCGGGAAACGTCATCAGAAAACATAGCTCAAATTATGTCATTTAAACGACGACATCGTCGCATGGTTTCCAGCATTAATAATGCTCGGTATATTTTTTTACGCAGATCCGGGTTAAAGATTGCAAAAACAGTGAACCATAATAATGGTAATCCACTGTTACTGTTAACTGTGGATTATCACTGTTATTTCACTTAGAAAACTCTTTAATTCACTGGAAAACATAAAATAAATTATGCTTTCCGATAAAATTATTGGAAAAATGACATAAAAAATATAATTTCGTAATTTCCGTGAAAATCCGTGATTTGTCAACGGCGTACAATTCTTTCATGGGCATCTTTCATATAGTGAATACTTAAGTTATAAATTGTACATTATCTTTTGAAAATAAAGTTGTTTTTGGTAAACATAAACTTTTCAAAATTATGGAACGAGCACACACACACTAGGGGCGTAGCTTGAAAAAAATGGAAGTGTAGGCACTTATTTTGTAGGGAGGTTCGGGATGCTCCTCCGAAAAACATTTTAATCCCGTATCGCCGCACCTGCATGCTGGCGTATCCTGGGGTATATTTTAGTGGAAAATAAAGAGACTAAGTTTATGAATTTTGCCACACTGAAAATCAGTTATCTTTAAACTCATGCCCTCATAAAACACAAGCACTTATCAAAATAAAAACATATAGATTAAAAAAGTTTCGTACTTTATTTAGAAAACTTGTTGAGGAATGCATAAAACGTCCATTGCCTTGCACACTTTTGCATTTCCGCAGGCTAAAAGTTTTAAGTCACTATCATTACTGTGCACATGTGCGACAGTTGGGGGGGGGAAGTTATCTGCATATGAAAGGAGTGTCACCAAACGAAATCCATGAAGACGTGAACAATGCACCTAGTGATAATTGTCCTCCATATTCAGCTGTAAAGAAATAGGCTGCCGAATTCATATGGCAATGAATGATAAAATAGCATCTTGCTAATACTATAGTCCCTCCAGCTCATTTTTTGGCAAGATAGGTTCTGTTAATGATAATGCCAGACAAACAATTGAGTAGGCTGAATCTTTCCAAAGAGCTTTTGAGACGTTTTCAGCGAAACCAAGAAAATGTCTCGTGAGAATTGTGACGCAGGATGTGAAATGGATCCAACGTTCAATGTGGAAACATCTAAGGGGCCCTAAGATTCTTACACGTGTTTTTAAAAGTCTGGTTGAACTATACACTTCCGCATGCGTGCATCAATGAATTTCAAAGCCAACTTTGAGTCGACTTTAAATAAATGAATTGAATTGAATGTTTGCCTTCAAGTTGGATAAATCTTGACTGACTGTTCAAAGGCCACTCATTAAGCTACGGATGTTATTTTCGTTATATATTCGTTCGACTAAAATTAACCAAAAAACATGCATGAAGTCGCGATTCAACCTAACTGAAAATGTTTGGGAATAGTTATTCATTTGACAAAGAACCTCGATGAGTCATGCAAGTATGATGTTCTCTATACATTTCACAAACTATAAGTTGGTGAGAAACTTTTGACTTAAAGGAATTAATCGTTCGAATACAATTCAAATTTGCGTACCAGGATATCTTATTGCTACAATATCATGCATTTGCAAATAGAAAGATTTGCCAAATTGCAGACGAATGTGGTTATTATGATAATTAATCCGGATATGTATGAAATTTGCATACACCGTACTTTCACCTACAACACCGTCCTATAGTAGCACAATATGCACAGTTTCACCTCTGCCCGGGAATGACCGATCCATCATCATTTGACAGGACCAAAATGGCTAAAATTTACATATCTTACGCAGATAAAGGGGAAAAAAAGTTTCAAGTTACAGAAAATCATTAAAGTATCATCACGCCTTGAATGCCACTTGAAGTATATTAAGCCTCATACTGAAATTGTAATGCACGTTTTAACTGTTGACACGCATTTTTTTATTACGTATCAGAATTTAAACATATAGAATTGGTTCAACATATGATATCCTTTATCAGGCATTTTTGCTATAAGTATTCTAAAGAACGGAAACAGAAAATAAGTATTTTGCAATAAAGTAAAATATAGTTATTTTGCTATAAACAAATTCCTGATATTTTAACAGAAATGGAAACTATATCATAACAAGACATATGTCCATAAATTTTGATACAGTAGTGATAGTTAGCAACATTTAAATACATTCACAAATA
>JAFMSR010000008.1:29581420-29598612 GCA_022818135.1 Saxidomus purpurata
GAAAGAAGATTTTTCTGCATAGCCGAGATATACTCTACCAGCAGTTAAAACTGTGTATCAATCAAATAGTAAGAATAATTTGACATTTACGACTGATTATGCTAACTTCTTTGATTAATTGCGTCGCTATATCTAAAGAATGATTCGAACTTTAAACAATCATATCACATTAAAAGGGGCATTCTCTACATCTAGCAGATTATATTCTCCAAGCTTACACAATGTGTTCATTGAGCGTCAAATGATAAATAAATGCAATTTTACACAACAACATATTTCGAAAAATGCCTCATTTTAGCGCAAATAGTCCTTATAGAGGCCTGCTGTAATAACTCACAATTATAATATGTGTGGTAGTATTATCGTTCAAACTGCATTTTATAGTCGGTTTTAATATCTGGGTGGATAGCGATTTATTATAAAAGGTAACTATATCTGCAGTGCATGCAGAAACGAGAAACAAGGCAGCCTAAATATTCTATTTCTATTATCAGAATTGTCATAATTTTTGATGTAATAAATATGAAAATTATTTGATTGTAATACTTTTTAATAAAATATATTTAAAGTACCGGAATATATAAAGATATTAAGTAAAAAATGTGGTATGACAAGATTTAAAATGATAGAACTTGAAGAAATAAGTGGTGGAGACAGAAGGTTTTACACGAACACGAAACTATTAAAACGTTCTTAGTAATAGTTAAGGATTTAAGGGAAGACTTAACGCTTAAAGACAGTGACTTACTGATTGTAATATAGATGTTAACGTATTTTGGAAATCAGAATGATGACACAAAACAGTTTCAAAGACTATTATCATGAAGTTATAAATGTCGCCTGAAAGATTGTAGAAACTCAATAAGATCGATTCGCGTGATGTTGAAGATTTCAACCTAAACCTGTCGGAGATAGAGGCTGATAATCTATGTAAATTATCCATTGCGAGGGTAGTTATAGGACTCCTGCTCTCAATACACATGTTTGTGCAACGGTTTGCGTACGATGTCAGGTATTTCAACGTATAGTTTGAATAAAAATAATGATATAATGACAAGTCATATGAAACTATTCATATTATGATAGCTAAGGTATGTTCTTGTAGATTTTATCTGCATTGCTTTCGCACCATTTCGAGTTACGTCTATTGGATTCTTTCAATATCCTTATACAATCGAAACCACTTCGCACTTCCTGTAATTCGACAAAAACGTCCCTAGTTCAATTGTATGACAATGTTAACGGAGTCTAATCGGGTTAAATGCACTTAAAAACAATATTGCTTATTTCCCGATCTTCAATGAACATATAACTGGTATTAGTGTCAGTAATGTAAATAATGTAATACTTCAAAATTTAATGTTCTTCAACATTTTGTAATAAATAGATAATTTTCAAGCATCAACTGTATTCGGGATACACATATTAAGTTATCATGAACGTGACACCCGAAATCTTTGTATGTATAATTTTCTTGGCATGCGTATGGGCTCGTATGAATATCTATATTTAATGCATTAATGTACCGATGTACCTCCCCAGTATTCTTTAAATTAGTATAAACTGTTTCTTACAATACTGCTCTGCTTTCTTATATCACTGCAGTATGGAGTTTTGAATAAAACATGAACTAACATTCATATTAACACTAGTACTTATCTAATAAACCAGTATTAAGAAAGGCTGTTTGGAAGTATATAGTGTTAGTATCAATAAAGGCGTGCATTTTGAGATATCTCCTGGACGTTTCATAGAAATAAAATGTTTTTACTTGTTATTTTATCAATTAATGTCTTTGTTCTCTACCGATGTTTCACAAGTTTCGTCAGTGTTTTATCTTACAGAGAAATGCCGATCGTAAAAAGTTATTTCACAATAGCTTGTAACTGAATGGTTGATCTTGTTCCTGGTCGTCCTGTCATGCTATACAGTACGCCAGGCAAACCTCAACAGTCACAAGTTGTCTGGGTTCTCGGCACTAAACTTACGACCGATCTCACTAATCCTTAACTCAACCCCATTAAATGCAAACCTGAAAGAAACAAAATACAGTATCGTGCACATGTCAACTAACTCCTGAAAAATATCTTAAAGTTTGCTGCCAAACCATTTGCATACTCGATTCATGGAAAATGTTGCTATGTTTTGGGTCAGTCAGATGCCAAATTGTATGTTTTTAAAACTTCACAGAAATTTCACTGCAATGTTATCAGCCAAGAGCTGGTCTGTTTTAGACACCAGATTCCCTGTTAAATAAGAAAAATCACATAAAAAGTGATGTGAACCGTGGAGGTTTTTTGTCCCCAGACAGTAAAGTATACGAATCGCACCGAAACAAAATGTTGTATGGCACATCGTATATCGTGATATTCCTCCGGTGTTTCAAAATAACAAAAAAGGAAAAAAGGTTAAGGAAATTATCTATTATTTTGTTTTTTTCGGAATGTGCCTTCGACGGATTGCGGTTATGTGTTCATTTAAAATCGGGAAATAAGCAATACTGTCATTAAGTGCATTTACCCGAATAGACACCATTACCATTGAGTTAGGATGGTTTTGTAGAATTACAGGAAGTGCGGAACGGTATTAATAAGAAAGTATATGAAGTGAATTCTATGGTAGGAAAAATCCACCAGGCCATGTCAGGACATTTGTACATGTATGAATGTCAACTTCCATGTGTGTTTGCGTTGTCTTTATGCCTGCTGATGATAAGTTTGTATATGCATGATGCTTCATGTATATTGCCCCTTTGTTCGTTAAATTCCTCATACCAATATATCAAGTCTCTTTATTATTTCCTGCTATGTCAGTAAGTCTACTTTACAAATGCCATCTTGAATAATCTATTTTGATAAATGTTATGAGTGTATTTTTTGCTACATTTGTATTTGGATTTGATTAAAAATATTATCGTTGGCATAATTTTCCTTACTTCATTTTCAAATACATGTAACAATTCTGACATATTCGCACTTACAAATGTACCATTTAGCATGTAGCGAAACGCATACTGTTGTGACATGTAACTCGCGGCGCTACTTAACAGCTGATACCTACTGATGAGCCTGTTGTCACAATGCAGGGTTTTTCAGTTTGGTTCTCTGAACACATGTTCATTTATACATTTTAGTACAGATGCAAAAATAAATATCATTATTGAATTACCCGTAGTTCACATGATAATAAAAAAAAATGTATAAACAATGTAGACAAATGCTATCGTCTATCAGAGACAACAAAACAAGCAATCAGGCAATAATTAAAAAGCATTATGCATGTTCAAATGTCATAAACATGCATAAATCACCATTATGACAAACAATCTTGAAAGTTGAAACGCTTGAGTTACAAATATTACTAGCCAATAGGTAGGTGTCATAACGCATGTACAAAAACGTATCATTAACACGCATTTAAACAGCACAGACACATTGAAAATTGAAATTCTGGCAGGGCAATATGCAATTGTCATTTAGAACTAAGCATGCACTGTCATGGCCTGGTGGATGTTTCCTTTCCTTAGAATGCAAGTGATATTTAGGTCGTAGTGTGAAAAAATTATCTTAGAAAATATTTTAATTCGCTATGCTAAATATTATGCCAGAATGCATCATAATTACATGATCAGTTTATTTAGCCATACACAGTTGCTGAAATTTGCTTAAATAAAGATAATATTCCTTCTCTGTTTAGCAATATCTAGAAAAAACAGATTGTCTTGTACATTTGAAGTTTCTTGACTTGATCTTTTATTGGACGTATTTACCAGTAACAAATTCGATGTCAGAATCAGAATCGGAAAATATTAACGATTTAACGTCTTTGGTTCACTTCTCAAATAAACACCAATAGACTTCCTTTCGGCAAATAATCAAAACAAAAACTTAACGCGAACCACATTTGTGAAAAATGCAATTTATAAATTCTAACTGGATGGGAAATTATCGGCATCGCTGTCGATACTTATTACTAAGTAATCACTTAATTCACGTACACTGAGATGTTGTAATATTGGGATAATAGCACTTTGTTCATAATGGGAAAACCCAGACACACTGACAGCCGTTTGTGCTTTTATGATATGAAGACTTTTTAAATTTACTTATCTAAACAGTAAAGGGCACTCTCATGATCATTTAACAGAACCCATGCAAAAAAAGAATATGAAATACAGATCAAAGTCACCCTCATGTCATTCGAAACAAAAAAAAAAGACTTGAGACAAGTTTTCTTATGACGAGTTAAATATACACAGTCACTTTTTCCGTATTTGTACATGTAGGGATTAATTAATATGATCCACAACAATTGACAAGCTATCACTATGTATCATTCAGAATTTATACATGTACTAACCGCCAAAATTATACAAGCATAAAAGATCGGAAAAAATGTATGTTTAATACATACCGATATGATCTTATTCTGCTACGGATTATGTAATTACTGTTTTCGGTTATTTAATTGAAATTGAAGTCTTCATCTTCCAATTATATGTGAGTGATAGGTTGCAATATTGACATATCCATATAACAAAAAAGGCATTGAAAAATTTAAGAAAACATGGCCATCGGATCAGCTTGAAAAGAGGCAAATTCGTGAATTTTAACCTCAAATGTACAACAAATATACCTTTCGTCACAGTACTCACGTATTGTCTACATTTTAAGCCTTTAATCAGTAATAATTCTGATTTAAATACATACAAATAATGCATTATTAAAAGCATATACGTATACAAATAGATAGCTAATGACTACGAAACTACGTGCTAGAGAAACTGTGATATAATAATAGCCTCAACATTATTGCCAGCAAATAAAGCATAGTCACGCTACATGTGAACTCTTGATTCAGACAATTAAAGACTTTGTTTGAAATATGCAAATTATTCATACCTGCTAAGTATTAACTTTAAATCGACATTAGAAAACGGAGACTTAGGAAAAAGACTCAAAAATGTTTTAAAGGTTACCCAGATGTTAGCTATAAACCTAAACAGCAAACGCTGCTAGAAGTCGTGTGTCAGAATTTGAAACAAAAATCCCATTAATGACAAAGTTCAATAACAGTTACTACATAAGCATCGGCAACTACATTGTATTTTCAAATATACATACAGGTTTAACTGAAGTAAAACACATATTACGTATACTAGCGTCAACACTGAAATAGTAAAAAAGCTAAAGATATTTTGCGACAAAATAAAAAGCTTTAATTTGTGAAGTTAATTGAAATTACGATATGTCGTTCGTATTATAACACGTCATATTTATGATGCATTTTCAATTTCAGAATTAGAATTGTTCGCCACGGAGATCGCTAGTATCTCAACATCTACAGACCAATTTCTAAATGTGTTTCGATGATAAAATACATTATGACGAATACTTCTGTTTGAATATCACAATTTCTGAGTTGCACCGGTTAAATGAAAGCAAACGCTGTGAACACATGTTCGTAAAAACCTGAAATGTCACTATAATCAAGTTTAAAGTGTACGGAAACATTTCACCAGAAATGTCACAAGAGATTAAAACGCTAAATACTGCCTTTATGGGAGCACGAATGGTTCCATGACAAAACATTTGAGCCATGGTGATGAAAACTTACATATTGTCCTGTTTGTTACAAAAATTAAAGAATAAGCCCATGTTTTTGTCTTCTATCGTTGTCACGTTTTGAAAATCAGAAAGTTAACTTTTAGATACATTGAAATATTAAAGCGTTATTTTCATAGTTATTGTCTCTGTTCCTCTATTATTGTGTCTCAAACTGCCTGTCCGTGCTTTGTTTCAGTAATAAGTCAAACACATAACAGGCATTTTTGTTGCAAGAATGGCTTGTAACTGCCTTTTAAGATACTCGTCAGTCAGTGGTTATTACTCAATCTGTGCTTCAGGAACTCCTTAATTCTGTAATAAGAGTAGTAAAGCAAATGACTATAGACATACAGAATGTGGTGTGCTATATTTGGATATACACATTGAACTATAGCGATTCAACATTTCGTGCCAATAATATTGACGGAATTTGGAATATATACATTGTAACATGAATACGATGCTGAATAACAGTATAATTACCCAGACATGCGTAGATTGCTTCTTAATCCCCTTAGTCTTCTTAATGCAGCGTTCGTACGCTACTATTCTTTTGAAATACCCCACACTTGATTTAAACACACACATCCTAATGCAAGTTTACGGCAATATCCATTATAAGTTGTTTAACAATACTTAATAAAGGCCTTCTATAAACTTATTAGTTTTCTCAAATTTTGACATTTCATTTTGAAAATGGCTGATTTGTTTTCATGGTTTATCTATATAGTTTGTAAGAAAAAAAGTTTCATAGAAGGAGCTATGTAGTAAATATTTCCCCCGCCAGACAAATCATTCACAGAAAGAGGTTTCTAAATCAAAGTTATCATATCTATAGACTGTGCGAAATTGAGTAACATGATGCCGAAGAATATTGGTGAGCTCGTACTGACATGTATATCGGACATTAGCGGTAAGTAATTGATGAAAAGGTAATTAAAGGGCAATAACATTCTGATTCTTTGCCGAAGGACACACCTCATGCTCGGACTGGGATTCAAACCCAGGACCTCCCGTTCCGGAGGAAAACGCCCTAACCACTGAGCTATCGAGGCCCACTAATGATCTTCTAATTTGTTTGTTTTAGAAATTTAAAGCTGCTCGCTCTAAGATTGTGATGAAAGAATAAAGTTTTTACAAACTCTCTGAAAATTACATATTTTAGAATGAATAGTCAAATAAAAAGGCTCCATTATGAATTCATGCAAAGTGTATCTGTAAATTTGAAATGATTCGCTACCAAAGTATAAAGTTTTGCTTGTGTTGTCGATTTTAGCCGTTACTTTTACATTTTGTGTTTTATTTTATCATTTTTGATACATTGATTTGTTTCACTGGAAACTGTAAACGAGCAGCTTTATTATGTGTCATACATACAGTACAATAAGGGGGTTAGTCTGTCTAAGGTGTCTTAAGTAACGTGAGGCTAATATAGTCCTCTCGTAACAACATCTCCGTGTACGAGAATTTATTTATTACTTTGTAATAAGCATCGACAGAAATGTCGATAATTTTCGATCCTATTAGATTTTATTGATTACAATTTTTCATGATCGCGATTTGTGTATAGTTGTTCTGTCTATTATTTGTTTAAACATAAAGTCTATAGGCGTTTGTTTGAGTAAACGTGAGACGTTCAGCCGTATATGACAACACACCAGGAACATACGTCCAATAAATGGTAACCATTAGCGACATAAATTTTAAGGTTATCCAGGCATTTTAGATAACAAATTATTGACATAGTAATGAACGAAAACGGCAAATGTGCAGATTGAAACAATTTCAACAGGAATTCCATTTGTCTGTGTTTAGTAAATGTTCTGCAAAGAGAAGAAAAAGCGTTATATAGTTCCATCGTAATTCAGAGTTCTTTGGTCTGTCTGTCAGATTTTATTGGTCACTGCAACAGCGTTTAAAATGTGAGATTATATTCACAAAGGTTGGAGAACTGACAACAAGGTATTACTAGAAACAAACAGAAAGGGATAATTATACGACGAATCCGCTATTTATTTCGGATTAAGTATGCTACAAACTCTATTTTTTTCAATACTAATTATAGTTCTTTGTAGATGTACAGAAAAGTTACCATTTGATTCTACGCAACCATCTCTACTTCGGGGGAAATTCGTAGAAAGTGGAATACTGCTGAATTTACTGAATTTAAACGTACATGTAATGTGAAATTTGCTTTTATCATTATGTATATCTGAAAAAAACTATTTTAAGTCAATATTTTGCAACTTACATATTTTGATACTTTCATCCTGTTACTTTAAAAACAGTTTATAATAGCTATTTTGGCACATATTGACGCTTTAAATGAAAAGTCGTAAATCAAACTTTCATATATTATCAATTCAAGTTCCTTCGTTATGTATGTATTGTTTCGGGTTAGTCTAAGATTTGTTTTCGCTTTTTTTAAGTTGTATATGTGTATTCATTACTGAGTAGGATATATACATACATCATTGCAGTTTGTCGGTATAATTGATCTAGGACCTAGTCCATAAGACTACAGTGTACTTTAAATTCTATTTGGTAAAATACATATTTACTTTACCTGGTAACAATTATATTGTTTCAAATGTGGTTCACTTTTACTTAGCCACTCCAAGTGGCCTACTTCCCCTCTCTGCAAATACAGGCGTGTAACTATTTCAGTTTTCGCCTTACAACTTTGATGTGTATTTTAGGTTAAACTAGTTTAATATTACATTGTACCACAAAATGTTACATCAGATTCCATAAATCTGAATCTTTACCCAGGGATTTTAGAGGCACCGCTTCAAGTAGATTGCGTCTCAAAGGCTACATTTGCGTGCATGTAACTCTTTACTCAAACACAACAATCAACAATACTGACATGGCGATTATCATAGTCTGGTAAACTAAACACAGACTCTGAAGTCAAAATTGCGCACCAAATTTTCTTGGTAATTTTCTAGGATATAGGGGAAGACTTAACGTTTAAAGACAGCGACAAAGATTGATGTTTAGGTGTGAGTGTCGGTTCAGAGAATGTTGGCGCTTGTGGAAGGAACTCGATGAAATCGATATACGGGATGCTTAAGAAGATTTCAAGCAAAAGCATTACAACGTAGACTGGCTGAGATCTAACGGCAAAAGTTACAGTCTTGTGCAACATTTCTTATACGATGTAAGGTATTTCAACGTATAGATTCATTAAACAATAACATAACAGGCTATATGAAACTGTACTTATAATGGGGGCTGAGGTATGTCTGTTGTAGATTTGATCTGCATTGTTTTCGCACCATCCTGCCATGTCTATTGGCTTATTTCTATATCCGTATATAATCGATACCACTTCGCACTTCCTGTAATTCGACAAAATCGTCCCTAGCTCAATTGTATGGCAACGTTAACGGAATCTAATCGGGTTAAATGCACTTAAAACAATATTGCTTATTTCCCGATCTTCAGTGAACATGTAATTGATATTACGGCCAGTAATGTAAATATTGTAATACCTCGTACGTTCTTCCACATTTTGTAATAAATAGATAATTTTCAAGCATCAACTGTATTCGGGATACACATGTACCTAGAAAGTAAACCATAGCGATTATCAAGTTATCATGAACGTGACAGCCGAAACTACGTTTATACAATATTCTGGGCATGCGTTGGAATATCTATATTAAATGCATTAATGTACCAATGTTACGCCCAAGTATTCTGCTTTTAAATAAGTATTAACGGTTTTCTATGATACCGCTCTGGTTTCTTATATCACTGCCGTATGGAGTTTTGAATAAAACATGAACTAACATTCATATTAACACTAGCACTTATTTAATAAACCAATATTAGACAAAGCTGCTTGGAGTAAATAGCGTTAGTATGAGTGAAGGCGCACATTTTGAGATATCTCCAGGACGTTTCATGGAAATAAAATGTTTTTACTTGTATTGTTCAGTTTATGTTTCTCTGCCATTGCTTCACAAGTTTCGTCAGTGTTTAGTTTTACAGCGAACGCCGATCGTAAAAGGGTATTTCACAAAAGCTGCCTATAGCTTGTAACTGAGTTGTTAATCTGGTTCCCTGTCGTACCTGCTGTGCAGTACGTCAGGAAAATCTCAGTAGGAAATCACCAGTTTTCTGGTTTCTCGGCAACCAATCTTACGACCAATCTAACAAATCTTTGACACAATTCCTTTAAATGCAAACCTGAAAGAAACAAAATACAGTATCATGCCCATATCAACTAACTCTTGAAAAATACCTTGAATTCCTGCCAAACTCATTTGCATAGCTACACGATGCATTGAAAGATAGTCGCTGCGGCAATTTGTGGATCGGTCCGAGGGCTAATTGTTACTTTTAAAAACTTGAAATTTCACTGCAATGATGTCAGCAAGAAGCTGGTTCTTTTAAGAAACCAGACTCACTGGTAAATAAGAAAAAGTACCTAAAAAGTGATGTCATCCGTGGAGGTTGTTACTATTTACACTAATTCTTGTTTGTATGCCCCTACAAAATATATATTGTTCACTGCAGATTAGTGCACACTCACCTACTTTGATTCTCATGCACTGGTTTCACGCAGAGCTACTCAAAGCCACATTGTTTTTTTGTTTTTTTTCAAATAATAGGACAAGAGTCACTCAAAGCAGACAAACGAGAAATAATTTTAAAGCAATATCAATCATCACCTACACAAACTCGACCCTTAACTTCGACCAGTATCCTTCCTACAGAAGTCTGACGTGGGCTTATTCGAAGCTCGGTCGTAAAACAAGTGACTGCCTCCTCAATAATGGCGGTAACCAATGGAAGCTCAAAAGTGAATGTTCTATATTTCTGATAAATTACATTTCGGATAAGAGAAATTTACTATTTGTTTTCATTCTATCTGATCAAGACGAGTCTGAAATTGTTCAAATTTAAAGCTTAAAACGAACAAAAAGAACAGAGAAATGCAAGACAAAAAGTGGCGGTGGTGGGTTTGAACCTTTCCTGTACACGTGTCGTACTTGCTTAGTCACGGAGAATTATTTAATATTTGTCGTTAAAATATAACACATAATGTTCAAATCATGTATAAAAAAAAAGTTTGCTAACATGTTACAATACAGACTAAATATCCGAAACGTCCGAAAATACGACAACTTTCCCGATATTTATTTCACTTGTTATAGTGTATTGGTCAATCACAGATTAAGAGAAACTTACATTGGGCATGTTTCGCCAACTCACATATTACAGTTTCTTTTAATGATTAATTCCTACATAAAACCCCGTTTAAACTCAATGTTTGGTTTGGAACTTAACTGCTTATTGGGCGCCGCCGTTATTGAGATTTGTCCGATCCGTACGGTATGGGTAGGGGCAGGGAGCACGAGAAAATATCTAAAACCCTGACCGTAAAGAGTACGAATCGCTCCAAAACACAATTTTGTATGACGCGTGCGTATGAACTTACAATCTACTATGATCATAATATTCCTCTGGTATTTCAATATAATTAAAAGCAAAGTGATAAAAAAGTATTATTTTCAACTTTGCGGAATGAACACAAGATGGATTGTGTGTCCATTTCAGATCGAGAAATAAGCAATAGAGTCATTCAGTGTATTAACCCGAATAGATACCGTTAGATATAGTGAAACATAATGAAGGGAATATCCGCCAGGCCATGCCAGTGCATGCTTAGTGAAAAATGACAATTGCATATTGGATTCTTACATTTGTAATGCAAGAATATCAACTTATTTGTTCTTTGTCTATGTTGTTTGTGTTGTTTTTATCCATACTAATGAAACATTTGAACATGCATGGTGTTTTATGAGTACTGCCTCTACCAACATAACAAGTATCTTAATTATTTCCTGCCTTGTCAGTTCTTCTACTGTATGAAAGTTATCCTCAATATTCTGTTTTGATTTATTTTATGAGTGTATGTTTTACTTAATTTGGAGTTTATCAAAAACATTCTATGTTGCATAAATTTTCGTATTTTTTTTTCAAATAACAATTTTGACATCTTCGTAAATATACAAGACAATGTGTCTTTGTTGAATTACCCGCAAACAACCTCACAATAGAAAATAAGACAATAAAGGTAAATGCTGATACTGCCAGAAAGAACAAACCAAGCAATTAGGCAGATGTCATAAAGCATTCTGCATGTTCAAACTTATCATAATAATGAATTACAAGCAGCACTTAAACACATATGAAAGTTTTAATTCTTGAATTTCAAATATAACTAGCTAATAGGTAGTTGTCATAGAGCATCATGCATGTAAAACGTATCATTAACATGTATTAGAACAACACTCACACTCTTTGAAATTGAAATTCTTGCATTATAAAGGCAAAATGCAATTTTCACTCTGAACTAAGCACGTAATGGCATGGCCTGGTTGATATTTCCTGCCATAAAATCCAAATGAAAGCAGTATCTTAAAAAATATTTATATTCGCTTCACTATGCAAAATATAATGTCAGAATACAATATGATTACATAATCAGTATATTTAGACAAATAAAGATCCAGAAATTAACTTAAATAACTTAAGATAATTATTCTTTCTCCGTTTATCAATATCTAGAAAAAACGGATGTCTCTCTCGCCATAAAAATGATCATTTATTTGACGTATTTACCGGTCATAAATTCATTGTCAGAATCGGAAAACATTAACGATTTAACGTCTTGGGTTCACTTCTCAAACAGACATCAATGGATTTCCTTTTGACAAATAATCAAAACAAAAACTTAACACGAAGGACATTTGTGAAAAATGCAATTTATAAAATCTAACTGGATGGGAAATTATTGGCATCGCTGTCGATACTTATTACTAAGTAATCACTTAATTCACGTACACGGAGATGTTGCAATATTGGGATAATAGCACTTTGTTCATAATGGGAAAACCCAGACACACTGACAGCCGTTTGTGCTTTTATGATATGAAGACTTTTGAACTTGTTTATCAAAACAGTAAAGGGCACTCTTATATCCACGCAAAATCAGGACATAAAATACAAGTCAAAGTCGCCTACATGTCATTCCAAACAAATAAATTATGATTCAAGGCAAGTTTTCATACGACATTATAGTTATATAAAATTCTTTCTCCTTATTAGAATATAAGGATTAATTAATAGCATACACTTATATTGGCAAGCTATCATTATGCAACATCCAGAACTGTTTCATGTAACATCGAATATAATATGTAAGCACCTAAAGGTCCAAACATTATACGTTTAATACTGATATCCGTTTAATACTGATATCATCATATTCTGCTAAGGATTTAGTAGTTATTGTTTTCGTTTATTTCCAGCGTATTCATATTCAAATCAAATGTGATATGTAACAATGTTGACATCATCACATAACATAAAGTAATTTAAAAATGAATGTAAGATACATGGTCATCAGATAAGATTGCAAAGAAGCATATCTTTTAAGTGTAGCCTTAAATGTACAACAAATTCACCTTTAATCATAGAACATAATGCAGTGTCTACATTTTCAGCTCTCAGTAATAATTCTTAAAAAGTTTTAAATACCGGCAAATAACGCATGATTAAAGGCATATCTTGAAGTAAATAGCTTATAACTGCGAAACTACGTGGTAGATCAACTAAGGTAGTGAGTAATCATACCCTAACAGGCTTACAATTATTACCAGCAAAAAAGGTACATGTATAGTGACTCTATATAACCTTTGGACACCGGCATATTTTGTTACACACTCGACAGACATGCATGCGTTTTTGTAAACACTGTACATCACGTTTTGGCTACTTTCGGTTTACTGCGCGTGTTGTATACGTCAGCAAATAGATTGAGCTGTAACATGAAAGTAAAATTTCCATTGGCCCACCTACAGAGGTCACGCGCAGGGGTCACCCTGCCTGCTAACCTGCGCATGGACTTCTTTTTTTTTTTTTTTTTTTTTTTTTTTGCTAACGGGAGGTCAATTTCAAGCGTTCTCATAAGATGTCAATATACCTAGGTTTGAGTACGACATGTCTGCTTTATGTCTGTGAAAAAATATTTGCACGCGCTCAAAACACTATCCCACAGGGGCCTGTACGCGAACGTTAGTAAAATGAAAATTTTCAAAGCTGGTAAAATTGTGTCCAAGGTCATTTTCAAGGTCGTCTAAAAGTGTCAGCATTTGCCTCGGACGTCTGAGTTTTCAACAGTCAGGAGCTGTCGGCATAGCCTTTAAATTCATACAGACAAAACGTGTTCCATACGGTCACTGTCACTTCTATGGAAGGCCAAACCTGTCTTAACCCGCGTATACGTTTTATTACGTTACAGGTGTTCAAAGGATATGAACTTTGGATTCAGATAATTAAAGACTTTGTTTGAATTATGCTAATTGTTCTTGCCTGCCTTAACTATAAACCGATATTAGAAAACGGAGACAGATATTAAGCAATTAAAAGAAGATGAAAAGCTGTCACAAACGTTACCCAGATGTTAAGTTAGCTATAAATCAAACCAGCATGCGCTGCTAGAAGCCTGAATTAAACAAAGCCCTGTCAATGACAATGTTCAATAACATTTACTGCATTAGCATTGGCAACTAATTTCCAAAATACATAAATGCTGAAGTATAGTAAAAGAACATACTAGCGTAAACGCTCACATTGTTAAAAGTAAAAACGAAAGTTTTAAAAACGTCAGAATGTAAACTTTTGGTTAAGTAAGGTTGAAGTTTAACTATTCAATTACGATATGTCGTTCGTATTATAACACGTCATATTTATGGTGCATGTTCCAAATTAGAATTATTTGCCATGAAGATCGCTAGTATATCAACATCTACAGACTAATTTCTAAATGTATTTTGATGATAAAATGCATTATGACTCAAACTTCTGTTTGAATATCGCATCGGTTAACAAATGAAAGCAAACGTTGTGACCACATATTCCGAAATAACTGAAATGCCGTCATGACCTATTTGTAGGGTCTTGGCAAATTCACCAGGGTCGGCCGGGAATTTAAAAAGTATAAGGAAAAAACACATATTTTATGTGTACCGAGAAAGAAATGTCACATTAGGTCACAACTAAGAATACTACCTACACGAGAGTGCAAATAATTCTACGACAAAACATTACCTCGGTGTAAATGAGTCAGGTTGATTAATGCTGAAATGTTGTCGTATTTGTTATAAAGATAGAGGATAAGCTGTCGTTTTTGTCTTCTAGCGTTAACACGTTTAAAAGAACCAATCATTATAAACATAAATGTGCATTTTCAGAAACATAAAAATATTGGTTCATTAAGTTTATAGTTATTGTCTCTGTTCACAAACATCATGACCGTGTATGTTAAACACAGAACATAGGATCTGTTTGGCAAGAATGACCTGTAACTGTCTTTTAAAGCTGCTCGCTCTCAGTCACCGTTGAAAAAAAATATTACATAAATATAAAACTAAAGGCTAGAATCAAAATATAAGCAAAAATCTAGGCAGGAATTTGCAGAAATCGATTGAAAATGTCAGTTACACGGCACCGCTACACTATATAGTTATATTGAAATTTCAAAAGCGTTTGTAACGCTTTAGAATTTGGTAGTTATTTCTTTTTTTAAATTCAGAGATAAATGTTACAGGAATTTATACTGGAGCCTTTTTGTATGACCATATTTTCTCAAATACGTTATTTACATACAGTTTGAAGAACATATTTTGTTACCAAAATCTGGGCGCGAGCAGCTTTAAGATTCACGTCAGTCATAGGTTATCACAGTAACTTAATATGTGCTTTAGGTCCTCCTTTGTGTTGTTAATGGAGTAGTAAAGTAAATGACTTCAGACGTACAGAATGTGGTTTGCTATATTTGGACATAAACATTTTACTGCGGCAATTCAACATGAAACGCTAAAAATACTGAATGAATTGGGAATAAATGGCTTGTACCAAGTTGAACATGAAAACATAAAGTGACGCTTCTTGGACAAATAATGGATCTGAGTTCGACAATTAACAACTCAATCGTATTTCCATATAAAATCGTCGCTTAAAGTACACAAAACTTGAAATCTTCTATGATAATAAGATATTATTTCCACTGGTATGTTTATGAGTTCTTCACTCTGAGCCTTTGGGGAGTATCATTTGTAATAGAAATGGAATTCCTTTTTTTGATACGATACTAAAATACATATCTAGACATTTCTGGATTGCGCAATCTTCTTTCTTCAACGCTCGTTTGAAATATCTCGCACATGATTTGAAGGTAGACATCTTAATATAGTCTACAACAATATTTGTGATTTGTTGGTAAGAAATTTACTTATTAAAGTCCTGTTATAAACTTTATAGTTTTCTCAAATTTTGATAGCTGACGTCTTGGCAAAACTATTGAAGTGGTTAAAAATACTTTGCTAGATATTGCAGATTTGTTTGAATGGTCTATCTACATAATTTGTACGAAAATAAGTTTCATGTAAGGAACTCTGTAAATATTTTCCCCGCCAGACAAATCATTCCAAGAAGAAGTTTCTAAATCAAAGTTATCATGTCTCTTGACTGTGCCAAAGTATTTAACATGATGCCAAATATACTTGGTGAGCTTGTACTGAAATGTATATCGGCCATTCGCATGTGTTGCGCCCACTTTGTAAAGCGTATCAGTTAAAAACAATTGAATCATTGCAGCATATACATACTGATTTAAGTATTAAGCCATTCAATATGCAGAGCAAAGTCATCAAGTGCCGTTTAGTGTATTTCAAAATTTAAACAGTTTCATGGTGTGCGTACAGTAACGATTGCATATATACACATACATATTATCATTGCAGTCTTTATAGTCTGACTAGAAGTGTTCATGGGTCGGCCAGGACAATAAACTATCTATTTCTTCTTCATATATCGGGAAAGTTATTTTGCGTTCATTCCAAAACAAAATAGTCGTATACAGTAAAGCATGGTTTCGAAGCGTGAATACTCGCAGCTATATTAAAGAGCACTGCAATTAACATACATGTATTTGTCCAAAGACACTGTGAGATTTTATATAGACACAATGAGGTATCCTATTTTAAGGTATACAGTGGCGCCTGCGTGTGGGTTCCCCGTGCACACGGTTTCTTTCGCGTGCAACACGAACGCTACACGCTTCACGGTTCCACTCGATTAACCGTGTAGCCAATCAGAACTATGAATAAAACGTGTATCGTGCAGAACCGGGTATAACCGTGCAGCCAATCAAATAAGCACACTAACCGTGCAGCCAATCAACATCGAGATGATGTAGTCGGACATGTCAGGCAGATACAAATATGATTTACATCTGACAACGATTATATTTGATAAAGTATGCCGAACTAAATGCCTTTGGTAAGAATTGGTAAGTGCTTCGGCAAATATATTCCATCTGTCTTGCAAAACAGAATAAATCAAGTGATGACATTGCTACATCTTTATAAAAGGCTACCAGTCACCTGGTCACCTCGTACCTTAGTCAACTCGTACCTTAGGAGAGTAAAGGAAAGTCTGTGTATACGTACATTTTATAAATTTCACTTAGATTTTCAAATGATAATTCTCATAACTATATATATA
>JAFMSR010000008.1:29606612-29622146 GCA_022818135.1 Saxidomus purpurata
ATATAATGAACCGAAATAAGTTCATTAATTAGTTATACTATCTATATGCTACTGTAAAACACTTTAATTTCGCGACACCGAAATTTCGCGATTTTTGTCTAATTTTGATGTTTTTGTTAATTCGCGTATTTTTGAATTCGCGAAGTTCAACATCCTGAAAATCGAAAGTGGCGTCTTCATTGGCTAACCTTGGTTTTTAACTAAGTATACATTTGTGTCGTATAAATTAATCAAAAGCCGAAATTGCCGCTCCCTGTAAAAATACATAATTCTACTTTAATGTTTGTTAAATTAATCACTCGGACTACATATCGCTCGCCTGACATGCACAAACTTTAACAGGTTTGTAATTGATTGATTAAAGTTCAGGTAAGCCACCAACCAAAGATGTGCAAACAAATTTTAATTCACACGATTTACAAGTTATTGTCAAACAAACAAAGAGATCAGCTTGTAAAGACCTTATTGACACCTGTCATCCGTAATTGTTTTAACACGTCTGTGTTAATAGACGCTTAGACAATGATCAATTTACAACCTGCCATGTTGTTTATTTACGTTTTCGAACATGGGACTCACAAAACGAATCGGGAGTAAAGGGGTGAAACATCTACCTTGCATATGTCAAGGTACGTTCAGTAAACTTCATAACATGCAAAAGGTACGTTTGAAAGTACCACAAAGTCGGATGAAATTTAATTCGGATAAGGAATTTTTCACGACATTCTTGAATTCGCGAGGTACTGAAATCGCGAATATTAGCGAAAATTAAACGATCGCGAATAAAACCTGTTTTACAGTATCTATGGTATGTCAAATGACCCCCAAACAAACATTCTCACCTATATTTACATTGCTATATTGCATAATATTACAAAGATAATATACTAATATTGGCTGATAAAGTAATATATGTTATCAAACACATAATTATCGAAACTATTGACTCGCATATTAATATATTTACAGAAACAGTTGCACATATAACCTGTTTCGGTATGGTTGGTCCCTCTTTAAGAGTAAAAACAAAGATTGAAAATGAATACAATGTTTTGGCGGTAGTTATATTTTGGCGCTGTAATCCTGACCACCAATATGGCCAAAATCAAAACAACGTTCAGCATCGACCAATGCTCCAACTGGAATATATCAGGTTAGGTTATAAATGTAAGAGTTAATCAACGACTCATTTCAGAGATAATGACTGTAAATGCATTCCAAAGGTTTAGAATTTTGGTTTGAAAACTTTTCCTGGTGTTGTGTGTAAATTATGGAACCTTCGGCACATGACTAGTTTTAGTCATGTCAAAATCATTTAAAAAGAATCTTATGCAAAACAATAAAATTATATGTTCATGTTGTTTAATCACAACACATGTTTCAATCCAGTAACCAGGCATTTTATCTTTTATAGTCATCATTATTCACGTTCAGTCTCAAAGAATTTCTGTGATATTTGCATCATGCTCAACGTAGTCATTTATGGGAGTTTCCATGTTTCATGTGTTTAGCTTGCCTTTATAACTTTATGGAAATAAGGGGGTTTAGTGACTTCTTTTTGTGTTATCCCTGGTGTTGATTTTATTTCATATACACTGCATAATGTTCTAGTGTTTTAAGTTGACATTTAAATTGCATTTGTTAAAAGACAAAATATTAAGTAGTATTTTACCGAAACAAATCTATTAATATGTGCCATGTTGACATTAGCGAGTCAGTTTCTAACAATAATGATACTTCGTACCAAAACTGTTTCAAAACTTGATCTGTAAAATCTGTCTCGTGATTTTGATATTTTTTCTTTGTTAACCTTAAAGCTTGTCTAATTTATAAATTGCTTCAAAGAAAGAGACGTTCTTAGATTTACTAAATAATAAAACGGTATTGTTTGATTCTATAAATGAGAAACTTTTAACAGGTGAATACGATATTAATCAGTGCATGAGCAATTTTTCTGAACTTGTGCATGACGTTTCGTTTACATGTTTCGGTAAAACTGTAAAAAGTAGTTTTGTTCTTCCGAAACGGAAATCTCCGTGGTTCGATTCAAACTGTAAAAAGGCGAAAGCAGACTTTTTTGCTTCTAAACGCCAATATCTTCTTGAGAAATCGGATGTTAATAAAATAATTTTCTTAAATAATCGAAAAAAATATGCAGTTACTAAACGAAAAGCAAAGTTTAAATTTTACAATGAAGAGAAAAGGAAACTTTCGGACATATGTAAAAGGTCGCCTCGAAAATTCTGGAAGTACATAAATAAATATAAAAATGTAAATAACCCGAACAGTAAAATTGATTTAGAGGAATTCGCTACATACTTTGAAAATATTTCGAATATATCATATGGGCAATCTACTGAGCATAATTTTAATACTGTACACGAGGAAACAATATATATTGATCGCTTGGATAGCCCTATTACAGTTACTGAAATTCAGAAAACAATATCGTCAATGAAACGTCACAAAAGTTGTGATTATGATAATAACGTGGCTGATTTCTTTATTGACGCGAAAGAATTCATCACACCATATCTCCGTACAATTTTTAACCATATATTTGATAACTGTATATATCCTGAAATGTGGTCAAAAGGAGTTATTGTACCAATTCACAAGAAAGGTGATAAAAATGATCCTTCAAATTATCGTGGAATTACTTTAGTTAATGTAATAGGTAAAATATTTTCACTGATACTAAGAAATCGACTTAATGCATGGTGCGAATCTGAGGACATTTTTAATGAGTCTCAGTTTGGTTTTCGCGATGGGCGCTCTACATCTGATCCCATCTTCCTTCTACATTCTATTATACAGAAAGTTTTAGCTAATAATTCTAAGTTGTGGTGTATTTTTATTGACTACCAGAGGGCTTTTGATACCGTGAATAGAGATGCTTTATGGACAAAATTATTTAAGTCTGGAATAAGCTGTAAAATGACTAATATGATAAAATGTATTTATAATAATGTACAATCATGTGTTAAAATGTCTAGTACCATGGAGTTATCGGACTTTTTCAATGTAACGATTGGTTTAAAACAAGGGGAGCCATTATCTCCCCTTCTATTTATTTTATTCGTCAATGATATTTCGGAAAATTTAGATTTTCACTCTTTAACTAACAAAGATTTTGAGCTTTTATCAATGTACATGATTTTGTTTGCAGATGACATTGTTCTTTTCACAACAGATCCAAAAAGTCTGCAGTGTCAAATAGATGCCGTATTCCAATATTCTGTTAAATGGGGTCTGAAAATAAATGTGAATAAAACTAAAATTTGTGTTTTCGAAAAACGTAAGCAAGCAAGACGAGATGAGTTTTTCATTAATGGGGAACGCATTGAGATTGTCGATAGTTTTACTTATTTGGGAATTAGATTTACTTATACTGGTAATATGTCAAATGCAGTAAAAGCATTACACGATCAAGCGCTTTGCGCATACCATAATTTGCTATCGGTATTTGATAAAATTAAATTAGATGTTAAAACTAAAATGTCAATGTTTGACTCAATGGTAGTCCCAATTCTTCTATATGGTTCAGAAGTATGGGGGGTATACAATTTTAAAGACATAGATAAATTACATCTCAGATTTTGTAAATATGTATTAGGTGTTAGGCAACAAACTCCGAACTGTGCTGTACTGGGTGAATTAGGCAGATTCCCACTATCTGTTATTTGTAAAGAAAGATCGATAAAATTTTGGTTAAAAATAATGAAAAATACTGATACGCCCATGTATACTATGTACAGAGATCTTTGTGATAATGTAAACTCTAATTGTTGGACATCTCGTATTCACTCTTGGATTTTTAAATGTAAGATTAAATTTTGTCGACAGTATCAATTATTTTAATAGTTTTAAAAGGAGATTAAGGGATCAGTATATTCAGGAGTGGAACATGTCAATTAATTCAAAACAAAAATTGTGTTACTACAGTCAATTTAAATCAAACTTTGGTTTTGAAGAGTATCTGAACTCTATTGTTAATGACAGTCTTAGGATACAATTATCTCGTTTTAGATTAAGCTCTCACCATCTTGAAATTGAACGCGGTAGATTCATAGGATTAGACAGAGAAGAACGATTATGTAAAATATGTAGCCAGAATGTAGTTGAATCAGAATACCATTTTTTAATGTGTTGAAATAAGTATAATGACTTAAGAAGAAAATATTTAAGGAATATAAGTTGGCCATGTGTACAGAAATTCAACACTATTATGTCAACAAAAAGTAAAAAAAATCAATATAATATTGCTAAGTTTGTTAAAGAATCTATGAAATTAAGACAAAATACCCTTGAGGATGTGACTGTTTCTTAATTTGAAATGAATATGTTTTGTAACTTTTCATGTAAAACGTTGTATGTGCTTTTCTTTTCTTCCTTTGTTCTATTTATATAATGTATATGTCTTTGCCATAATATCTTGATGTAAATGGCCAAAGGCAATATTTATTGCTGATATGCCAATAAACTTGAATTGAATTGAATTGAATATAAATTAATGAGTGAAAATGTTTTGAAATGTTCTGTAAGTGTTTTCAGTATGTACTGCAATTCTGTTTACTTTTATTCATTGAAATGTAAAATTTCCACAAAGAAGTCTTTTTTGCGATAGTATGTTTGAGTTCTGTTTGTGTAGCAATTGTTTGAAAAGTAATATAACAATCGTGACATGAAAATACTAAAAAAGTTGTCCTGTTTGGAAACTTTAAGTTATATTATTTGCCATTGCTTTCAGGTACCCCCATGCAAACATGCGGCTTAACAAAATCCGAGTTAGAGTTATCTTTTGTAAAACTTTTTAACCTGATTGAAGTATTTATCACTTTACATTTATGTAGGGTTAACGCACGTTTTTTCGTGTTATAACATCTGCAGAATCCCGAGGGATGGTTGGTGCCCGAGCCCGTTAGGGCGAGGGCACCAACATATCCCGAGGGTTTCTGCAGGTGTTATTACACGAAAAATCGTGCGTTAACGCTATTCTAGCATAAATAACATAAAAAATCGTTAATAAAAATAATAAAATAAAAATGAAACGCTCTTACTGGTACGACGTTCAATAATGTGCGGGACAACGTACGTGTTGTTTACGTCAGATTTATGACGTCACCAGTGGTTTTTAAGCCCGGCACTGTTGACGCCGTACATGATGTAAGACTTGGGAGACAGGTCCATTGTTTACAACGGCCCAGTACTGCGCATAAATGAAAACGGGTTATAACGGCACGTGAATCTCCCCGTTAACACACGTTTTTTCTCCTGTTAAAACACAGGCAAAATGGGCAAAAACAGCACATTTTATGCTAGAACAGATATCATAACCTAGTGTGAATGGTTTATTATGAAAAACACTTATTGTAAGCATGTTACACGCATAGTAGTCATGTTGGCCAATTTGACCGAATTCCTTGATTGGCTGTTTAGGACACGTTAGAATGTACTCCCATGTGAACATCACTAGCTTTCGTAACTAATTGAAATATTTATCACTTGAATTGATCAGATATGATAACTTAGCGTGCACTGATTATAATGAAGAACATATTTATTGTAATAACACTTTAATAGTGAAGTACAGACACATTTCTTGACCGTCACTTTGCTTTGGAAATTGACGAATACTCTAAGACGGGTAAGTCTACTTAACAAATGAACAAACTTTAATTTAACACAATATACTAAAATCAGCGTCAGTAAATTGATTGACCTGAAATCAAGGAAGTGTACCAAATATTACATATTATACATATATTCTTTAAGTGTAATTTCATGTCAATGTGCTATATTCAATCGCCGATTTATGATGTAAACAGAGTTGAAAGATCCTTCGTGCATGTCGATTTGCAAGCAGAAACGAGGCAAAAACGAGATTTTGATATGTGCTTTTATATAAAAGTAAGATATTGTATCATTTTATTCAAGGCTTTCACAAAGTTCAATGTTACCGACTTTATAAGGAAAGTGGTTAAGGAGAAGGTGTCGTTTGAAGCAATTATTGTAGAATCACTAGTTGCTAAGGAAGTCACTTGTTGCTAGCGGAACTAACTGATTGTTGGGGGATGAAGTTGTTGCCAAGAGAGTCACTGGCTGCTTGGGGAATTCACTAGTTGCTACGGAAGTCACTTATTGCCAGGTGAACTCTTTATAAACGGAAAAAACAGACAAAGAGCGTAGCACGTCTAATAAGAGCCTACCATGTCAGTACGTCATTTGTAAATAACAGAAACGAGCAAGAAAATATTCAACAATGCTACATGTAACACCCTTGCAAGCCAAGAATACTGGTGTCGTCTGCTTGAATTTTTTTTCGGCTTGATGTTTCCACTGCATGTTGTGATCTTATGACTCTGGATCAAATTGACGTTCTCATGTTAACATTCTTGGAATCCATCTTTCCGAAAGTTTTTTCACGTGAAGAAAATCAAACAAAATGAACTGGACGGAACCAAAACAAATTCCTAAAGTAGTAGCAATAAGCTGAATGGCCGCTCTTGTATCATTCATTATCATATCATGTACAGCATCAACTTGGATTACGGTAGTGGCATCTTTGGGATGACCTAGAGCTGAGATATTTAGCATGTATCATTGACAAGTGACACTCTACCAAGCGTGTTCAAATATTGTCCCCGAGTCAAAATTGACCACGCACACGGTGTCACAGATTTCCATACAGAATTATTAAGGCCCCCGGAATCAAAATTGTCGCTGCCTAGGTCACTTGTGATTGGTTATTTTTTAAGAATCTTCTTATCTAAAATCACATGGCCTAAAACTCTAGAGCTTAGATAGTTGGCATCAAGCATTGTCCAGCAAACCTCTACAGAATTGGTTCAAATCATGCCCCTTGGGTCAAATTGACCTCGCCCACTGTAGGTAGGGGTCCCTTGTCTGTTTATGAAATGATAGGAAAAACCTAGCTTCTACTAGCAACCAGTGATTTCCCCTTGGAACAAGTTACTTCCTTAGCAACAAGTGATGATTTCTTTAGCGTTTAATAGTCTGACCCGTGTGTTTTTATTCAAATCACGGAATGTAATGCGTCCACATATTTCTGTGACACAGTTAAGTAGAATCATTATGTTTTATTATTCAATTTAAGGTAACTGTTTTCTAATATTGTCCCGTTCAATGAACGTAAAATGATAAATACAGTTGACTCTCAGTATCTCAAACTCGCTTACCTCGAATTTCCGTTTAAGTCGAAGAAATTCTAAAGTCCCGTCAAGTTTCCTTCTTTATGTATGTACTTTAACTCCTTTTAAGACAAAATTTGACATACTGAGACTCCGGATATGTCGAAGGGATTCTTTGGTCCCGTCAGTCAAAGTCCAGTGTATTGTCAACTCGTTAAGTCGAAGTGCGAAAGTCGCCGACGGATCAAAGGTGCGTTGGGTCAAAGCGAAGGTGAGACGTTGTCATGCCAATTCACACATGTCGTAATGATTGTTGTTTGTTTTATGGATTTACTTTAATTGCCAGTAATTAAGTGTAATTAATGATGAAATATGCAGTAATAACTTTAAAGACTTAATAAATGATAATAGTGATTGGGCTTATCAAAAAAGATGATTTCTGAACGAATGTATCAGTCTGTAAAAATTAATTAGATAGCTAGATGCTGTTCTTATGTTTAGAATATACGAATAGTCTGACTTCCGGTTCAAGAAACACTACTTTCACTTTCGCCTGAGGCATACTTTCGTTTTCGCTCGGGCCGATACACTTGATATTTATCATTGAATGCTGAATGGGTATATGCAAATATAAAATGTAATGAAAATTGAATTTGTGTTTTAAATTTGAATTTGCATCAATTAAATAAATACATTGTACACGTAATTATCTGTCTTGAAAACAGGGAAATTTGAGCACTTTTCGTCCATATACGTCCATATTCGTAAAAAAATTCAACAACTAAGAGCCCCTCCTCTTACCTCGAACTTCGTTTATCTCGAAGTAAAAGGCCCGGTCCCTTGAAATTCGAACTGTAAATACAATTTACAATGTCCGATATTTCAGAATGCCCGCAACTCATTTCAAATCTCCCATGTCCTCCTACAATTGACAATCTTCTCCTTGGCAATGAGCACCTAAACTTTGAAGCCAACAAGTCTATCTTAATACGTGTTCAGAGTTACATTGCAGCAACAAAGAGATTCGACACTGTGTGAGGACGTCCGCATGGGTTCGGTGCCTTTTACGGGGGCTGTGTGTGACATATCAATCAATATGTTAATTGTAACTTGTATTCTAACTTTTGTTTTGTCAGCTTTATTAATTTACATGCCTTACCCTACGTTACTTACGATTTACGTTCATAAGGTCACGAGCTAACTCCGCATTGGAAAGGAATTTGTATCAGCATTTATAACGCTTGTTTTCCAATCCATTCTTCTTGAGATTGTAAACCTGTGTGTTTTGTAATATTGAACTGAAGAAATATGTTTAAACTAAATACAATTTCATCGAAGAACGTTTGGCGAAAAATGCCTCATTTTACCTCAATTAATCAATATAGAGGCTTTCTATAATAAATCGCATCCACCCATTTTTTGTAAACCAACAGCTCTACATAGATTACTATGGAACGCCATCGCTGCCTTCTATACACACTTCTAAAATGGTGATGTCCTTTTGATATATGGTGATGTCGTTTTGATAGATGGTGCTGTGGTTTTGATAGATGGTGCTGTGGTTTTGATAGATGATGCTGTGGTTTTGATAGATGGTGATGTCGTTTTGATAGATGGTGCTGTCGTTTTGATAGATGGTGCTGTCGTTTTGATAGATGGTGCTGTGGTTTTTGTAGATGGTGATGTCGTTTGGATATATGGTGACTTCGTTTGGATATATGATGATGTCGTTTTGATAGATGGTGCTGTGGTTTTGGTATATGGTGCTGTCATTTTATATATGGTGCTGTCGTTTGGATATATGGTGATGTCGTTTTGATAGATGGTGCTGTGGTTTTGATTAATCGTGATGTCGTTTTGATATATGGTGCTGTGGTTTTAATGTCGTTTTGAAGGTGGTGACGTCGTTTTGATAGATGGTGTTGTGGTTTTGATAGATGATGATGTCGTTTTGATAGATGGTGCTGTGGTTTTGATAAATGGTGCTGTGGT
Source organism: Saxidomus purpurata (assembly GCA_022818135.1). Taxonomy (NCBI): domain Eukaryota; kingdom Metazoa; phylum Mollusca; class Bivalvia; order Venerida; family Veneridae; genus Saxidomus; species Saxidomus purpurata. Next base: position 29,615,756 of record JAFMSR010000008.1, read on the forward strand.
TTTGATAGATGGTGATGTCGTTTTGATAGATGGTGCTGTGGTTTTGATAGATGGTGATGTCATTTTGATAGATGGTGCTGTGGTTTTGATAAATCGTGATGTCGTTTTGAAATATGGTGCTGTGGTTTTAATGTCGTTTTGAAGGTGGTGACGTCGTTTTGATAGATGGTGTTGTGGTTTTGATAGATGATGATGTCGTTTTGATAGATGGTGCTGTGGTTTTGATAAATGGTGCTGTGGTTTTGATAGATGGTGATGTCGTTTTGATAGATGGTGTTGTGGTTTTGATAGATGATGATGTCGTTTTGATAGATGGTGCTGTGGTTTTGATAAATGGTACTGTGGTTTTGATAGATGGTGATGTCGTTTTGATAGATGGTGCTGTGGTTTTGATAGATGGTGATGTCGTTTTGATAGATGGTGCTGTGGTTTTGATAAATGGTGATGTCGTTTTGATAGATGGTGCAGTGGTTTTAATAAATGGTGATGTCGTTTCAATTTATGGTGCAGTGGTTTTGGTATATGGTGCTGTCATTTTATATATGGTGCTGTCGTTTGGATATATGGTGATGTCGTTTTGATAGATGGTGCTGTGGTTTTGATAAATGGTGATGTCGTTTTGATATATGGTGCTGTGGTTTTAATAGATGGTGCTGTCATTTTGATAAATGGTGCTGTCATTTTGATAGATGGTGCTGTGGTTTCGATATATGGTACTATCATTTTTATATATGGTGCTGTGGTTTTAACAAATGGTGATGTGAGTTTGATATATGGTGCTGTCATATTTATATATGGTACAGTGGTTTTGATATATGGTGATGTCCTTTCTATATATGGTGATGCTATTTTGATATATGGTTCTGTCATTTTTTATTACGATGATGTTGAACTATTTATAGATGGCCTAGTTGTTGACCGGATCAGGTTGATGATGGTAAAACTGTTCTGACACCGTGAAAATGGGGGCAATTTTGTCGTCAGTTGGTATGAGACGCCTAAATACATTTCCATAGACTTACATTATAAGGGTTTCTTCCGGTGCGACTACCCAAAATCTCACCGACTGCTGAAATGAACTTTATTTTGTAGAATCATCCTAGTCCCACATAAAAATAACAAAATTTATACATGTGATCCAATACTTTATGCCAGTAATTTGGGGCTTAATGACACCACCCCCATTTTTGTGGCAGTTTTTGTGGTCACCGACCAAATATATCAGTATTTTCAAATGTCAAATATTTTGATTATAATTTATATCAAGATTTTTCTCTTCATATTTCGTTCGTGATCTATCGTGCAGCGATTATTTCAAAGTAATTTTTCTTGTATGCATCCGCTTAAGTTCAGCCAATCAGCAATCAAACACATAGTGTTGGTCCGCATGTTCCCTAGACAGATTGCTTTTGTACGCACTTAGAACTCTTTCAAGTAATAAAATAACCATTGCTGAACCAAAGTAAAGCTTTGTATTAAGTGCGTACAAAAGCAATCGTTTCAGTCTTTAGGTATGAGACGCCTAAATCGGTGAAAACCGGAAGCAGGTTATTTTGTCTAGGGAACATGCGGACCTACACTATGTGTTTGATTGCTGATTGGCTGAAACTAAGTGGATGCATACAAGAAAAATATGACAGAACCACATATCAAAATAGCATCACCATATATAGAAAGGACATCACCATATATCAAAACCACTGCACTATATATAAATATGACAGCACCATATATCAAACTCACATCACCATTTGCTAAAACCACAGCACCATATATAAAAATGACAGCACCATATATCGAAACCACAGCACCATCTATCAAAATGACAGCACCATTTACCAAAATGACAAAAACATCTATTAAAACCACAGCACCATATATCAAAACGACATCACGATTTATCAAAACCACAGCACCATATATCAGAACGACATCACCATATATCGAAACGACATCACCATATATCAAAACGACAGCACCATATATAAAATGACAGCACCATATACCAAAATGACACCACCATAAATCAAAACGACATCACCATTTATCAAAACCACAGCACCATCAATCAAAACGACATCACCATTTATCAAAACCACAGCACCATCTATCAAAACGACATCACCATATATCAAAACTACATCACCATCTATCAAAACCACAGCACCATCTATCAAAACCACAGCACCATCTATCAAAACGACAGTACCATATATCCAAACGACATTACCATTTATCAAAACGACATCACCATATATCAAAACCATAGCACCATCTATCAAAACGACATCACCATATATCAAAACCACAGCACCATCTATCAAAACCACAGCACCATATATCCAAACGACATCATCATTTATCAAAACCACAGCACCATCTATCAAAACGACGTCACCACCTTCAAAACGACATCACCATCTATCAAACGACATCACCATATATCCAAACGACATCACCATATATCCAAACGACATCACCATCTACAAAAACCACAGCACCATCTATCAAAACGACAGCACCATCTTTCAAAACCACATCACCATCTATTAAAACCACAGCATCATCTATCAAAACCACAGCACCATCTATCAAAACCACAGCACCATCTATCAAAACGACATCACCATATATCAAAAGGACATCACCATTTAAGAAGTGTGTATAGAAGGCAGCTATGGCGCCATAGCTGCCTTCTATACACACTTCTTAAATGGTGATGTCCTTTTGATATATAGTGATGTCGTTTTGATAGATGATGCTGTGGTTTTGATAGATGGTGCTGTGGTTTTGATAGATGATACTGTGGTTTTGATAGATGGTGATGTCGTTTTGATAGATGATGCTGTGGTTTTGATAGATGGTGCTGTGGCTTTTGTAGATGGTGATGTCGTTTGGATATATGGTGATGTCGTTTTGATAGATGGTGATGTCGTTTTGAAGGTGATGACGTCGTTTTGATAGATGGTGCTGTGGTTTTGATAAATGGTGATGTCGTTTGGATATATGGTGCTGTGGTTTTGATAGATGGTGCTGTGGTTTTGATATATGAAGATGTCGTTTTGATATATGGTGATGTGGTTTTGATATATGCTGCTGTGGTTTTGATAAATGGTGATGTCGTTTGGATATATGGTGCTGTCCTTTTTATAGATGGTGATGTCGTTTTGATTTATGGTGGTGTCATTTTGGTATATGGTGCTGTCATTTTATATATGGTGCTGTCGTTTGGATATATGGTGATGTCGTTTTGATATATGGTGCTGCGGTTTTGATAAATGGTGATGTCGTTTTGATATATGGTGCTGTGGTTTTAATAGATGGTGCTGTCATTTTGGTAAATGGTGCTGTCATGTTGATAGATGGTGCTGTGTTTTCGATATATGGTGCTGTCATTTTTATATATGGTGCTGTGGTTTTAGCAAATGGTGATGTGAGTTTGATATATGGTGCTGTCATATTTATATATGGTGCAGTGGTTTTGATATATGGTGATGTCCTTTCTATATATGGTGATGCTATTTTGATAAATGGTTCTGTCGTTTTTTATTACGATGATGTTGAACTATTTATAGATGGCCTAGTTGTTGACCGGATCAGGTTGATGAGGATAAAACTGTTCTGACACCGTGAAAATGGAGGCGATTTTGTCGTTAGTTGGTATGAGACGCCTAAATACATTTCCATAAACCTTCATTATAAGGGTTTCTTCCGGTGCGACTACCCAAAATCTCACCGACTGCTGAAATGAACTTTATTTTGTAGAATCATCCTAGTCCCACATAAAAATAACAAAATTTATACATGTGATCCAATACTTTATGCCAGTAATTTGGGGCTCAATGACACCACCCTCATTTTTGTATCAGTTTTAGTGGTCACCGACCAAATATGTCATTATTTTCAAATACCAAATATTTTGATTATAATTTATATCAAGACTTTTCTCTATTTTTCTTGTATGCATCCACTTAGTTTCAGCCAATCAGCAATCAAACACATAGTGTAGGTCCGCATGTTCCCTAGACAAAATAACCTGATTCCGGTTTTCACCGATTTAGGCGTCTCATACCTAAAGACTGAAACGGTTGCTTTTGTACGCACTTAAAACAAAGCTATGCTTTGGTTCAGCAATGGTTATTTTATTATTTGAAAGAGTTCTAAGTGCGTACAAAAGCAATCTGTCTAGGGAACATGCGGACCTACACTATGTGTTTGATTGCTGATTGGCTGAAACTAAGTGGATGCATACAAGAAAAATTACTTTGAAATAATCGCTGCATGATATCTTGATATAAATTATAATCATAATATTTGGTATTTGAAAATACTGACATATTTGGTCGGTGACCACTAAAACTGCCACAAAAATGGGGGTGGTGTCATTGAGCCCCAAATTACTGGCATAAAGTATAAATTTTGTTATTTTTATGTGGGACTAGGATGATTCTACAAAAAAGTATATTTCAGCAGTCGGTGAGACATTGGGTAGTCGCACTGGAAGAAACCCGTATAATGTAAGTCTATGGAAATGTATTTAGGCGTCTCATACCAACTGACCATTTTAACGGTGTCAGAACAGTTTTACCATCATCAACCTCATCCGGTCAACAACTAGAACATCTATAAATAGTTCAACATCATCGTAATAAAATATGACAGAACCATGTTTCAAAATAGCATCACCATATATAGAAAGGACATCACCATATATCAAAACCACTGCACCATATATAAATATGCCAGCACCATATATCAAACTCACATCACCATTTGTTAAAACCACAGCACCATATATCGAAACCACAGCACCATCTATCAAAATGACAGCACCATTGATCAAAATGACAGCACTATCTATTAAAACCACAGCACCATATATCAAAACGACATCACCATTTATCAAAACCACAGCATCATCTATCAAAACGACATCACCATATATCCAAACGACAGCACCATATATAAAGTAACAGCACCTTATACCAAAATGACACCACCATAAATCAAAACGACATCACCATTTATCAAAACCACAGCACCATCTATCAAAACGACATCACCATTTATCAAAACCTCAGCACCATCTATCACAACGACATCACCATATATCAAAACTACAGCACCATCTATCAAAACGACATCACCATATATCAAAACCACAGCACCATCTATCAAAAGGACAGCACCATATATCCAAACGACATCACCATTTATCAAAACGACATCACCATATATCAAAACCACAGCACCATCTATCAAACGACATCACCATATATCAAAACCACAGCACCATCTATCAAAACCACATCACCATGTATCCAAACGACATCACCATTTATCAAAACCACAGCACCATCTTTCAAAACGACGTCACTACCTTCAAAACGACATCACCATCTATCAAAACGACATCACCATATATCCAAACGACATCACCATATATCCAAACGACATCACCATCTACAAAAACGACAGCACCATCTATCAAAACGACAGCACCATCTATAAAAACGACATCACCATCTATCAAAACCACAGCATCATCTATCAAAACCACAGCACCATCTATCAAAACTACAGCACCATCTATCAAAACGACATCACTATATATCAAAAGGACATCATCATTTAAGAAGTGTGTATAGAAGGCAGCTATGGCGTTCCATATCTATGTATGAAATGCATTTTTATATAATTTCGTGACTTACAAAAGTCCGTGGTTGTTTCCACCTAGCAGTTCCTTATTTCTGATAGGAAAGGACAACAACCAATCGTATACACCTTATTGCACAAGGTTTTACCTATAAACATTATCGAAATGAAGTACAGACGATTTTACAATTACCGGTGTTTTGTTGGGTTTTTAAACTATGGAAAGGCATATCGGTATTATGTTTTGTTGTAACTGATTGAATTCACAGTATGTTTTTACATTGTTGTCACAGTGGGTTTCTGTTATACTGAGACACATCAACACATGAGATAAAAAAAGTTAATATGCAGGTCTTGTAAAAGTATTCTAGATCTACAGAAGATAATAAAATGTAAGGCTTTGGTATAAGAGTACTCCCTTACTTTTACCAAATTTTACATTTCTTTGTATTCCCTTCTGACATGAACAATTTTATCTACTCACAGTATACCTTTTTATTATAGATTTGAATTATCACCTGACGCAATGATGACGGTAAAACAACAGTAAAACTGGAATAGTAGACGAAATGGAATAAAATAAACGTTTTGAGCATAACAAAGTCCTTCATTTAAGCAAAAGGAAAGCTACAAAACATAGCATGCAAGGATGTATTCGCTCATGCAGATCAGTCTAAAGAAGATCAACTTGCAGCCAGTAATTTTCGTGCTATGGTAAATCCAGTTAATAAAGAAG
>JAFMSR010000008.1:29622646-29717654 GCA_022818135.1 Saxidomus purpurata
AAAATGAAATGATGTTTATTAGGTCACAGTTGAACCAGTTTTTTATTACTTGTTTTGTAGAACAACAAAAAAACAAAAAAACTGTTTTTGTATTTACTGCTATTGTAGAAGAGGATGTCAAAACAAAACGTTCTGTTAACGATAGTTGATTTAATTATTTGTAGCAGGGTAAAACTTAATACTTGATGTAGTAACTGGTGGATATGCTTATTGAAAGGATAAAGTACAAACAATGCCGTTAGCAAGTTTTGAAGTTGCTAGTGATGGGTGCTAGTTACAAGTCCTAAGCTGCTTTTAATAGAAATCAAGAAAACAAGCGTGAATATCGTCAATTTTTAGCGTTTTGATACTACTACTATCCGTGGTTTTGTGCGTCTAGACAGATGGGCATTGGGTACATCTTAGTTCTTTACAAATGTCTGGCTATTACACTTGCATCTGGATCTACAGGCAAAAGTCATTTAGACATATGTACGTGATAAAACATATGCAAACATTTATGTTTGAAAAGCAATCTTTTTTGTTGATTTTACATGTATAGTAAAATTACTATACCTTGTCATGACATTTTTTACCACATGCGCCTTAAGGTAAGAATAAAGTGTCTTTTTTTCTTTAAGCTTAGGGTCAGAAAAACATTTAAAAATAAATTGGATTTTATTTCATTCTTTAATAAGAATCTATAGCCATCTGAAATTAAATAAACAGTATCTATTTTTACGATATATTGACATCTCAGTCATTGCGTACAGAAATCCACATTCTGGAAAATTATTTCCTACCCCTTTTGGCAGTCACTGTTGGTAGTTTTATACATGTAAATCATAAAAGTGAACTTATCATTTGTAACATAAACCGAAAATGTTCTAAACTCATTTCCAGTGCTGTTGACGGCATGTTTCGTTTGATCAGTCTATCTTTTCTTGCCCTACAAAAGTTACGTAACGACGACATTTTGTTCTAATACGCATATTTTGTATATAGTTAGGGCAAACCATAGCCGATGATTAATGAGCCGCTGCTTTAAACCAATGTTTGGATCCTTAATTTTAAGTTTAGAAATAAGCTTGTGTATATAAAAATTTACGCCAAAAATCATTAGTTATTTTACCGAGAAACTTTGGTTCTTACGACATGGAATGCGGGTTGGGACATGCCAAACTTGCTAATTGCTACTTGCGGATTGCCACTTACTTATTGATAAATGCTGGTGGAAACATGCCACTTAGTAATTGCTAATTGCCACTTGCTTCTTGCTACTTGTTTATTGCTATAGCTACTTGCCACTTGCTTATTGATCAATGCTGGTTGAAACATGCTACTTGCTAATTGCCACTTGCTTATCGTGGCTTTGCCAATTGCCACTTGCTACTTGCTTCTTGCTTATTGCTAAATGCTTGTTGAAACATGCGTTTTGCTAATTGCCACTTGCTTATAGTGGTTTTGTCAATTGCCACTTGCTTATTGCCAATTGTCACTTGCCACATGCTAATTGATACATGCTACTTGTCATATGCTAATTGCCACTTGCTTATTGCTAATTGCGGGTTAAGACTTGCTAATTGCCACTTGCTTATTGCGGATTTTGCTAATTGCAAATTGCCACTTGCTAATTGTCACTTGCTAAATGCCAATTGCCATTTGCTATTTGCTAGTTGGGACATGCCACTTGCTAATACTTACTTGCCACTTGCTTATTGCTAGTTGGGACATGTCACTTGCTAACTGCCACTTGCTTATTGTTAATTGCTTGTTGCCACTTGCTACTTGCTAATTGCTTATTACCTTTTGCTTGTTACTAATCGCTAGTTGCCAATCGGTTATCATTTTATATTTAAAACATATATTTTTTATTTAACCAGATCAAATTCATACTTTATATAAATTCGTGTTTGTTCTAAATATGTGATATAATATGAGTAGACATTCTTATACAATTTTACGCAATCAATTCAATGTGCCGAAAGTTGATACTCGTGTTCGTAGCCTATCAGAAACATCGAACATGAATCATTATTATAATATTAATGAATGAAAGATAAGATAAGATAAGATAAGTTTTATTTTCAGTCGGCAAAAGTAATAAATGGGCAAATCTGATACCACTTGTTAACAATGCGCGGGAGATTCATGTTCTTGGACGGAGATAAAAACACAAACACAAACATGAACTATGACATGAACAATTACAATGGCAACGATATTTTGCTATCGAATTAAAATGATTTAATATACTCTATAATGTTAAAATTATTGTGACAGCCATGTCATCGATGAACAAGTAATAGCAACTACTTTGTTTAATTCAATTATCCACTTAAATTTTAGCGCAAATTGAATTATAGTACGTTTCTTAATCAGACACATGTCCTACATGTCTATGTAGACCCATGGCGGTGAACTGATGAAACTTATGCAGAACGGTACGTTTGTTGCTGTTTTTGCAGGTTTGGGTAATTTTAATAATTAAAGCTAAATTTCAATCTATATTTTGAATGCATAAATTTGTATTATACGTGGAAATTAGCAAAAAGCAATTAGCAAAAAGCATTTAGCAAGTGGCAATTAGAAAATGATAATTGGCAAGAGAAAATGGCAAGTAGCAAGTGGCAATAAGCATGTAGCAATAAGCAAGTGGCAATTAGCAAATGCCAATTGGCAATTATCAAGTGGCATGTCCCAAGTAGCAATTAGCATGTCCCAGGTAGAAATAAGAAAATGGCAGGTGGCAATTAGCAAGTGTCCCAATTGGCAAATGGCAAGTGGCAGTTAGCAAGTGACATGTCCCAACTAGCAATAAGCAAGTGACAATAACCAAGTGGCATATCCCAAGTAGCAATTAAGTATAAGCAAGTGGCAATTAGCAAGTAGCATGTATCAACTAGTAATTAGCAAGCGGCAAGTGCCAATAAGCAAGTAGCAAGTGACAATTAGCAACTAGCAATAGGCAAAACGTAAGTCGCAAATAACAAGTGGCATGTCCAAACCTGCAATCAGCAATAAGCAAGTGGCAATTAGCAAGTGGCATGTCCCAACCCGCATTCCATAGTCATAAATATATGTATGCTTAATGTGATATTTAATTTCAGCTTTTTAATTTATACTCATTTATTCTTGATTCCAAAACAATTTCCTACAGCTAAGATTAATCGCTGTCGAGACTCGTTCCACATGAAATCAGTTTCGAAAAGGTAGAAGCAATGTTGAAATATCAGTGTCTTACCTCAGACCGCAACCGAAGTGTCACTGGTGGAGATCGAACACCGGATCCTCCGATCCTGAGGCGAACGTGCTATTGCTGCTACGTCATGTTAACATTAAAAACGCTACAAGTCTCATAAATCTAAACTATATTTACTCATTATTTGGCATAATGATATTGTCACATGCATACACTTGATAAAGAATATTTCGTACAAAAAAGATTGTACGAGTACGTATATTACAAACATATTGTGTCTATTATCAGTACTACTCGTGTGCTGTCATTAAGATTATGCATTTCGATCTATGTTTTCTCAGTTTTGCACTTTACAAAAAAAATCATTGTGTGTGTTGGTGCGTGTGTGTGTGCGTGCGTGCGTGTGTGCGTACGTATATGGTTTTTATTTCATAAAGAAATGTTTGATAATCTTTTCTTCGTATCATATTTAAAATTCACCGTAAGTTAATTTGCGACAATCCAACAGGAATTAAATTTGAACTTGTCACTGGAAAATTGCAAACAGAAACTTAAATGTAGACACAGATGAAAGTTTCATCATTAGCCGTTAACAAATAGTCAAGAATTGTGTAATTGTGAAATTGTTTATACCTCTTCATAGCAATGGTTTGTGAAGCTGACCTTTACTATAATGATAAGGAACCCGTTGATTGTTTGGCATACAATTACGCCTAAACAAATAAACATAGTTCATGTAGCTACATGTATGGTTTAATATTTGTAGTAGGAATGTAAAAACAATATTTCATGTAGTTTCTGGTTTTGCAGAAGTGGACAAATAGTTCATATTTAGTTATTGATATGTATAAGGGGGTTAAGAAACATTCCATGTAGTATCAGTAAATGTAGTAGGAGAAATAGTTCATGTAGTTACTGTTTATGTACACGTGTATTAGGACATATAATATCAAGTTGTTGACTTTGTTTTTGGGTATATGAAAACTTAAATTATATGTTGCTGTTGTGTAGTTGTTAAACAAAGAGTTCGTGAATTGTACTGGTTTGAAATTTGTCGAACAACTACTCCATTTACTTACTTGTTTGGGTTGTGGAGAACGTAAATACAAAATGTCAATTTCACTTGCAATGTTGTAGAAGTAAAATTAATTAGTTCATCTAATGACTGGTGTTCTAATAGGGGATGAGAAACAACACTTTTTAAACCTGATTGAGTTAAATCATCGATTTCAGATCCTTATACAATGGATATTCTGCCGGAGGTTTTACAGAAGAAGAGGGTTCATATCGTGTCGTACGATTATTGCAAGCAAATTTGGCTGTCTGAGACAGAAGGTGATGGAGCCTTCCCTGATGATGTTGTATGTATTGCTACAGAAGGACCAAGTTCACCAACATGTTTTGTATGACTCTTGTGAAATATTTAATTAGTGATATAGTGATGTCTAGATCACCTAGATGCAAACTTATCAGTTATGTGTAAGCCCTCAGTATGCCAGTTAAATTTGACTTTCATTACAAAGAAAATACGTGCAGTTCCGATTGTAATTAAAGTACCACATTAACCTAAAATCAAACATCAGTCCAAGGAAGAAAACATGGAATTATTTATGAGTTCATACAATATTCTTTGTATGACATATCGTTGAAATAATTAAAAGAAATGTGAGAAGTTAATTTTTAAGACTTGGCCGATGATAGCAAGACTTAAATTTGCATTTCATGATCGGGTTGTGAAAAGCCTATGTTACATGTACACCTACTTTGTTTGTGATGCATAAGATAGAACAAGCTTTAAGAATATATCCTGTACAAAAATTTGAAAAACCATAGCCGGAACTTGGCATACATGACACGGATAATGCAAAGCTATGTTGAAAATGTTGTAGGCGGTCAGTTAAATTAAAGGTTGTAAAAGAACTGAAAGAAGTAACGAATTGTTCTGTTATTACATGTATTATTCACGTTGATGCATGTGTAAAGAAGAATGTATGCCTTTTCACCATTATTAAACAAGCAGTAAATAAATGTCAAATAAAGGTTTTAGAGTGATTTTCAAAGAGATCCTAATAATTCTAATGAAGCATGAAGAAGTTAAAATGCATTATAATTAAAAATGTTTTTCACAAGTTATAAAGATAATAAGTTCAAAAGAAAAAACTATTCATACGCTTCAAATATGAACATGCAGAACACGCATTGTAAAGAAACATTGATAATCATCAGTATGTTATGTTCTAGCTCTTTAACGAAACTGTCACAAAATACAATGAACACAGAAAGTATCATTCTGGTACAAATATACACTTTAATTTGTTAAACTATCAAGACGTTATAACATATACATCTTAAGTCATATGCTCGGGTTTCATAAGCATTCTAGAACACTAGAACACAAATTATTGCCTAAAACGTTAGTTTCTGAAACACATTAAAAGAAAACAGGCTATGAATTAATGTATATACATACCGTTAACCTTCATTATCTTACAAAAAAAAGTAATGTACAATTTAAATAAATGTCATATCTAACGATATGTTTGCGGTCTTACTTATATTTTATCAAACTTTGTGCAATATAATAATCAAGCGATTGGAAGCTTACAATGAATTGTTTTCACAATGTTAATCGTTCATCTGTTTAGGGTGATTCTGGCAGTCCACTTATGTGTAAGGCAAACACAGGGCGATGGGAACTAATCGGGGCTGTGAGTTTCGGATATGGCAACTGTTTCCACGATCTAATCCCTACCGTTGTTACATCAATGCCACAATACATTGAATGGATCAAAGAAACCACAGGTAAACAAATTTTTAAACCTATTTGATATATTTCCACCTAATTTTGAAATTGTGTCGTTTTACTAGGCGGTCCGATCCATCTTTCTGGCTGTCTATCTGTATTTCCACCATACATGTAATACGTTTCTTGTGAATCTTCGGTCTTCATGGTTAATTAAGCATTAGAACTCCAAATCATTGTTTTTAGACGATGAACATCGCTGGAACGTTATTCATAAATTATTAACAAAATGCAAAATTGTTTAATATTTTCAGTTTATTGATAGCTATTCTAACCATCCAAACAGATTGATACAATTTCTGCTGTTAAGTTTGTGGTCTGAACTGACGGGACATAGTATTTCCCTTTTAGCAAGCTCCTAAACCAGAAACTAGTTTGGCACTGTCTTTATTTAGTAAATGTTTATACCGGACATAAGGCCAATGTTGATCTAAAGCTTTAATATGGATAACGTTATGTATAGAAGAGACAATAAATTATGCTTGTTTCTACCTTGACCCATTGAAATTGTGCATAGCAAATTATTTAAGAAATAATATGTATCCATGTTTGGTTTATCGTAGAATAACCCGAGTTTGGAGTTTTTATGCGCAAGAATATATATTATTATGCATAAGAACGACAAACGAGGGTTATTCTACCATAAACCAAACTTTGATATTTATTATTTCGATTCTAACACGACTTATTTGAAACAAAATTTGAAGAAAAAGAGAGAACTTTTTTCATTGAACGTATTAACACTTGCGTGCTACGCACCTAGATTTTGCCGTTGAAGTTACCTCCCGCGAACATTGTAAAGATGCTATTTTTCTTAATGTGACTTTCATTCATGAAAGTCTTATGCGGTGTTTCAGTTTTATTATCACAAAAAAAATTAATAATCCAATTTTCAAGTAAATGTAACAGGCATTTCATTGATAGAAGTGGTTCGAATTTTCAGGGTACGCAATAGCGATTCAAGTTACGAAACATATTAGTTACGTGTATAGATAAATGACGTCACAGTTTCTCTTGACTAATGACGTCACTGTGTAAACAAAAACAATAACAACAAACAGTTAATAAAGTTAGTGTAAATGGTGTCGTAACATTAATCAAGTTAACTGGACGTGTGACATCCATCGGATCCCCCCGTTTTGCCCCAAGTAATCCACAGTATGCCATGTAAGATTCACTATACGTCGGGTAAATTGAACAGCCAAAAACACGATGCGCGTGCAGCGTCGTTCAAGGTCGGTTTATTGCAGAATAACCCAAATAGATTTTGTTCTACATGTATGTAGGTTATTCACTGGTCGTGTTAGAATTGTAAATACCTCGACGGCAATGCCCGAAGACAATAACAACTTTAAAAATTATTAAGATACATGTTCTAGTATTACTATACTCATACTTTTCAATACACATATACAAGTTTGAAGCTGGGTTGCGTTGTAGTATTCAAATAAAGGAGACGTGGTAGTTTGCAAAATACTGCGTCCAAAATCCACAAGTCCTTTTCCACTTGCTTTATTTCAGGAATGAAGTAGACAGTTCGGCGTCAAGGCAAATGACAATCTATCATGAAATACAAAACATTTTAATGTGTTTCCTTGAATATGATCCAGCAACATTAATAGAGCACAGATGCAGTGTAAACTGTTTTGAACCATTTTAACTTAATCTGAACATTCTATTCTTTTGAGGCGCTCATATATGTTTCTTATTGTTTATACAATATAAGTAAATACACACGTTTCATTGCTTCTTCAAATATTTTCATTCTCTTACGAATAAGAGTGCATATACAGAGATACACGATACGAGCAAGCCATAGATAATATTATTTGTATTCCTTAAATATATGAAAATAAATTGTACGTGTACGTATATGAAATTCATTCGTTTATGTGTTTTTGTTGTGTTATATAACAAGAAGAAGATTATATGTAAAACATTTAAACCGCGGCACTTACTTTTATAGTCAGGTCAAACTAAATAGCGCGTAAAGTATACCTTAAAACACATTTGAATATCTAATAAATGTTCCGTTTTTTATGAAGCCAGTCAATTAATACTGGACTTTTTATTATATATTCGTACTTCAGATGTATTGAAGATTTAAATAAAAACGTGTTTACAGTAAACTCCGTATATAACGAAAATCCGGATATAAGGAACGAATTTTCTCTGCCCGATTCTTTCTTTATTTATTCTTTATGAAAATGTTATATGGATATAACGAACTCCGGATATAAGGAACTCATTTAAATGGTCACAATGAGTTCGTTATTAGCGGAGTTTACTGTATTCTTCTTGACTGTCTTTCTCTGAAATATGCAAATTCAAAACATATAAATACAAAATCTGAATTATGCTTTATTATGCTTTAAATACCATTAAAGAGAATGCATGTACAAATACAGCTTCTTGTGAGTGTATGAATAAAAATCATAAGGTCTACATATCTTTTAATTTTAATATTGAAATAAAACAACTGTCAATAGATAAAGTATCATTTCTGTATAAAAGAAAATATTTGATTCGTCGTCCTGAAGTGTTAGCAGCTTTTGGCATTGCATGCGATTGCAAGGCGATTATTGCACATTTGCTATTGGTAATTTTGAACTTGCAAACATGACGGAATTAATGACAAAATGGCTACCTTGGTCGTTGGCGCCAAAAATGTTATATCAATACGACAGCAAATCATGAGTCATGCCACTAAATTGGAAACAGTAGGAGTTAACAAAGTTAATATGAACACAGTTGATAATTGTTTACATATTTCTTTGATACAGGCAGCTGCAACTCGTGTACGATCAGCTTGTTACAGCTGAAGTCCGGCGTCCGTACGGTGCCAAGTGTTTTTATTATTTGAAGTCATACACTTAAAGTTGAAAGACAAAAATGCTTAACGAAATGGCTTATGGATTCACATTTTTTATGTGTTACAATGTATACACAACCAGTGCCTTTGAGTGATGAAGCCCTCGGCTAATTTTTGCAGTACCGAGCAAGTTAACTCAAAGGCACTACTTAGTCACATATTATTGTATGAATGGCAATGTTTTATCAGTTGAAAATGATTGAAATGTTTATCTCATAATATATTTCTCTTATTTCAATCATCGTGCTCGTGTTTTATGACTTTATTGTTCTCAACATGTTGAACCCGTCTCAATCACTTAAGAATATTTATTTATGTTGTCGGCTAATACGATGCATTGGAGAGAGAAACAACAAGAAATAATTATAACAAAGATTTATTCACAAAATGCATTTTTAATTCATTTTCCAAACGACAACTGTTATTTGATATATCACAAATCAAACATGACGCGTTTTGGCGATGTAACAATGCCAGTATTTTCAGACTCTATCAAAATTTCTATATTTCATCATCATACTTTAGTCCGTAATCCGTACATAACTGAGGGACTTTCTCAATGACATCTGTACAAATACGGTTACTAAACCGGACAACCACTGTTTTTAAGTTAGTAACTGAAATGGATTTAGAATACGTATCAGGCATTTACCACCCTAAACTGCTACTTTTAGAAACAATTACAGTAAACTAAAAATAAATGTCCACAACCCGGGGGGCCACTTGATTCATAGAACGATAGTTTTTATATGAATATGTAACAGAAATAAGTCTAGGGTTACAAATATTCTTAGTCAATCTTGAGAATAATTGCGCGTGCATCATCGCGTTGTGCTGATCTATACATGTTTTAAGTTTCCTGTTCGTTGAAGCTGTTTAATCGTGTTACATATTGATTTTGAGAAAACCCTTTTCAAATAGATCAAATACTGATTACAGACTTGTAGTGGGTTAGGTCTACATAGTAAAATTAAAACTTCAAGAATTGTAAACCGCATCATTGCAGTTCTTATTTAATGTATACTTTTAATGAGGGACCAAACTTTCCGAAATAGGTGGCACCTGTTTCTCTAAATGCTAAGAGTATTTTTGATTATAATAATCATGTGTTTGATAACATATATTAATCCATCCATTGAGATTATTTATCAGCGGACATTATCTTATTATCTTTGATATAAGATGCAATATAGCAGTATAAAGATATGTGAGCATGTTTGTATTGGTATCGTTTGCCACATCTTAGATAACAAATAGATAGCAAAACTATTTAATCGAGTTAGTTTGGTTCATAATGTTTATATATGCCGTTAAATACCGTGAATAACATAAGACTAGTTCATATAAATTTAGTTTTGTTCGGTTAAGACGAAAGTGAATCGGTCTTGAATACTCATTCCAGAGATCTTCCATCATACTCGTAAGAGAGATGAAGCAAGATTTTCACCGCTGCTACCCAAATACGTCTTGATTGACTGAGAAACGTGTGGCATCAGAGTCTCGGTCTAAGGACACACCTCGTGCTCCTGTTTCGATTCGAAACCGGGACGTCCTATTCCGGAGGCGAACGTCCATACCACTGAGCTACCGATGCCCACTTCACTCGTGTGATCTTTATCGAGCTTAGAAATTCATAGTGTTGTCGCATTCAGGTCGTTTGAATGTTTATAGTTAGTGTACAATGAAAAGTCAGTGTTAGTATCAAAAACCACCTTCTAGTAGTTGTATATATTTGAAGTAAAATACATACCATATTTGTTATACATTTTGCTTTTGTTAAATTCTTTTCATCAACTCTCAAAATTAAACAAGAGGTATATTGCATTTATCGCTCATCAGAATGATACTGCCATCAATTTAAAATCTGCATGCAAAACTATCAATATAGTTCACATTACTATAGCTTAAAAAACAAGAAAGTAGGTTAGTAGGTCAAGTGACGCCGGGACTCAAAAATGTAGGGTTAATCGACTGGTCAAGACCAACCGTACTTTTTAGTTTGACGATCATAGGCCTAATTATTCTCCAGTTATTGAACATAATAGATATGATCATTAAAATTTGACACATAGAATCCTGTTCATTAAGTCTGCGGATCCTGTGCCAATGGTTTGAGTTTAATAGATTCAGCTATGGGCGTGGTCGATTTTGATCCCGGGGCATAATGTGAACAAATTTCATAGAGGATCACCGGACAGTGCTTTATGTATTGGGCCACAAAGATTCAGACATGACATTCTTTAAAGTTATTTCTATAAACAGATAAGGGAACCAGAGGGCTTGGTCAATTTAAACCCCAGAGGCAAGATTTGAACTAACTTGGTAATGGACTACTAGGCACTGCTACATACCAAATATCTTTGCTCAAGGTTTTGTCGCTTTGCAGAAGCAAATGTTAAAGGTTTGTCTCTATAAGCAAATGTAGAACAAGTAACGCCCGGGCGGGGCAAATATTGAATACGGGGACAAGATTAACATCGAATAATGAATTCAAAGAATACAATGCTTTAACGCTTGATTAGATAATGCTTTCTGAGCAAAGAAGAAATGTCGATTAGATGACAGCGTAACACCTAGATATCTGAAATTATTTAGTAATAGGGGTTTTAATAACTTATATTTAAACAACATAACAACGGTCTTATCAACGTTGAACTCTATGCCCCATTTTCCACAATAGCTATGTAATTTATTTACTAAAGCTTTTAAACCGTGTTCAGTATATGAAAATAATACACTTTCATCGGCAAAAAGTAACAAATATATCTGTAAATTATACTAGATGCCCACGTGCGACAAGTCGAGCCCGCCATATGTCAAAAGGGCTAAATCCTTACCAAGTAGAGATGGGTCAAAAAACATTCAAATAGTTTATGTAACATGCATGTTGTACCACAGTAAAGTGGTCTCGATTTTTCTCAACGGCCAGTTATAAAAGTTACAATATAAGCTATTTATAGTAACAACAAAGGGAAGTAATTCTAAAAACAAGGGTATCCCACGGTGGTGAACATTTGTACAAAGTAACATCAAAATCCCTCCATGCATGAAGAAGAAATGCTCCAGACAAAGATATTCTTGACTTTGAACTTTAACCTCTAAGTGTGACCTTGACCTTAGACCTAGGGACCTGGTTCTTGCGCATGACACTCCGTCTCATGATGGTGAACATTTGTGCAAAGTAACATCAAAATCCCTCC
The DNA here is from genome assembly GCA_022818135.1 of Saxidomus purpurata. NCBI lineage: Eukaryota > Metazoa > Mollusca > Bivalvia > Venerida > Veneridae > Saxidomus > Saxidomus purpurata. Next base: position 29,634,703 of record JAFMSR010000008.1, read on the forward strand.
ATGCATGAAAAAGGTATGATCCGGACAAAATCGGACGGACGCACGCACATACACCGAACCGCCAAAAGTGACAACCATATCGAGCTCACCGCAGGCGGGCTCGACAATAATGTAATCACATCATTAATGCCATCTTTTAGATAGACAAACATGTCATTTACGAAAAAAAGAAAACAGAGGGGAAGAGGGTCCTCTTTTATCAAGGCGATGAAACTATCCAAATAATCAAAAAGACAACCATTCACTTTTACGCAAGATTGGACAAAACAAAACAAAATGTTTGGATGCATGATATCGTAGGTGGAACAGGTAATCGATCATATGAGGAACACGTATTCGTGAGATTTGTTATCGAACATGTTTTATATGACGTCATTGATGACGTCAAAACTGGCAGGTTACGGCAAAATAGGCGATATTACGTTTAACTTAATAAGCGCCAGTATTCATTAAATAGTCAGATATCCACATGGATTAAACTTTAGATTGCGTAATATATTAACAACTTTTGCGTAACACCAAATTCCAGTTGTTTATTCCATATTCTATTTCTATACAATAAATCAAAACATTTACGAAAATCTATCAACAAATCATATACATTTTGCTTTTCATGCTATACAATTCTATCAGTAATGTACAATAATACAATAATACAAAAATACAATCAATAGTGTTCATATTTTTCCTAAATCCGGACTGATATTAATTCAAGAGCCTTTCATTTTCGGTCCCTTTTCTCGGTCTTGTGTCCTATAAAATAAACAAAGTGTTTCCTCTATAATGATTAACATTATTTTGTCCCTTTTTTCGGCAAAGGGACTATAACTCCTTTACACCAAGAATCTGGATAAATACTACTATTATATATATAGTTAAATAATGTACACAAACTAGGTGTCTGTTAAGTAGAATACTTGTGTCGCCCTTATACGCTTTGTCAGAATAACCAATAATTTTGTGACAAAATCTAAGTACAAAAAGGGTCAGTACTCTGTAAAATATGACCTTGACCAACAAAATATGGCGACATCATGACCTTTATGTCATAAGCAGTACAATCTGAAAGTTTGATGAAGAAATCTTAAGAAATGGCAAAGTTATAGCCAACTTTAAGTTTTCGTGACAAAATGTAAGCACAAAAAGGGGCTTAACTCTGTCAAATAAGACCTTGACCTAAATACTTTGGCGGCATCATGACCCTTTTGTCATTAGCAATACAATTGTAAAGTTTGATGAAGAAATCTTAAGAAATGGCAAAGTTATAGCCAACGTTACGTTTGTGTGACTGACGGACAAAGCGATCCCTATGTATCGCCTTTTCTCCGAAAGGGCAACACAAAATGCTGCTAATACAGCTTTGCACTAGATACATATTACTGGAATAAGCAGGTTAGTTCCTGCAGTTTTACTCTGTTTTAAGGGAGAGATTGCCTAACAAACATCATCAGCACTAAAATCAGTATCTAACTCTTCTTCATTATTCTTACTTAATACATCATTTTCCACTTGTTGTTTAACATATCTCTTTATTGTAATATAAATTCATAAAATTATACAACTGTTCAGTATATCTTATTTTTATATGTTACTTTCTCATTCGTTTGACCTTACTCCAGATTTTAAGGGATTATTTTTAGCTACGATATTTTGTTTTTCTTTTCTAAATTAAACGTTGTACAAGCACGCCGTTTACATATCCTGTAAAGTCGCCTGCTAGTAATTATTAAGTAAGATCTATTTCTACTATACATCTTATTTGCATGTACGAAATCACGTCGTGCAAGTTCACATTCTTTGTTAAGCCAACACCTTTTATCTTTGCTCTCATTCACATTTAATTTATTTGAATTCATAATTTTGCTGAACTCACCAAAGCACAAAAAGCTTTTTTTTATATAAGATACCAAATGAGTTCTGGACGCCAAAATCTACATTAATTTTGTATTATCACAGATTACACTTATATTTGATCCAACCTGGAAATTGTTTTGATTGTATGTGCTTCTCTAGACAGTCAGAATTTTGATTTTTGGAATCCACACAGCTTAACTAGTTTATTCAGTAAGAGATGGTTTGATATGTATAACAGGAGTAGCGTAGTCGAGTTCCAGCCGATTTATGTCCAAGTCAACAGTCAAGCACCATTCTATACGGATATAAACGATTCAACAATAAGACACACCTATATGTTTAAATAAATTTCACTAGAATCCGTCAATAAAACACCTCTTCCAGATACAGTTTTAGGCAATTTAATGTATAACCTTATGCAACGTGCTTTCAGTCTTGATTGTGTATCTAGTTTGTACCGTAAAACGTTCGTTCTCGGGTGTTCAGTTAAATATGTCCTTAAACACTTTTCCTTACTATTCATCCCTAAAAGCATTTGGTGAACCAACGAATAATAGTTGTTTCAATATTTCACATTTAATTGTCATCGAGTTCAAACGCTTGAAGGTTTTAAGCAATGTTTTAACCAAAATATATTTTTACCAAACAGTTTTCGACCCAATCTTGTTCAATTATAAATTCTGTCTTTAAAACTCGTTTTAAAAATCGGTCTTTAGATCTTTTCCTTCTAACGTTTACCAAATTTCTCGTCATTAAAATTGAATCAGTAATTGTCGGGGTGAGACATTTGTTAGTAATTATTCTGGTTTTTCATTTCCCTGCATTTTTTGTATTGTACAGAATGGATACACTCTCGTATAAAGCAAGAAGCATTTTCATTGCTTTCAGGAGCTCTCTAGCATTGTCTTTATTTTCCTATTTATTTTCTTTGCATCATTAACCATCACGTTGAGCAGCTTTTCTAGGCAATGCCTTGTTGCAAAGAAAGAAACACCGCCAGCCACGATACTTCCAAACACCGGAATCGAATATTTTGCTGCAGTTTCAAAATATTCTGAGATAAGCGTTGCAGAACAAAACGTCGCCAATCCCCGTACTGTTAGAACAAGAGCAGTGCTTTCGAGTTCTAAGGTTTTTTGTATGTCTTCCTTTGGAATTTGTAGAATCATTGCCGATCTTTCTAACTCCTCTTGGTTTAATCCAAATTGCCTACGGTACTGTATTGCTTCATTCACCAATAGTGCACCATCGACTACTACACTCATACCAGGTATAGGAACAGCTCCTCCAACAGCTGAACCCATACATACGAGCCACATTCGCTTAATAAATGCTTCTTTCTTTCGCTCAATAACAGTCTCTGTAAGGACGGATAACGAAAGTGCCATTGCTTCTCTTTTCTCTGCTGGGGATTCATCGACCAATTTTGTAGCAAGAAGATCGAAATCATACAAACTGGTGTCATAATTTGCTATAAGAAATATTGGAGTGTCGCTAAACCCGTTTTCCTCAAATGTCTTCTCAATATCCTGTCTAATCCGCGATAGAATGGTGGCTTCAGGCTCACGACGGCGATGGCTTTTCTGGCTAACATCGTTATCCACTTTCGTTCGCACGAAGTAAAACATTTTCTTGTTGTCTTCTTTGGACGTGTCGTTTCTTGCACTTATCATCTTCGCAAGCCAAAGGTCGTTTTCAGTGAAGCGTGTTGCGGATATGATAATGAAGCAATCGTATCTTTCAAACTGAACATCTTCGTTTTCCATATAGGTTTCCTTTGGAAATTCGGGTGTACCTACTCCTGGAAGATCCCATATAACAAGACTATCATTATGTGGATGATGGTAGGGCGTTGCTTTATTTGTACACTGGATAACGTCGACCTCAGCTCCGCCTTTGTCATCAGCGTATACATCACGAAGAGTATTAATGAAACTTGATTTCCCGGCCCCACTGGCACCGGTTACTGCTATGTTTATGGGTGTTTTTCTCCAGTTGTCAAGGCTGCTTGTGACTAGGGAGTGAATGCCTGTCATACCTCCATCTGAAAACGCGTCTTCAAAACGTTTCTTGTAATCAAACATGAAATTCGTCCAATTTGGCATGTCTAATTCGTCCAATTCGTCATGTTTATCCATAACTATTGCTGATGTATCGGTAAAATGCTTAAACACAACTCTGAAATGTAAAATATGTAAAGAAAATGATACAAAAAAAATATTCTGACCCTATTAAAAATGTTTGCAGTTTCCAAATTTAGATCCTACAACAATTTACTAGATCTAACAGAACAGAAAAATGTGTCAAGATATCCGCAATTCTTGACTGTTTGTAGAGTTTTTAAAACTTTTTTATTTAGATATACCATAACAAATACATTATTTTCAAAATCAGAATATTTGCACATATTGAATGCTCGGAATTCGATACATGTAGTATAATATCTTATTTTTATCAATAACGTCACATTAATATAATAGCTCAATCTTGCTTGTAAATCGACATGCATCAATGGTTCTTTCAGGTACTGAATATTCGCCAATTGTCAAAGAAAAGTCATGACCAACGTACTTGTCAGAACTTCAGAAAGTATTTGTTGGTACAATAAATGTGTTCTTTATAGTGAATAATGCACTCTACGTTATGATATGAGATACATTCAAGTGATGCATATTTCGATTGGGTTCTTTTTTTATTTTACAAAAGACAACTCTAACTGAGGTTTTGTTAAGCCGCATGTTTTACAATGTTCAAATGGGAGTACCTGAAAATAGTGGAAAATTATATAACTTAAGGTCTCCAAACAGATACACTGTATCCGTATATTCATGTAAATCTTGTTTGAGACACAGTAATTGCGACACAAAGCGAAACCTCAAACAACTGGAAACGTCAATACTATCATTAAAATCGGTGATGTTTTCAAAAACAAAAGGGCCATGATGGCCGTATATCGCTCACCTGACAACCATTGGCTATAATACAAGGGGGCATGATTCTAACATAATTCGTAGAGGTCCACTATACAATGCTTAGTTACATTCCAAATATCTATTCTCTGCCTGTCGGCTTTTTTTCTGCCCCCGTCTGTCTGTCCGTCCGTCTGTCCGTCTGTCTGTCCGTCCGTCCGTCTGTGCGTCCCCACTTACAAATTCGTGTCCGGACCGTAACTCTGTCATGCATGGAAGGATTTAAAAAAAACTTGGCACACATGTCTAGCACATCAAGACGACGCGTCGCGTGCAAGAACCACATCCCTACCTCAAAGGACAATGTCACACTTGGAGTATGAAGTTTATGGAATCCTCTATATATGCACACATTCGTGTCCGGACTGTAACTTTGTCATGCATTGAAGGATTTTAAAATAACTTGGCACAAATGTCTAGCACATCAAGACGACGTGTCGCGTGCAAGACCCACGTCCCTAGCTCAAAGGTCAAGGTCATACTTAGAGTTTGAAGGTAATGGATTCCTCTATATATGCATATATGCACACATTCGTGTCCGGACTGTAACTTTGTCATGCAATGAAGGAATTTAAAATAACTTTGCACAAATGTCTAGCACATCAAGACGACGTGTCGCGTGCAAGACCCACGTCCCTAGCTCAAAGGTCAAGGTCATACTTAGAGTTTGAAGGTAATGGATTCCTCTATATATGCATATATGCACACATTCATGTCCGGACTGTAACTCTGTCATGCATTGAAGGATTTTAAAATAATTTGGCACAAATGTCAAGCACATCAAGACGACGTGTCGCGTGCAAGACCAACATCCCTACCACAAAAGTCAAGGCCACACTTAGAGTTTATAGGTAATGGAATCCTGTATATATGCATACATTTGTGTCCGGACTATAACTTGATCATGCATTGAAGGATTTTAAAATAACTTTGCACAAATGTCTAGCACATCAAGCGGATGTGTTGCGTGCAAGACCCAAGTCCCTACCTCAAAGGTCAAGGTCACACTTAGTGTTTAAAGTAATGGAATACTGTATGCGTGGTTACTCTGTCATACATGGAAGGATTTTAAAATGACATAGCACATTTATTGAGCACATGGAGAGGACACAGACTGAGGCACCTCTTTCGGGGGCATTCGTCACGTGTGAGGGACAGCTCTTGTTTTTTAGTTTTCCCTATATAAGCCTATGTGAAATCAAGTGACCCTCCATTCCCCTCCCAACAAGGGTTAATTTTGACCAGGTGGTCATGATTTGAACGATATTGGTAGAGGTACACTAGGCATTTCTACAAGCCAAATATCTAATCTCTAGGCCTTGTTGTTCCGGAGAAGAAGATTTTTAAAATAAATTCCTGATATAAGCCTGTGTAAAACCAAATGAACCCCCGGGCGGAGTCAATTTTGACCCGTTGTCATAATTTGAACGATCTTGGTAGAGGTCCACGAGACAATGCTACATGCCAGGCGTATTAGCTCTAGGCCTTGTTGTTTCAGAGAAGAAGATTTTTTAAAGTTTTTCCTATATAAGCCTATGTAAAACCAAGTGAGCCCCCGGGAGGGATAAGTGTTGACCCTGAGGTCATAATTTGAACAATCTTGGTAGAAGTTGACTAGACAATGCTACATGTCAAAAATCTAAGCGTTAAGCCTTGTGGTTTCAGAGAAGAAGATTTTCCCGATTCGTTGTCATAGCAACCAGAATTCTGCATTGAATAGAATTGTTTGAACGATTTTGTTAGAGCTTCATGCAACGAACATCCCTGCAAAGTTTCATCCACATTGGCCCAGTGGTTTCAGATGAGATGTCGTTTGAAGGAAATGGTGGAAGGACGGACAGACGGACGACGTACGTCGGACCCCGGACGGTGAGTGATCCACATATCTCACTCTGACACTTTGTGCCAGGTGAGCTAAAATTGGATTCATCAACATTGGCCCAGTGGTTTCAGATGAGATGTCGTTTGAAGGAAATAGTGGACGGACGGACAGACGGACGACATACGACGGACCCCGGACGATGAGTGACCCCCATATCTCACTCGGGCACTTTGTGCCAGGTTAGCTAAAAATTAGATGATTCAAATGTACGTGTTTCTACGAGGGTTGTACAAAGATTTTGGAAAGCGGTCATATCATAAGAAGAGTACACTTCCATAGCAAGCAATCCAGTGGTCCAAAGAAATGAACAAATTGAGTAATATACCAAACTTATAGAAAGACTCTAAAATTTATCGGATCATCGACATAAAAAGAAAATTTTGGTGCATCCAATATGGCCGCCGTTTTAGCTACAATGTATAGAATGTTTTTCCTTAATGTCCAACTTTAAAATACTTATCAAAAAGGCAGACGAAAAAGAAAAAAATAATTATACCTAATATTTAAGTACGATATTTTAGTTTCATACAGGGTCACAGGTTTTTTATGGCGTGCGCCTAATTTTCGCTATATTAGCGAGCTGAGAGAGTCGCGAAAAATTAGAATGAGCGAAAATTTAGTACAATATTTCACGAAGTTTTATATTCGCATTACCGGTGTTCCTAATTTCAGTTTGCACACCGGTGTCTGCATAAAATTAGAACGCCGTGCTGTTTGATTTAAAATCAATATCGCGAGTGGAAATAATTATCTGTATACTCCGGGTATAATGCATGACTTAATTTTCTTAAATATTTTATATATAAATAGCAATATACTTCTATATACGTAAGCGAAAATCAATCATAATACGATTAGCACATTATCTAACACGAGCTGTATAATTATCGTTTCAAATAAAGTGTCTTGTGTTTACCTGAAATCAATATCAGGAAGGTGTTACATACTTGCCTCTGTGCGAAAGTTATTATCGATGTGCCATAAAACACCTTTCATTCATTCATTCATTGATACAATGTTATGGTTTACTCATTCTTTTAATGTACAAGACATTGTGTTAATAAATGCATAAACTTACATAATGGTTTCACTTTTCATTGTTCATTTTAGCAAAGTAAATAAAAAAAAAAACGTGACAGTTCAGGATATCGGTATACCGGTAAATAACACTGTCATACAGTGATCTCCCTTTGTTTTCACGGTATGTTTTCTTCGGTTTCAATGTAATTTCGCCCTTAGTTAAAAACGCGAAAATAAAAATCACCACTTTCAAAATCGCGAACATCAGATTCGCTAATATTAGATCTGCAGCGTCGTATTTCAGTAGCACCTTAAGTGATTTATAAAGTTGTTTTACGTAAGTCCAGAATTGTAATTATTATAATTCGTTTAAAAGTGATTGTGTGTAATTTCATCATCATTACAGATAATGGTCATGGGAGATTTGATAAATTTTCAACATTCTGCAATGTACATTCTCCTTATAAAATTATCTTCTTAAGGAAATTGTTAAGTTTGAGGAAAATCTTAAGGTTTGACTTAAGACGCTACTGGAATATGACCCCAGGACTAAAATCGCGAAATATGATGTACCCGAAAAAAACAACTCAATATACGGTTTTTAAGGTCAGACCGTCAAAATAACCAAAACGAAATCTCTGTGTCACCGAATTACTACATTTGCACTTGTGTTGATTCAAACCTGTGTGATGTAGCAAGTCATGTTTGCTATAAAGGATATCTTATAAGCATGTGCTTATATTTTACAACAATTGTATGCAAATGAAATTGGTTGCCATGGAGAAATGCAAGATAGTGTCAAAAATTGTTACTATTTTTCACAATGGCAGCTTCTTACATGTTTGTTTTGCTTCCATATATAACTTGTCTATTTCAAAAGTGTTTTGACAGGGGGTGTTTTCCTCAGGCGTGGACAGAGGAATAATGGGGTCGCTAGGGAGACGTTGACAATTACATGGGAATTACATTATTAAGTGCATTTGGGATATTATTTACAAGGGTTTTAAACAATAAATTGATTTATTGGGCGGAGAATTACAGTGTATACGTGGAGGCGCAAGCTGGTTTTAGGTCAGGAATGGAAACAATAGATAATATTTTCATTCTTAATTCGGTTATATCACACTGTTCCAATAGAAACGAAGTTCTTTTCTGTGCATTTGTTGATTTCAAGAAAGCTTTTACTTTTGTTGTTAGGGATATTCTGTGGTACAAATTAATAAAAAATAGTGTCCGAAGAAAGATAATAAATGTTATCAAGTCAATGTATAAAAATGTCAAGTCAAAAGTAACATTTATGAATGAAGTAAGTAAAGTTTTGTCCGCGATTTAGGCGTGAGACCAGGGGAGTTTTCCCCCTTTTATTCAGCATGTATTTAAAGGATTAGGAAGAAACTTTGATGTTAAATGGTGTTGAAGGTATTGATATCGGCTCTTTGAAGTTATGTATACTTTTATAATGCTGATATTTTATTATTTGCAAATACTGCAGAAAACCTGCAGAAAATATTGGATATTTTATCAGAGTATTGTACAAGATGGAAGGTTGTGGCGAATACAGAGAAAACAAAAAGCATGGTATTTAGAAAGTCCGGTAGGTTACCCCAAAATCTCATATTTTCCTGTATTGTAACTCAGATAGAAATAATTAGAAAATTTAAGTCACAGGGTCACAGAGTAAGACGGCCAACATACTTTAAAATGTCACAGGACGCGAAAAATGTGCAGCCTGACCGGGATTCAAACCCGGGACCCGGTCAGGCTGCACATTTTTCTCACCCTGTGACATTTTTAAGTCCGTAACCGTGACATGTACAAATTTACAGATGCATTCCCTAAACACAGATTTGATTTGTTTGACAAAATGATATCACCCATTATCAGTTATGCATCCAAAGTAATGGGATTTTATAAGAATAGTAATACTGAACGCATACATCTGTAATTTTGTAAACGTTTGTTAGGAGTAAAAGTAGGCACTCAAAATAGTTTTGTTTATGGTGAAAGTGGCAGATTTCCGTTTAAAGTTTTATGGCAAACTAACATTGTAAAATATTGGCTAAAGATATGCAGGAGCAGAGATGACAAATATACAAAAATAATATACAAATGACAAATGGAGATGCAATTAATAACATACAAAGTTTTAAAAAAAATGGGAATTAAATGTGAAAAATGTACTTTCCCAAGGGGTAAGGGATTAAATTTTTTTAGATCAGAGTTTGAACAAAGAGTGAAATATATTTATGTTCAAATTGGGAAGAACAATTAGAAAATTCGACAAGAGCTCTATTTTACAAAGAAATTACAATTTTCGGATATTATCAATATTTAGATATAATTTAAATCCAGAAATATCGTAAATCATTCACAAAATTAAGAATCTCTTCACACAGACTATAAATTGAAATTGACCGATGGCATGAACCTATAGTATTCCTATTGATTAAAGACAATGTAAAATTGTAACAAATTAGAGGATGAATTTCATTATATAATCGAATGTCCATTATACACTGAGTTAATAATACAATACATTAAATCATATCAAACTTTTATGGAAAAGGCAAAATTTTATAAAGTTTAGAGAGTTGATCAATGCAAAAAATGTAAAAATTATTAAAAGTCTTGCTGTTTATGTGTATAAAGCTTTCGAGAGGAGGTCACAAATGTTAAAATATTTATAATAGAGTAGACATACGTAACACATTGTTTTGTGTTTAATTGTTGTTTTTTTTTTAATATTAATGATATATTTAAAAGACACTGTCTCTCCCGATTTTTAAAAATTGCGGGTAACATTGTTATACCTGTATATTGTCATTATTGGGTATCTTGCCATGTCACATATTGTGTTTCTGTATATATGTTCATGGGCCTTATTGGCTTATTGCATAATACAGATTTATTTCTTTCATGTAATCTAGTCAGGGTATAAAACATTTATAGCAAAAGTAAGTGTAAATAAAGCACAATCATATAAGCATGTGTTCTACGTAAGCGCTTAAACAAATACGATATTTTGAGTTTCATACGTTATGTACTTCAAGATTATTATAAAGATCATCTCAAAGGTCAAAAGTTCAAACTTATCAAAACCTCATTGGGTCTTCTGTTCATTAGAAACAACTCCTGTTTAATAGTATATTGATAATGTTACACAGAAAAATATTTAAACTTTTACCACTTTGTTTGAATAAAATTAGTTTTCATGGTTCTGTTCAAGATGGCGTCTTAAGTTCTCATATGCAAATGAGATATGCATAAGAATTTGTACAAATAAAATACATACCAAATTATATGGACTTTTTATTCAAACGAAGCAAATCTTGTTTGATATCAATACTGTTCGTCATAGAAGCATTTTTTCTTATAACCATTAATTTTAGTATGAATAGAATTAGTTGTCATGGAGAAATGCACGATGGCGTTGAAAATGGTTTGTGATAATAGGCCGCTTCACTGTATATAAAAGCAAAACTAGAATAGAGACATTTTCTAAGTGGAAAAAAGTAAACAAAATCATATGAATACAGAACATGCTACACGAACATAAACTAGAGATCAAAGGTCAAAGCAATGCACGTAAAGATGAAAAAGACACATGGACTGGTACAAAAAGCTTAGCTAGTGTATGACAACACCACAGACGCTAATGATTCTGTGTATAGTTGGATACCTCACATAAAATTACAGGTTAAATAACAATACCCATCAAAGAAGGTAAAAACAGAAAAATTATTTGTTGCAAAGTCAAGGCATATTTATGTTGACATTTAATGGTCAAACTAGTCTAATAGTGTATTTGATGCATGCTTTTTCATGTTGGTTTATCATACTTTTAATCGTTGCGTTTTTGTTTTTGATAGTGGCACTCAGCACTCTAATTTATTTGTGAAAAAATTTCAGTAGATAAAATAGGTCTACATTTAAAGTTTTATCGTAGGTTAAAAAGCATACAATTATCACCATGACTGTGGTTTCTGCAAGGAATCCTTTTTATCACTTAGGACCACTACTTATCACATATGATAAAGACAATAAAGCCTTAATGAAAGGGGGTTATCAAACATTTCCAAGTAAAGATTTAATCATATAGAACAACTATTTACCTTTAATGTAAAACGATAACTTTAACTAGGAAAATGAAGCATATACAGCCAAAATAATACTTAAGTGGGAACAGGATTGTTAACGTAAATAATTTATATAGATATATATTTAACTTTAGGCCATACCAAAATGCTTCTTTATTTTGCGTCAACCCATTGTTCGAAAACGTTTTTAGCTACCCCGAAAAAAACACCAAACGAAGCCTTCCAAAACACGAGCTAGTTTTGATGCCATCCTAGCCACAGTAGAGCTGCAAAAGTTCCTTATTCCATGTTTGACTTAATATTTATGCATAACACATTGGATTTTCTATGAATTATTATAAAGATATTTTCAAAAGGTTGTGTTTGCACATGTACATCTCAAAGACTTAATTCTAGATATCTAATCTCAACAAGGAGTATTTGCCTACGTTTAAGAAGCATGACTTTTGTGCACTTACATCAAAATTCAGTTCACACTTTACTTCAGTGGTCAATGATAGACATGTATTATGAATTTTAAGTTTAAAAATGAATTTCACAACACAAAATGCTCTAGTAAAGCATTTAATATTAACAGTCATTTCAATGACACAAGAACAATGTATCGGACATTTAATACCAATGATATCTCTTCTGAAAGCTGGATACATTCCAAGTTTTCCAGACACGTTTGCAGGACTTTTGACTTTAAAAGCAGTACCTTAAGGTGAGACAATGATGTAGAACAGACAGGCACATATTATATCGTTTACTGTAGCTTTATCGAATGATTCTTCCGATTCAGTCAAACATGATAATCGTTCTTTAAGAAATACAATGTAATATTTTTCTTTAATTTTCAATCGCACCTCGTGACAGGGTCTTGGATAAACTTAGATACATGCTTAACCTGAACGCTTTTTGTCTGAAATTGTTTATACTTTAAATAAGTGTAAAAAGCTACCGACACTTTTACATACGTTCTTGTTAACCTTAACTGTGTTGTCGTTATTGTCAAAGATTTGACAATTAGTGTAATGGATCGTTTTCATCTCTACAGGCTGTTGAAACCCTCTTTCTCGGGCACTGTACATTGATCTAAAATGGTAAAGTTTTCAGGTTTCTCTACTTTAAACGCAAACTAGCCAAGGATGACTTTACAACCTTATTTACCTTTGACAGCCACAATATCTCCTTTTGAGACGGAGTTAAATTGCGTGAATGTAAAAACTATTACTATTAAATGATTGATAGCAAACAATATGTTTGAGCGTTTGGTAGACTATATGCCACGCCTTAATGTCCTTGCACAGTAATAAACACAATGACATGCAAATTGTGCTATTGTAAGTAGACCATTTTTCTACATATGGACAGGGTATATTTTACAAATTTCAAAGTTACAGATATGAATAAATCATGATAAAAACCCTTTCAATCTAAAGAGAAAGCATGTAGTGATGCTACCAAAACGCTTAGAACTATTTGATGAGCATTTTATCAAGGTCCGTCCAAAAGAGCACTTATGTTAGCTTAATATCTGGATGAGACCCCGGCATGTCTCCCGTCATGCCTAAAAAACAAAATTGCTTTGAACTACCAAGCACCTACATTCCTTTGTATGCGAATGATTTTTAAACGGCGTCATCATCTTGCCATTCAATATTAGACTGTTTCACCATTATTATATCATACTGCGAGATCGCGGGGCTGATCAGAAGGCCTCAAACATATCCGTCCGCAGTCGCTTAAAGGGACACACCCTATAACTGATGCAAAACTAAATAACCTCCAAACCATAAATATTAAAATCTTTGGAAGTAATATAACTTAACCTAAAAGTTTCAGCTAGGCATTCCAAGTCATTATCGATAAAATTAGCGGTTTGAAATATACTGCAGTACCGTAAACCATTCAATGATCTATGTAGAGTTGTTGTTGTACAATTAGTGGGTGGATGCGATTTATTACAGAAAACCTCTATAGTAATTAATTGTGGTAAAATTTGACGCCATAGGTTCTTCTTTGAAATTTGAATTTATTTATCATTTTACGTTTGATTGCACACATAATCTATGTTTCAAGAATATAATCTGCTAGATGTAGGGAGTGCCCCTTTAACATGAAATCGATTTCATATTGCCTTACCATGAAAGATGCACCTGTAAATGGGCGGATATATAATGTTAATTTAAAGAAAAAGAAGACATGTTTGTAAAACACAAATGCCCCATTGATGCAATCAGTAATGAGGGAAAAGACGAACTATGCAAGAAACCGTTTTAAAGTAAAAGTTACTATGAGATTGGCGTAAGACCTTATAAACTGAAAATGAATAGGGGTCACCTAATGGTAATAAAAAATCAAGTTTGAAAAATGTATGCCGACTGGTCTATGACTAATGACTCAGAAACCATTTCAATACAAAAGGTCCCGGAAACCTATTCCTTTGACCTACTGATCTCTAAATCAATAAAGGTCATCTGCTGGTTATGACCAACCTCCACATCAAGTTTCAGAATGCTAGACTTGAACTTTCTTGAATGATCTTCCGGAAAACCGTTTTACTATTCCGTGTCTCTGTGACCTTGACCTTTGACCTACTCATTTCAAGATCAATAGGGGTCAAATGCTGGTAATGACCAACCTCCACATCAAGTTCAAGATGCTAGACTTGAATGTCTCGAGTTATTGTCCTGAAACCGTTCAACTATTCTGGGTCACTGTGACCTTTACCTTTGTCCTACTCACCGCAAACTCGAAGGGATTATAAAGTGGTCATGGCTAACCTCCAAATTTAGTTTCATGATGCTAGGCTCATGCATGAGCGAGTGATAACTTAGTATCCGAATCCCGTTATACTATTCCGGTTCACTGTGATATTTTCCTATGACCTACTGACCTCAATACATCCACATAAATGTTTAAGGTCCTAGGCCCAAGCGTTCTCGAGATATCATCACGAAACCACTTGTTAGATATAAAAATAACTAGTTTCAATAATAAATTAACTTTCGGTGGCAATTTTATACATAAAAGAAAAAATAAATTATTGGCTAAGACCCCTTCTGTGTAAAAAACAGGTATGCGTGTCCCCCATAAAGTCTAGAATACCTCTCCCCCTATATTTTGGTACAATTTTGCACTCAAAGTTTTATTTGACCTGTGATGAACACAGAAGTAAAACATTTACAGCTGTGACCCCTTTGAACCTAAGGCACGGGTTTAACTGTTGGTGAGTGCTCTGTTTGGTTATTTCTTAAATCTTTTCCTGATAACTTTTTAATATCCCTTTAAAAATGTAGATATCATAAGTGGTATTTTCCCTTTTAAGTAAAGAAGTTGCCCAACTGGTTAAATGACTTAGCTGCATTGGGGCCTACAGTTATTGAAATCATGAATCATATGCTGTTCAGGCAACAATGCTTATCCTTTAAGAATTAAATGTCCTCAAAAATAAATCAGGAAATGCCAGTTTTACAACCGGCATGCGGTGATAAATTGTATTATTAACAAAATTGATCTGACCTGTTTAACCAAACAAACATACTCAACAAACACATGTTGGTTAGTTTGGCAAACCGAAATTTGTCCTAAAACATGCCATTGACTTTGTAAAGCTGCTTTGGTAGATATTATTATTTATTGTCCTTTAAACCAGACTATACATACATATAATTTAGTCATACTAACAGACTAACAGATCATCACATGTCAAATGATAGTGAATAAAGCAGCTATCTTGAAAGTCATTTTGAATTTCTCTATTGTAGCTTATTATATTTTGGTCAAGTATGTACTAGTAAATACATGATTGTACTAATTCAAGAATCGCCTTATGCTATCTTATACTTTTGGATTAACAGAAGAAATTACGTAAAATAATCGTACTTCTTCAGTAATATATTTAACCTGACAATGACCTTGATAATGACCTTGCATGATAATTTAAAAGTAATTTTATAGCACAAATCCTAATGAATGTATTATTTGCATCTTTGTTTTCCTTTATATACATATATTTCATACTATCGTTTCCAATTCATAAAATCCCATGAAAATTATAACGGACTTTTCAATTTCGCCACCAGATTATCTGCATAACGGTGCTGACGCATTTGAAATCAAGATCCAATTCAGTTAGACACTGGTTCAAAATTTGTATTTATTAGATGCAGACTTTATAAAAGCATGGGGTATATTCCTTACGTGTGACCACAGTGCATAAATATTTGATGTTGCTTGTCGATGTCAGTGCAAATGCTAGCACATTAGTCAAATATTCTTTAATTTTGTGGCGGTAAATTTGTGTTCCGACGACAATCTCAAGGAGAACAAGTAATGACTTAGTTTACTAGAGTTCGTAACCACTGGAGGTAAATAACTACAACAAGAACTGGCAATCAACTTAAATGGTAACACTGGTATAATAGAAGCACATGCATAAGTAACAGTATGTATATTAAATAGGACTTGCTGCATAATATACTTTTAAATCTAAAGAAGAAGTAATGAGATATGAGTTATGTTATATTTGGTCATTTTGACCCTTTGACCTTGAATATGACCTTGATAATGACTTTGAATTAATCTAGAAGTACTCTTATTTATAAGTACTGTCTAGTAAGAGAAATTGCATTTGCATCTTCGTTTGCATAAATGAGAACCTGATACATGTATTGTGACATAATGGCGGCCATTTTAATGTTAAACAAGACTTGCTTTATCATACAGTTTAAATGTATACACAACAAAAATGATATGGAGAAACTGTTACAGTGATTATTGTCATTTTTTTATCTTGCCTATCATATTGATAGTGACCTTGTATTTAACTAAAAATATCGAATTTATTAAGTTATTAAACATGTTTATATTACATTTTTGCACTTTTTTACCCATAAATATATTAAACCTTTACTAACTTAAAAACCTGATTTTGAAAAATGGCAGCCCTTTTTTTGGCACCATGTTGCATTTCTCCATGGCATACGATTTCATTTACATAGAATGTTTGCTAAATAAGACCATTTGCATATAAGACACTATGTATATCAAACGTGACTGGTTTGAATCTTCAGTAAAACAGCGATTGTTTGGCAAATTAGACCTTAAATATGACCATGATAGTGACATTGAAACTAAAAATATCGTACTTAATTAGTACTTTTCAGTACATATGTTTATGAGTGTTTCTTTTTCATTAGCCTTTTTGATAAATATTTCATAGTTGGACATCGAGAAAAAACGCTATTAACAAAAATAGTGGCCATATTGGACACCATCTTTAATTTTTCAGTCCGCTCCTAATGTTTTCAGTTTATGCCGGTAGTCCGATAAACTTTAGAGTATCCCAAACACCTTTGTATATTACTCATTTTGTTAATATTTGTTGCCCTGTTACTTCTGCTATATAGTCTCTATTTTATCAAGATAGTATGCGACCTGACGTCAAAAAAACACACTTTAAGATTAGTTTTGGTCAACAGATAAATTCAATCAACTAATGACTCGCATGGGGATTTAGCGTAGATCCTAACAATAGTAATAAACTAGAAAATGGGTTACTCGCGCATTTTCCCCCACAAAATTGCAATTAAGTAAAGTTTTGACATCTCGAATAATGCTTGTGAAATAATAACGGCGTGTGGACTGTCGTCTGGTGTTTTTTCGCGCAGTGTTCAATGCCTAGTTTTGCAAATATATATTGCCGCAGCTTGAAGGCCATTTAAAGAATTACGTATGGATTTTGAGATGAAAACAACTGATATAGTGTATAGTATGTCAGTCATAACACTTTAAATGCTCTGTACCTAAAAACAGTTGTCTGCAATTATGTTTCAGTATTAGCAATGCAAGCAAACGACATCTATAATATATATGAAACAGTTACCGTTTTTTTTAAATATGATTTACTTGTAATATCACTGTTATCTCTCACTGATTAATGGGTATTGAGTTCGAGCCCTGCTACACACCGTTTCTGAGAAAGTTGTCAGTTACTTATGGAGGATGATAGTCTGGTTCTTGCCAGGAATGATGGTTAGGCAAACTGCCCGCCTGTATACAACTGCAATACTATCGAAAACGGATGTTAAACCACCCTAAAAACGATATACTTTGTAAGAAACTTTTTATTTATTAAGTGTTGACTATTTCTTTCAATACATTTAACATAACTAATAATAATTAACCAGCAGACAGAAATAACTTTCATAAAGTTCCATTATTGCTTCCGAGACACTTCAACATTGAGTTAGAACTAACTGTTACCCTGTCATAAAAATGTAGACAGGTTATCATCATAAAAAAAATCTTTGACAAGGTATCATTGACTTCGACGAAGGATTTTGCCTACACGAGGTACTGCGTTATGGTAAAACTTCAATGAAACTCTATATCATTTGATTGCATGGAGTTTTTACCCTATGTGTCATAAAATTGCTGTAAAAGGATATCGCGAGAGTATCAAACTAGCTTTGAAAAGTTCAACATGAAAGAAATGCAGCGTAGTAGTACCGGTCACGATAACCTTATCATGATAGTGTTTATGTTTCCGTAAAGTTTTTATATAAATTAATACACTTTGCTAATTATTTATACCACGTGTTATTTTAAAATAATTTGCAAATGCATGTACATTTGTACTGTTAAAATGTAGACGGTGTCTTAATTCAGACAAAATAATCTGATGTTCCATTTATCTTTGTAAATCGTTTATAGGTATACTATAACCTAATAACAAAGCTATATTGAAGATATTTGTGAAAAATGATACTAAGCAAAGTAAAGTCCATAAAGCGTGACAAATAAATGCAGTTTAAAACTGCGTCATATTGTACATTTTGCAAACTTATGTCGCTGCCTTGTCAAAATGCGTTTTCGTTTTCTTTGTTGCAAAATCATTGACAAAACTACTTCGCTATGCTTGTATAAAGCAGTGTCAGGTAAATCTTTCGTAGAAATAAGAATCAATTTAGCCGGTAAGACATGTTGTAAAAATAATTATGCGAGTAATTTAACAACGAACAAGATTATGCAAAGTATGATTATGAAATATAAGATACTAAAGGTGTCGACATCTTTAACAAATATAACCTGTAACAAGCAAAAGCTTACAAATAGTTTAGGTTATAATCTTACACCAATGTCAAAATTGAATAATGGTTCAAGTTACGGAAATTATTGGTAGGCCTACCGTTTATCCACAGAGTCTTGCTTTAAGAGTTGATTCCATGAAAATATTTTTGTGTTACAAGAAAGAGAATAAAATTTAGGAATGCGGGATCAATAAAACATATCTGCGTTACAAAACACAAACTTATATTCACAGGAAAAGTGTAATATTTTTTAAAATAAAAATGGCAGATATCAACTAAATTTCTGAAAGAACGTATACACAACAGTTTTGTTGATAAATGTCATGTTTAAACAAAAATAGTGAAGAGAGTCTGGGTAAACTGTGTCGTAATATTGATTATGTTGACTGGAAAAGTGTCATTTGAATTAATCTGTTGGGACCAAGCAGTATACTAATCTATCTTATCGCTAGAAGTACACATATAGTGGCCAATTCACATGTAAACCCATGAAACAACCATGCAGGGAGATGTATGTACATTTGTTATACACATGGAGTTGATTCACCGCTAAAATATTGTTAAGCGGCTGTAATAATAGAGTCCTTACATGGCCTTTGGTATGAAAATTGATTGTCCCGGCCATGGGGACAGCCAAGTTTACGATATATGTACCCCCGTATGGCTTCTTCAGTAGAATGTTTCATACGGTTTTAGAGCGCCAAACGAAGTTTTTCTTTGACCGCAGATTATCATGCCAAACATGTTATTGTACCAAGACATTGACATTCACGTGTATTTTGATAAAACCTGTACTAGATATTATCAAAACTTAATCCCCTTTCAAGTCATTAGTTGATTTTATCAGTCGCCGGTGGAAACCGGCGACTATATTTGATACACTTTAGGATTCTTCAGCCGGTAGGAGAAGCTATTTATTTGTATGAACTTGTTACAATTTTGTTCTGACATCTTACATTGATTGACACAAAAAAAGCTATTTTAAATATCGCGAAGGAAGTTGAAGTTCGCGCTAAAATTGGCCCTTTTAATTAAAGGGGAATAACTGTTTAAGGTAGTATGCGACCTTTGTCCGACGTCAGACGTCAAAAAGCGAGTTTTCTCCGATTGTTATGAAATTTTGCCTAATGGTACTAAAACGTATTGCACGCATTGTGATTGTTTTAATTTTTTCATTTTACATTTCGTTTCCTAGCAGCGCGACGTCGGATGTCGGTGGTGTAAAATCGACGTTTAACAAGCATACCTGATTCAAATATGACCCTAGTGAGATTTAGATAACACCATATGCTAGCTCTCCACCTGCGGAATACGTTAATATAAAGTTTTAGATGCTTTATCTGTCCATATTTCCAGCGCGAACATTTAATACTGAAAATCCGCCCATTTCTTCGCCCGAAATTGTGACTCCCGACTCACTTTAAGGTTAGTTTTGGTCAACGGAACAACATTCAATCAACTAACAACTCACACGGTGATTTAACGCAGATCCTAGCAAATAACATCATAAATTCAAAAAGGGGGGGTCTTCGGGGATTTTTTTTCACAAAATTGCAATCAAGTAAAGATGAACGTTGAGTCATAACGTCGTGCGAACTATCGTCTGACGTTATTACGCGCAGCGTTTGAAATGTTCAGTTTGGTTCAATTTGAACGTCAATTAACTTTTGTACGGGTTTTGAAATTAAATTTTGTACGGGATTTTTGAGATTAAAATGACTGACCTAGCGCATTTATGTTAGTCATATAGATTTTGAAATGCACGTGCGTAAAATATACAGGACAGAGATAAATGCGCTACAGCATTTTCACATGCGTAGAAGCTAGAACGAAACACTTTAGTATCGGGGATTATTTTGAAATATGTAAGAAAAACTTTAAAAATCTTCTCTGAAACCACAAGGCCTATGAGCATAGATTATTAAGTTAGCATGTTACATTGTCTAGTGGATTTCTACTAAGATTGTTCAGATTATGATCCCCGAGTCAAAATTGACCCCGCCCGGGGGTCACTTGTTTTTACAGAGGCTTATATATGGGATTTTATTTAAATCCTCTACTCTGAAACCACAAGGCCAAGAGTTTAGATATCTAGCACGTGGCATTGCCTAGTTAACGTCTACCAAGATTGTTCAAATCATGACCCCTGGGTCAAAATTGACTCCACTCAGGAGTCTCTTGATTTTGCATAGGCTTATACAGGAAAAACTTAAAAAATCTATATTTCTGAAACCACCTCTACCAAGAATGTTTAAATCAGGACCCCTATGTTAATACTGACCCTTTCTGCTATTGATGACCTTGTATTATAGCAAATGGTAGCACGGTGAGCAATATATGGCCATCTTGGCCCTCTTGTTTATTCGTTTCATCTGATATGGCACTTGCCAAGACACAAAGTAACTCAAGTTAAACTGTTACATGATTAAATGACTACCTGTGACATGATGGAGTAAATGAAATTAATTATAAGAATCTTTGACAGAAGTATACTTCAGTCTTTTTAAATTGTTTTTCAGTGTGTTAAAGTATTAGATAAGCTCATAAGAAGTGAATAAAAAGTAAGATATTACATGTACTCGTATTTACTAGTATTTAGAGCGGACAAAACTGCTTTTTATTCAACTATGCTACTAAAGTGTCGAGTTGCCTTTTTCCTAGAGCAATAATACGTCCCAGCTTTAACTTTGCTTGTAACTTTGAAATTTTATCATCATGCACAAATAAATGTCGTGATAGATTTTAAACTTTCATCAGTTTAAAGTAAAGGTTTTAAAGTCAGGTTTCTTTCACATTAGCGTATGGCGGCTTCTTCATATTAGATACAGTTATTTAATCCTGATGATTGTTCGAGGGTTTTTCTGCATGCAGATTAACATCTAAAACCACCCCAACCTTTTGAATCCCTCATTGTGAAGAGTGCATATTAGATTACAATTTAATGTCTCACGCACAAAACCGACTAGACACGCGGCAATTATCAAAATGTGCACAAATAGCAAAAATACTAACATCACATTTATGACAGGTGAGATCTACCCGGACGTAAGGACTCTTAACATAAATTCTTTGTATAAAATAAGCGTCACAATTTGAAAATGACATACGCACGCATGTGTGTTTGTGTGACATTACACCAGTCTATGATTTAAAATGAGTAAGACTATTTCCCGTGAAAATGTGTCAAAATTATGCACAAATTCTATTTTTTTACAGGTGTCACATCTGCCTGTTTACGTTGAGTTCAAACAAGCTTCAGAATAAGTCAATTTGCTGCAATACATATCTAACTTTAACAAAATGCAGTCCTTTTAATCTACTCATTCAATTTACACATGAATCGGTACAATCTTTGTTCACTTTTTTCCTCTTTATATCATTATGCCATCCTTACGTTTTTACGAAAGCCGAGAAGGGTCAAATAAAAAAAAAAGAGAAGAAATAAACGCATACGTACGAGAATAAAACGCGTACATACGAGAATTAAACGCGTACGAAAGTTGAGGTGACCAAAATAATGGGAATTTTTGAAAATAACTTGTACACGTTACAGTTCAACATTTCGGTTTTTCTTGAATTTCTTCATTACTAGCAGATTACCTCTGCAATTACCTTTAGATAACAGATAGAAATGCAGGTTCTTTCTTTCTAGCTGACAGTAATGACTTTTCAATTAGACATGTGTGTATTGGATTTATTGCCAAAACTGTCTTACAGATGACCTGAAGAATGTCCTACTTCAAAGCCCTTGCATAAGGTTTTGTTCAATAATCAAAGAAATAGAAAAAATTGTATAACTTCCCAGAAAATTCGTAAAAATTATCTTTGTGAGTGCTGAGTAAAAGATAAATATAACTTTTAGAAGTTATTCAAAATAACATAAACAAGTTACACCCCTGACTGTCCATGTGAATAATTAAACACAATTCAAAGCAACATGAAACAATTATATATTTTTTATTGCATAAAACATATTTCTCAAAATGATTAAACACAGCAAGTACATTTACTGATATATATAGATATGTATATAATATGTCTCTTGTTTAGCACAACAATAGAGAAACAACACACTATAAACTGTTTTCATAGCAGTTTTTTTGTATCAGATTGTCTTAAAATAAAGTCTTTTTTTTTTTAATTTTTACTGGTACCATATCACATAATGTAAGAAGGATATAATGTCCTAGGCAGAAGGGGATAATGTCCTCCTTCGCAAAATCATCAAGGGGATAGTGTCCTCCTTCGCAAATTTAGCAAGGGGCAAATGTCCTCCTTTGCAAAATCAGCAAGGGGATATTGTTCTCCTATGCAAAAATGAGCCAAGGGGGTAATGTCCTAGGGGATAATGTTCGTTTACCATTGTTGTCTGCTTTCGGTACACGGCAAATCATAACAAATGATGTAATTAACGTCATTTCTTTCAACTGCCATTTGGCGCAAAAATAAGCTAATTAAAGTATTTTGTTTTAGGGATAGCTTTTTAATGCAAAACTAACAAAACACATTTGCAGTAACAGCAAATATTACAAGTGCTTATATATAAAATAGACGTTTCAATTTGATTATGTAAATTATAGGTATCGTTATCTGTTTTTTATTTACTCCATAGTGATTATCCTACTTTTGCGTATCAAAGGAAGGCTGTTCCAACGTTCGTCTATGTGTAAGCGGACCTTAAAATCACGTATGGCCACAAAATCACACAATGACGTCAGGTGACGTCATCATTTTTCTTGAGGTCCAAACTTTACTTGATTGCAATTTTGTGAAAAAAAATCCCCGAAGACCCCCCATTTTGAATTTGTGATGTTATTTGCTAGGATCTACGTTAAATCATCGTGTGAATCGTTAGTTGATTGAATGTTGTTCCGTTGACCAAAACTAACCTTAAAGTGAGTCAGGAGTCACAATTTCGGGTGAAGAAATGGGCGGATTTTCAGTATTAAACGTTTTGCCCTGGAGAAAATGACAGATAAAGCATCTAAAACTTTATATGTATGTATTCCCCAGGTGGAGAGCTAGCATATGGTGCTATTAAAATTACACTAGGGTAATATTTGAACCAGGTATGCATTTAAAAGGTCGATTTTATACCACCGACATCCGACGTTGCGTTGCTAGGAAACGAAATGTAAAATGAAAAAACTAAAACGATCACAATGCGTGCAATACGTTTTAGTACCATTAGGCAAAATTTCATAACAATCGGAAAAACTCGCTATTTGACGTCTGACGTCGGACAAAGGTCGCATACTACCTTAAAATGTGAAAAATAATGACGCTCCCCAGACCGGTGTTTACAATTTCTTATACATGTACCAAGAGAAAAGATCCGCCTAGACCAGACTAAATCGACTTTTTAAAGGTTTGCGTGGTGGTGTAACAGCGTCGAGGGAAAATAACAACAACGATGAACATGAACACTCTTTCAGGAACGAAGTAGGTATGCATAAGTTAATATTTCCATAGCCAAAATAAATATCGATTTCAGATTGTTTTGTTAGATTTAGCAGTAATTTCGGATTACCGTTTGTTCGGATTCTTCACTAACGTGTCAATGCACTGAAAAAAAAAATGGTACCTTTGTGTTTAATGTGCTTCTTATTTAATATTGACACGAAAGACCCATTTTTGTAATTCACAGGTCAAGTTTTATAAATTAAATAGTAAACAGATGGCTAGGGTCTGGTTAATTTAACAGTTTAACAGTCCTGCGTAATGGGTCACAATACACCTGTACTATAATATTAGTTATTTTTGACCAATGATAATGTATATATTTTACATATAGTATATGTATTATATATAGTGTAAGTGTAGTTACCCGAGAGCCGGATATTCTCATCTGTAAGTGCAGCCAGTGATAGATTCTTTTTCTTGCATACCATATTCTTTATTCGTCAACGAGCAACAAAATGTTTCAAATTATATCAGTGCTTCATAATAACTCACTTATTTGTATTTTTCTATATATGAATTATAAGCGTAAGTATGCTACAATATTATAGCATCCTAACCAAGTGAAACCAGTTTGTATCAAAAGATAAAATGAACAAAATACATGCACCAAGCCAACTTCAGATAATAAAGCGCTTCCTTAAAAATGGGACGACAAAGCATTCAAGATTTTAAATGTGCGTATTCAACAGATAGCATAGGTGTTTTAGAAATACAATAACATATGTGAACAAATTATGCATGTAAAACGTCCATTTTACACAATTGACATCGCACGTCGCTTTGCTAGGAAACGATGTGAAAAATAGGAAAATTAATTGAAAAAGATACGAACAACATTTTGCCTTAATAAGGGTGGCGCGGTGGTCGAGTGGTAAACGCTCTGGACTACTTATCCGTAGGTCCCCGTTTCGCATCCCAGCCGGGGCACTGGAAATTTAAGAAACGCTTTTCAGTGTTTTCCACATATCAAGTATTAACTGGTTAGAAACCTAGAGGTAGTCTCACGTGTACCGGGCATGTTAACGAATTATGTAGTCTTTTCGTAAAAGAGCTAGGATCTGATTCCCGAATTCCCTTTTGTCTGCATCCGTCTCTTTTTTTACCTGCGCCTGTCAGGAGTCTTGACAAGTTCACTCAGGGAAATATCATAGGGCCCGCCGGGACTATAAGCAAGAGGGCTATGGTGTACATGATATTGCTCACCTGAGTACCAGTGAACTTACATACGGAAGTCACTTGTTCCTAAAGGGAGCCAGTGGTACATGTAGTTAAGAAAGTCACTGGTTGCTAGTGAAAGTCACTTATTGCTAACGGCGTCACCTGTTCTACATGGAAAAGAATAACTTGAACACTTTTGGCAGAGCTTCAACAAAGGAACATCACTTCCAAGTTTCATCAATATTGGCCCAATCGTTTCAAAATCAAAATGTTGACGGACGACAGACGAACGGACGAACGGACGGACAATCATCAATCCTAAAAGCTCACCCTGGCGCACAGTGCTGGGTAAGCTAAATTCGAAGGGAAAAGAGTACATTTATGTAAAATGTAATAACAGAGAAAACTCATTTTTGATGTCTCACGTCGGAGAAAGGTCGCATACTACCTTTAACTACCATGGCTCCAAATGCACTTAAGTGTGACATCACTCCGGACAAAATCTCAATGATGACACAGTAAAATCCCGTTAAATTAAATGCGAAATTCACTTATTCGACATGACGGGTTCACTCGAAATAAAAAATAAGTCCCGGCATACATTATTCTATTTTCAATATAAATAAATCTCAACATACGACTCAAAAATGCGAATGTTTCACAAAAGTTTTAATCCCATAGTCACAAAAATGTTAAATGATGTTTCAATCACTGAAACGGTCGGCCGAGTTTCCACACTTTTGATTGAATAATTGCGCCGGCTTGTCTTGGCTTGTGTTTGCCCTGCATGAAGGTAATTTAAAAGATAATTTTTGAAATATAATATTACTTTAGTCGGTCCTTATTATGCGATATATAATCCAGTTTAATATTATTAGCAAAAGACTGAAAACAATTCAGCTAAAAAATATAGCAAGAGTGTAACTCACCGTTTGGTTGCTGTCGTTTCAAAAACAGTCTATATCCTGTTCTCGAGAATGGAATGGTTTCGAATGGTTACGGTAAATAAGTGTCGGCCTTTATACCTTCCTTTGCTGGTCTCGATAAGTATTGCATGATCCAATAACTTAAACAGAAAAGATTTTAACAAAATACACCGTACATGTCAATGTCATTGTACAATTGCATGATTTGACAAGAAGGAAAAATACTCGTAGTATTTACGATAATATCATCTAGCGCGTATATTTCTATTGCTTTAATTGTAAGATTTCAAAATGTGAGACACAAAAGGCAGGAGAACATTGACAATCGAAAATCAACGAGGCCACATAAAATGCCAAACTACCGTCAAAATAAATATGCAGTCATTCGTGTTGAGATAATAAGTTTTCTCAAAAGACTACTTGTAATATAAACCTTTCGGAAACATGAACACTACCCTGATAATGTATTCACGACCGGTATATATGCGCTCAATGTTCACCACCGCTAAAGAAGTTCAAGCAGATGGCACCAGTATTCTTGGATTGCAAGAATATTATCATGGTTAAATATCTTAAGAAATGACTGGAAATATCTGAAATATCTCTGGCATGACTTACGGGAGTTCAAGGTGAACATTAAAGAAACAAGGAGAGGAAATATCGGAGCAGGCAAAACTCGCATTTTCAGTACCATGTACATCATACATTTTTTTCAAATGAATAATATCTTTTAAATGACACCATATACTGTTAGAGATCAGCATAACGATAGCATTATCATCAAGCGAACGAGTCCGAATCCGATAAAAGCAATTTGCTGAAAAGTCCCGTGAAGAAGATAGACATTCAATGTCCTTTAATACCTCGTTTCTATCATTTACAAATGCCCTGCTGACATGCTATGCTATTATTACATTGTAAGACGTGCTGCGCCATTTCCCTATTTTCTTCAATTTATAAAAGCAACCTACATCTTGCATTTGATATCGTATAATACCTTGCCTCTTGGGTTAAAATAAGTCCCGCCCGGTATATCACTATTTTTACAAATACTCATATAGGAGAACGTTTAAAAGTCATCTTGTCAAAAAACCGTAAGGTTTAGAGGTTAGACAGTTGGTCTGTAACATTGCCTTATAGACCTCTACCAAGCTTGTTCAACTTTTGCCTCAAGGGTCAATACCCGGTATTGACCCTGCCCAGGAGAGGGCGGGTGACGGTGGGTCACTTGTTTACATAGACTAATATTGGAAGACCTTTGAAAATATTTTTCTTCAATATCACAAGGTATAGAGCTTAGATATTAGGTATGTATCATTGCCTATTGAACCTCTACCTAGTTTGTTCAGATCGAGCCTCCGGGGTCTTAATTAACACCGGTCCCTGATGGTTCCTTTTCTGTATAGAGAGTAACTGGAACACTCTAGCTTCATATAAGTTCATATAGCAATAAGCGACTTACCTAGCGACTAATCACCTTACTTCCCTTGCAACCAATGAGTTCACCTGATAAACAATAACTTCCTAAGCAACCAATGATTACCTTAGCAACAAGCGATTTCCCCAAGCAACCTGTGATTTCCATAGAAACCAGCGACTTCCTAAGCAACAGCTTCATCCCCAAACAATACTGAATTCCGCTTGTAGCCAGTGACTTTTTTAGCAACAACTAAGTCTACTACAAATCAGTGCCTTCCTTAGCAATCAGTGACTTTTCCTAGGAACCATGGACTTCCCAAGCAATAATTAAATGCCTTAGCAACAACTTAGTCCCTTAGCTACAAGTGAGGTCCTTAGCAGTCAGATATTTCTTTAGCAAACAATGATTTCCTTAGCAACCGATGACTTCCCCTAGCAATCAGTTGTTTCTTTTGCATCAACTTAGTCCCCTAGTAGCCTGTGACTTCCTTAGCAACCAGTGACTTTCCTTAGGAAATAGTGACTTCCTTAGCAACCATTGACTTCCTTGGCAACAAGTGATTTCCCCTTGTAACCAGTGAGTTTTCCTAGCAGCCAGTGACTGTCTCAGCAACCACTTAATTCCTAAGCAGCATATAAGTCCCCTGGAAACCAGTTAGTACTTCTTGCAAACAGTAACTAACTTAGCAACCACTGACATCTTTAGCAACTAGAAAGAGTTGACTTGAAGTTGGCCTAGTTGACAGGTATTTCAAAATTTTCAAGGGTCAAAACCCGGGAGCTCGGGTCTACTGTACACCCTGCCCCCGCACTTCTTTGACAATCAATGACTTCCTGAAGTTTTAGATTTATTTAGAGACCAAAGACTTTCCCTATCGACTTTCTTAACAACTACTGACTTCCTTCAGCAACAAGTTATTTCCTTAGTTAAGTGCACTTGTTGTCAGGTGAGCTATATAGGGCCATCATGTTTTTTTTTTGTTTTCTTATTCAAATCTGCCTAAACGATTAAGCGGTCTAACATTTGTTTTTGCATTACTGCTTTTTTCTGTGTTTTGTATTGTAACTGTGTGTTGTCTGTCGTGCGTCATCCGTCGTGCGTAAGCGGTATTATATCCTTTGCCACTAGGCCAAACTTACAGATTAATTTTGATTGAAATATAAATTGAGATGATTTCACTGTATACGAACTTTA
This sequence comes from Saxidomus purpurata, assembly GCA_022818135.1. NCBI lineage: Eukaryota > Metazoa > Mollusca > Bivalvia > Venerida > Veneridae > Saxidomus > Saxidomus purpurata. The sequence continues at coordinate 29,663,765 of JAFMSR010000008.1, forward strand.
TCGAAATAAAAAACTACTCTTCATCGGATCGTTAATTTTTATGATATTTTAATGTTTTATGCTGAAGATCTAAAAATAAAAGTGCAAATATTTCCAAAAAACTTTCAATACTCTCCGCTTTAGACAGCTTAACACTGCGCAACACTATTATTTCATCGCCCTTTTTGCAGATATTATACATTGTAAGCTTTATCCATTTATTAACCAGTTTACTTTAGTTTAATTGTTTATTTACATGTAAGTCTTATTCATTTGCACAATACACATTTATAATTCATGCATAAAAAAATTAAAGATAAAATCAAGCAAATGACCATTTTATAATTGAATTATAAGAGACTATAAGGCTTAGCATAATACATTACAAATAATCACAGATACTTTATTCAATTTACACCTAAAACGAATGTCATCTAGATTAAAGACAACAAATAAAACCAAGTATATTGCATATAACATGTCTGCCAAACAAATCATATAGAATAACTACAGTGACTAAACATATAGATATAACGCAGCAATAACGACTGTATCCTATACTCAAAAAGGTTAAACTATGGAACGCCACAGCTGTCTTATGTTGTCATATTTCTTTTTGTCTTGTCCACATGGTGTCCTATTATGTCAAATTGTTGCGTGATTGTATCAGGAAGACGTGTCATCATCTCCTAGAATCATGTTATCTTGTCTATTCATTGTGTGATTATGTCAAATAACCGTGTTGATTTGTCAATGTGTGGTGTTGACTTGTCAACTATGCGTCTTATTATGTCAAACAAACGTGTAATTATGTTAAAATTGCATGTTATCATGTCCACTAATCATGCGATCTTGTCTTTACAATGTCTGATTATGTCAAATGGTCGTATTGATTTGTCAGTGTGTGGTGTTGACTTGTCCACTATGCGTCTTATTATGTCAAATAAATGTGTTGTGTTAAAAGGGCGGAATATCATGTCCACTCATCATGTGATCTTGTCTAAACAGCGTGTGATAATGTCAAAAAGCCGTGTTGATTTGTCAATGTGTGGTGTTGACTTGTCCACTATGCGTCTTATTATGTCAAACAAACGTGTACTTATGTTAAAAGAGCGTGTCATCATGTCCACTCATCATGTGATTATGTCCTTACAACGTGTGATTATGTCAAATTGCCGTGTTGATTTGTCAATAGGTGGTGTTGACTTGTCCACTATGCGTCTTATTATGTCAAAAAACGTGTAATTATGTTAAAAGGGTGTGTTATTATGTCCACTTATCATGTGATCTTGTCTTTACAACGTGTGATTATGTCAAATGGTCGTGTTGATTTGTCAATATGTGGTGTTGACCTGTCCACTATGCGTCTTATTATGTCAAACAAACGTGACATTATGTTAAAAAGGTGTATTGACTTGTGCACCCAACGTCTTATCATGTTCACTATTGGCTGATCTTGTTAAAACAATATGTTGTCTTGTTCATTAGGCATGGTGTTGTTTTTTGACATAATCACACGCTGTATATACAAGATAACATGATAAGTAGTTATGAGAACACACTCTTTTAACATAATGACACGTTTGTTTGACATAATAAGACGCATAGTGGACAAGTCAACACCACAGATTAACAAATCAACACGGCCATTGGACATAATCACACGTTGTATAGACAAGATCACATGGTAAGTGGACATGATAACACACCCTTTTAACATAATGACACGTTTGTTTGATATAATAAGATGCATATTCAAGTCAACACCACACATTGACAAATCTATATAGCTATTTGACATAATCACACGCTGTATAGACAAGATCACATGATGAGTGGACATGATGACACGCTCTTTTAACATAATTACACGTTTGTTTGACATAATAAGACGCATAGTAGCCAAGCCAACACCACACACTGACAAATCAACACGACTTTTTGACATAATCACACGCTGTTTAGACAAGATCACATGATGAGTGGACATGATGACACGCCCTTTTAACATAAGTACACGTTTGTTTGACATAATAAGACGACTAGTGGACAGGACAAGTCAACACCACACATTGACAAATCAACATGGCTTTTTGACATAATCACACGCTGTTTAGACAAGATCACATGATGAGCGGACATGATGGCACGCCCTTTTAACATAATGACACCTTTGTTTGATATAATAAGACGCATAGTGGACAAGTCAACACGACACATTGACAAATCAACACGGCATTTTGACATAATCACACAATGAATAGACAAGATAAAGTGAATCTAACATGTTCATGAGTTGTGGATAAGGAAATCCCACCCGAGGGTTGAGATACTTCAAAACTGCTATAGATGGATAGAAAATGATCTAACTAAGAAAATGAATACCAACAACCCTATGTTTATTTCAAAAATAACAATTTTACAGCCATTTTTCGATTTTTATGTCGCTTACAATTAACGTAAAAATAGTCCGGCAGCGATGTGATATAAGCGATGTGAGATAAGTTTATCTCACATGGGTAAATGCGCGGAAATATGTATCCGATAGGTGAGAAAACATGATTCTAGGACATGATGACACGTCTTCCTGACACAATCACGCAACAATTTGACATAATAAGACACCATGTGGACAAGACAAAAAGAAATATGAAATTTGGCTGTTCGCATGTTTTCGGAAGTCTAAAGTTTTCAGCAACCCACCAATGACAAATTTAGGTAAAAATATCATAATATTGGATATAAAATAGAAGCATATGATAATACGGTATTACAATAACCTTCGGTATCAATGTCCTGGCTGCAGTGACCCTGTGTACATGTATTTAGGGCTCGTATATAAATCTTATTTCATAAAAATGTCTCGCACAGTCTTATCATTTACCTTAGTCTGTGTGTGTCCCCTTGATACGCCCGGTAAACTACAGAACTACATCACCGCGGAGGTAATGGAAAAGCGTTCTGAAGCAACTTCCAAGATAGCTCTGCTATCTTAGCGTACGTTAGTACAAACTCGAAAATATCCAATCGACGTCAATTCAGGCCAATGAGACACATTATAAACACATAGGGAAAGTAAAATTATACCTAAATCATCTACTATTCCCCTTCCTTGGATTTAATTTGCGAAATTTTTGTATAACAAATGAAAACGTACATTCACTTGGATTTAATTTGCGAAATGTTTGTATAACAAATGAAAACATACATTCACTCCCGTTGTTGTTGTTGTGATTTTTCTGTCAGCAGAGCTATCTCGTAAGTCGCATTAGAATTTTTTTCCGTTAATGTAGTTCGGTAGAGTACCGGACGTGTGTACTTATCGTCATTAAATGGACATACACTATAACTGGTGTCGAACTAAATAACCTCCAAAACATAAATAATGAATCTTTGGAAGTATTATAACTTTACCTAAAAGTTTCAGCTATGTATTCCAGTCATTATCGATAAAATCAGCGGTTTAAGATATGCTGTAGTATCGTAAACCATTCAAAAATATATGAAGAGTTGTTGTTATACAATTAAAGGGTGGATGTGATTTATTACAAAAGGCCTCTATGTTGATTATTTGTGCTAAAATGAAGCTATTTTCGATATATGTTGATCTTCAAAATTGTATTTATTTATCATTTTACGTTCATTAAACAAATTATTTAAGTTTCGATAATATAATCTCATAGATGTAGGGAGTGCCTCTTTAAGTGATTATTCTTCTTTTGAGTATCTTTATCTGCTAGCTGTATTACATCGCTGTATAAAACATAAAGCAAAAATGGTCAAAAAATGGATATATTACTTTAATTTTTTGAAGGATATGGCTTTCCATAGTTGATTTTTTTTTTTGAAAACTGAATGTGCTGGTCTCTTTACTCTTTTACTCAATTTTGTGATATCGGCCATTTAAACTCATAAATTGAGTTTGGATCAACATTTATATAAGAAATAACATAATTTCAAATTTGGGATTTAGGTGATTTTCAATACATGTAACAACATTTATTTATCGTTATTTATACTTTAATGGTTGAATAAGCGCTAAAACGCCCATGTTATGTCTATATTATTGTCGATCTCCACTCACTACTCGCATACACATTTTCAATGTAAACCTTGCACGTTTACAAAATACCAGAAGTATAAATAGAGCGCGTGCAAACTTTATTTTACGTCATATGGCACGCCGTTTATATCATAATAAAAACTGACGCAAGAGCGGAAAATAAAAAAACTTCAATTTTGCCCAGGTATGTCGCGAATACGATGGAGGAAATATATTTTGGCTTCCAGAGCATTTACCTTATCCATATTTTAGTGGCTTTTCTTGGCAAAATTACATTTACCTTTGCTATTGTTTAGCAGCTCGATGCAGTCTTGTTAATTTAATAATTTATGGTTAATTAATAAATGTATAAAATTATGTATCACTGTTTAACATATTATTCATCCGCTTGACATTGAACAGATGGAAAGCCAGCAATCATTATTGTTGGTACCCTTACGAAAGCACAAGCGGCAAAAGGTTAATTGCCAAAGGTTATTCTTCAAGTTGTCTGGCTTTTGATGTAACAAAAAGATAACTATGACCGCATCAGAACAATACGAAAATGGCTAGACGTGATCAAATTGAAATTATTCAAAATGATACCTGTTTTTTTAATACTCTAATATACGCGAATAAGAAACCTTAACAATCACAGCGGTCAATTTAGCAGAGCGGTAGTGTAGAGGTTAAGGTGTCTGCCGCTCATCACGGAGGTTGCGGGTTCGAGCTCCACTGGGGTCACGACCGTACCTCTACATATGACACTAGAACTGGTTTTTCCAGGAAGAGTCGGGCCGACTCAACAAATGGCTCGATAAGCTTCAAGCTTTATTTTACAGTCAAGCTAAAATAAATTAGTATAAAATAAGCAGCCGAGTGTCAAGAACGTGATGCTTGGAGAAATCCTTGATAGGCTATTCTTTATATTGTAGAGGATTATTTTGATCGTACCACTTTTACTCTGTGAAAGAATTTGTGAGAAGTTCCGTCCGAAAAGTGTTTACACCAACTCCTAAATTTTGCAAGTCACCATACTTATTACAACAAGAGCTGTCACGCGTAACTGACGAATGACCCCGAAGTGGTGACATTTGAATTTCATTCTTTTGCATTACTACATTTTGTATTCATTGCCAGATTTACCTGTATTCAAAGTTTGGTACAAAATCATACATAAGAAAGTATACACTATGAGCTTATATGAAGGATCCTATAAATTTTGACCTCCAAGTGCAACATTGTCCTGAGGGTAGGACCCTGGACTTGTGTGTGACACTTTGCCTTAATATGGTGGACATCTGTAGAAAGTTAGATTAAAATCACTCTATGCGTGGCAAAATTTCAGCCCAGACACGACCACCTGCACACTATAAGCATATACATGTATGTAGAACCACATAGTTCCTCATTAATTTGAACTGCAAGATGACCTTGACCTTTGGACTAGAAAACTGGGTCCTGCACTCAACACCTAATATTAATATGGTGGATATTTATGCCTCGTTATTTCAAAATCCCGGCCACGACCACCGGTATTCTATAAGCGTACGTAAATACGTAATTTATGAAAATGACATGTGTTATACAATACAAGACATACACTAAACATACCAAACATAACACATGGCCCAATTTGCTTGTAAGTCACCTAAGTAAACAATGCAAATACCACATGATATATAATACAATGAATAAATATCTTGTTCTAAACAAAAGTAAATGAATTAAATTATTTTAATAATAATTGCAATAATCAGTTATGTGTATGTGTTTTAAAGTTAAATGGGGGTTGCACTTACACTTTCAATATACATTCGTTTCAAAACATATCATGATATACATTTACCTATACAATGATACAAATAAAATTTGCATATGTTATCTCCATTTGCTCATGGGGAACTATAATGACCACTACCGATATCACAAAAATCAGGGGAATTAAGTCAAATTCCATGTGTCATCACGGTGTCTACAGAGTTACCCATCTTTTATCGATATTTGCGAGCGTGTGTGATTTACAGGGCCATAAAACCAGTCACGTGTAACTGCGCCTGCCAAACTGGAAAAATCAATATATCGTTGTTTTTTTAACCTAGATTATTTATAGCCTAAGGGAGATGTGAAAGTTGAAATGTTACTAATTTAGGTAAAATTTAGGTATTGTGTTTTTTCTTCTGACTATTATATACCGAGCGATATCACCTTATTTTCAATAAAAAAAATATGAATAAAATTGTTTCAAGTGGGAAGCACAATATCATTAAAAACGTGTTTATAAAATTTAATGAATTTGATCATATCTAATGTAAAATGAAATGCGTTGAAAATACGAATCCAGTGATACTAGTAATAATAATTGTTGACAATAGTAACAGATCGAGGAACTCAAAAAGCTGTTACACTCGTTGTTCTTGACATATTTGAATGAATCTAAAATGTGTTCATTGGAGAACTTAAATTGTCGACTGACCTCTTCGCACGCGCGTTATTTTGTTTGTTCATGTCAACAAATACCTTATGAAAAATTTAATGATGGACATGGAATTCAAGAACATGCGTGCACGGCAAATCAATTGTTACTGGGGCATGGGAAAGACACGATGCTTTTTTTAAATGTAGACAACTTTAAATGTCATCCTTTACTAAGTTTGGGTCATTTCCAATTTAAAAGTCTGCCACATATCAATGATTTGTTTATATACATTTTTTCACACTAAAAGTTACACTGTTAAAGGAGGAAACAAAATTTAAAAACAAATTCATTTCTTCGGAAAGCTTTAAAAGACAAAACATACGCGAATTTAGACTGCATCTGTATTGTGCAAACAAAAGTGGATCTTCAAGACATTCCCTTTCTACACTACTTCATAAAATGACATTTTCACCTTCCTATCAAATGAAATCAATTGGCGCTGGGATCAAAGAATAGTGAAAACCACTGTTTCAATTTAGACATGTATAAAATATGTCTCTGTCCAAGTGATTGAAAAAAGAAAAAAAAAACATAAATAGGTTTTTTTAAACATTTTACAAACTTTAAAATTACGTGAATGATAATAGTATTATTAATAAAACATACGGGTCTTGTATATAATATGATGAAAAGTTATATGAATTATCATTGTATAGTTCTAGAATTCAGTAAAATATATTCGTTTCATAGACATATTTTTTCTTTTGAATCGGTATATGAAGCATAAAACAAAACCCAATATACAGCTTAAAGTATTTTATTACGGGTCATTATAAATGTTACGTAATGTCCGGCCATAAAACACTATAACCGAGCAGAAGGGTCAATCAGCGCGACAGTTGGAAAAATAAAATATACATATACACGTTTCAAAAAAACAGAAAAAACGAACATGTTTTATTATTCCTTTTTTATTGAAATGATATCACAATGTTTTATTCTGTTCCGTTCGGGATCGTAAAAAGTTGTTATAGCGTATGCGCTACGCTTTTCTTTTCAGTAAAACTGGCACATTTTGCGCGTTTTACTATAATGAAATGACAGTTGTGGTTTTAAATTTAAAACATGCAAAATTAATGAAGTCTCAAAAAAGGCAAAAATCATTAAAAAGGGGAAATGTTGTATGTGATTATGCCTCTATGATTATTAAATAACTTCATTAGTTTAAATTTCATCACTAAAGAAGTTAATTATAAACATGTATAGTAAAACACAGGTGTGTATTAGCCTTGTATGTGACACTCTGCTACATGTTTGAGCGGTTCAGTGGTCTAGTGGTTAACGCTCTGGACTGGTATCCAAGGGTCGCAAGTTCGACCCCGCACCTCTATTAACAAAACTAATGCTCTTACGGATGAGACCTAAGACCGAGATGTATTGGTGCTGTACATCGGGCATGTTAAATAACGAGGGACTGTCTCTTGAACGGGACGCGTTCTGTATCATGCACTATCCCCCGAAAACTAAAACAACTTTAAAACTCTTCTGGGGGCGTTGGTAATATGGATTATCCGGTACCAACGATAAAACTATACAATAAATACATACATGCGACATGCTGGAATCTTATATAGCACCGGCCGCGGCTGTATATAATGTAATTAACTTGTGTAAAAAAATACTTCTTATCCAAAAAATTATATACTGTAAAATGTTTATAAAAGCTTCAGAGGGTACAGACCGATATATTATACAACACTGCGTATGCAAGAAACGCGTGTCCGTGAAACAAAGACAGGAAATTACTTTACCCGCAGGCAATATCCAGATAATAGACAGGTAAAATGATTAAGGGTCATAAAACTGATCCACTTTAACCCCATTCAAGTGTAAAGAAATTTGAATCGTTGTCAATTTGTAATATCAATTTAAATGATTATACCTATTTATCCTTATTATGATGCATTTGCTTTACTTATAAATGTTAATGAAACATGTAATTCAATTCCATTTACAAGTACCGTGTGAAGAATAAGAGTAACAATCGCGTTGAAAACAGTCTTACATTATTTTAATGAAAAGACGTGAACAATAATTGACAATATACATTGAACAAGTAATATCACCTGTGCCCTGATGACACTACCCCTACCCCTCTTACCCAAGGTCGATCCGGTCACAAGGTTTTGTTTGAATTCATAACTATTATAACACTTGTATAAGTTCAATAATTATGCTTTCAACGACAATGTACTTAATGTTTTATTTATATGTTTTATGAAGTTGTATTTGGGATACAAATCAGTTAATTAGTTTTATAAACATGCCCTTGGTAATATTCGTGAAAAATAGTTATTAACGTTGATCAGGCGAATTAACTTTAAAAACATACTAAGTGACAAACTATTAGTATCGGCGTTAAAAGAATGTGCCTCACGTAAAATGCCGAGTACTGCCGAAGCGGTAAATTCTTATTTAAACATAACAGGTTAGTTGAGTTAAACTTAAAAAGGACTGCAAATATATCCATTAAACATAATTATTTTTATATATCTAAAAAGTAAAATGAAATATCAAGACATCGTAATAGTGACATTTGTTCTGTTATTTTAGCAAAAAGGTGAAAATTTGAATTAAAGTGCAATATTTGCACCTAAACTGGCATTGTTTCGCGTTTCCACTATAATTCAATGCCCGTAAAAACGGTCGGTAATGGGTTTTAAACGTAAAAAGGACCATTGATTTAATACTTTAGATTGACAAAAAAATATTCATGAAATGGCAGACAAATTAAACTAACATTTGTGATAATGACAATTTTTTTATGTTAAACAGAAAGAAAGTTATAACGAGTTATTTAATAATGTCCTTCTTTACCCTTTGTAAAAACGCATATCGGTTTTCCAATACACGATGGTTAAAATAGTTGGGGATGTTTCAGAAAGGCTTGAGACACAATTACGCACATTTTCTATAATATGATCTTACATTTATAATAATGTATAAGTTTCAACTAATCACTCGTGCTACAAAATTCATGGTCATTTAAAGTGTCATTAAATGTTTCAGAGTGTATATCAGCACAATATGAACAGTTACAAACAAAGTACTTTTCATCTGCAAATTGTCTTTCATCACATAAATTACAGTCTGTTTTCATGTTTTTCATTAACAAATCGAACAGTTCTAATTCTTAAAGGTAAAATACAACACTTTAATAAATCAAGCATAGTTATCACAGTACTTTTCAGATTTAAACATACATATTCTTCAGTTTGAAATGTCTCCTTAAACGTAACATATGTACTTAATTTACGCAAAGATCTTTCGTTTTCTGACCATACATTTGAGTAGAAATTATCAATTCGCAAATTTATGAAATTGACATTTATTAGAGTATAATTCTCAAACTAATTCTGAAGCGCTGATTTCGTCATTATGTCTTTAATTTCACTCGACCAATTACTTTAGCACTTTTTCATTGTCAATCGCGAACAGTTGTCTAGTTAATCTGACGTTTTCAAATTTAAGTAGTCTGTTCCAGAACCGTAACATTAATGACTATCGTCTCTACATAAATAACTATGCAGAATCCAGCCAGTACCATCTGAGATGGCAAATAGCGGTACAAAACGATTTTGCACACTAACGTTTATAATCTCATAACCCCATACACCTGCTAAATAATCTATAATCGGTTTAATGCATACAAGAACAAGTTTTCCAAACGTTTGAAAATAAACTCTTTCATAATATCAAGTTTCGTGATAACTTTTACCAGTGCTGGTCCAGCGACTTTTCCTAGTATTTAAAAATTCGTTTAAGTCACAATATAACCGAGTATTACAGTTAAAATTTATATTACTCAACAAATTACATGTAAAATTATAACTGTACGCTTTCTCGAAGTATTTTTCAGAATTAAATGTTACATGTTTTTAGATTTAATCGTTTCGGAAATCAACGGTATCGAACACTTTGCTCAGCTCGGGATCAATTCTATAATATGTTTTGTAATTTTGCGCGCGTTTTCATCCATGGAGATAGTGTGTGTGCCACGCGTCCCTTGTTTGTTTCAGTATTTTAAGTATTCCAGAAGCTGAGTCAAGTCCGTAGTGCTGTCAGTTACAGCAAGTTCATCTACATAACATGTTTTTCTTCAAAGATCTGGATTTTACATTTGCATTTGAGCTAATGGTGTCGTTGTTATTTTTGTTAAATGGTGAAACTATTTACATTGTTTTTTCGATGAATTTATGAAGTTTATCTATACGCTAACAGCACGTTTAAATGTTGAGTACATGCTTCATTCCACAAAGGATTGTAATGTTACTTTGCAATATTATCATGTCCACATAAAGATCATTCCTATAGTCTGAAAAAAACAAAAAAACAAAAATAATATCAAACAGGGAATGCCACGTACCAAAAACGCAGCCTCCCCAAAACGAACCCCACAGCACCCAGAAGTGCACACCACCAACACACACACACACACGCACACGCACACACACACGACACACACACACACAATCATGTACACACACACATATACACTACCAACACACACTAGCAAACAAAGCAAACACACGAGGACAAAACGAACAATTAAAGGAACACAGTGGGGCACCGCCTTGAAAAAACGTATGTACTCAATGCCTTTGCAGAAGGCAGAGCACCAAGAGAAACACCCTTAAGGGCCCGACGAAACAGGCCAGAGGACAGAAATCAAAACAGTTTCGTCCCAGTGGGATTTAAAAACTGCCCATCACAGAGTCCTCCCCCTCTTCCGTCAGACACAATCAAAGAGGGAAGCATAGCGTCCAACTGTAAACGGGTTGAACACCAAACATGCGGTGTGTCTCAAAACAGTTGGGTCGTAACCTCTTTTAACAAAACGTTTTATAATTTTAGCAAATACAGTTGGAAAATTGCCAAAACAAAGAAGTAAAACAAAAAGAACAAATTGATAAGTCGAATAAAGAGCAAACAAAACCAAATAAAGAAAAGAAGAAAACAGAACATAACAAGTAATGCTCTGGACAAGGAAAAGTCACAAAGGGCAATAACTCAAAATGGAGTTATGGTTCTTGTACTCTGCACTTTCCCTCATTGTGCTAGACCATTGTATGAGGTTGTATTGAATTCCAACCAGTAGTTTTTAAGTCATGCCCCGGACAAGGAAAAGAAACAGAGAGCAATAACTCTGTAATTACTCAAAATGGAGTTATGGTTCTTGTACTCTGCACTTTCCCTCATTGTGCTAGACCATTGTATGAAGTTGTATTGAATTCCAACTAGTAGTTTTCAAGTTATGCTCCGGACAAGGAAAATGCAACCGACCGCCAAAAAAACAAAAGTAATATCAAACAGGGAATGCCACGTACCAAAAACGCAGCCTCCCCAAAACGAGCCCCACAGCACCCAGAAGTGCACACCACCAACACACACACACACACACACACCACCATCACACACTAGCATACAAAGCAAACACACGAGGACAAAACGAACAATTAAAGGAACACAGTGGGGCACCGCCTTGGAACGTTCAGTGGCAAAAACACCATCGGGGAGCTTAAACCGGTTTATGGTGCGCACCCAACCTCACTCTTACCCCCACCATGTTCCAAAGTTACAACCGACCGACCGACCAACCACCGGGTGACTCCTATAAACCCAACTAAACTTCGTTTCGGGGTAAGAAAAAGAAGAATCTGACTGTAACAGTAAAATCAACACCAAATCAACAATGAAACACAAACCAGGCGACCAGAATAAATCCAAAGAAAAGAACATAACAACTACAACGAAACTTGTGAATAGAGAAAAAAAAACACAAATTATCTGAAAACACTATCAATTGACCACAACCAAGAAAAATTATCCTTTTAGATCCAGACTTCAAAATTCCACGAAATACGTTAGAAACAAAGAAACATGCTCAACAGAAAAACAAAAATAATATCAAACAGGGAATGCCACATACCAAAAACCTAGAAGAAAAAAAAACAAAAATAATATCAAACAGGGAATGCCACGTACCAAAAACGCAGCCTCCCCAAAACGAGCCCCACAGCACCCAGAAGTGCACACCACACACACACACACACACACACACACACACACACACACACACACACACACACACACACACACACACACACACACACACACACACACACACACACACACACACACACACACACACACACACACTAGCATACAAAGCAAACACACGAGGACAAAACGAACAATAAAAGGAACACAGTGGGGCACCGCCTTGGAACGGTCAGTGGCAAAAACACCACTGGGGAGCTTAAAAACGCAGCCTCCCCAAAACGAGCCCCACAGCACCCAGAAGTGCACACACACACACACGCACACGCACACGCACACGCACACGCACACGCACACGCACACGCACACACACACACACACACACACACTACCAACACACACTAGCATACAAAGCAAACACACGAGGACAAAACGAACAATTAAAGGAACACAGTGGGGCACCGCCTTGGAACGGTCAGTGGCAAAAACACCACTGGGGAGCTTAAACCGGTTTATGGTGCGCACCCAACCTCACTCTTACCCCCACCACTATATATCATAATTTTATGTCATTATTTGTGACAAAAATTCACACTGAATAACATATTTAACATTAGTGACTGAATGTTCTGTCTCTTACTAGTGGTCCACTGGACTTTACTAAATGTCAATATCATTGGGCTTCACTTTGTACTTATGCAGTTCCTCAAAACAAGGGATCTTGACTTTTTCATCTTTTTCTGTTTCAATGTATACATTTCCATTAAATGTCCAAGACCCTTTCACATTTGTGCCGCTTTGCTTTTTAAGTTGTCTGGCAGCATATGCAAGGTCACTTCTAAACTTAGTTAGATCTTCATTTAGGTATATGTCCTCTTTCTTGTCTTTCAGGGATTTTCTGCACTTTAGAAAGTCTATTTTTGCCCTAAATGATGTAAACTTTACTATGATGTCTCTTGTTTTGTCATCCTTTTTTGGACCTACTCGATGTGAGTTATCAATATCACTAATTTGGATTATTGTATCTGCCTTTTCAGCTATGTCTATAACTATCTGTGATGTATTCTCACCTGACTTTTCACTATAGTTACCTATTCTGACATTATTCTTTCTACTATATTGTTCAGCTTCTTCCTGCTTTTGCAGCAAGTTACCTTGTGTCATCTTCATTTCATGGATTTCTTTTTTCAGGTCGTGTATCTCTGTTGACAGTTTCTGTGTGGCTGATTCAACATTTGCATGAACTATAGCCATTATCTCTTCCTTTAGGATTTCCTTAAGAACAGTTGCTATTTTGACTATGTCTATATCAGACAAGCTTGATGTAGTTGCTTGAATCATAGGAGATGCCATCAAATGAGGTGGTAAAGAACCATGCATATGTGGCATCATCTGGGGTGCCATATTAAAGACAGGGGACTGAGCAATAAATGGCATTTGTTGGAGAGGACTATGATTGGTCTGACTAGGTGGTTGACTAGGTGGTTGCTCTGACCCATCAAATCCATCAATGATGTTACACTGACTGTCATTATTTGTGATACCATCCATATCTAGAGGTTTACTACTGAGGTACTCTTTATCTTTTGACGAATTCGTTTGTTTATATTTTTTCTCACTGTTTTGATCGAAATCAGGGGAGGTAACTTTTCTCTTTGTGGATGCAGATCTGCTTCTTTCAGTACTTAGAGATTTCGATTTACTGTCTATGAGGCTATTTCTATTATTTACTTTCAGTGGCTTTGGACCCATTACACTTTACATGTCTCGTTTGTATGTTTTAAAGTTGATTGATATTATTGATATTATGAATGACTATATATTCGGATAGTTGGATTCAAATGTCAACTTTATCACTGATGTATGACTAGGTTCTGTCTATACTCTGCTTCTTACATATTATTTTATACGTTCAATTACTTGATTTTCCCATGTTTGTATACAAAATCTTTTGAAGATGGAAAGTTTTAACCACTTTATAACATTTTTATTTCTCTTCAAGATTTTGAATGTTGTTACCGGAAGTCGGCTTGATTTCGTCTGGGTTTTATTTTATATTCCCTAGCTCATAAACATCTATGTAAAAAACGTAGAAAGTTGTATGTGGCTTTTGTTGACTTTAAAAAAGCTTTTGATAGTGTCGATAGATCTAAATTATTCATTGTACTTGTAACAAATGGTGTTAAAGGCCGTTTGTTGCAATCTATTAAGAGTATCTATGACTCAGTTAAAGCTCGTGTCCGTAGTAACTCGGCCTATAGTGATGTATTTGATTGCCCTATAGGATTGCGTCAGGGCTGTAATTTAAGTCCAATTCTTTTCTCCTTGTTTATAAACGAATTATATACTGCTCTAGCAAATAGTGGCATTTCTGGTATACAGCTGACACCAGATCTTGTACAAGTCTTAATATTGCTTTTTGCCGACGATGTAGCTTTAACTGCAGATACTGTAAATGGATTACAACAACAATTAAATATCCTATCTAATTATTGTAATGAATGGAAAGTAGTAGTCAATATTCAGAAAACTAAGATTTTGGTTTTTAAAAACGTTGGACCCTTGTCTCAACATGAGAAATGGGTGTATAATGGTGACCAAGTACAAACTGTTCATGGGTTTTGCTACGTTGGATTGTTATTTAGTAATAAGCTTTCTATGTATAAAATGGCAGAAAATGTGGCTAATAAAGCCAAAAGAGTCCTAGTGTCCATATTATCATCATTAAATCACTTAATGCCAATGTCAAAAGATGTGTTTTTTAAATTATTTGATACGAAAATAGCACCTATTTTGTTATATGGATCTGAATTATGGGGGTTAGATTATATGTATGATATAGAAAAGGTTCATTTATATGCATGTAAAAGGTTTATGTCAGTTCCATTAAAATCGTGCAATGCAGCTGTAACAGGAGATTGTGGAAGACACTCTATGCAGATACTTGCCTCTAAGAGATGTATAAAATATTGGCTGAAAACTTTAACTATGCCAGATTTTAGGTATGTTAAAAAATGTTACCAAATGTTAATATATTATGACAGTCAAGGGCACACTAATTGGGTTTCAAAAGTTAGGCTTCATTTATATTGGAATGGTTTCGGTTATGTATGGGAAAACCAAGGTGTGGCAAATCAAAAGTTATTTTTATTTCAACTAGAACAAAATTAAAAGATCAGTATTTTCAGGAGTGGTCGAACGAGTGTAATACAAACGCAAAATTAATTTCATACACAAATTTTAAATACATTTTTAAATGTGAGAGATACCTTGATATTTTAAATATAAAGAAATTTGATGAAACATGATAAAGGAGAAACGAATGTCTAGAGTGTATATAGTAAATAATAACTTTATATGCATAATCTGTAATTATCAAAAATATGGCTATTTTTCTTGCTTTTTTTCTTGATATGTTATTCATTTATTTATATTGAATGCATACTGATATTTATAACCACTGTATCCATTATGCTATTATGTATAGACGTATAAAATGTTTATGTGTATAGGCTGGAGGCCTGAATCATAATAAACGATTTGAATTGAATTGAATTGTTGTGAATGTCACAGTGTGAAACAGCTGAAAGGCCGACTTGTAAATCATGACAGAAAGAACCCGACATCATACCCGAAAGTCCATATAATAGCTGGAAGACCGCATATACTACTGTACACAAAACGAAAAGTGACACGTGGATGTGAGCTGACATTTGACTATGGAATGCACCACGACAAGCACTCGGACGCGATGCCTTGGTCATAGAGTTAAATCTGGTATTGTATATTTGTTGCATGTGTGTCTGTATGCTTAGTTTAATTAATATTCAGTGTTGGTGATTGAAGCGACCGAAGAGTAATAACGACTCTAAGAACCCCGCGTATTACTTTTTGCCAGAGTTATTACAGTTTATTAAGTTTTGGAAGCCGGAGAGTGACGACTGCTCGAAGGAACGGTCTAAAACGCGGATGACTTAAGCGGACGATATAAACAAAGAGTGAAAAAGCGGGCAATATAGAACATATAGGGAAAAAGCGGACGCCTTTTTTGACTGGTAATTGTTACTTCTACTGTTTGCGTGTGGAATTTTTTTTTACATCAATACAGTTAATAACCCTTTGTATGAAAGTTTTAAATTGTTTGATCAATTCCATGTCGGTAGCTTTAATCATTTAATTTGACAGAACAGAACAGAACAGAACATCTCTTTTATTCTCTCAATACATGTACACACATGCAAATATGAGGCATTTACAACAGATAATAAGATATATTAAGAGGCTACTATATATTAACACATTGTAGGTGCAGTATATACCATATAAACCATCAATATTGTTCTCATATTTCAGTTAATACATGATAGTCAAACATTATATTAATGACAATAATCGGCAAATATAGATATTACATTCTAACAGTTCGTAGTATAACCTTTATAAACTTACACAGTTTCAGAAATTCTGACTTGTTGCCAGTACACATTAATTTTTCTAACTTAAACATGTTTGAACGTCGGTAGAAATATGGTTTGATAAACTGTCTTCTGTCATTGGAGAATTGTTCGCATTCAAATAAATAATGAAATTCATCTCCAATTTTATTTCTGCAAGAGTTACAATTCCTTTCATTTATTGGTATTCTTGACCAGTTTCCTGTTTCAATAGGTGAGCGATGATTCCTTGTTCTAAATTTGATGAGATCATATAATAAAGAGGGTTGTAGTTCAGATAAATAGGATTCAATACCAAAAGATTTCTTAAATACTCTGTAGAATGTGCTATTGCTTGAATTTTCAACTAAATGATACCAATTATTCAAGAATAAATCCTGTAATTTCTGTTTAACCGACATCTTTAACCACTTTGTATTTGGAAAATTTTGTATGGTCCATATATTTATAAGACCACATTTAATTAAGATATATCGAACATTGTGCAACCATGGGTACTTTACTTGAAGAATTTCATCGGGTATGGTTTCTGTTGATCGTAAGATATTTTTATAAACTGCAGATGATAATTTGTTTGGTGTGTCTCCACCTTCAGTTACACAGAGTCTTGACCAAAAAGAAATTATTTTTTCTTCTATATCTATTGACAATGGCATACATCCTGTTTCACCGTACAGAAAATAATTAGGAGTAGACCTTTTTAATTTCAATATATATTTCAAAAATTTTAGTTGTACACGTTCTATTAAATCTAGTTTCCCAAAACCCCATATTTCAGCTCCATAAAGTAAAATAGGCTTGACAGTTTTATTAAACAGATCTATTTGTAAATCTATCGGAAGGTTAAGACGATTAGAATTTTTGATAAGACTATACATTGCCCTAGTTGCTTGGTTTGAAATATGTTTTTTACAACTAAGGAATGAGCCACTTCTATTAAAATACAGACCAAGATATTTATATTCGTTCACGACCTCTAGGGCTTCGTTTTTAAAAGTAAAGTTATACCTAGGTTGTCTGCCTTTAGCGAAAATAACAATTTTCGTTTTTGAAGTGTTTACCTTAAGCTTCCAAGTATCACAATATTGTTCGTAAGTATTTAAAGCTTCCTGTAAATCATTCGCTGTTTCTGCCATTATTACTGTGTCATCTGCATAAAGTAAAATGAATATTTTTAGAAGATCAAAGAGTTCATTTGTGTTTTGTTCATTTTGCAGTATTATTCTTTGTACATTGCTATTATTTTGGAAAAAGTCTTTTAGATCGTTTAAAAATAGTGAAAAAAGCAAGGGTGATAAATTTTCCCCTTGACGGACTCCAATATTACAAGAGAAAAAGTTAGAAAAATTTGAATTTACTCTTACACAGGATTTTATATCATTATACATGTTTCTGATTACTTGGAGACATTTTCCGTTAATATTAGAATTTATTAATTTTTCCCATAAACCATTTCTCCATATCGTGTCGAACGCTTGTTTCAAGTCGATAAATGAGCAGATTAACTTTCTTTTGTTATTATTTAAATATTGAATAATATGGTGTAAAACGAATAAATTGTCTGCTGTTGAGAAACACTTTCTAAACCCCGCTTGTATGTTATTTAAAATGTCATTAGATTCAACATAGTCAGTAATTCTTTTATTTAAAATACTGGTGAATACTTTCCCTAGACAACTTAACAATGTTTTAGGCCTATAATTTTCAGGTTTTGTTATGTCGCCTTTATTTTTATATATTGGGTTGATGATACCTAATGTCCATAATTCTGGGATAACACCAGTATCATAAATGAGATTAAAGAGTTTAACATATATAGTTTTCATCAATGGCAAAGAAGCTCCCCAGTGGTGTTTTTGCCACTGACCGTTCCAAGGCGGTGCCCCACTGTGTTCCTTTAATTGTTCGTTTTGTCCTCGTGCTTTGTATGCTAGTGTGTGTTGGTAGTGTACGTGTGTGTGTGTACATGATTGTGTGTATGTGTGTATGTGTGTGTTGGTGGTGTGCACTTCTGGGTGCTGTGGGGCTCGTTTTGGGGAGGCTGCGTTTTTGGTACGTGGCATTCCGTTTGATATTATTTTTGTTTTTATTTGTTCGTTTACTATGTTATCGTAACCACTGGCTTTGTTATTTTTTAAAGTTTTTATTGCTGTCATTAGTTCATTTTCAGTGATAGGAACATTTATTTCTTCGTTTATTTCATTTTCTACGTTATTATTTTTGTTATTATTAATAATAATATTATTAATATTGTTATTATTATTATTATTATTATCATCATCATCTCTACCATTATATTCTTCGTCACTAATGTTTACATTTTTGAAGAAATTATAAAGATCTGTTAAATCAGCTTCACTTTTCTGTGTTGGTTTTCTATTTAAGAGTTTCCAATATTTACGTGGGTCTTCACTTTTGACAGTACGGAGTCTCTTAATTCTTGAACGTTTGTCTTTATTATAAAATTGATTCAATGTATTTTTGTAAATTTTAGCATTTCGTTTGAGAGTCTCTTTTGTTTCGTAATTCTTTCTTAGTTTATAAAGATATTTTGCAGTGTGAACGTTTTTCCTAGTTTGCTTGCACTTTGGTCCAAACCAAGAATTGTTATTTGAATTTCCGGTGTATGTTTTATTAATTACCTTAGTATATCCAAAAGTTTCGCTAGATGTATTTAAAAACAGTGATGATATATCATTGACTATTCCGTCTACATTCTCTTGGGTAAAGTTCGTATCAAGTATATGATTATCAAGTGTTTCGTGAATATTTTGCAGTTTGTGTACATCAATTTTATCTACGAATTCGTTTGCTTTGGTTCTATCCCATAATTTAACAGACGGTTGTTCCTCATCATGTTCGTGATTACTTTTACTTAAGTTAAATGTTAAATTTAGTTCGACTGGGTTATGGACATCTGACAACAATGGACAGAAGTCTAATACTTGCAGCGAGGACACATATTCAAAAAGACTAGAGTTACAAACAAAGTAGTCAACAACACTTGTACCTTTACATGTAGTTTTCCCTGGAATATCCATATTTGTTCTCCCATTTAAAATATAAAAAACATTCAATTAAAAAAAACTCAAGAAATTGACTCCCATAATTATTGGAGGACTTATCATCATTTACACGTGCTTTCATTACATTTGAAGACCTGTCAAACATACTCATTTCGAGATTATATTCGGAGCATATTTCTTCCAAATTTTGGCTTTCAAAAAATTCAGTGTCAACTATTATGTAATCCTGAAGACATTTAGTTCTAGAATCAAGGCCGTCGCGGACGGTCCGGCCGGTATGGCCATGGCCGGACCACTATTTTGGCCAAGCAAACTATCGGCCGTACCATATTCCCCTTAACTCTCCATATTCTCTCAATTTTCTTTTTTACTGAAATAATCAAAAGTGCCGACGCACTTGCAATCATCGGTAAAGCGACTCTTATTGCCTGAGGGTGTGAAAACCGGCAACTATATTGAATCCAATTACCAATTATTAAAGATTATCTCAAGCGAGGTATCAAAGGCACGACAACTGGTTGATCTTTTAATCTGTTTGATTTAAAGAACGATTTTTTATTTCAATAATTCTTAATCTGAAACCTTCTGTATGTATGCTATTGTTTCAAAATGGGTATACCCCGAGTACCAACTCAATCTAAGCCATTTAATTTTCCATAGCGAACCTTTGGTCAAAAATTCCAGTGAAAAGACGTTTTCAGTCTTCATGGTTTACTTATAGACCGTGGTTGCATTATTCAGCGTTGCAAAGAATCAAACATACCTACGAAGCACTATGACACATGCTAGATCCAACAGTCTCATGACTATATACGTTCATAAACACAAAACAGACGCTCTGGATTTGAATGAAATTGCAAAAGAATGTACATGTATTGCTGTGCATGTAAAACGTAGATTGGTGTTCGGTTAATTAAAAACAATGACTATATATGAGCTCAGAAAAATGTAATGCTGAAACACAGCAGCTCTGAGTAATAGCTAACAGTATTTCCATTCAGTTTGGTTGTGTGCAGTTTATACGATGTCTTGGTTTTGTCAATTATTATACAATGTAGAATTACTGAAACTGTCGAAAATAGTTTGAGGTATATAATAATGTTCCTCCATGGAATTCGTTTGTTTATCTGTTAAAAAATTAGCTCAGAACAATTTAATACTTAGTCATGCTATGATTATGTGTTTGCATTGTATACGGTGTCATGTAGAATAAATAAATCTGCTAAATAATTGCCCAAATATATGGTTTTCCATAAAATCTTTACGAAAAAAAGTTAAAATTACAATCCAGAATTACACTCGGGATGCAATAAAAACGTATCTTAAGGCATACAGAAACTAAAATATTTCTATGGGTTGAGATCCCTTATACCCCCCTTACGAGAGGAGATGACCCCTCTCGTGCTCTCCCCCATCCAGGAATACTCTATAGAATGGAATGCACCATCTCGATCATGACTTCAACCGGACCACTTTGCAATAGTCGACGACGGCCCTGAGAATTAAAATCTCCAAATAAACAACATGTGTCATATTTCCGTACTAACTTGTTAACATCCCCTTGGATTTCTAAGAATGGGTCTTCTAAAGAATAATCCGAGTACTCTGGTGGTACATAAACAATGCCACAGACTACATCTTTTTCTGTTTTTAACAAAGTTTTTGAAATAGTAAACCATAAAACCAGTTTATTATCCGTCTCTTTTACAGAAACATATTTAGAAATATCCTTTCTAACAAGTAAAGCAATGCCGCCAGATTTACGTCTGCTAGTAGAAATTCTATTTTTCATAAAAATATCAAAACCCGGTATACTTACAAAGTCTAAGTCATCACATTTCGTTTCTTGCAATCCTATTATATTATACTTCTTTAAAAAATCAATACACTCTGGGCAATTTAATTTCGATTTCAAACCACATACATTTAACGAAAGAATTTTAAGTACTTCCGATACCTTTGGTTCTGGTAGAGAAACAATTTTATTCAAGTTATCTCCCTTATTCTGTAAAGCATTTTTCGGAAGATCTACATTTTCTTCAGCACTATACCGCGCAGGATAGTTACTAGAATGAATAACCTGTTCGCCCGGGACAAAGATCCCACATTGGCTATTACTATTATTAGAGACATTATAATACATTGGGTAAGTAAGTTCATTATTTAAAAAAACAACTTTGCATAGAAATGTCGACATTTAAAAACAAAGGAAAACAAGCAAGAAATAAACTGTTCCAATACATATCACTGCGGATGAACGACCACCGGATATTGGGGCGAAAGTGAGCACAAATAATTAGTTTTCGCGAGGAACGTTTACAATTGGGGTAAGATAAAATCCGATATTTAATCTTATGCACATTATCTTGTGTTTCTTTTTGTGTTTTTGGATACTTCGATGACTATCTTAGTCCATTGTATACCCGAGCTGTAAATGATGTCGGTTAATATGTTCAATTACCAAAAACAAGATCACCTGCTCACTTGAAAAGTTCGACCGTTGGTAATGTTTACCGTTTTATTTCGCAAATGTGCTTAGATTTGAATAATCTGAATCGAGCAATTTATTTGGGCAAGTACCAGACATAAGTGTCCAAGATCTTGTCCACAAACGTTATTTCGGGGCCAAAATATTGATACATATATAACTAAAGTTAGTGTACTGGGTATTGTTTATTTTGATTTCTGGTGTACCGGAGTATTGATACTAACGTGTACTGAGTATTGGGCATTAAAAGTGAGTAATATAAGTATACTGCTGCTTTTTAAAGCGTTTTATTAGCTCTACACAACACGAAGTACCCAAGGTTGGTAATTGTGATCTTACTGTGTCCGTCGTCTTTATATCTTTCTATCGTCTGCGTTTCGCCTGTGCACATTTTACCTTGTGTATGCAAATGAGACTGCATTTTTCACTGGAGCTTCAGGAATCTTGATCAGAATGACTGCCTTTATGTAATCTACGTCGATTCGAATATGTGTCATCTTGTTTCAAAAACTTTGTCATGGGATCAAATCATAGACAAAACTTTTATATGCAATAAAGGTTTCATTTTTCATTCGATCTCCATGAACTTGGTTAGTATGATTGCTTTGATGAACTTTAGGTCGAGTACTAATATGAGTCAAGTTGGGTAAAAAATTAGGTCACTGGATCAAATCAATGAAAACCCTTGTGTATACAATAGATGTTCCATTTTTCATTGAATCTTCATCATCCTTAATCGGAAGTATGTACAGTCTTGGCCAACCATAGATTGAGTTTGCATATGGGTCATCTGTGGTCCAAAACTAGGTCAGTGGGTAAACTCATAGAAAAAACCTTGTTTTTGCAATATTCTATGCTAGTTGATATACCTTTTTTAATTTATTTTAAAATGTTTTAGATCAAACCAATTTAAGGTACAGTATGACATGTTGCATATCCAAAATCAATTCTTTTTCTACAAAATAATTTGAATTTACACATCCCGGAAAACTAAATATTCACATCACGGGCAAGTGTTTAAAATTGCTTAGTATATCTTCACGTTTATTTCCCTTGTATACATCGAACAAAGCCAAAGCGTGTGATGTCTTAGGGAAGGATGGTCCATTTCATCTTTGACAATATGCGGGATAATGATACTTTGCACAAACCCGAAAATCTGACGTAATTGTTTAGATAATAGTAGGGATTAACGGAACATTTTTTCACAGCATCGTGTAATTCATTTTTATCGATAGAAATGAATGTTGCAGGAATGCTTTTATGATAATTCGTGAAAAAAAGTGTTGTTTTTTATTGTGTAACTATGCCACACCGCGCACGCACGCATGCACGCACTCACGCACGCACAGTGGAATTATGGCAGAGAGTTCCGCTATTTTGCATTAACTAGAACAAAACACTGCATTTTATCTTACAACTTATACGTATTTTAGACAAATGTTTAGTAGCTGTAGATAATATTCAAAGTCACTTCATGTCCGAGTCATTGAATGGTTAGTGCAGTACTGCACAGCATATCTATTTACACACGATATTGTTGATTATTTGGTGAAGATTAAAATATATATATATAATTGTACATGTGTGTCAAATGTGTGTAATACTCAAAACGCCAGACAAAACGCTTTATAATACACTTTTATAGTATAAATTATCAACGTTTAATATGACTTGTGCAAAACAACACACTTCCTGAATTCATACCTTCAACTGATAACAAATAAATACATTTCCAGTTTCAAATTATTTTTTTTACTCATTTCTTGATGCAATACTCAGTACAGTGATTCGCTCACTCCGTCAATATCAGTAACGTTTAACCAATACCCAGTACAGTAATTGAAATGTTTCGAGAACCGTATCTCCGCTATACTTTCGTCTTAAATGATGAAATTTTAACCATTAATATGTTGTCGTTAGGCAAATGATATGCCGTATTCAGATTATTAATATGATAATTATTTATCAAATGAAACGGCCTACTTTGCCAACGGTCGAGATTTTTCGAGTGAGCACACTATTTGTTTTGGACATTTTCAACATTTCAACATATATATGTTGCAAAACGAGAATACATTCGGCTTGAACAGTCATTAAAGTATCTGAAAACACACAAATAGACACAAAATGATATGCATCAGAGTGAAAATCGGGTTTTAACTTACCCCAGTTGTTACACGTTACTCGCGAAAACTAATTATCTGTGCTCACTTTTGCCCCAGTATCCGGTGGTCGTTCATCCGCAGTGCATATGAAACGTGAGATATTTTGGTAGTAATAACTCAAATACAACAAATTCGCAGGCGAGAGACTATTAGTACCGTTACACTAATTATATATTTCATTCAGATATAAATCTTGGGTCAACGACCAATAATTGTATGGATTGTAATAGAGATGTACACGCGATAACCTGATGTGAAGATGGACATCTGAATAGCGTCTAAAATAGGGGACTTTCTCAAAAGTATTTTGAGTATGATGTCAGGCGTTTTACTCTTTGTACGAAAATCATTCCTAATGCTGATTTTAAGGAAACACCCGAGTTAAGCCGATCTATTTTCAAAGTTTTTACTGGTTTATATATTTGTGATTATGTTTAGAAAGTATCTAAACCTATACACTTTAAGACAAGGCTTTTTAATATCAAAACAAATAAAACAAAAGCTGGTGGCCATAAAAAAAATTTTTTATCAGTTGGGGGCGACTCCCTATACCCAAAGCTATTGCATTTTGCTTGAGGGAATGGTGTCGTAGGTATTTAAACAGTTTATTTGTTCCATTTTTATGACGTATGATTATGGAGTGCAACCTTTTAAAACTGCACATATCCTTTGCACACCGGCATTTTTTTTTACACACTCGACAGCCACGCATGCGTTTTTGCAAACACTGTACATCACGTTATGGCTACTTTCGGTTTACTGCGCGTGTTGTATACGTCAGCAAATAGATTGAGCTGTAACATGAAAGTAAAAAAAAATCCATTGGCCCACCTACAGAGGTCACGCGCAGGGGTCACCCTGTTTGCTAACCTGCGCATTTTTTTTTTTTTTTTTTTTTGCTAACGAGAGGTCAATTTCAAGCGTTCTCATAAGATGTCAATATACCTAGGTTTGAGTACGACATGTCTGCTTTTATGTCTGTGAAAAAATATTTGCACCGCTCAAAACACTATCCCACAGGGGCCTGTACGCGAACGTTGGTAAAATGAAAATTTTCAAAGCTGGTAAAATTGTTTCCAAGGTCATTTTCAAGGGCGTCTTAAAGTGTCAGCATTTGCCTCGGACATCTGAGTTTTCAACATTCAGGAGCTGTCGGCATAGCCTTTAAATTCATACAGACAAAACGTGTTCCATACGGTTGCTGTCACTTATATGGAAGGCCAAAACTGTCTTAACCCGCGTATACGGTTTATTACGTTACAGGTGTTCAAAGGATATAAGATCATAACCCTAATTTTAAAACAGGTATCAAAATCTGTGGCACTTTATCCTCAAGCAGGGAATAATTTCTGAAATGCAACACAACGTTTAAATATTGGAAACTACCCCATGCTGTAAGTCTCGTCAAACAATGGTGATGTTTCAGATATTTTTTAACAAGATAAATTAAAAGCAATAAAAGTTAACATAATTTGCGAATGCGTCTCAAATCGTCAAAGCTAAAGTAGACTATAACAGTATCTGCTACTTTTTTCGCATGAAATTCGGCGAACATTAGCAGACATGATAAATGTGGCTTATATTGAGTCAAAAATGAAGCGTTCTAATCACGCAATGGATTATGAAATTTCTATATACATACTGTGAACAGGTATCCATGTATGGCAGGGAATGCAATGGGCTGTTTGTGCTGCCATAGGTGGCATATGCATACAAATGTACATGCCAACTGCCACCACGAATTTTAATCAGGTCACGGAAATTATGACTGCCTTCACTTAAAGATTGTGGTTGACAGTAATGGCACAAAGCAAATTATTCTGAAGCAGGTTTTCTTGGGAACCAGCAAGATGCAAAAACTGCTGGTTAATGCCCCGCCAAATTGCTAGAGCTGAATACCGGTAGCTGTTTCCTGTCGACTGTCTTAGGCCAGCGGACAAAAACTCTACAAACGAACGGTTTTCATTCCTTACAGTACTGCTAAATATTGTAAGAAACATGGCTATGAAAGAGAATTGATTAGATACATAGAATGTACAGATTATCCAAGAAAGTACAGATTATCCACTGAGCATACAATAGGGCAACTGAGTGATCTCTGTATGACATATATGTCTGTCATTGTAAGAATATTGTCTACCTTTGTGGGTCATTGGTTTTTTTCTTATTAAAAAATTTTTTAAAAAAAAAAAAAAAAAAAAAAAAAAAAAAAATAAAAAAACCCCCCCTTTTTTTTCCCCCCCCCCCCCCCCCCCCCAACAACCCCCCCCTCCACACCCAAAAAAAAAAAAAAAAAAAAATTTAACGATGGACACACAATTGTATTGTACGAGAGAGTCACAGGTGAATACACACCTGGCAGGTAATCATACGGATAAGTACCTATGTGACTGTGTCGTCTGCATTTTTCAGACTTGAGACATCAGTAAGTGTTTTTCACTTGAAATAATAATCATACGTTTCCAAATGTTTGTGACAAACTATAATATATTTAATGAAATATAATTTAACAGTTTGAAATCAAATTTAATTCCATAACTTCGGCAACATTGAAGCCTGTTAATTACCTAATTGATTGTCCTTTAATCTTTTGTCCCTCTAGGTGTATGTTTGCAAAACAAAAGCAAATGATTTGTTTGTACATTTTAAAACTGATGAAACAGATATAATTGTACTTCCATTCGCTCCGATTGGCTGTAGAATGAGTAAAAATTGTAAATATATATCTCTAGAGTTACTCTAACGCTCACTTTAAAAAAAAAAACCACATCATATTATTACAAACTTGTGTACAAATTGGACATTACTACTTTGTTATTTTAGAAATTGTGAGTTTATTTGTGTTGATTAGTGTTTGTGTAATAGTATCAAGAATGGCTCTTGTTATAGGTCACAGTTAGACTAAGTATCTTTCGGACTGTCTTAGTAGTGAACATTTTTCCGTGTTTTCACATTCTGGATACCGCACGCTGAAGTTTCTGCAGGAGGATATATTGTTTGATGTTACTCTCTTTTTCTCGGTAAGTAGTTTTTGTTTTAGAATCATCAAAGTCATAAGTGTCTGTTAAAATTAGATATGTACGTATATTCTATTACGCTTAAAACATTTTACAATGTTTATAATAAAACTTATAAACATTTGAAGATCCAACAATGGATTTCAAGAAGCTGTTAAATTTATATAAAAATTATGTTTTATACTTAATTTGTGAAAGAGATTCGGATCAACGTTAAAAGCGTATATCATCACGTTTACCAAAAAAATCGTAAAATTAGTATTAATGAAAGCATATGTAAATTAATAAAAAATTAAATAATCAAAAGCAGCTACCTGCCGTTAGTAAAATAGAATAGTATAGATACCCAATGTTTTATGATGTGTGGCAATTAACCTGTCTATCACTTTGAGTGTATACACACCAAACAATTAGCACGGCGTTGACACTTTGTGGATTATCAAACCGTTGATTAAAGAAAGTGATTTGTATCCGCAGGCTATAAACAGGGCTTTCCGCAGAATATGAAGTTCTAACATTTGGTTATACATGTTTATATGTATATCGTCCGCTGTTTTCTTCACTATTTATATATCGTGTGTTTTTATGCTGCATATGTATTTCATAGAATTTATAAGAAACGTTAGTGTCTTTAAAAAGTATGCTATGTCTGTATTCTATAAAATAAGATAAAGCGTCCGTGGTGTTTTTCCCACTATTTACATATCGTCCGCGTTTTCAATACAGTTTGTATAACGTCTGCAGATTTCTGTTCTGTTTACATATCGTCCGCGTTTTCTATACAGATTGTCCGTTGTTTTCTATACAATTTGTATATCGTCCGCTGTTTTCTTCACTATTTATATATCGTGTGTTTTTATACTGCATATGTATTTCATAGAATTTATAAGAAACGTAAGTGTCTTTAAAAAGTATGCTATGTCTGTATTCTATAAAATAAGATAAAGCGTCCGTGTTTTTCCCACTATTTACATATCGTCCGCGTTTTCTATACAGTTTGTATATCGCCTGCAGATTTCTGTACTGTTTACATATCGTCCGCGTTTTCTATACAGATTTTATATCGTCCGCTGTTTTGTGTTATTTTCTTCACTATTTATATATCGTCTGTTTTTATGCTGCATAGGTATTTTATAGACATTATAAGAAACGTATTACTAAGTGTCTTTAAAAAGTATGCTATGTCTGTACTCTATAAATTTAGATGAAGCGTCCGTGTTTTTCCCACTATTTACATATCGTCCGCGTTTTCTATACAGTGTCTTTAAAAAGTATGCTATGTCTGTACTCTATAAAATAAGATGAAGCGTCCGTGTTTTTCCTACTATTTACATGTCGTCTGCGTTTTCTATACAGTGTCTTTAAAAAGTATGCTATGTCTGTACTATATAAAATAAGATGAAGCGTCCGTGTTTTTCCTACTATTTACACATCGTCCGCGTTTTTCTATACAGTGTCTTTAAAAAGTATGCTATGTCTGTATTCTATAAAATAAGATGAAGCGTCCGTGTTTTGACTACTATTTACATGTCGTCAGCGTTTTCTATACAGTGTCTTTAAAAAGTATGCTATGTCTGTACTCTATAAAATAAGATGAAGCGTCCGTGTTTTTCCCACTATTTACATATCGTCCGCGTTTTCTATACAGTTTGTATAACGTTTGCAGATTTCTGTTCTGTTTACATATCGTCCGCGTTTTCTGTACAGTTTGTATATCGTCCGCTGTTTTGTCACTATTTATACACTTGGTGCCACTTCTAACCCGACACTTTTCAAATTCGATTTTCTCGAAAACGGACTTTTCTCATTGCATTTCATATTCAATATATTATATATACTATAAAAGTGATACTTATTTATTATCACAGTGAGTACTGAAAACCATAAATATACAAGGATAAAATTTGCGAAGCTGGCATTAATCCTGACTAATTTAAACAGAACAGATACAATTACACTATGAGTATGTGTACGTGCAGAATCCAATGTGCAGTGGTAGCGTTTTCGCTTCGTGCTCTGGATCGATCCCCATCAGAGGCAAATTAGTAGTGGCGTCCTCATGTGTCCTGACACAACTAATTCAATATGAATTAAAGTAGTAATATTAATCAATATAAATTTACTACTCCATAATGTATGTGTACGTGGATCTGCTTTGGTGCAGTGGTTGTGCGTGCGCTTCATGATCGGATTCGATCCTCACATCAAAAACTGCAAGAACACACAAGTCACGTCGGGCTAAAGTATCCACAACAACAGTTTCTTCTCAACATGCTAAAACTAAGAGATTACAACAAGTACGCCGCACCATCATATCCATACCGACGGAAACAACCCCTCATCTTACTCGAACATTACGAGATCAGCAATCGTGTCAAGTTAGTGCCGACACAGCAGAGGACGACCCTTCATATTCTGTTACTACTACTAAAGCCGGACGACCACGGAAACCGTCAAGGAAACTTAAAAATAAAATTATGTTAATCGAATCAGACACAAGGTTTTCATTGAGCAGTGATAATGTTAAGTTATTTGGTGGCGGAAATAGTACACCAATGTTTACAAAAACAGATAGATCTTTGACGCATCACGAAGCTGCAGATATCATGCATCAAAATCGTCCAGATAGTGTGACATATGAACCGCCTTTTCGCCCTGAACCTGGCTCCGTGTATGTGTTTGATGATTCTGGTGATTCAAATCGAAAAGAAGATTGTCGGAAACACTGATATAATGAACGAAGTGAATAGACTTTTACAACTTAAAGACGTCACCTTAGATCTGTATTTACGACACTACATTCAACATGGGTGACTTTTATGTTTCGGCATTAGTATGCAGACATCCAATGTTTAAAAACAAGCCTATTATCCCTGTTGCATTTATGATTCATGAAAGAAAATTTCAAAAATGCCACGAACAATTCATAGATATTTTAAAATACAAAATTCCAAAACTTGCCGATGAGAAAGTGTGTATCATTTCAGACAGAGAAAATGGAATAATAAATGCCTTTGAAAATGGTTTAGTAAATTGTAAAGTTTTAATATGTTGGAACCACGTATTGAATGATATTTAGTTATGGTTAAGTAAACACGGTGGTAAAAACGCAGATAAAAGAGTGTACGATGCGCAAATCCGCCAACTTATGCACTGTGCAACACGCGATGAATTCGAAAGTAAATACAATGAAATGAAAAGTGACTGGAGTGCACCCTTTGTCAGCTATTTTGAGGACATGCTAAAAAGTGCGGTACTAAAAAGGGTCGAGCCGGGGACTCCGATTTTGAAATAGTAGCTGCACCAGATTCAGTCCTTAAAACAGTTAACACTTCTATATGTGAAACACCGAATGTTAACATAAGTTCAAAAACAGAGCACAGTGAAAAGGCGAAAAAAAACATTAAATTTTAATAATTCAACACCGAAACTTCCACTTTCTTCAGGCAGAAAAAGGAAATCTGAGCAGCAACATACATCGTATAAAATCCCAAATATTGAGCCTGATCTGTCAATCATAAACGAAGAAAATGAAATTACAACGCTCGAATTAAGCAGTAGAGACACTAGTATATTAGCAGAAAGCGACGATAATGAAATTCCATGCCTATTTGGGGTTAACAAATGAAGATATAAATTCATTGAAAGAAAATAAAAAGCTAAATTCTAATCACATGGAAGCTGTTAATAAACTGTTAAAACAAAAAGTGGACAAAGACATTATGGGCTTACAATTAACTGAGAAAGTTCCAGTATATTCCCAGAAGGAAAAGCGATGGAAAACAAAACTGCCAATGAACCCAGTACATTCGCCAGCCTGCCAGATCCACCACAACCATAATGACCACTGGGTCTCTTCAATTTACCACGACAACTGTATTTATCTTCTTGACAGTTTAGGCAGTGATCGACCGGTTGATAAAATAATCCCCAATGGACTAAAAACTCAACTATCTCAAATATACGGAAGAGAGAAATCAACATTAACGGTTAAAATTCCTACAATAATGAAACAAAATAATAATATTGACTGTGGACTCTATGCAATAGCATTTATAACATCTTATTGTCTGAGAAGGAAATTATGTTTTGACTTAATCTTTGATAGCAAAAAACTAAGATCACACTTATTAAAATGTCTTGAACAACAGAAAATGACAGAATTCCCTTTAACGGATAAGACATTAAGTCTTAGGAGAAAAAATAGCACAGAAGAGTTTGACATTGAAAATTATTGTGTTTGTAATTTGCCATCATGTGTGGATACAGTTATGGTAGAGTGTGACAAATGTGCCACTTGGTATCATAAGTCTTGTATAGACGCACCTGTTGATATATCAACAACTGATCAGGACTTTGTATGTGGCTTATGTTAACATACCTTTATGTTGGAATATAAACAGTTATTGAGGAATAGTGCGCTGTATATTTGTAAACATATTAACTGTACTTTACTGACTTGTAATGGTTAACGTCTCCGATATGGGAGGTATATGTTCGTTATATTTTCATCATGTATGTATATTGAATACACTGATATAAACTATTATTTGTATATCCAAGTGGCGTTTGTTGATTCTGTATTGTAATATAGTTTCATTGTGCTAGTGTTGCTTCTGTGACATGCAACATGTAATTATCATAACTGAATGTCGTAAGTTTAAATTAAATGATACACGTGCATGCGCACGTGGCTCTCGTATGTTTCATTTTGAGATATAAATTCAATTACACTCATACCCGTGAAGTCATACACAGCATGATACAATCTTTTTTGATACCTACCTTAAGATTATTAAGAATTTCTTAAATTAGTTCACAAAGGATTACGTTTTCTTCTATATCATGCGCTTATACTTAATTAGAATGCAAACTTTGAGTACTACAGTACTCTTCAAATACTTTTAATTAAACAAATTTCTGATAAATAATCATAACATAGTCAATACATGGCAATTAATTGACAAAATTATTACTGTATCACAGTATGTCTACGTTAAAACAATGTTTATCTTCACGTCCGCTTTTTCCCTATATGTTCTATATTGCCCGCTTTTTCACTCTTTGTTTATATTGTCGCGTTTTAGACCGGCCCCCTGCTCGAAGACCCAACTTTGCTATTCTTTTCACAGTTAATGCTCAGCTTGAGCAGTGGTATCGACCGCAGAGTAAAGGCGACTTTTATACCGTACTTTTATCGTATATATTATTCCAAATTTAGTGTCCCTTGCTACACCATACGAGGTCTATATATCAAAGTATTCGTTTTGCTAGAGCATGAATGGAACACGAAATCTTACATGACTTCGCAACTTTTACGACAATGCTTTCGTTAACCATATACTTTGCAGAAAATCTTCAATAGGTCACCAGATCTACTCAATAAATATAACTGTAACCTCAAACATTTTGACACATTTAGATATGTAGTAGTAACGGATGAGTGACGGAAACTCGAATACTTAACTTAATTGTTCATATGTTTTGCACTTGTTTTATGCACAATGTAAATACTGTAGCTAATGTTCGTTATTGTCACAGGACGTCATCGCGTTTAGTATCGTTAGCGGCCAAAGAGTGACGGGAACTTTAAAGGGACATACCCTACATCTAGCCGATCATGTTCTCGAAACATAAATAATGTGTTCAATGAACGTAAGATGATAAATAAATACACTTTTGAAGAACAACATATGGCGAAAAATGCCTCATTTTCCCACAATTAATCAATATAGAGGCCGCATCCACCAATTAATCGTACAACAACAACTCTACATAAATTATTGAATGGTTTACGGTACTGCATACTATTTTAAACGTTGATTCTATCGATAATGACTGGAATGCATTGCTAAAACTTTTAGGTTAAGTTATAATACTCCTGTATGTTCTATCATTTATGTTGTTTAGGTCATTTAGTTTGACGTCAGTTATAGGGTATGTCCCTTTAAGAACGCATTTTGTTCCAGTTATGCTCCTTTAATGCACTAACGTGATTTTCACATACTTTCACCACTGTTCTTCAGTTTGTTTGCACGTACTAACATGGCCAGCTTCTGAGGTAGCCAGCACGCGGCGCTGGATGCACGTGCAGTTGACTGCTTAGGTCGACTGCTGACTAGTGATCTCAGCGTTCTAATGATTGATAACACAGCTAACATTGACTATGCCTTAATTTGTTTGAAAACGTATAAACACTTGCAATTGATTTACTGCCTGCACGGCATTAAATGTTATTATGATATTCTTCTCCAATGAAAATGGTGTCCGTGAGTGTCTGCCCCTTTTTTTGTGTATTCGTGATATCTTCGATTAATTGTTATAGCAAAAGTTGTCTATAAAAACAGCCACAAAAGAATAAAAAGCTCATTTTAGAGGGGTATAGTGAATATTTTTTATAAAACGTCGTTAATATCGATGTTAATAGTTCATTGTTTTATATTTTTAGCACCGTTTTAGGATAATTTCTAAATGCGACAGCCGTTAAGATAATATGTCAGCATTTCAAGAGTTTGCATGGTCATCATGGTCATTATATACGTTGTATTCACTCATATCCTTGTTTGTAGGAAAGTCATATACATTGCTTATTGTAAAATGAAAGAAGCATCACACGAATGTTAAAACATGTTTGTATGATACGACACTTAGATTGTATGGTTGCCATGTAGAACTTACGCAGCATTAATTTTCATTTACACATTATTCGATTTCAAATTGTATCATAAGGCATCCATGAAAAGACTCACGAAGATGGCAAATAACTAAACTTAAGCTTTACTGGCCATAGGACAGTCGAGCTTATGCGTATGTGTGTCCGAACGCCCGTCCAACCATAAACAGTTGCCTGTGAACATGAAATCTTCAGTTTTGATTGTATCTTCATGAAATTTCTTCAGTATCTAGATATCAATAAGAAATCGCTTCTTGCTGAAAACCTACCAAATACGCCTGTGCAACACTCGATTATAGCCCTTGACATTGACAAAATTGCAAGAAATAGAGTTTGTAAACGTAGTAGAGCCTCTATTCCTTTTAGATAGCAGTTAGGTATGTACAGGATCTCGGTTCAGATAAAAATCAGCCAGATCTGACAATGCTTGACGGGATTATGGGCCTTTAAAACTTATTATTTATGGTTGAGCTTGTGAACACAATCGAGCCTCCAGTTATTATCCGATGTTAACTTAAACTAAACTTATTTTAAAAGTCACTAGTAGCAAAGCAGTAGCAGTAGCTGAACAGTAGCAGCAGCTTAGCACTACATCAACAGTAGCTTAACAGAAGCACATTAGTAGCAGTAGCTTAATTGTAGCAGTAGTTTAGCAGTAGCACAATAGTAACAGTAGCTCAACAGAAGCAGTAGTATAACAGTATCAGTTCAGCAGAAGCAGTAGCAACGGTAGTAGCACATTAGTAACAGTAGCTTAGAAGTAACTCAGCAGTAGCACAGCAGTAGCAGTAGCAGTAGCTGAGAAGAAGCAGTAGCACATCAATGAATTTACAGTGCTGATCAGTAGCACAGCAGTAGCAGTAAATTAGCCGTAGCAGTAGCACACTAGTAACACATCGATGGATTTTAAGTGCTGAGCAGTTGCAATAGAAGGTAGCACAGAAGTAAAAGTAGATTAGCAAAAGCACAGCAGTAGCACATCAATGGAAATTTAGTGCTGAGCAGTAGCAGTAGATTTGCAGTGGCAGTAGCATAGTAGAAGCACATAAATGGAACCTAGTTCTGAGAAAAAGCAGCAGCTCAGCACTAGCCGTAACATAGCAGTAGTAGTCGCTCAGCACTATCCGTAGCACAGCAGTAGCTTAGCAGTACCAGTAGCACAGCAGTAGTAGTAGCACATCAATATCAAAAGCTCAGCACTATCCGCAGCACATCAGTAGCTTAGCAGTACCAGTAGCACAGCAGTAACATCGGCAGTAGCAAAGCAGTAGCAGCAGCACAGCAGTAGCTTATCAGAAGCACAGCAGTCGCAGTAGCACAGCAGACGCAGTAGCAGTAGCACAGAAGTAGCAGTAGCATCGACAGAAACACAGCATAAGAAGTAGCTTAGCACTAGCTCAGCAGTTACTAAGCACGGTAGTAGCAGTATAACAGTTGTAGCATACAAGTAGCACTGTAGTAGCGGTTGATTAGCAGAAGCAGTAGCACATCCATGGGTTTTTAGTGCTGAGCAGTAGCAGTTGCATCAAAGGGACATAATTCTGTATCAACTGATGTTGTCAACGTTTAGAATACAGAATGATGTGACCAACAAGTTAAGCCGGGGATATAGGACGATGTTTTATCTAAAAACTCGGTCGTAACGTAGAACATAGATACAGAAATTAAAGAGTAACGTGTCACACTAGTCAAAAGAAAATATATACCCTTTACATAGTACCGAAAGTATCAGATGTCAACAGTTTGTCGATAAGAAGCCTCAGATATGTTGTCAACAATGTTCGATATATAATCAACTACATCTTATCTTATATATGATAGTCAAGATCATAGGGTCATACTGATAATGGAGAACAAAACATATTATATGGTCACAAATATTTATTAAGGTTGAAATACATAAGGACAAACATGAAATGATTTGGGTTTACATTTAAGGACATTCCAGCATTCAGATTTTTTGTTGAACTGATCATTCAAGCTATATCATATCAATATAGTAATGAAATGTAATTGGCATTATGCTGCTATGCTGCACTCATATGTTTTCAAGTCGCCAAACAGAACTAAAGACATAATTGGAATTTTAATTGAACTTTAATTTAGTAAGTTCATATTATAAACATATTATACATCTGATAATTGTGAGAGCAAGGTAAGTTATAAATTGTCACCACGAGTAGAACTATATAAATTTACACTGAAATAAATGATCAAACTAAATGCCCGTCGTTACCATAGCAACATGAACAACTAGTTATACTGGTATATGTCGCTATAGCATAGGTAATTTTTTAATAAACCATGAAAATTGCCCAATGATCTGATGTTCAGGACTTAGGCATGTACTACTGGTACCTCGAACAATAAAGTTCATCAAGGTGAAAGTCAGTGTCTACTTGCTGAAATCATGAAAGTATAAATAAATGTTATTGTTTTCTGAATTCAATATTATTTTGTTAAGCCTTTCAAAGGTATCTTGAAAAGACAGTCCATTTTTACTTATGTCCAATAACTTAACGTGCTATTTCTTTCACAAACAATCGTAAATCAAGCACGTTCCATGTAAAACATTTCGCGTTCTTTGTTTTCGTGTGATTTTATCAGTTAGACACTGTAGTTTGTCAGACGAGGAAGTCTTCCCGCTTGAGGACATACCATTTCAGCTTTTAACCTGCTGTAGTCAGATTATATCTTTCTGTTATGGCGAAACATCTTCTGTATTACTGAGACATGTATATTAGGGATGATTCAGCACATTGTTTTTAAAATTAGCTTCGTAAGGTTTGTATAATGATTTTACAATCTTGATTCCGGTTCCAGCGTAATATAGTCTGTCAATGAATTAATGTTTAAGTGGTTGCAGAAGTTATCTGACGAGGCGACGTTATGAATGGACAAACACTGGCATTCTACTAAAGGCTCAAACGGATGCTGGCGTTTGCTGTCGATTTTAATCCAGATGGTCATTTAATGATTTACTTAAAATACTAAAGAAAGTTAATGTTGACATTTTAAGCAATGTTAGCTGACATGTATTCAACGAATAGGCTTAATACATGTTACATACGGTTCCCATTGAACAGCCGTGATTTTATGCAAAAATAAATCAATAGAGAAAAGTGTCAACTCATCTACTATTTAAATAATGTAACAGCCATTTAAATGTTGCAATACAAACGTGAGCAATGCCTTAGCAGACACTGCTTTAATCCTAAAATAAAAGATACTATATTTTTCCTGTTAAGGCTCCTATACATCGATATTGTCTTAGGAAATGTGTTTATCTGCAAGGCAAGTAAGATCTTTTTGTGTTTTTGTACAACCTTGTAATATTTAGACCGTTTACATGCTCTAGTTTCGTTTGACATATAAATGTTTTCTCACATCTAGTACCATGTATATATAATACAAAATAGTTTTCTTTCTTAAGTACATTCTGAATGCATATTTGAAATCTTTAGAGACATTAATATCACAAAAAGTTAAAGTGACATTATGCTCTTACTGCATGTAATTTTGGGTGACAGTTTTAAAAGCATTTTTGGTTGCTGTGCTTTAAATGTGTTAATTATGGATGCCACTTTTTAGTTGGTGCTTTAGTAATGTGGTGTTGTTGTGCGTGTTGATGTTGGTAGAGATTTCGGCGGAAGGAGCCTCCTGCATGCAGTTGTTCTTTTCTTTTGTTAAAGAAAATTTGGAAGTTATTTTTAGTGGGGGTTGGTTTTGGGTCTTTTTCTCCTTTCCTTTTTAAGTTGTGTAAAAAATTTTAACTGAGTCAAAGTTTGGAAATCACGGAGCCAGTACATACTATGATCAGCTTCGATATTCAGTCAGTTATTTGTCAGTAAATGTGCACTAAATCAAAATTGTCCAGTTGGTATGTGTTTATACGAGGAATACTAATTCTAAGTTGGTCTTGCTAACAATATGATATTTATCAACAGAGGTAAAAAGAAACTATCGTACGATTCCGATACCTTTTGAAGTGTTTTTGTTTTTTCTATAAGAAATTAAAATGTAAAATGAAAAAATACTGTTACACTTTGAAATAGATCGGATGTATTTTGAGATCCAATGTTTTATGTGACTGAATTTTCATAAATTTAGCAACAGAAATAAATGAAAATAGCCTAAGTGATATATATATTACTTTATTGAGAATTGCGCTTTGTTGTCGGTCGAACACTGGCTAAAACTTTGACTAAACATGAACGATCAGAATGATACTTTTTGGGAAAAAGTTTCGTTCAATTTCAGATTACATTGTACCTGCCGTAAAATTGTCGAGTGGTCGTCATTGCCTTAAGTTGTAACAGCTTTCTTAAAGTCATTTGTGCTAATAGTATTCACAATGCCTAGGATCTGGAGATAAAGTAGATTGAATTGTAACATCGTCACCAAATCTTCCTTGTTTCGGTAACAATAAATATAATAAACTTTTAAAACAACAAAGCTTTGTTTTGTGCAGTTCATATGGTCAACATAGATAATAAGACTTGATGAGGCAGATACGGATTACTAGTTTTACTTTGTATACGATAGGGAAGGTATTGTACTCCAATAGATGAATAAGGCTGTAACTAAGTTATACACCATTCAGTATGACAATTACTTAAACATTCATAGCAAAAATTTTAAGACATTTAAACTTAACGATATTTAAATTGCTATTGAATGTCTGGTAGGTGACTAAAACTATCACTAAAACTAGATGAACAAAATGTTAAAAGAATAAAGTGTTTATCATTCCAGCTCTTTTTTCCAGAACGTGCTACGGATCAGCTACGGCCTTTTCAATATTTGTAATTATGCCTTATATCATGATAAAAGTGGATAAAAATCCACGTTTACAGAAATAACGCAACGACACATGTAAAAACGACTGCGAAGTACGCACTACTAAATTATACAAAAAACGTGGTATCTTTGATTTGACCGGAAGTACCCGAAAAACAACATTTTTTTATGCTTTAGCCACTATTACCAATAATAAACTCTTGAACAAAGTGCTCATATTCATACTCGCTGTTTTTCTTCATGAAGTAAGACATAAATCTTTTGTCCAACTTTAGATTCGACAGTTAAAGTGTGAATTTAAGAACATTTGTCGGACAAAACTATCATTCAAAATTATAAATAAGCTATCTGCTGAAAATACTTAAAATACTGTGGTAATTTCATAGTGCCTGGGCTTGAGCTTATCAGTAGCCAAAAGCTTTTATCAGTAGCACAGCAGTCACAGAAGATAAGAAGTAGCAGAAGCACAGCAGTAGCATAAGAGCAGTGATAGTATCGACAGTAGCACAGCAGTAGCAGTAACTTAGCACTAGCTGAGCAGTAGCAGTAGCACAGTTGTAGCAGAAGGACAATAGTAGCAGCTGATTAGCAGTAGCAGTTGATAAGCAGTAGCATCCATTGATTTGTAGAGCTAAGCAGTAGCAGTAGCAGTAGCAGAAGCACAGCGTTACTACAGTAATAGCAGTATATTAGCAGTAGAGGTAGCTCAACAGTACCTTAGCAGTAGTTAGCTGTAGCTTAGAAGTAGCAGTAGCCATAAAACAGCAGTAGCAGTAGCCGTAAAACAGCAGTAGCAGTGGACGTAAAACAACAGTAGCTTATTAGTAGCAGTGGCTAAACAATAGCAGTATAGCAGTAGCTGAACAGTAGCAGTAGCTGAACAGTAGCAATAGGAGCAGTAGCATAGCAATTGAAGTAGTTTAGCAGTAGCAGTTGCATGTCGATGCACTTCAATAGCAGTAGCACACTGTAAAACAGCATTAGAAAAAAATTAGCAGTTGCATAGGAATAGTACATAAATTTTAGTGCTGAACAGTAGCAGTTGCACAGCAATAGCAGTAGCCTTGCAGTAGCAGTAACTCAGCAGTAGCTCAGCAGTAGTCGTAGTACGGTTTTAGCTAAACAGTAGCATAAGCTTAGCATAAACAGTAGCAGTAGGACAGCAGTAGATTAGCAGTGGTAGTAGCATAGTAGTAACACATAAATGGAATGTAGTACTGAGCAGCAGCGGTAGCACAGCAGTAACAGTAGCTGAGTTGTAGCAGGAGCTCTGTAGTAGCAGTAGCTCTGCAGTAGCCGTAACACAACCATAGCAGTAGCCCAGCAGTAGCTGTAATACAGCAGTAGCTTAGCAGTAGCAGTGACTCAACAATAGCTTAACAGTAGCTCACAGTAGAAATAGTACAGTAGTAGCAGTAACACAGCAGAAGCAGTAGCTTATCAGTACCAAAGCAGTCACAGAAGCTTAACAGTAGCAGCAACACAGCAGAAGCAGTAGGGTAGCAGTAGCAGAAGCACAGCAGTAGCAGAAGCACAGTATTAGCAGTTACTTAGCACAAGCTGAGCAGTAGCAGTAGCATAGTTGTAGCAGAAGGACATTAGTAGCAGTTGATTAGCAGTAGCAGTTGATAAGCAGTAGCAGTACCTCTGCAGTAGCCGTAACACAACCATAGCAGTAGCTCAGCACTGGCCGTAATACAGCAGTAGCTTTGCAGTAGCAGTGTCTCAAGAATAGCTTAACAGTAGCTCAGCAGTAGCAGTAGTACAGCAGTAGCAGAAACATAGCAGAAGCAGTAGCTTATCAGTAGCAGAAGCTTAGCAGTAGCAGCAACACAGACAACAGTAGCAGTAGGTTAGCAGTAGCAGAAGCACAGCAGTAGCAGAGGCACAGTAGTAGCATCGATAGTAGCACAGCAGTAATCTTACGAAGTTTGTAAACCACATCCCCATAAAAATCGGGTTTTGAAATACCTTCTCGCAGAAGAGTCTTTAGATTACTATTGAATTTCAAAACCAAATCAGAATTACGATGGTAAAATTTAGCAAAATATTTACGCAATTTGTAATAACGGTAGCCCTGTTGAAGAAGTTTATTTGTAATATATTGATTACGTTCATTGAAATCCTCAACATAACTACACGCTCTGGCAAACCGAATTAACTGAGAAATGTATACCCCATAAGATGTAGCATGAGGTACATCCCCATCCAAATGGGGGAAATTTACAATACTAAAATTAAAATCATCCCTCTTGTCATAAATTTTGGTATGTATAATATTGTTATAAATAGAGAGATGTAAATCTAAAAATGAAGCACTAGTATCCAAATTGTTAGTTTTAATTAACTGGAGTTCCCGGGGATAAATAGTGTCCACCAATTGACCAAAAAACGGGTTATCCATATTAAAACTGCTTTCTGACGAGAAGACGTATAGTATACATCAAGACATATAGAAATATCAGCGATTTTCTCTAGTTTAATTGACTGGAATTTTTAGATAACTTCTGTAATCATAATTTATGTAAACTGTCCACTTGCGAAATCATTAAAATACATCAAGTTATATGAACATCAACAATTATAGTTATTCTCTAGGTAAACACACAAATAGCATGTTTCCAAACCTTAATAAAAACCATCTTGTTTGAAACAGAGTTCGTCAGCATTTTCTCATGATTCTTCAGCTATAATAGCCTGATTTAATTTTTGGCCTGTTCAGATTCGCTTAACTTCAGTAAAAAAACTTGTACTACGGTTGCGGGGACCAACATTCATTTTTGTGCTATTGCTTTTCATGTTTGTGTATTTTCTGCTTGTATGTTTTAAAATTAACTAAACCTTATCTAAATATAACAGCAGTTCTGTTTGTTTACTTTCAAACAGAGCTCTCTACTATCATCTTTATTCTTTCATTTATTTTCTTTGCATCTCGAACCATCATATCTAGCAATTTTTCCAGACAATGCCGTGTTGCATAAAATGAAATGCCACCAGATATGAAACTTCCTAGCACAGGCACAGTGTATTTTGCTGCGTTTTCTATGTATTCTGAAAAAACTGCTACAGAGCAAACCATCGCAATTCCACGTATTGTAAATACAACAGATGTGCTTTCAAGATTAAAAGCATGGCTCATTTCTTCAGCTGGAATGTTCAAAAGCTTGGCTGACCTTTGCAGACCCTCTTCGTTTAATCCAAATTGCTTGCGGTATTCTTTCGCCTCGGTAATTAGCAGCGCTTCGTCGATTAGTATACTCACTCCAGGAATCGGAATAGCTCCTCCGGCTGCTGACTTCAGGCATACATTCCACATCCTTTCAGTAAACACTTCTCTCTTTTTTTCGATGGCTCCCTCCGTTAAATTAGATAAAGAAAGTGCCACCGCTTCTCTTTTTGCTCCTGACTCATCGACTAACTTCATTTGAAGGCTTTCAAAATCAAACAGGTTTTGTGCATAATTTGCTATCAGAAAAATTCGTGGGTTAACAAATTGATTTTCCTGAAATGTGTCCTCAAGCTCCTGTAATATCTTTGCACAAATTTCGTCTTCATGTTCGGGCGTACGACGGCTTCTGTTGGTGTTTGCAATATCTAAATCAACTTTCGCCCTTACGAAGTAGAACTCCTTTTTTTCGCCTTCTTTGAATGTGTGGTTCTGTTTTCTGACCTCCTTTGCCAGCCAAAGGTCGTTCTCAGTAAATCTTGATGCTGACACGATGATGAAACAGTCGTATCTTTGAAACTCAATTCTTTTTAAGTACGATTCTTTTGGGAAATCTTTTGTACCTACCCCTGGAAGATCCCAGATATGAAGATTCTCATTATTCGGATGTGTGTAAGGTGTTGGTTCAACAGTACATTGCGTAACGCCGGTTTTGGCTGCTCCTTCATCATCAGCATAAAGCCCCCGAAAAGTGTTGATGAAACTTGACTTTCCACTCCCACTGTTACCTGTAACTGCTATGTTCAAAGGAATATCTTTCCATTTTTCTAAGTTATGTATTATAAAAGAACTGACACCGGCCATACCATCTGATCCAAATGCATCAATGACACGTTTCTTATGGATTTCCATGAATGATGTCCAGTCATGTGGTCTGTCCATAATTAGAGACTTGATCTAACTCGGATGTTGAATCACAAACCTAAACAGTAAAATGACAAAAATACATGTAACAGTAAAATCAAATTCTTTTATTACGTTCAATTTAACAAAAATACAAGCAGAATATACATTAACTATGTTTCCTGTTTAAATTTGTGTAAAGTAAGAATTTAAAAACAAAATACCTGTAATGTCACAAGTATTCCGTATCTAAGAATCCAAATCAAACTGTCTAGTAAATTAAAATGTCATAATATTGTGCGTGTCTTTTGAAATGATTAAAGATATACATATGTACAGATAATTACTGTAGTGTCGGTAAATGTATTGATCTGTAATATGTCGAATACAAAATTTAGATTGAATGATACAATGTTAGCAGTGGAGCATACATGGAAGTCCAAGGATTACATTTACAAGTAGATCTCAT
Organism: Saxidomus purpurata; assembly: GCA_022818135.1. Lineage (NCBI taxonomy): Eukaryota > Metazoa > Mollusca > Bivalvia > Venerida > Veneridae > Saxidomus > Saxidomus purpurata. The sequence goes on from JAFMSR010000008.1 coordinate 29,707,429, forward strand.
TATGTCTATCTAGCGTCTACTTATTTGGTAACTTGATACTCTGCTTGCTGTTACGGCCATTCAATTGCCAAAATTTTATCATATTACATTATTTATAAATTGCGTGTGGGGGTGCACAGGGTAATTAACCACTTTACAAGGAACATTGTGACATTCCGATCAATACTTGTCCATAGTTTTAAAGAGGTATGTAGCGAATACGATTTTTCCATTCTTATCTAAATGACAACCTTTGTTTCCTGATATACCTTTCAATACGAAATGGATAACTCTGGAACAAACAATATTATATGCTTCAAAGTATTGTTAGAAGCAAAGGTGTCCTATTTTAACTAAGCCGCACCCGTTACTTTTAAAATTACATGTACCTATGAAAACTCATGACCTCTTCCACTTAATAGTTTTGAGAGCCATAAACAGCCGATGAGTCACTCCTCACATCTAGGGGGCCATTTTTTCAAACCTTAGAGGCGTTCCTCCTTACTTTTTGATCATCTGTACCATTTACCGTATATCAAACCGTTGTCAAATGCAGTTTCAATTTTTCAGACAATTAGTCACTCCTCTCAGTGTTTAGAAGTTAATTTTAACTATAAAGCATACACCCAATAATTAATTTGAAGAGAGGGAAAGGGTAATATAGTGGAACAAACGTCGAACTACGGGGATGGTTTACCCTTTTTTTTAAATGACCATCAAGATACATTGTTTTTACAAACTATGAACTATGATGTCATAAAAATCTGGTGTATAAACATAACCTAGGTAAAATATGGAATAAAAGTTACTATTCATATCCTCGGTTTTGGCTTTATGCTAAGATGTGATGTACTCAGGTTACTGTCCTTGCCAGCCTCTTCTGTGTACTATCATGTTGTTTAGTTAGCCATTTCCTTTCTCCTGGGACCGTCCTAAATTTGGGGATACTGCCTCGGTTCCAAGGATCGGTTATTTTTCCTTCATTTTATATATCTTAACAATGACCTCTTTGAATATTATTCTTCAAATTTATTCATTTGCGGTAGGTGGTCCTTCTAGTGTATGTTTTGTCAAACCATATACATTGAAATTTCTTCTGTTGTACAGTATTAAATACACAATGTACATGTTACTAGTTCCTATATTAAGACGATAAATTTGTTACTGTTGTCCAACAGATGTCACAGTGCTTACCCTACTTTGGGTTTACATAAATTCTATGTCTGTGTTCAATGTTAGTGAATCAAATTCAGATCGAGCTAAATTTTTGTGCTCAGTGTATAAAACTTTACTTTTTTTCTTTTCGTAGATTAAAACTCGTGTCTTGCTTTCTTGATTGAATGATTATTTTGATGGTGTAATTCACGCTGTGATCTGTGCGCGTAGAGTGGCGGGAAACCGACTTGACGTCGATTTGGGCACATATGCCCTCTTCGATCTCTAAATGAGGTGCCAGACTGAGCTATAGCTATGTATTGGATTTGTGGCATATCTTAAAGTTAGTTTGCAGTTCGCAGATCGCGATTCTTATTGCGAACTGGTTACCGACACTGGCGACTACTTTGTAGTTCACAATTCGAGCCGCAGACTGTGAACTGATAACTAGTATGCAGTTGGGATCCTAATTGCGAATTGGCAAGTGATTGTTCAGTTTGCAGTTCGCAATTCAGAGTGTAAACTGACATATATATCTTTATTTAAGTCTCATTCATGTACAATATCACAACATTTCTATAAAACCATGACGGATAAATTATTAGTACATGACCATTCAATTCTGAATTTTAAGAGACTATCACAGTGAATATAGCAAATTACCTTACAATCATTCAACATATATTTACATTGTAAAAAGCAAGAGTCAGTCGCTAATTCACATCTAAAATATATTTAAAAAAAGATAGGAAAAATACTGAAACGAAAAGAGAGCACTATAGCGCAATTAAGAAATGTTTTAAGAAATTTGTTATCCTCTCGATCAGATCGAGAAAGAACTAATTAGCAACTGATTCTTGCGGTAGCTTAAATTTTAAATGACAAATTGTTTTAATTAAGTTAAACATTATTTACAAAGATAAAACTGACGACGTTGGAGAATATTAAAACAAGTTTTGGCACAATTTCTAATTATTGGCTGACTAGTGAACGAAAATATTAGTTTGTCATCTTTACTGAAATTTGCGAAATTAGGTTCAAAAACAATAGCTTTCGAAAATAATTCAAATCTGAGGTCATCGTACAACGAACAATCTAATATAACATGTGACTCATCCTCAAGTACGTGGCAGAAAGGACGGTGACGTTCGTCTAGTCTCACATTTTCATATCTACCCGTTTCAATGCGAATAGAAGCAACCCCACACCTGAATTAACATAACGCTGACCTATGCCTAGGGGGTAAAATCATCCTGCAGTATTCCTCTGTCACATACTCCTGTTTAAATGTCCGGTAGGTCCTTAACTTATTACGACCTCTACCGGAAGTACCGACAACGCTGTTTAAGGATGCGGACCACTCGGACAAATACATGTACTTATACATGATATTTTTTCCAGTTGACTAGTAAAAGATTGTTTAGGTATAGGCACTAACAAGTTGCAATAGCAACCAAGATTAAACTCAAGTAGTTGTTTTTTGACAAAATAAAACCAGTTTCGGCAACGAATTGATTTGGAACAGGCCCACAATGCAATGCGTTTATTTATTCTAGAATTGTTCGTTTGGGACAAACGGGCCCACAAGTTGTTAACTGTTTTCCACTGGCGAACAATGGGTGGAACCCATCCCATTTCCCCAGAGACTGCTGCATTGGGCGTATACTTGCCAACACCAAGGAGAAACCTCAATGCACGGTTGTGGACTGTATTTATACATGAAAATGATTTATAACCCATACCGAAGATCCATATGCTATGACAGGCCAAACAACTGAGTCATACAGTTAAGTAAAAACGTTATGGGGAACCCCGCCAACTAATTTACATTTGGCTATTAGTAGACCCAAGGCTCGACTAGCACTTTGCGCCATCATCCCAGCTGTTACATTGAAATCAAGATGCTCTTGTAGAACAACACCTAGATACTTATACCTATCAACAATGTCTACTGTTTCCTGTCCACATTTAAAAATATGGGTTGATCTTGCTTGAGATTCAGATCGGAAATGCACAATGTTACTTTTACTACAATTAATTGACATATCGCTAATACAACACCAATCATATATTAATCCGTTTAACAAAACTTGTAGATCATGTGCATTTTCCGCCAATAACACCATCTCATCTGCATATAGAAGTATACATACAATCTCATTTTCTATTTCAATACCAACATTTAATGATTTAAGATACACTGCAAGATCATTTATGTATAAATTGAATAATAAGGGAGACAATACACAGCCTTGTCTTAATCCACAATGCTCTTCAAATCAGTCAGTTGTAAAAGAATTAATTCTAACACATGAGGCTACAGCTGAGTACAAAGATTTCACAGCATTTAACATTTTACCACAAACCCCTGTATCTTGTAATTTTATCCACAATTTCGACCTGTTAATTAAATCATATGCCTTTCGATGAAAGCAGTGAAAGTACTTTGTTTCAATTTCTTCCTAGTTTCAACTAAACTAACAAGTGATGAAATATGATCGGTAGTGCTCCTCTTCTTTCTAAAACCATTTTGTTCACCAGACAATATATCATTGGCTTCAACCCAAGAACTTAGTCTATCGTTTAAAATATTACAGTATAATTTATACATTGTACAGGTCAAAGATATTCCTCTGTATGATAAAGGGTCTCTAGGATCTGCTGTTGAAGACTTAGGTATAGGATTAATAATGCATTTGTTCCAAACTGATGGAACAATACCTTTTTCAAAACATGTATTAAACAAAATATGTAAAAACATTATTGTAGTGTCGTTTTTTAACATTTCAGAAGGAATTTGATCTATACCAGTAGCTTTTCTAAGCTTAGCTGACATGTTGATGTTCACCAATAAGCAAATTATCAAATCAACTCACGATTTACGAATTGACAATTCTTGTGCAGTTAAGAATTCACAGTCAACAATTCAAACTTCGTAATGCAAACCAGTCACTATTTCGGGCTTCGGATTGCGACCTGCAGACTAAATGTCCGTTCTAAGTTCGCGCTTTGATTTCGAATTGAAAAAATTTCGCATTTCAAATTGCGACCCGCGAACTGCAGACATTAGGATCAAATGAAATACCATATAATATTCTTTATATTGTAGACGATTATTTTGATCGTACTTCTGTTACTCTGTGAAAGCGTTTGTAAGAAGTTCAGAATAGTATTTACACCACCTCCTAAATATTGCAAGTCACCATATTAATTTCAACAAGAGCAGTCACTCATAACTGACAAATGACCCCGAAATAGTTACATTTCATAACTATTCCTTGCCAAAATTTGCCATATTCAAAGTTTGATATAAGAGTATTCATTCAAAAGAAAGTTTACACTTCAAGCTTATATGAAGGATTCCATATTATCTTGACGTCCAAGTGTGACCTTGTCCTGAGGGCTAGGACCTAGGTCGTTGTCTTAATATGTTGGACATCTATTCCAAGTAACTTCAAAAACCCGGACGCAACCACTTGTATTCTATAAGTATATAAAGTAAGTAAGTACGTGTTATAAAATACAAGATATACACTTTACATACTAAAATAACACCTAGCCCAGTGTGTCTATAAGTCACCTAAGTAATAAATGCAACAATCACATGAAATATAGTACAATGACCAGATATATTGCGCTAAACAAAGGATAATGAATCAAATGTTTTGAATTATTAATTGCGCCAAACAGAAAAGTTTATTTGTTTTAAAGTTAAATGGTGGAATACAGCTACACTTTCAATATACACTCGTTTCAAGACAAATTGTGATATGCGTATACATGTACCTATACAATGATATAAATACAATTTACATATACATGTACTGTCTTCATTTGCTTTCCAGGAAGACTTGAGACACAATGCAACCCATTTTCTAGAATATGATCTTACATTAGTAATAAAGCTTAAGTTTCAACTAATCACTCCTGCTGGAAAGGTCATGGTCATTTAAAGTGTCACTAAATATTTCAAAGCGTATATCAGCACAATATGAACAGTTCAAAACGAAATGCTTTTAATTTCCAGATTTTCTTTTCTCATGATTTTCATTAGCAAATCGACCAGTTTCGATTCTCAAAGGTACAATGCCACACTTAAATTACTTTTCAGATTTAAACATACATATTCTTCAGTTTGATATGTTTCCTTTAAAGTAACACATGTACTTCATCTACGCACATATCTCACATTTTCTGACTATACATTGGAGTAGAAATTATCAATTCTCTTATATATGATATTGACATTTATTAGAGTCTTATTCTCAAACAAATTCTGTAACACTAATGATCATTGTCTATACGTATGCGGAATCCAACCAGTACCATCTGCAAAGGCAAATAGCAGTACAAAACGATGCAACCCAAGAAAGTATATAATAGCTCTATTTTGCACACATACGTTTATAATCCCATAACCCCATACACCTTCTCCTTAATCCATGATCGGTTTAACACATGCAAGTACACGTTTGTCAAACGTTTGAAAGTAAACTCTTTAATACTATGAAGTGTCGTGATAACTTTTACCAGACGATGAGTGCTGTTCCAGCTGATTTTCCTAGTGTGTCAAAATTCGTTTTAAAGTCACAATATAACTAAGTGTTATAGTTAAATCTGGATCATTCAACGGATTACATGTGCAATAAGATTTGTATTTTTGAGTGGTATTTTTTCAGAATTAATGTTACATTTTTAGATTTGATATTTTTCCAGATTATAACGTAAACTAAACGGTATCGAACAATATGCTCAGCTCGGGATCAATTCTTAAATATGTTTTGTAATTTTGTGCGCGTTTTCATCCATGGAGATATTGTTCTTTCCACGCGTCCCTTGTCTGTTTTCAGCATTTTTAAGTATTCAAGGAGCTGAGCCAAATCCGTAAGGCTTACAGGAATCCAATGTTACAGCAAATTTATCTCTGTAAAATATTTATATTGTATCTGAATTTTGCATTTCCGTTTGAGCTAATAAACTGTCTTAAAGTTTTCAATGAATTTATGAATTCATCTAAACGCTTGCAGCACGTTTCAATGCTGAGCATATGCTTTATTTCATAAAGAATTGTAGTGTTACGTTGCAATATGATCATGTCCACGCTAATCTGAGCACTGCTTTCCGACCGGAAGACGTGTAGTACAATGTATACATTACAGACAGTCGGCGATGATCTAGTTTAAGTGACTATGTAATGATAATTTATGTTAACTATACATTAATACTGTTCATTTAATATGTATCCAGATATATGAACATAAAAAGAGTTATCCTCTAGGTAAACGAACAAATAGCATGTTTCCTAACCTTAATCAAAACCATTTTGTTTCAAACAAACCCTTCAACATTTTTTCATCATTCTTTAGCTTTAAAGGCGAATAATCAGATTTTGGCCATGTTATAGATTTGTTTGAAACTTCAACATCTGATCAATTACACTCATTTATGTTCACTTAGCGCTTAATTCCAGTAAGATTTTCACTGGAGGTATTTTTAAAATTTGACATTCCTATCCTGGTTGCCCAACCAAAATAGAGTTATTAGTACATATTTGATACACATACTTTGCCTAAGGAAAGATATAACTATTACACATATTGTTTAATATTTGTACAATATTTGCATTAACAATTATATATTTAGATGGAATTCATTAGAAATGCAAGTTTGAAAAATTATTGATAACTCCCTTTACCTATCTTGGTTGCGCAACCAAGATAGATTGGAAAAAAATGAATTCAGAAACTACACGTAGCTTTAAAACTTGCATTTTGGTTCAGAATGTGAACTATTTGTTTATCTATCCAATGTAAATGTAAAAGTAGAAATTATATTGAAATAAAAAAGAAATACTCAATGTTTTAAATACTTTCATATTATAGGGGAGTAATAAAATTTTATCAAAGTTAATGAAATGTGAATTTCTAATAGGGATCTAACTCTGTAATGGGTCTTTTTGTTCCTTAAATGAATATCTTACAGGAAATACAAAAAGTAAAAATTGTCATCAAATGTTGCATAAATGTGATTGACCACCTTTAAAATCAGGAAATAGATTTCATTTTTGAGTAATATACCGGTTAGTATATCATTGTGGGGAGTGTTGATGCGTAGTAATCTAATCACGAAGGCCGGAGTGATTAATTACGAAGCATCTACACGACACACAGTGATATAATAACCGGTATATCAATCAAAAATAAAATCTATTTCCATTTTAACACGTTAATCTAAACAAAAACATGTTCGATAGGGTACTATTTGCTGCGCTTTCATGGAGTCGCTGTCTTGAAACTTGTAGTTTTCCGTGCATTCCTTGCATTTCGTGAAATTTTGGCTGTTTTTTTTTTACTCCTCAAATAAAACGCTATTCGTCATATTTTTGTTGTTTCTGATATTGCTGGCGATACCGGAAGTGTAGAAAATTTTACTACGATTTGTTTTACATCACGTGAATTCATTCACAACAATACCAATCCAAGCGTATTAGCGCATGTACACTCGTAGATGTTATGCGAAAATTACACGGGAGGGAATTTCAGCGATCAAAAATAGTTCCGAACGCTGAGCGTGATATACTTCATAGTTTTATCACGCTCAAATCCGTCTTTGTGTATATAGGAGAAATTTCCAAAAGTGTTAGAATTATGCTTTTATTTTGGCTTGTTCAGATTCGTAAAACTTTATTCATTAAACTTGTTATACGATTTCAAGGTCCAACATTTATTTATGTGCTACTTCTTTTTCATCTTTTGTATTTTTTGTTTTACTTGTCGTAAAATGGACTTAACCTTATCTAAATAACACAGCAGTTCTGTTCGGTCACTTTAACCTCTTTAGTTTGCTTTCCTCGATTTCTTTAGTTCCATCTCTATTTTTTCATTTATTTTCTTTGCATCTCGAACCATCATATCTAGCATCTTTTTCAGACAATGCCGTGTTGCATAAAATGAAATGCCACCAGATATGAAACTTCCAAACACAGGCACAGTGTATTTTGCTGCGTTTTCTATGTATTCTGAAAAAACTGCTACAGAGCAAACCATCGCAATTCCACGTATTGTTAATGTAACGGATGTGCTTTCAAGCTTAAACTCGTGGCTTAATTCTGCAAATGGAATGTTTAAACGCTTTGCTGACCTTTGGAGATTCTTCTCGTTTAACCCAAATTGCTTGCGATATTCTTTCACTTCTGTAACAATCAACGCTTCGTCGATAAATATACTTGCTCCAGGAATCGGAATAGCTCCTCCGACTGCTGATTTCAGGCATACATTCCACATTCTTTTAGTAAACGCTTCACGTTTTTCTTCGATGGCTCTTTCGGTAAAAACAGATACAGAAAGTGCCATCGCTTCTCTTTTTTCTCCTGATTCTTCAACTAACGTTGATTGAAGACTGTCAAAATCAAACTGTTCTCGTGCATAATTTGCTATCAGGAAAATGGGTGTGTTAACAAATTCGTTTTTCTGAAATGTGTCCTCAAGCTCCTGTTTTATCCTTGAAAGAATTTCGACTGTAGGCTCGGGTTTGCGACGGCTTCTATTGGTATTTGCAATATCTGAATCCACTTTCGCCCTTACGAAGTAGAACTTCTTTCTTTCGCCTTCTTTGAAGTCTATGTTCTGTTTTCTGACCTCCTTTGCCAGCCAAAGGTCGTTTTCAGTAAATCTTGATGCTGATAAGATTATGAAACAGTCGTATCTTTGAAACTCGACATTTTCTAAGTACGATTCTTTTGGGAAATCTGGTGTTCCTACCCCTGGAAGATCCCAGATACGAAGATTCTCATTATTTGGATGTTTGTAGGGTGTTGGTTCTTGAGTACACTGCGTAACGCCGGTTTTGGCTGCTCCTTCATCATCAGCATAAAGCCCCCGCATAGTGTTGATGAAACTTGACTTTCCATTCCCACTATTGCCTGTAACTGCTATGTTTAGAGGAATATCTTTCCATTTTTCTAAGTTATGCATAATTAATTCACTGACACCGGCCATACCATCTGTTTTAAATGCATCAATAACACGTTTTTTATGGATTTCCATGAATGATGTCCATTCGTATGGTATGTCCATCATTAAAGACCAGATCTAACTCTGATGTCGTTCGGAAATGTTGAAACACAAACCTAAACAGTAAAATGATAGTAAAAATAGTACTAGTTTTAAAGAACTTGAATTTTCAAGTTTTTATATAAAATTATTATGTAAGAAAAACACCTCATTCCCTTGTCAATCAATACGTAATGATAGGTAATGTTTTGGCTTTTTTCAACAAATGTAATGATGCAGATTAAAGAATAGTATGATGAAAAAATAACCAAATTTATCAATACAATATATAAACAGCTACAAGGGCCATCCTACCATCAATTTCACAACTTACTTATGCTATTTGAAGAATACTGTGGGTTTCCCTTATACATGTATACAAGTATAAAAAATATCACTGTAGATTAATAAATTCAAGCTTTAAATAGGTATTTGCATTTCTGGAGAAAACTTTATTGATATTGAATAGTTCGTGTTTTGAGAAAGAAAAAAACCTCCAAAGTGATATACCAAAACATATAATGTATTATAGAAACGGCTACAATCATCGACACCAGAAAAAATCTACATAGCAACTTGAGAAAATCTGTTGAATATGTTGGTGAACTTACGTTTATGGCACCGCTACATGTAAACAATATGTTTATACTAAAATTTCACAAGCATTTACAACGCTTTATAATTTGGTACCGAATATTTTCAGAAATACAGAAATACTTAAAAGGAATAATTATATATTGGAACACTTTCATTTGAGGATTCATTCTAAAATATTTTAATTTCCGAAGGTTCGAAAACCCTTGTTTTTTCTCAAAAACTGACAGCGAACAACTTTAAAATCATATCTTAAACTTACTATTAAAGGGACATACCGTATAACTGATGTCAAACTAAATAACCTCAAAAACATAAACAATAAAATCTTTGGAAGTATCATACATTGTAACTTAATTTGAATAAAAACACACGGATCAGAAATTACACTCTAAAGAAATCACTTGTTCCTAAGGAAGTCACTTGTTCCAAGGGGAAATCACTGGT
>JAFMSR010000008.1:29718154-29755654 GCA_022818135.1 Saxidomus purpurata
TCATTTTAGAAGGACCAATACTGGACAGTGATTCGCCATAAAGGTTCCGGTCCGTTGCAGGGCTCGAACCTAAAATTCTCAACCAGTTAAAAGATTAGTTATAACTAGTCAGCGGCAATGGATACCGGTCTTTCCTTCGTCTAGAATCAAACTTACTTTAAAAAAATGAAGTAATTTATTTCTGTCTTACAAAGCGAACACAAATGTATTCTTTTTAAAGGGACATAGCCTATAACTGATGGCGAACTAAATAACCTCTAAAACATAAATAATAGAATCTTTGGAAGTATTATAACTTAACCTAAAAGTTTCAGCTAGGCATTCCCAGTCATTATTGACATATCAGCGGTTTACAATATGCTGCAGTACCGTAAACCATTCAATAATCTATGTAGAGTTGCTGTTGTACAATAAATGGGTAGATGCGATTCATCATAGAAAGTTTCTATATTGATTAATTGTGGTGAAGCCACAGGGATTTCTTTGTAGTTATTTATCATTTTGCGTTCATTTAACACATAATCTATGTTTTTGAGATGTAATCTACTAGATGTAGGGAGTGCCCCTTTTTATACTATTGACGACGAACGACACACAAGACACGGTCAGAATAGCTCACCATGAAAATTGTGTTCTCAGGTGAGCTATAATGATTAAAGTTGACTACACCTTACCCTATTCTGTAAAACGACCCGCAATGCCTTGCATGGTAAGTTATTACCGCGTGAATTCCTGTCTCATCTTTTTCGAAGAAAAATTGTTGATTTTTGAGAAAAAATGGATAATGGTTTAAAGAAAATGACTAATTTTCGAGCATGAAACAAGTCACAAACCAAAATCTATTACCTTTAGTATTGATAAATTTCAATAATCTTATAGTTCAGTCATGGTAGGTACTCTTTAAATTATTTATCTCAAGTCGTTTATCTGTATTTGTTTAAAAGAGCACTCTCTACATCTAGCCAATAATATTCTCCAAACATAAATAATATGTTCAGAAAACATAAAGTGATAACTAAAAGCAATATTAAAAACAGCAAATGCCTCGTTTAGCAAAGATAATTGACATTGAGACCTATGAGTCTATAAAAATCGTAATCCACCTTTTAATTTACATATATTATTGAATATTTTACGGTACTGCTACGAAATTCAAAAACGCTGATTTTATAGATGAAGACTCGAATATATTGTTAGGACGAATGATTTACTCTTTGTTCCCATCACATGGATTATTAGGCATAAAAATGCTTGGGAAACAGCTTAAAGACGTTATCAAAACAGACTTATTTGTTTGAGCTGAAAAGGGAACTTATGTTTCTTAATCTTGTGTAGTTTTTCTTACCATTTTGCACGAGAATTGCTTTCTATGGTAATAGAGGTCCATTACTGAGGCAGATAATCTTATCAAAAAATTGGGCAAACATGCAGTTTCCATGGCAATGTATGTTGTAACTTATCCCAAAAATATCGGCAGCTTTAAAACATCTTTGCTAGAAGTAACTGATAGAAAAAAAAGTTTTAACAAAACAATAAATACGACTTTAAAACAATTTAAAAGTTGTTAAAGCTGCTCGCTCTCAGAGTTTGGTAAAAAAATAAAGTTCTTCAAAGTGTATGTAAGTAACGTATTTTAGAACATATAGTCAAATAAAAAGGCCCCAGTATAAATTTCTGCCACGTATGTCTCTAAATTAAAAAAAAATACGCTAAAAAATTCAAAAAGCGTTGCAAACGCTTTTGAAATCTCAATATAAACATATAGTGTAGCGGTGCCGTTTAACCGACATATACAATCGATTTCTGCAAATTCCTACCTAGATTTTTGCTTATAATTTGATTCTAGCCTTTAGTTTTATATTCATGGATGATTTTGTCACTTTTTGAAAAAAAAATTTGTTTCAACGGTAACTGAGAGCGAGCAGCTTTAAGGACGATGCGAGAATTTATTATATGATTTTATTAAAGTTTCATATGCTACGATTGCTAAGTTGCATATTATGTCAGTCAATAAATGCAATACACAATTTTTTTTCTTGTATTATTATTGAGAATAAGTTGTTACACAAGGTACTTCAGGCAATTTATTACAGTCATACAGAACGTTGTTGTATTGAAATGAAGGTAGTTGGCATCCGTCTAGTGTTTAATAAGGTTTTTACTACTGTAATGCTATCCAGAATGCCGAATTTGCTCGAGTCGTGCGCGAGATCATACGAAAATCCGGCTTCTGGATTACATTTTTATGATCATAATGACCCATTATTTATATGACTTTGGATTATTGTTAGTTTACAAGTATATTTTAGCATAAAATAGAAGACAAACAACTTCCGGTCGTCTGTTGCGAGCAGTCAACAAAACAACAAAACATGTGTATCAAATTTCTAAAAATACCCGTTCAGGTACCATCCTAATTATTGCTTTTTGGCCTGGGGACTGAAAGTCCCCCAGGCCTAAGTTAGCATACCACATTTCAAACACTGTAGACAATTTAACTGTGCTATGTGCGAATAACAACTGTAAACATGCGCTTTGGGAAAGTAGTGCAAGACAGACCAGATCAATCGTCTGCTTGAATGTCGCATACGACAAGAACATATGACAAATAAAAACATACAACTTCGAAACGATTGCAGAAAGGTCTATAGCTTACGGGCTGCATTACACATTTTTTTCTGTTTTAGAAATTACTGCGCTGTTAGCTGATTACGGAAGATAACCATATGCATATCAAGGAAAAGTACGGATATTTACGGAAACGTACGGAATTCGATATAAGAGTTTTTTGTGTGTGTGTTGTGTGTCTTTGGGTTTGTAGTTTGATTTTCAAATTTCTGATGTTATTTCATTGACAACTTTCTTATTTATGAACGATTACATATATATTTACGTAAAAATAAATTTCTTTAAAATAAAAGATACAATTTACGTACATTTCCGAGAAGGAACTCGCGTGATCAAAATCACCCGCCATTTATGGAGGACGCTGCATGTCAAGGCCAAGTGAACGGTTTCACAGATTACAACTACAAGGTAACCAAGAATCATTTTTGGTTTTCCCTGTTATACACATTGTACAGTACTGTATTTATATTTCATTGTTGGTATTGCTTTGTTTATTTCTGTTTCAAGGTCTTGTCCTTGGTACACAATAATTTTCGATCCACATCATAGATATCGCTTGAAGATGAACAAAACGCAGATTGAATTATTTTTATTGTTCTCTCAAACAATTGATATTGTTGACCATGTGATTATTTTTCATTTAACGTACGTTTTATAATAATATTTACTTTCCCGCGTTTCGCAGTATAGCGGGAAAGTTCTGCCTTCCAGTTACGGTTAGTTGAACCGCTCAGGTCAAGAGTAAGATATTGTGCAAAGGCCATTGTCACATGTCTTGCATACATTAAACAAGACGGCCAGGATGGCCCTATATAGCTCACCTTGGACCTAATTAACCTATAAAATACAACCTATACTGCATAAACAAGGTTTTTCTATGATTTGACCCCGTGACCTAGTGTTTGACCCCAAATGACCTATATGCAAACTCTACCTAGATTTTATCACGGCAGCCATTTTCCGTTGACAAAATGCAACCTCTATCGCATAAACAAGGTTACGTGTGGACAGACAAACAGGCAGACAGACATACGAGAGTCAGACACATGGCGGACACCTGGCGATCACAATAACTGACATTGACCACTTCGTGTATATATTTTTTATATAAAGACGTTTACCCAGGCAGAACCAAAATTTGTTGTTGAGAAGTCTGATGAGAGGTATATGAACAAATATGCAAATACAAAAAGATTGTTATGTCTTTTCAATGATATAGTATCACTGATAAGAATCTCAATGGCAGGGTAATACATCTGAATGTTTTTCATAATTACACATAGTTTCCTTAAAGGCTACTGGACAATTATTGGTTTAGTCTGCTTCACTGTTTAATGCACAATAAAGTACTAGACCAGTTCCCTCTATTAATTTCCAGACTTTAGATAAGCAGTGCCAGACTGCAGTATCGGGTCTAGTAAGTTCAAATGGGAAGCTTTTCATTGTGGTTAAGGAACCATTATCGCCACGCTACTCATCTTTTGCTACAGAAAATACTCAAATTGGTGACAATACAATAATTTATGTAGACCGAGACACACAGACAATAGAACGCAGGGATTCATTAACCCAAAGGTGCACACAAACTTTATTGTATCTACATGTATCTGACAATCTCAGTATTGATACTGTGTTTACAGCTAACCATATTTCATAAACACAATATGTACATAATGTTGCAACTGTTGCTCTTTAAAGATGTGAGTACAAAATAGACGAGCTAATTCTGCTGATAAACAGTTCCTGTAGTGATGCATTTTCGCAGACTATAATTAGTAGTTCATTCATATTGATTAAAGGAGCATAATTATGGAGATGTTAAAGAACATAAATGTTGTTATATGTACCGTGAGAAGGATGGACAATTGTGTGCAGAATGGTTGTTGAAAAAAGCAAAAGTCTCAGACAGCTTTCTCTTAACCAAAAACATATTTAAAAAAATTATATTTAAAATTATACAAAAAAACAAAAATAATATCAAACAGGGAATGCCACATACCAAAAACGCAGCCTCCCGAAAAACGAGCCCCACAGCACCCAGAAGTGCACACACACACACACACACACACACACACACACACACACACACACACACACACACACACACACACACACACACACACACACACACACACACACACACACACACACACACACACACACACACACACACACACACACACACACACACACACACACACACACACACACACACACACACACACACACACACACACACACACACACACACACACACACACACACACACACACACACACACACACACACACACACACACACACACACACACACACACACACACACACACACACACACACACACACACACACACACACACACACACACACACACACACACACACACACACACACACACACACACACACACACACACACACACACACACACACACACACACACACACAACACACACACACACAACACACACACACACACACACACACTCATGTAAACACACAAACATACACCACCAACACACCAGCACACAAAGCAAACACACGAGGACAAAACGAACAATTTAAGGAACACAGTGGGGCACCGCCTTGGAACGGTCAGTGGCAAAAACACCACTGGGGAGCTTAAACCGGTTTATGGTGCGCACCCAACCTCACTCTTACCCCCACCATGTTCCAAAGTCACAGGACAGTGTAAATAAAAGTAATCCCTGCTAGGTGAATCTCTAACACACGCAATGGAAACAAAAGGCATGGTATGTAAAACATCGTAACATCGGAAAAAAACTCTTTAAAAGGCAAAGCTCTATATGAAAAATTTATATGACAAGCTTGTTGATTTCCCAAAGCTATCATTGGTACCGAACAAAAGGAAGGTCGACTGTGTAGATATTGAGAATGATAAACGCTTGCAAGAGAAAGCACAAGTGATGAAAATAATCTGAATTACAATGACATAAATGTGTATGACCAGTCTGAAAACAGGTACTCTTCAAAACTTCATCAGTGTGTTTACACTATTCTTAAACATCATGTAAGTGCACAGCATTATTCTCCTGCTATTAGCACAGTTTTAAATCTTTGATCAATAACCATGTGCATAAACCTTCCAGAATATGAATATGCAAACACGTTTAATATCTCAAAAAGTAAATGACTGAAGTTGTCAAATAATGTGCCGACACAAATTTATACACAAATTAAACATCTTAATATGGGTCTAAATCTTAATATGGGTCTATGCGCACCATAAACCGGTTTAAGCTCCCCAGTGGTGTTTTTGCCACTGACCGTTCCAAGGCGGTGCCCCACTGTGTTCCTTTAATTGTTCGTTTTGTCCTCGTGTGTTTGCTTTGTATGCTAGTGTGTGTTGGTAGTGTATATGTGTGTGTGTACATGATTGTGTGTGTGTGTGTGTGTGTGTGTGTGTGTGTGTTGGTGGTGTGCACTTCTGGGTGCTGTGGGGCTCGTTTTGGGGAGGCTGCGTTTTTGGTACGTGGCATTCCCTGTTTGATATTATTTTTGTTCTAAAGTGGGTATCATATTAGAGATTTAGATGATTCATATCTTGGGTAAGAGATTTAACTACAAAATCAGGGAAAACACGTTGGAAACATGTAATGAGATTCTTGACAATTTTGAAAATGTAGCAGCTAACACTAAAATTCAAAATCCCAAAATAAAAACATTTGCGCCACAATGTCAGATAGCGCAAGCATGGAAATTAAATTTGATTCACTGCTAAAAGAAATTAGAACGACGATTATGCCAAACAGCGTAGAAATTACTACTATTTAGACGACGAAAACAAACAGTCAGTTGACACCCTGATGAACTTCATCTGTGGGTTGCATTCTTTGGTGCACTTTACTGAAACATCATCTAAATATATGTCAGAATTAGACAGGAATAATTCCAAAACAATCCACCTATCAATGATATTACATTCAGAAAATCTGGACAATCGGGCGCTGCACGACTGATACAGAACACGTGTAAAAGTTTTGTACGTGAAGCGGATGTAAAATTTGGTTGACATGGGCCACTTCTGATGCACATTCAGTGTCTCAAAGAAAAACGCATGCGAAAAATAATACTTCATTCGAATATAGGCTACAGGTTCAATATCCTCTTCCGTAACGCAGGACAAGTGTTCATGCTCCGCAAGCAAAATATAGATTTCTTGCAAGGATATACACTTATTCGGTTAATCTAGTCCGTACTACATGATCTTGTAAAGCAATAGGCCTAATATCAGAGTTCATATCAACGCCATTTCGGACCTTCTGAAAGACCAAAGTATTGTTAAGCCGCTGATCCCGTCCAGTCATATATTGGTTATAATATAAATTGTAGTCATTGCTATACAGATACGCTTTGTATTTTGATTCATGTTTTATAGAATGTTTTCACATGGAATAGTGGCCAAGGTTCCCAACCCTATTCAATTCACCAAAAGATCTTATCAACCCTACATACCGGTCATAACTAAACCCATATGTCCCAGGCTAACTCCCCGGACTAGTGCTCCCCATTGTATTCTAATTCATTTGGTCAATATTCCCCGGGTTATGGTGTGACACCGGTCAACAAGTACTTCCGGGTCGTTGTACCCTAGGAAGTAGTTCTTTGAAAATTTGAAGTCTCCATTTTAGAGCTGTCTGTGGATGGCTTGTGTGTGTGTTGGTGGTGTGCACTTCTGGGTGCTGTGGGGCTCGTTTTGGGGAGGCTGCGTTTTTGGTACGTGGCATTCCCTGTTTGATATTATTTTTGTTTTGATGAAATGTAACTTGTATTTATTGTTGTTATGTAAATATTTGGCCATTTCTGATTACTCTAACAGTTGTTTTGTTTGTCTTCTCCAGGACTACATTGTGTGATGGGAGAGTTCAAATATTACTCCGCGACGGCATACATGACAGCTGTGTATTGGAAATGTGTAGTGTCTCCAGATATTGAGTGATAGCAAAAAGTTCATTGCTGACCATTAACTTTTCTGCTGTAGATTGACTGTGATAATGACAGCTGATTGCTTGGATTTTGTTGTGAAAGTCACAGGAAGTGTGTAAAACTGCTCTATTTACCATAGAATCAAATGGGACAAAAATGACCGGTGTAACACCTAGATAATTATGTTGACAGCTCTCGATTCAGCTCCGTGTCCGCCATCTTGTTTACATGCCGATGTGTTCGATTAAATCCGTAACATCGGCATTTCCCGAATTCCAGTTCAAAGGTTAATCGAATGGTTCTCTATACGTCATCTACGGCGCGTTCGGTGTGACGTATAGAGAGGCAGGTCAAATCTCCCGATTCGCTTCGTCGGGGTCAATCTCTCTCTCAAAACGAAAGGTCAAGCCTATTAACCAAAAATGTATAAAACTAAAATTAGAGAGGTGTTAAAGATATCCGTATTAAACATTCTTATATATTATAATAAAGCTCCTTGAACTTTATTACTTAAGAGTATATTGTAATGTCACCCTCCCCAACCCTTTAATCGAAAGGTTCTTAAGAATCCTTGGGCTACATTCCATCAAAACATATTGTTCATATTAGTTACCCTCTGCAGTTATACGTGCTGTAGACACTACTGTATTGATATTATATGTAAATGCCATCACTTGTAACATGAACTCATTATTGCCATGTACACCTATCAAGTATCTTAAATAAATATTAGTGTGAATGATAAACTGTGCCTTCGTCCTTTCTTAAGAAAGCTCCCTGTCCAGAATTGAGCTTAGAACTATTACCTAAATAAAAATCATATCCTATAACAACTGTCCCTGCTAGAGGCAGGCTGGCCGGCGTGACATGTGTCAGAAGTGGGATTATTCCAGAAAATGTGAGAATACTTCAAGGAAAAGGCCACAGAATTTCAGCATCCTGAGACAATTCACTGGTAGTTAGAACCAAAAGAGACTATACATCCAATATTTTATTAATACAAGAGGGCCAAGATGGCCGGCCCTATATCGCTCACCTTGGTACAAAAAAACAAAAATAATATCAAACAGGGAATGCCACGTACCAAAAACGCAGCCCACTTGCCTGGTGGAAGATCACTAGATCACTAGATAATGTTATATATCAAATAAGGCATTCCCTGTTTGATATTTTTTTTTTTTCCTATATACGCCTTTGTAAAACAAATGATCCCCCCGGGCAAGGTCAATTTTGACCCCAGGGGCATAATTTGAAAAAACTTTGAAGAGGTCTACTAGGCAATGCTACATGCCAAATATCTAAGCTCTAGGCCTTGTGGTTTCAGAGAAAAAGATTTTTAAAATTTTCCCTATATAAGCCTATGTAAAACTAAGTGACCCCCGGTGCGGGGTCAATTTTAACCCAGGGGTCATAATTTGAACAATCTTGGTAGAGGTCCACTAGCCAATGCTACATGCCACATATCTAAGCTCTAGGCCTTGTGGTTTCAAAGAAGAAGATTTTTAAAGTTTTTACTATATGTAAAACTAAGTGATCCCCGGTGCGGGGTCAATTTTGATACGAGGGTCATAATTTGAACAATCTTGGTAGAGGTCCACTAGCCAATGCTACATGCCAAATATCTAAGCTCTAGGCCTTGTGGTTTCAGAGAAGAAGATTTTTAAAGTTTTTCCTATATATTCCTATGCAAAACTAAGTGACCCCCGGGGCGGGGTCAATTTTGACCCGGGGGTCATAATTTGAACAATCTTGGTAGAAGTCCACTAGACAATGCAAGATGCCAAATATCTTAGCTCTAGGCCTTGTGGTTTCAGAGAAGAAGATTTTTAAAGTTTTTCCTATATATGCCTATGCAAAAACTAAGTGCCCACCTGCGCGGAGTCAATTTTGACCCGGGGGTCATAATTTGAACAATCTTGGTAGAAGTCTACTAGACAATGCTACATGCCAAATATCTTAGCTCTAGGCCTTGTGGTTTCAGAGAAGAAGATTTTTAAAGTTTTTCCTATATATGCCTATGCAAAAACTAAGAGCCCACCCGCGCGGGGTCAATTTTGACCCGGGGGTCATAATTTGAACAATCTTGGTAGAGGTCCACTAGACGATGCTACATGCCAACTATCTATGCTCTAGGCCTTGTGGTTTCAGAGAAGAAGATTTTTAAAGTTTTTCCTATTTGTTGCCATAGCAACCAGAGTTCTGCATGGAATGGAATTCTTTGAACAACTTTGCGCACCATAAACCGGTTTAAGCTCCCCAGTGGTGTTTTTGCCACTGACCGTTCCAAGGCGGTGCCCCACTGTGTTCCGTTAATTGTTCGTTTTGTCCTCGTGTGTTTGCTTTGTATGCTTGTGTGTGTTGGTAGTGTATGTTTGTGTGTGTACATGATTGTGTGTGTGTGTGTGTGTGTGCGTGTGTGTGTTGGTGGTGTGCACTTCTGGGTGCTGTGGGGCTCGTTTTGGGGAGGCTGCGTTTTTGGTACGTGGCATTCCCTGTTTGATATTATTTTTGTTTTGATAGATTTTCATGCAAGGAACATCCCTGCAAAGTCTCATCAACATTGGCCCAGTGGTTTCAGAGGAGATGTCGTTTGAAGGAAATGGTGGACGGACGGACGGAATGCGATCCTAATAGCTCACTCTGGCACTTTGTGCCAGGTGAGCTAAAAACACACAGGAAAATAAGTCTAAACTACAGAATAGAGACGGCGATTGACCATCTGTTCTCTAGACGAGTGGACCCGCCCAATAGAGAGCAGATCCAGCCCGAAAGGTATCAAACCGTACGTTGATCCCAACGACCTGTTAGTGCCAAACACCAACAGATTGTAGAAACTTTTGTTGAACCTGACCTGAAAATATATTAAATATAAATATTTGTATAACTGTATATTTTTATTATTCATTACAAAATCCTGAAGTATGGATAGTGCGGTAGTAATGAATAATGATTGTGTGTGTGTGTGTGTGTGTGTGTTGTGTGTGTGTGTGTGCGTGTGTGTTTGTGTTGGTGGTGTGCACTTCTGGGTGCTGTGGGGCTCGTTTTGGGGAGGCTGCGTTTTTGGTACGTGGCATTCCCTGTTTGATATTATTTTTGTTTTTTTTTGTTTTTTTGTTGCAATACTGAAAAGGAACGAATCCCTGATCCTGAACAAGACTAGTGCGGTAGTAATGAATAATGATTTTGTGTGTGTGTGTGTGTGTGTGTGTGTGTGTGTTGTGTGTGTGTGTGTGTGCGTGTGTGTTTGTGTTGGTGGTGTGCACTTCTGGGTGCTGTGGGGTTCGTTTTGGGGAGGCTGCGTTTTTGGTACGTGGCATTCCCTGTTTGATATTATTTTTGTTTTCAGACCTAGAAACTGTATATGATGATACAGAGAAGAATTTCCACAGAGTCCATTTTAGAGAGACGTCTTGGGACAATATCTAAAGAAATCATTGCAAACCCAAGGACTATTTCAAATGAAAATAAAGAAACTAAAATAAGAGTTAGAAACCTAAAGTTAGATGTTAGGACCTTAAACAAAGACTCACAAAATAATAATGGTATCCCTTGAAACCCAGATCTTAGAGCTGCGGATGAGAACCAATTCCCATTCCAGAAACTTTTTGTGTTAAATGGTGTCGTCGTGAGAATGCTGATCCAAATGCATTAACGTCTTGGAAACGAAGTATTTTTAACATTGTCGATTCTCGTATAAAATTTTACCAAACAAATGAACACCTACTTCCATCAAAACCCAAGTTTACTTTAAGACATCTGAAAAAGGAAATCCAAGAATTTCATTCTAAGTATGTCTTAGTTCCAGCAGACAAGGCGGCCAACAATATTATCATCATTTGACGCCTACATTATATTAATGTTTTACAAAACGAACTAAATAGCACTAAAGCTTATATATTGAGTCCTTCCGATGAACAAAATGTGGTCACTGATCACATCAGTGAAGTTTCTAATTTGAAAGTTCGTATAGATGATCAACATATTAAACTTCCTACTATGTACTGGATTCCTAAATTACATAAACAACCATATAAAGCTCGTTTCATCGCTAATTCAAGCTCTTGTACCACTACAAATATTTCAAAACTATTAACATCTTGCCTAACTGCTATAAAAGCCCACGTGAAAAGATATTGTGATAAAGTATACGAAAACTCTGGTAAACATTTATTTTGGTCGATCAAAAATTCTGGCGAAATCCTGGATAAGTTTAAAGTTAATAATTACAAAGTAACTTCAGTCAGTACATACGATTTTTCTACTCTGTATACCACTTTACCACATCATTTGATAAATGACAAGCTAACTGCCCTAATTCAAAAGACTTTTGCCAGGGAGAATACTACATTTCTCGCCTGCAATTTCGATAAAAACAAAAATAATATCAAACAGGGAATGCCACGTACCAAAAACGCAGCCTCCCCAAAACGAGCCCCACAGCACCCAGAAGTGCACACTCCTCATCTTGACAGAGGCCGAGGGTTTAGAACGAATAACAATCCCTGAAGGATGAAAATATAACAACATTGATTGAACCCAGAACTGCAATGATCAATATCGTAGCAGGTCCACATATAATGCTTCACAAATGAATAACTTTAGACCAGAAAGTAGGACACCTTCAAACTCAAACGACAATAGAATTGACAGGAATTTAAGATCGGGAAATGATAACAGGTCTTCGTGGAGGTCCACATCAGTTCCAAAACCACAGGGGCCTAAAGCGTAAGTTAAGAATCTTAAAAATGAAGGCTTTTACATACCAGCTAAATTACAAAGTTAAGAATCTTAAAAATGAAGGCTTTTACATACCAGCTAAATTACAAAGTTTGCAATAACTATTTTACTTGACGCAGGTGACAATGCTACAATTGTACACAAACATTTAATCAACAAGCTTCCAGACAATTTAAAGCCTGAAATACTTCATGTAACGGAAAATGTTAAGAGTCACAGGTGACACCGCCCCATTTCATGGAAAAGCATAAGTAACTTTAGAGATAGGAACAAAAACACAAAAATAATATCAACAATTTGAGATATGGATATTATAAGCAGACATTCCAATTGATCTTATCCTCGGAAGAGATTTTAAAGTTTTTAAATCCCACTGGGACGAACCTGTTTTGATTTCTGTCCTCTGGCCTGTTTCGTCGGGCCCTTAAGGGTGTTTCTCTTGGTGCTCTGCCTTCTGCAAAGGCATTGAGTACATACGTTTTTTGGTTCTCAAGGTTTGCTTTTTATATATTTATACACGAGCATTTTTGTGTTTTACATACCATGCCTTTTGTTTCCATTGCGTGTGTTAGAGATTCACCTAGCAGGGATTACTTTTATTTACACTGTCCTGTGACTTTGGAACATGGTGGGGGTAAGAGTGAGGTTGGGTGCGCACCATAAACCGGTTTAAGCTCCCCAGTGGTGTTTTTGCCACTGACCGTTCCAAGGCGGTGCCCCACTGTGTTCCTTTAATTGTTCGTTTTGTCCTTGTGTGTTGGTGGTGTATATGTGTGTGTGTGTGTGTGTGTGTGTGTGTGTGTGAGTGTGTGTTGGTGGTGTGCACTTCTGGGTGCTGTGGGGCTCGTTTTGGGGAGGCTGCGTTTTTGGTACGTGGCATTCCCTGTTTGATATTATTTTTGTTTTTATCTTAGCCCAGAACTGTGACCTTTTAAGCAAACAAATACTTAGTTTCAAACGTCAATGAAGTTTACATGAGCAGAATAGCCTTAAAGGGACATACCCTATAAATAATGCCAAACTAAATAACCTCCAAAACATAAATACATGTTATATAATCTTTGGAAGTATTATAATTTAGCTTCAAAGTTTCAGCTATGCATACCCAGTCATTTTCGATAAAATCAGCGGTTTAAAATATGTTGCTGTTCCGTTAACCATTCAATAGTCTATGTAAAATTGTTGTTGTTCAATTAATGGGTGGATGCGATTTATTACAGAAAGCCTCTGTATTGATTAATTGTGGTAAAATTACGCATTTTTCGCCATAGGTTCTTCTTTGAAATTGTATTTATTCATCATTTTACGTTCATTGAACACATAATCTGTTTCGAGAATATAATCTGCTAGATGTAGGGAGTGCCCTTTTATAGGGACATACCCTATAACTGATATCGAACTAAACAAACAAATAATAGAATCGTTTGAAGTATAATAACCTAAACTAAACCTTTGAGCTATGCATTCCCAGTCATTATCGATAAAATCAGCGGTTTAAAATATACTGCAGTACCGTAAACCATTCGATAATATTTGTAGTTGTACAATTAATGGGTGGATGCGAGTTATTACAGTTAGCTTCTATATTGATAAATTGTGGTAAAATTACGCATTTTTCGCCATAGTTTTCTTTGAAATTGTTTTTATTTATCATTTTACGTTCATTGAACACATAATCTATGTATCGAGAAATTAATCTGCTAGATATATGAAGTGCCTCTTTAATACCAGAAACTTGAAGCCATTAAAAAAAAAGTCATTCTAGAACTTTTAACAGAAATTACTATTAAAGCTGCTCGCTCTCAGTTACCGTTAAAAAAATATTTTTCCAAAAAATTGACATTCTTATACATAAATATAAAACTAAAGGCTAGAATAAAAAATACGCAAAAATCTAGGTAGGAATTTGCAGAAATCGATAGAAAAGTTCGGTTACACGGCATCACTACACTATATGTTTATATTGAAATTTCAAAAGCGTTTGCAACGCTTTAGAATTTGGTAGCGTATTTTTTGAAATTTAGGTATATACCTGACATTAATTTATACTGGAGCCTTTTTATATGATCATATGTTCTAAAATACGTTATTTACATACAGTTTAAAGAACTTTATTTTTTTACGGAAATCTGAGAGCGACAAGCTTTATGTATCTGATTGAAAAGATAATAAAAAATCATAATATGTTATCATTTCAGGCCAGGGTGTGGACCTGCAAACTTTGTCCCAACATAGACAAAGGGATCAAGAAAAGAACAAATGCACACCGGCACATAACTGCAACACATTTATGATTCACAAAAAGAAATGACCAACACCGCTGCAACCCCTTCAGCAAACCGCAAATGGACTTATTTGGAGGCTGCGTTTTTGGTACGTGGCATTCCCTGTTTGATATTATTTTTGTTTTTATACTTTCCAAAAGCAGGATCCATCGGTACAGAGGCCAGGAAAATCCTTAAAACACAGCCTGGATGATTAACTACAAAAAGAAATCAAATGTAATAACTCAGAAGAAGCAACAAGCTCAAACTCCTATAAAATTTCTAAAGAACATCAACTAAAGAGCATTGTCTGTAAACCAAACTGACAAGAAATCAGAGAGGACTAAAAATTGTCAGACACAGACAGTGACGAAGAATTCAATTTTTCAAATATGCCAGATGACTTTAAAAAAGTTAAAAGACTTTAAAAAAGAAGGTATTTCAAAACCCGATTTTTATGGGGATGTGGTTTACAAACTTCGTAAGATTTTGGGTCATGGCAATTTTCCAACTGTATTTGCTAAAATTATAAAACGTTTTGTTAAAAGAGGTTACGACCCAACTGTTTTGAGACACACCGCATGTTTGGTGTTCAACCCGTTTACAGTTGGACGCTATGCTTCCCTCTTTGATTGTGTCTGACGGAAGAGGGGGAGGACTCTGTGATGGGCAGTTTTTAAATCCCACTGGGACGAAACTGTTTTGATTTCTGTCCTCTGGCCTGTTTCGTCGGGCCCTTAAGGGTGTTTCTCTTAGTGCTCTGCCTTCTGCAAAGGCATTCAGTACATACGTTTTTATGCCCCCGAAGGGTGGCATATTAAAATCGCACCGTCTGTCCGTCTGTCCGTCCGTCCGTCTGTCCGTCTGTCCGTCCGTCCGTGCGTCCCCACTTACAAATTCGTGTCCGGACTGTAACTTTGTCATGCATTGAAGGATTTTAAAATAACTTGGCACACATGTCTAGCACATCAAGACGACGTGTCGCGTGCAAGACCCACATCCCTACCTCAAAGGTGAAGGTCACACTTGGAGTATGAAGGTTATGGAATCCTCTATATATGCACACATTCGTGTCCGGACTGCAACTTTGTCATGCATTGAAGGATTTTAAAATAACTAGGCACACATGTCTAGCACATCAAGACGACGTGTCGCGTGCAAGACCCACGTCCCTAGCTCAAAGGTCAAGGTCATACTTAGAGTTTGAAGGTAATGGATTCCTCTATATATGCATATATGCACACATTCGTGTCCGGACTGTTACTTTGTCATGCATTGAAGGATTTTAAAATAACTTGGCACAAATGTTTAGCACATCAAGACGACGTGTCGCGTGCAAGACCCAGGTCCCTAGCTCAAAGGTCAAGGTCAAACTTAGAGTTTGAAGGTAATGGATTCCTCTATATATGCATATATGCACACATTTGTGTCCGGACTGTAACTTTGTCATGCCTAGAAGGATTTTAAAATAGTATGGCACAAATGTCTAGCACATCAAGACGACGTGTCGCGTGCAAGACCCACATCCCTACCACAAAGGTCAAGGTCACACTTAGAGTTTATAGGTAATGGAATCCTGTATATATGCATACATTTGTGTCCGGACTATAACTTTATTATGCTTTGAAGGATTTTAAAATAACTTGGCACAAATGTCTAGCACATCAAGCGGATGTGTCGCGTGCAAGACCCAAGTCCCTACCTCAAAGGTCAAGGTCACACTTAGTGTTTAAAGTAATGGAATACTGTATGCATGATTACTCTGTCATGCATGGAAGGATTTTAAAATTACATAGCACATTTATTGAGCACATGGAGAGGACACAGACTGTGAGGCACCTCTTTCGGGGGCATTCGTCACTTGTGAGGGACAGCTCTTGTTTGGTTCTCAAGGTTTGCTTTTTATATATTTATACACGAGCATTTTTGTGTTTTACATACCATGCCTTTTGTTTCCATTGCGTGTGTTAGAGATTCACCTAGCAGGGATTACTTTTATTTACACTGTCCTGTGACTTTGGAACATGGTGGGGGTAAGAGTGAGGTTGGGTGCGCACCATAAACCGGTTTAAGCTCCCCAGTGGTGTTTTTGCCACTGACCGTTCCAAGGCGGTGCCCCACTGTGTTCCTTTAATTGTTCGTTTTGTCCTCGTGTGTTTGCTTTGTATGCTAGTGTGTGTTGGTAGTGTATGTTTGTGTGTGTACATGATTGTGTGTGTTGTGTGTGTGTGTGTTGGTGGTGTGCACTTCTGGGTGCTGTGGGGCTCGTTTTGGGGAGGCTGCGTTTTTGGTACGTGGCATTCCCTGTTTGATATTATTTTTGTTTTTTTTGCGCCTTGGTATGACCCAAGAGACTCACATACTGCGTTTTTGGTACGTGGCATTCCCTGTTTGAGATTATTTTTGTTTTTTTGCGCCTTGGTATGACCCAAAGGACTCACATACCAAATATTGTCAAAATCCGTCAAGTGGTTTCGGAGGAGATGGCGTGACGGACGGACGGAGGCGATAGCAATATACCCTTTGCATTGCCCTTGATCATCTATCATCTTTGGAATTCTGAATAAAGATTTGTATGCTGTCTAAGTCTACTGTAAATTATATTTCTGTGACAATGATCATTCTACGGTGTTCCGTTGGGACAATCGTTGTTTCGCCCTGTCGACCTCTTGGGCGAGATGACGAGAACGCGAAAACACGATGCGAGGACGCGAAAACACGATGCGAGATCGCGAAAGCACGATGCGAGGTCGCGAAAGTAATATCGCGCCCTCGCATCGTACTTTCGCGACCTCGCATCGTACTTTCGCGCCCTCGCATCGTGCTATCGCGATCTCGCATCGTGTTTTCGTGGTCTCGATTAAGAGGTCGACAGGGCGAAACAACGATGGCACCAACGGAACACCGTATCATTCGAATAGTCGAGCATCCTGTCATCAAGCAGCTCTTGTTTAACTTAAAATTCTTCATGCTTACATCAAATAAAATAGAATGCGGCTTATATTTTGTTGCAGTTGTTACTTCAGAGCTATATAATTTTCTTTTCAGTGACGAGGAACAAGTACTGCAAATCAAGGATCTGTGTCGTCGCAGGATGTGGGGTTCGTTTTGGGGAGGCTGCGTTTTTGGTACGTGGCATTCCCTGTTTGATATTATTTTTGTTTTTACTGTATATAGCAAATTGCTTAGAAAACTATAGGACTATGGATTTATTGCCTCGGGTTGAAGAGATTTTAACTAATTTGTTACAACTGTCAAGTTTTGTATCTGTGGAGGACAGCATGATTTGTGTTGAAGAAGCATTGCAAACTTTACTAAATCCTCAACAAAATACAGAGGACCCTCTCCTGTGGGTGGTGAACTCTACCAGAGAAAAGAAGTATGAAATTCCTAGAGAAACTCTTGAGATGTTGATCTATGATGGGATGAAGGTAAAACAAATTGCAGAACTGCTTAATGTTAGCAAACGAACAGTTGAAAGGAGGATGCATGAACATAAACTGACCATTCAACAAACTTATAGTAAAATGTCTGATGAAGACCTAGTGCATGAAGTGTCAAAACTATGTCATGAGCACTCTAATGTAGGATACAGAACAATTCAAAGCCTTTTGCAGACAATGGGACTTCGAATTCAGGAGTACAGAGTTAGAAAATGTGTTAGGGACTGTGACCCTTGTGGCGTTCTGTTTAGAAGAGTATTTTTGTCAACCTCAAGAGTGTGTCGAAGAACTTACAGCGTATCCGGTCCTCAGGCACTGTGGCATATCGATGGGAACCACAAGCTCATTAGGTATGTTTCCCGACTGCATACTGGAGTAAAACCAGTTACTAGCCATCCATCATTTTATTTCAGTTAGTTCTTATCCCCCGCCGAAGGCAAGGGGATATTGTTTAGGCATTGTCCATCCATCCATCCATTCATGTATCTTTCTGTCACTCTGTCATGCTTTTTAGCCATATCTTGGTATTTTATAGTCAGCTTTTGTTTAAACTTGGTAGAAATGAATATATTGATAGGGGAAATGATACACGCCAAATGCCAACAGAATCAACCAATACATAGCAGAGTTATGGCCATTTGTTACTTTCAAATCGCCATTTTATAGCAGGCAATTTGTCCATATGGATCCATATCTAGGTACTGGTTGGTTAGATTTTGTTGAAACTCGACAGCAATGTATCTATAGATAAGGGCGTGATGCATGCCAAACGCCATCACAATCCATGCAGATGTAGCAGAGTTACGGCTCTTTGTTACTTTTGAATGGCCATATAACAATAATATAATAGCCAATTTGTCCGTTCGGAGCCATATCTACGTACTGGCTGGTATATGCCAAGAATGAGAATGATGCACATCAACTGCCGTCACATTCCATCCATTTATAGCAGAGTTATGGCCTTTCGTTGCTCAAAGCCATTTTATGTTAGGTAATCTGTCCGTCTGGAGCCATATCTAGGTACTGGTTGATCAGATTTCATTGAGACTTGGCAATAATATGTACATGGATCGGGCAATGATGCACGCCAAATGTCGTCACAATCAATCCATTCATGTTACTTTCAGAAGGCCATTTTATAACAAGCAATTTGTCCAGCAAGAGCTCTATCTAGGTACTGATTGGTCAGATTGTATTGAAACTTTGTGTGTAGGCAAATGATGCATACCAACAGAGGTTACAATCAGGATAGAAATGGCCGCATTATGGCTCTTTGTTAATTTCAAATAACTATTTTATACTGGGCAGTTGGACTGTCCACAATCATATCTTGGTGCCAGTTAGTCGGATTTTGTTTAAATTTGACAAGAATACTGTATATTTGAATACTTTGTAGATAGGGAATGTTGCTTGCGAAATACAGTCACCCATTTAAAGCAGAGTTATGGGCCACTGTTTCTTAGAAATAGCCATCTTAAATAGCTGGACAATCAATCAGTGCTTGCATCAGGTTTCCCATGTCAAGAACCACATCAGTTGAGGAACCAGTGTTCACATCAATCCTTCTGCACGAAACCTTCCATCCTTGAATGAGAAAATAATACAAACTTGAGCTAAAGGTGAAACATACTTCCGCAATGAAACATCTGTCTCATATAAGTATTGTGGATTGTAACACATTCTTGCACAATTGCACTATTTCAATGACCATTATGCTGCGATAACTGAACAAGCCAAACCCACAGTAACTCGTGTTTTTTTAATTAATTGCAATAAAACTGTCCCTTTCAGCATTGCATGTAAACTTTCAGTTTAATACAGAAGTGCACACTACATGTATATCCTTTATTTGCACCTTATACGAGGGCCCATCAAAATACATGCGGACGTTGATCGAAACAATGCCTAACTTGGAAAATATGCATATGAATGCATATCACGGCAATCACAAGAATGTCTACTCTTAGTGTGCAAAACATCACTATCGTGCATTAGTTTTGCTTAATGGTTTTATATTTTCAAGCAAGTGATGTATGGCAGGACGGCGCAACCCAAATGACGTCAAATGACATATGCGGTCGGTCGCGTAAATGTCTTTATATAGCTTATAATTAAAGATAGTGTTTGTTGTTGTTTTTCTCAAGAATTTTAACTACAGATTAATAAATGCTTAAGCAACAGACACACTGTAATATTTCACATATTTATTGCATGTATTGGAGTTTTATTTAGTCATATCAAATATGAACTACTATTACAATCCACCTTCGTATATCATTATAAATACAATCTATTAACCATAAGGTACATATGTATACATTTTAAACACTTTATACAAAGTTTTATGGACCTAGCTTTGAAACTTCGAGATATTGCAGGATCCAGTTTTTTGGACGGACAGACGGAGGGCATTCCTATAGTCCACTCCGATGAATACACCGGTAGGGTACTAATAAGCATTTACATGAAAATACACACATTTGGTGCTCCCTCCGCATTTTGACGTCAATTTCTATCACCCACGTAATACGTAACAATGAAATTCTCGTGCATTTTTATTATATTTACTTGATATTTTTTTGATTTACTGCTAACGCATTCAGGATTATGGTGACACATTTTTGGAGGATAATATGAATGTTATATATAGTATTGTTCGAACAAAACCATGCATATCTATTATATCAAGCGTGTACTGTGGTAGTATTTTAATGCTACAAAAATCGTCGAAATAACAGGAAAACAGTGCATTTTATTAAATTGTATTGTAATTTCTTGCAAACAAAAACAAACTTATATTCCCACCAAATATGAACAGAATACATCAAAGTTCGTCGTATTTATCAAGACTGTCCGCGAACTTTTTCATAGGCCCTCGTATAGTTACTGTTAAAAGTGAATTTACGTTCAAGTTTCTTCAAGAACTGGTGGAAGTTGAATATCACTTCTTCTTCACCCTCTTTTTCTGCTTGATTCTGAGAAAAAACAGGCTTGAAGAACTCTTTGACCTTTAGGCTTTCAGCATTGTCAGTCTTCAACAGGAAAGTGCATCCCTGTCCAGGGTATGTCTGGAACATATGAAGTTTTAGACCTGAAATGGTTTACATGCAATGTTTTAAACAGAAATGTTTAAATGGTAAAAAATGTGAAAAATGTAATAAAAAATTAAGTTCTTTTC
Organism: Saxidomus purpurata; assembly: GCA_022818135.1. Taxonomy (NCBI): domain Eukaryota; kingdom Metazoa; phylum Mollusca; class Bivalvia; order Venerida; family Veneridae; genus Saxidomus; species Saxidomus purpurata. Next base: position 29,739,350 of record JAFMSR010000008.1, read on the forward strand.
ACTTTAATGTTTCTGAAAGAATATACCTAAGGTTTACAGAAAATATAAATTGTGTGTGACAAGTTCTTTTGTTGTAAAAAAGAACACATAATAATATGATAACACAGAAAAATGTCCCAACCACAATGGTATAACAAGAGCGCCACGGAGTGAACGCCAACGCTCGTCTGTTTTTTTTTTCGTCAAAAAAGGGGCATAACTCGGAAATTATTAAAGCCAGAGTCATAGCCCTTTGCTATACATGTATGTTTTGTCACTGGAAATATGTATGCCAAATTGCATTTTAATATCTTGAATGGTTTTTTAATTATGGCCAATGTTAATGTTTTTGCACGCTGATGCCTACGCCACCATATAAAAACATCCAGAAAGCAATGGTTTTCTACATATTCTTATGCACAAATAGGTATGTAAGAAAATGTCACACTTAAACTGCCCTTTTTTGCAATTTTGTTTTGACCATAACGTTTTATCCGTTAATGGAATTTACTTCAAATTTTTAACACAGTAACTCTGTAAGTTTGTCTAAAACCCAGCAACTGCTCAATAATAATAGTTTTAGTTCGACGAAAGATAATAATACATTACTGTTGGAGACAAAAAATGACTCCTTACTTGCACTTGGGATTAAAGAAAATACAGTACTATAATTATCTGAAGAAATATCGTACAAATGCAAAATAACATAGTAAAACATACCTTCCACGAACTGTAGTAAACTTGGAATAAATCTGTTGAGCAGGTAATAATTTTTAATGGCTGAAACAGCATTTTTTCTGTTTTCTGTGGTCACAAGTTGCCTGAAACCACAGGCTTCGAGCAGATCGCCGTATTTCTCAACCACATTGCAATCAGCACAATCAGAAATCTATAAATATATGTAAAAAACTATGTATCAGATATACATGTATCTAAATGTCAAAAAAAACATATCATTTAGAATGAAAGAAACATTTGGTTTTCCGTGGTTTGTTGTCGAATTTACCACAGCTTGTCGTTAAGATGCGTAGTTATTAACCATGAAGGCATAAACATACATACAGTTCATTGCCAATACAATCTGTATGGCGGACAATGCAACATAACAAATAGAGCAATTATTTGGTAGTATTACGAGAAAAGCATGATAAATAAACATTTACAATATTTAACTACGTATGATATTGGCATGGTAGATATACTGGGATACTCTGTTAATGACACTGCTCTGGTTATTTTGTAATAAACTTATAAATTTATTTAAATTAGGCCAATGACAATAGTATTTCGGCAGATATCTCTTTCGCAGACCTCTATAGTAGGGACATGCAAGAAAAAAAAAGAAACTCATTTTCAATACAATTCATGTTACATTTGGTACAAATTCTCATGTTTCTATCAATATTTCTATGTCGACCTACTTCTGTCATAAGATAATGTGCTCAGCATCTAAACCGTGATAGAGCAACTCTGTATTTAACATTTTTTACATAGTTTAAATATTTCTCTGGCCCAAAGCTAGTCTTAAAAGTATAATATGTTTCAAGTTTAGGCATATTTCTAATGTCTGAAAACCACTGTTGCAAATACCGGTCGTAAATACATCTAACAACACTTTCTATTTGAATATTAGTAATCATGTCAATATTACAAGCAAAGTTTATACTGAAGTTGACTGCCTTCTAACACCTCTTTTATTGATGAAACAGCATCCAATCTTTCGATCTTATCAACTGGTATATTTGACAGTTCTCCAGTTTTACCGCTGACAATGAAGTCTACAACAAGTAGCTGAGCATCAAAACTAAAAACATTGTTTTCGAAGACGGGTGATTTCTCATACAGAATAGTAAAGAATTCTCTAGTAAGTCCTCCAGCATCTAGACCCTCTTCACCTATGAAGGTCACACTGAGCTTCCTGTTCCATTCCTCATCTGGTGCCTGCTCTATCTCCACCATAGCTTGCTGCACAAGCATCCTTCGTACCACATATATGTCCCAGACTTTCTTCTCATCTAAAATCTTTGATGACCGATAATCCTCAAAAGATCTACAACAAAAATAATAGTTCAGTTACCATTATCTAATTAGTTAGTTTGTTTGATATGGTTTTACGCCTGTTTTCAGCAGTAGTACAACGCTATATAGCGGCGGTAAGTTAACCTATCCAGTTTTCCTGGGTTTCTTAACCAGTTTTCACCTCTCTTTCCACAAGTAACTGACAACTTCCCCACATGAATCAGAGGTGGGAGACAAATGACCATTAGACACAATGTCCGAGATCAAATCTACAGAGAGAGAGAGTGGCCGGGCTGAGGATCGAACTCACGACCTCCGGATTGTAAAGCCAGCGACTTATCCACTGCGCTACCAGGCACGGCTCTTCTTTAAAAGAAGCTATCACATAAACAGTAAATTTTGGCATATATTTCGATGAGAGAAAATAATCGATAAATAATCGATAATTCATCGATTGTGCCAAATCGATTACAATTTTGGGTCCGATTCCCATCACTAGAACTGCTCCGGAAACGAAAGCAGGGCAGACAGACAGACGAAGCTGGGACTATATATTGCTTTTCAGGAAACAGACATTTATAACATTGTTAGAACTTACTGAAATGCATCTTTATGTGCAGCTTCCACTGACTTGCATACTTCATCTGATTGGCAACACAAATCGGCATGCGCTGGCAGCAGTTCCATTGGAATCGACTTTCCACAGACTGGGCATACACCAGGCTCTTTCCTAAATCATTTATCATTTGTTGTCAGAATCTCAAGCATTTGATGAAATTAAACATATTTCATGAACGTCCAAATTCTTACACATAGTCAAGAACATTATGTATTCACAACAGAGGAGGAGAATGTACTTTTACTGATTAAAACTAGAGCTATCACTAAAGGTGATTAATACCCCCACACTAAAAAGTGGCATAATGCTGTTAAAATCAGAAATATGTAACTGGATCCAATGACTTTATTCAATTGCCTTGTAACATGATTGTGTGAAGTTTTAATCCAATATCCGTAATATTAAAAAGACAAAGTTGAAACGTTGAAAGTACAAACAGGGGCGTAATTTTGTTAAAGGTTCTGAACTCCATTTGATCAAAGTGGTATTTATAGTTATATTCTCTGTGTCTCATCTAAAGTGCTCTGTGGTCTAGGGACTCAGTGTTGGTTTTGCAATCGAAAGGCCCCCGGTTCAAATCCAGGGACTGGTATAACCTTTTTCTCTGTTTTTTTACTTTTTCATTTTAAAATAGCATAAATGGTAATTTTAATCTAAATTTCTAAAAATATTTTTTCCCACAAATATGGAGTTCAGCACCTTTAAAAAAAGAATAATGGGACTTGGTCAAATAGGCAGTGCTTGATCCCTAAGATAGCTTTGCATTTTCAATCTAATAGACTAATACCTAGTCGAAAAAAACTTTTGTCACACTTTTAAAAGATTGAATGTACAAGAAAACAAATGCCTATTTGTTTGATTCTATTGCCGAGTGACCTGCTTCACCCAAAAGTGGCAAAAGGCGAATTCTAAACACTTTTGCATTCATTAGTGTTTTTGATACCAGTAAGAAGCCACATATTTGAAGTATATTTGGAGTACCGTATTTATTGATGGAATTTACCACTGATAATAATTTCATGCTGACTTAACTTTTTTCTTTCAGTATACTTAGAAAGATTTGAAGTCGCATGAAAAACTTCAATATCAACTAAGTACACAAAGGAGCATAATTCTATTAAAATACATGTCAGAGTTATGTGCATTGGTCCAGTGACCTTATGTACTGACCCCAAAGACATTGTGAAGTTTCAATCTAATAATTCTTAGAAGTAATTACACATGAATTTAAGTATAGCAATAGCTGTCCGCAAGACAGCGCGCTTGACTATTTTCAGTGCTTGCCAATAAAACGGATGGACAGATGTCCAAGTCAAAACCAATATACGAGGGTCATCCAATAAATTGCGATAATTGTTTTAATTAATCTAATGGCTTTAGCTATATTGTGCCTGGTGTTGTTTTTCCATGGTCCTAGCCAAGTTCTCGTATCTATCAACTTTTCTTCATATTTTACAACCTCTACCAGAAACTTCAGTGCATTTTTTAAGATATATGCAACGCGTGTGGATGGGTGTACTTACTATTTTGGTCGGGTTCCGGAGAGATTTTCATACATTATTTGTGCGATTATATAAATAAACATTTTGTAATAGTGAATAAAATGCCACTGAATGAATTACTGCATTTGTACTGAAAAAAGTAATTCACACTAGTATGTATGAACACGTTGCATGTCTTGTGGTTGCCTAGCAACGGACCCCACCACTCTAAATTGTAAAGTGTGATATTTGCACAAGCCCCTAAAGAACAATTCAAGGAGAAACGAGTGAAAACTGCAACAAGACATCTTTTAAATCACGCTGTTGTGTCTGAAGTAACATTTTTAACACATACATTTTAAGGCATTTAAATTGATACGAAATTGATATATTTGGGGCAGTTTGTATATGGGACATACCAAAAATTTGTTATTTTTGTACAAAATTTACGCCAGATTTGGGATATTATTACATTCTATACAATATAACTTAAATTTAATTTGCAAAAACTATTGCATTTATGGAATAAATGATCTGTCACAAACAACAAAAGCATTACTGACATTTTATAGTATTAAATATTTAAGAGGGCTGGTCTAAAAGCTACCCGGCCAAGGCAATATAGCTGATATTCTATTATTGCTAGGCAATCAAATGTTAAAATTTAAGGATTTCAATGGATTGTTCAAAGTCAAAGAATCAACTGGGTAAATAATATGGTTTTACAGTAAATATTGAAGCACCAGTGGCTAAATTATCGCTATTTATTGGATGACCCTCGTAAGGGGGGAAACATAAATAACTTTTAACAACAACAATAAAATGAACTTTAAGTAACTTAACAATATTACGGTTCAATGTCTTGGTCTGCTGAATGGGGTAACTGCTTCTATAAATGTAACAACAACAAAACAGTTTGAACTTGAATTATCACTGAAGTTGATTTTTTGTTTGTTTGTTGGGTTTTAACGCCGGTTTCAACACCATTTTTGGGCTATATCCCGGCAGTCAGTCCACCTATCCGGCTTTCCTGGTTCTAACCTGTACTAACCAATTTCTCCGCAAGTGACTGGCCACTTTCCCAGATGAATCAGAGGTGAGAGACGAATGACCATTAGACAAAACGTCTACCAACTGAGCTAACTGGGCATACCACCGCAACACTGCCTTGACACAGGAAATAAGGCCACGTGTACTCTTTACGCCATACAACAAACTTAAATTTCCATCTAAACATCGAATTTTCAGAATGTAAACGTTTTATGAAATACAAGTGATTTGAAAAAGATATACATACACAAGCGAAACCACATATTGGTCTATCTGAAGACACTTTTCTCCGTTTGGCTTCATTCTCTGCTGAAGTATCCGCATCATCCTGGAATGTTATTTGTGTATTACAAATATGGGGAGAAAAGAACTGTCACTAACAAAAGTAATGGTAGTACTGATGAATGCTACCTGAATCGGTGTTTGCCTATTGACAATATGCAAATAAGCCAAATATATTACTCAAAGCCATCTGGTTAAGAAGCAGTGTGCAGTGCAACACTTTGGGACATTAAACTAGGGTTCATACTGATTATATATATGTTGGAAAATGAAGTCCTGACAGGGGCACACAAGTGCATAGTATATGTACAAACAAGACTGCCCAACTGCCATAAATGTGCCCATTAGAAGTTAAAGATAACGTGAATGATCACAAGAGCTGTCAGAGGACAGTACGCTCGACTATTTGCCTCTTTGTCAATGAACAATGGCCATAATTGTGATGAAGTTCAGTCAAGCCTTGATTGTCTAATACCCCAAATCATAATGGTGAAGTTTCAAATCAATCACACAAGTAGTTAGTTGTGTATATGCAGTTACTTGCAAGCAAACCTTAACAAACATTTCTTAGTCAACAAATGCCCATAACTTGCATTTAATTTAACTAAAAGTTATCTAACTTGCTAATTACAGTAGGTGTGATGACTGAGAAACCACATGAGAAATTTCAATTCATTGTACCAAGTGAATACTAAGACATAGCATAAGAGGTAGTTGCCACAAAACTTTAACCAAGATTTCTAAGTCTACAAAGGCCCATAATTTGCATTAAATTCATCCAAGAGTTATCTAACTTAATAATTCCAGTAGGAGTGATGACTGAGAAGCCTCATGAGAAATTTTAATTCATTGTACCAAGTGACTACTAAGATATAGCATGAAAGGTAGTTGCACGAAAGGTACTTACACGCAAAACTTTAACCAAAGCATAACGCCAACGCCGACGTGAGTATAATAGCTCTCCTTATTCTTCGAATAGTCGAGCTAAATATTAAGGGATGGGTGTGTAATCCCATAGACAAATAACGAGGTTTGGTGAAGATTGCCAGTGGAAAAGGTTTATTTGGCCATTTTGGGGTACATTTCAATGAATATTATCCAGGAATACCCCAGGGATTTTGCTGGTTATCGAACTCAACTGACATATCATGCCATAAACATATTTTTAGAGAAGAAGTCCTTACAATATAAGGAAGCACAACAGCGACACAGGTATAGGTCATATTACCAAAATGGTAAAAAAAAGCCCTGGTTGCACATGTAAGTAACATAATACTTTATGCAAAGAAAGAAATACAAAATAATCACGAACAATTAATTCTAAATATATGCTGATGTTCTTACTATATCCTTGCACACCTCTACATGCTCCTGTATCACATTAATTGGAACCATATCCCCACATGTCAAACATTCCTGGCAGGGCTCAAGTTTATACTGCAAGCTCCCTGATTTGCCATTGACAAAACACTGTTTTACAAGCACAATCTTGTCTAAAATTTTTTCTATGACAGATGCTGAGCCCAGGGTTCATCCTAGAGGGCGACTTTGGGGAAAGTGGTTGCCCTAGGGACCGTAACTTTGCCCTTAAGTGGCCCTAGGGAGAAGTGAAATCTTAAAAAAAAGTTTTTTTAGAATTTTCATCAAATCATTGCAGACACAAGTTACAAAGGCAGTTTAGAACCAACAAGAGATGTCCCTCACAAGTGACGAATGCCCCCGAAAGAGGTGCCTCACAGTCTGTGTCCTCTCCATGTGCGCAATAAATGTGCTATGTAATTTTAAAATCCTTCCATGCATGACAGAGTAACCATGCATACAGTTTTCCATTACTTTAAACACTAAGTGTGACCTTGACCTTTGAGGTAGGGACTTGGGTCTTGCACGCGACACATCCGCTTGATGTGCTAGACATTTGTGCCAAGTTATTTTAAAATCCTTCAAAGCATGATAAAGTTATAGTCCGGACACAAATGTATGCATATATACAGGATTCCATTACCTATAAACTCTAAGTGTGACCTTGACCTTTGTGCTAGGGATGTGGGTCTTGCACGCGACACGTCATCTTGATGTGCTAGACATTTGTGCCAAATTATTTTAAAATCCTTCAATGCATGACAAAGTTACAGTCCGGACACGAATGTGTGCATATATGCACATATAGAGGAAAACATTACCTTCAAACTCTAAGTTTGACCTTGACCTTTGAGCTAGGCACGTGGGTTTTGCACGCGACACGTCGTGTTGATGTGCTAGACATTTGTGCCAAGTTATTTTAAAATCCTTCAAAGCATGACAAAGTTACAGTCCGGACACGAATGTGTGCATATATGCATATATAGAGGAATCCATTACCTTCAAACTCTAAGTATGACCTTGACCTTTAAGCTAGGGACGTGGGTCTTGTACGCGACACGTCGTGTTGGTGTGCTAGACATTTGTGCCAAGTTATTTTAAAATCCTTCAATGCATGACAAAGTTACAGTCCGGACACGAATGTGTGCGTATATTGAGGATTCCATAACATTCATACTCTAAGTGTGACCTTGATCTTTGAGGTAGGGATGTGGATCTTGCACGCGACACGTCGTCTTGATGTGCTAGACATGTGTGCCAAGTTATTTTAAAATCCTTCAATGCATGACAGAGTTACAGTCCGGACACGGATTGTAAGTGGGGACGCACAGACGGACGTACAGACGGACGGACAGACGGACGGTGCGATTTTAATATGCCTCCCTTCGGGGGCATAATACAGCTGATTTATCTTTCAACTTGATGTCAATAGTACATGATGTCTTTTCCCTTGGAGGAGAAGTTCAATGAAAAATGCCATAATCACCCCTCCCTAAATGTTTAGCCTATAATGATCCATGTAGAGCAGTAAAATGTCTGGTCACATTACATTAAATTACAGATGGACAGACAGCCATGCTAAAACAAATTTCTACCACTCTAAAGTGAGGGGGACATAATAATACATGATTGAACACTTTCACCAGACCTTCTGACAGACATAATGACTCCAATATACCCCCACTCAAACGGTTTAAAATCTATACTTTATTTATATCTTAAAGAATGTTGATATCTCATTTAAACTCACATAATTATTTAGAATTGAATGCAATGAGACACAAATGTTATCTAGTACACATAGTGTGTCTGAATTTCGAATCACACAGTCTCAAAATCTTTTGATCATCCCTCATAGAGTATAGAACAAATACGAAAGAACCCCCTGTGTAATGAAAAAAAAAACAAGAGGGCCATATGGCCCTAAAGCGTTCACCCGAGTTTCATGAAGATCATGCAACTAGAGAAAAAATGTGACCTCTAGAGTGTAAACAAGCTTTTTTATGGAATTAACCCTAGTTTTTTACCAGAGGTGACCCACTTTCAAACTCATCAGACTATTCGAGATATCAATAAGATAAATGTTCTGAGCAAGTTTCATGAAGATTTGGCAAAAAGTGGCCTCTAGAGTGCTTACAAGACAGATGTTGACACACGACGGACGACGTACAAAAAACGATCCCAAAAGCTCACCCTGAGCACTTCGTGTTCAGGCCTCATACTAATACTAGTCATTAATAATTTCGAAATCAAAGACTACAAAATATGAACCTTCAGTTTCCCTGTATCAAGGTCCTTTTGGATGGGTCTTATATAACACATCGCTTGTCCTAAAGTGCTGTCATCCGCAAGGTAAGCAGATGTGTAACCCCCCCCCCCCCCACTGGCATCAATATATTTTCAAGTGCAACTCTGCTTCCAGGTGGTGTCCTCATAAGCTCATAGCCTCCACAGTCCCGGAGTTTTGGATATGCTTCTTTCAAGTGTATTCTCGAAATCATTCTTGTTCGTACTTTTTACAAATGTAAGTCTTTTTTCACCCAGTCCAGCATGGTGTAATCGATATTTTTCTTCCCGACTTGGAACAGTCTCCTGAAACAGAAACTAGAGCTATCACTGAAGGTGATTAATACCCCTGCAACACCGCCTTAACACAAGAAATAAGGCCACATGCACCCATTATGCCAAACACATTTAATATGATTCTGTCCAATTCCATGGGTATGTAACTCTGCAGTGCCTGACCACCCTGAATTAACTAGAATCACTAGAGCATGTATGGCGCAAGCCAGGTGTTGGATAGTAAGATACAGTGATGGATTTATAACTAGTTGCCAGGGCCTTCTTTGGCCGATTTTATAGCCGTTATTGGGTCATATTCACAATGGCGAAAAGTATCCTTTTTCCTAAATCCAGGCCCAAAATTCCCATTTGATGGTTTGACTTTCAGATGTTTGGAAACGAGAGGTGTTCAGTGTAGAAATAAAAAATGTTTTAAAGAAGTTGTATTAACTATTTTACTGATTCGTTTTTGTTCAGAACATTCTATTTTATGTAGCTTATCAATAATTAATCAAATTTTATTAATCAAACAATTATAACTTTTCCCAATTTTAGGTAATTTGATGCTGATGTTAAACAATATCAAATATTCTAATTACTTAATATATTACTAATATTATATCCAAGTGATATTAGTGATTTCAAGGTTATTTATATGAAACCAATACTCAAATTTAAAGCTATTCCACCGAAGCCTGTATTTCCAAATTTGCCTTCTTTTGCCATAATCTTAATGAGATGCACAGTTGACTAAAGATTCATGAAAATCATTCAAAGTGTACAGCAGATATGAAGCAAACATGAAACTCAAGGTAGAACCTTTGAACTTTAAGTGTTACCTTGGTTCTAGCCAGTGTAGAGATATGGAGCAGACGCTGCTAGTGACCTAATGCTTGACCTCATATGACCCAGTTTCAAGCTTAGCCTAGACTTTAGAGAGACAAGCACTCTGACAGTTTTTCAGTCTTTCACTGAAGCTTTGAATCATCTCCAGTAATTATTTGTTTGATTTAATGACTTATAAATGTTACTTACATCTTACACCTTGGTATAATGGAAAACTTGTGTGTCCAGTGGGACACTGCGGTAGCAGAGTCTGCCTGTGCACGTCTACCTCGCCTTGTAACTGTCCTTCTGTATGGCGCAAAAATCGCTCAGGCAGCACTAGCAGTGTTGGTAGTTGTTGGTGCAGGTATTGATGAGCTGTATGGCGCAAAACTTGCTATGGCAGAACTAGCAGTGCTGATAGTTGTTGTTACCGGTACTGATGAGCTTGTATCCACATTTAACAAGTCAGCGGCCTGTCGTAACAGAGAAGCCGCTCTAAACTGTTGGCTCATACCTGCAAAAATAATTTATTAAATGATTATGACATAATACAGACTAGAACAGTAGATAATGTACTTGAAACAAGCTCAATACTGTTTTTTTTTTAAATATCTCAACTAGAACCAAAGTTACAGCATTTTATGTATTGAAATTTGCGTCAAATTCAGGCACATTTACGCAGCGAGTCGCGACAAATTCATGGCACCGAAAAACTCTTTATTAACAAATGTATGTTTTTGTAACTTTTTAACAAAAGGAGATATTTTCATGAAACTTGGAAGGTTTGTGTATTTTTGCATGCTGATTTCATTTCTGATGTTATTTTCCTGATATATGACAGGGAAGAGTTGTTATAAAGGATTTTATTTTCAAAATTTCTATATCTTTCCAAAAGCACATGGCCTTTCAACTTTGAATGATTTTGCTGCTAAATGAACTTAAATGGCCAACCCTACAGCAACGAAGAAACCATGCCACCCTGGTCATGTTATACAAAATTAAGAATAACCATGTCAATGTGGACCATCCTCACCTCACACATACCAGAAACAACAAATTTCTAATACCACACTCAAAAACACAACATCACATAAACTCATTTTTCCCTCGGGCAATACGACTCTGGAACGATCTACCGACTGATATTCAGATTACCCCAACAGTGCCATCCTTCAACAGTGGGCTAAACAAGTTTTACTGTTTTTAATATCTTCATAATGAATTGATAGTAAGATATACCCTTGTCTTTTGATAAATTTATCACTTTTTAAATTCATAACAGTACTAAAATTTGTAAATATATTCCTTACATGTGCCTGCCTAGTATAGTCAGTATTGACTTTTGGCAGTATTGTAGTGATTGGCCTATAAGAGGCATTCCTAACAGCCTTGCTGTTGGGTTAACCCTTTAGCGATGCGGTTTGATGTCCGCTTGCAATGCGAGAGGTCCAAGGTTCGATCACCGGCGACGGCATGTGACTCTCCCCTCTGGTTCTCTTTAGTATTAAGTTGCAGTTAAAATCCTGGATCCGCCCCTGATAAGCCTTCAAGTTCAACACAAGAACCCTAGCGGCTCATTTATTGTTTACTGATTCAACAGCTGCATAGTCAGTGATGATTCTCAAACACAGAATAGGACATATATCCCTAAGGCTAAGATAGTGGTCATTGACTCTGTCCTAGTTTTTTGTCTGGGAAAACAATTCAGGTCAGGGCTAGATCTAGTTAAAATAATTCAACATTATATATTTTGATATTGTTTTGTGTCAGTCAAAATCTGTAACGTTGAAACATTCAAAGATCAAAATAATGGAGAAATCTACACAGCTTTTATTTACATTTTCACGCTATTGAAGCGTTAAACTCAACTGTCCGAATTGGGGTCCTATTCCGAAATGTGCATAGTGTTTTATGATAGTGTTATTGGTAGTGAAAATATTTCTCTTCCTGACTAGGTTTTAACAATATTGTCACAATTAAATTGCATGCTTTTTGCCCAATGAGCTTACCTAAATACTGTATCTTGATTGTTTTCGGTTTGGTGTTTTCGGACTGGTTGAGGGATCAGACAAATTCGTCTGGTATTTTTTTGCTAAAACACCGTGCAAGGTTCATCGATTTTACGGAAACTGCCGGACATTCTGGTTCCCTGCTTTCTATGAATTACATATTACAAATGGTAAAGGCTCATTTGATTAACTTCATGTTGCTTAGTGCTTACTTAGTATTGTTTTCGCCTTGCATAACTTTCAATCATTTAATGCCTAAACTAGCATTACCGGATATTTAATAAAAATATACGTATATACGCAAGTGAAGATAGCAATTAGTAAGAATCCATTTGTCAGATTTATGAATGAAACCTACAACAGGGACCTATATACAAAAAAAAAAAAAAAAAAAAAAAAAAAAAAAAAAAAAAAAAAAAAAAAAAAAAAAAAAAAAAAAAAAAAAAAAAAAAAAAAAAAAAAAAAAAAAAAAAAAAAAAAAAAAAAAATTATAAAAAAAAAAAAAAAAAAAAAAAAAAAAAAATAAAATAATAAAAAAAAAAAAAAAAAAAAATATGTGATTCACATACATCGAGTAACGAAAGATGCAAGCTATGTGCCACTAACTGATGGAAGGGAGCACAAAGACGCACGGAAGTTGCAGTTAGTTTGTAACGAATAACACAAGGCAATATGCAATTGTCATTTAGCAGCATGCATTTCCTGGCGGATATTCCCTTCCATACATAATACATATATAATACTTCTAAAGATTTTATTATTTATGTTTTTGGAGGTTATTTAGTTTGACATCAGTTATAGGGTATGTCCCTTTTAAAGCTGCTCGCTCTTAGATTTTTGTAAAAAACTTAAGTTCTTCAAACTTTATGAAATAAGCACATTTTAGAACATATAGTCATACGGACGGACGGACGGACAGACGGACGGACAAGCTGAATCCAGTATACCCCCTTACACTTTGTGTTCGGGAAGTATAAATACAGATATTTGTTTTACTTCAGTTTTAATCAATCTACGGATGTGTTCGCTTTTTTAGTCTCTTTAAATAAAATATACTATTGCTGGAAGGTAAAAAGTTAGGTCGCTTTCTGTCCTGGAACTTGACTGGTTGAGATGGCAAGTGCGCGTGTCACTGACAAAATAAAGGAAATCTCAAACGGTGTCTATCTAAAACGTATTTTCATTAATTTCTTTATAGTTTTATGGGCGCGACTTTGATCTATCAATTAATGTTCAGGACAGTATATTTCATATGAGGAAAATTCCAGACAGCAGAAGCATTGTACAACAGAAAATATAATTATACACAAAATCATATCAACATGTCGTCAATAAGTTTGTCCTGGTTCAATCAACATTCACTGTTGGATTTATTTCTGAAAAGCTATAAAAACAAAAAATCATAAATTATCTTAATTTTTTGAGGAAATAGAAACATATAATTTCAAAACATCTTCAGTTTCAGAAAGTTTTGCACGTTAAAAGAGCTCGCAAGTGAATTAGTTTTACGAATTATCCAAGGAGGCGAAAAAGTCACATCCTACCGAATACGTGGCGAACTGTGAAATTATAACCCTAATTTTAGTTGCTAATTTGTTAAATAAAACAAATTTATTTCGATTTAATGAGATCTGTAATATACCTCAAAGAATTATGAATTTTAAATGAGCAATGCATTAAGTAAACCATTAATCTAATTAGACTATAGTTAGCATTTAGCGGATATGACACGTTTTTTTCTTACAGCTGGATAATTCATTTTTCTAGGTCCGGGTTGATGCTCGGTTGCTCTCGTATTATTTATTTTCTTGTTTATAAACCGTTCTCCTTGGATGAGCCTGTCAAGACCCGCATTTTTGCTTTGATGAATTAAATGCACCAGGTTTGACTCTTCAACCATTGCATGCATGTAACATTTTATAATATAACTGCACAATGGAGCATGATTCTAATCAATCAAATATAAATATTTATAACCAATAATCCGTATGGTTTTAACTAAACAGGTTATGTATATCGAGAAGCAGCGGTCACTTAGTTCAGCGGTATTTCAAACAAGAGGGCCAACATGGCCCTATATCGCTCAGCTTGGTACAAGTCCATTTGCCTGGTAGAAGATCACTAGACCATGTTATATACCAAATAGGTTTTCCTATATACGTCTTTATATAACAAGTGACCCCCGGGAAGGTCAATTTTGACCCAAGGGGCATAATTTAATCACACTTTGAAGAAGTCTACTAGGCAATGCTACACGCCAAATATCTAAGCTCTAGGCCCTTTGGTTTCAGAGAAGAAGATTTTATAAGTTTTTTTTTCTATATAAAGCCTATGCAAAACTATGTGACCATCCTCGCGGGGTCAATTTAAACCCGGGGGTCATAATTTGAAGAGTCTTCGTAGAAGTCCACTAGACAATGCCACATGTCAAATATCCAAGCTCTATGCCTTGTGGTTTCAGAGAAGAAGATTTTTAAAGTTTTTCCTATTTGTTGCCATAGCAACCAGAGTTCTGCATGGAATTGAATTCTTTGAACAATTTTGGTAGTGCTTCAAGCAAGGAACATTCCTGCATAGTTTTATCATCATGTGCCTAGTGGTTTCAGAGGAGACGTCATTTGATTCAAAATGTTGACGGACGACGGACAATCATCGATTAGAAAAGCTCACCCTGGCGAATTCCTAATAACAAATTAGTGCCATTTTGATGTAAATGTTACCCACATACATGTAGTACGAGGATTAACTTAGCAATAGATAAACTTTGAAAATTTGAATATCAATTTTATGCGAATGATGTTATACATAATATGTTATATATACCCAGTCGCTTTTGAATTGTATTCGTGAATTATTTCTTATTAGATTTTTAGCTCACCTGAGCTGGCTCAGGGTGAGCTATTAGGATCGACGAATGTCCGTCGTCCGTCCACACTTAGTTCGTTAGCACTCTAGTGGTCACATATTTGCCTCAATTGTCACGAAACTTGGTCAGGATGTTTGTCCCAGTAATTACTCGGACGAGTTCGAATATGGGTCATCTCGGATGAAAAACTAGGTCACATGACCCAAAAATAGAAAAATCTTGTTAAGGCTCTAGAGGCTACTGTTTCAGTCCAAATATCCTGGCAATTTGTCAGAAAGGTTGTTTGGTTGATTTCTAGCTCAAGTTTTAATATGGGTCACCTGGGGTCAAAAACTAGGTCACACAGCCCAAATATGGAAAAACATTGTTAATACTCTAGAGGTTACATTTTCAGCCCAAATATCCTGGAAATTTGTCAGAAAGGTTGTTTCTATGATTTCTAGCTCAAGTTCGAATATGGGTCATCTGGGGTCAAAAACTAGGTCACACAGCCTGAATATGGAAAAACCTTGTTAACACTCTAGAGGTAACATTTTCAGCCCAAATGTCCTGGAAATATGTCAGAAAGGTTGTTTCGATGATTTCTAGCAGAACCTCGAATATGGGTCATCTGGGGTCAAAAACTAGGTCACACAGCCCAAATATGGAAAAACCTTGTTAACACTCTAGATGCTACATTTTCAGCCCAGATATCCTGGAAATTTGTCAGATAGGTTGTTTCGATGATTTCTAGCTCAAGTTCGAATATGGGTCATCTGGGGTCAAAAACTAGGTCACACAGCCCAAATATGGAAAAACCTTGTTGGCACTCTAGAGGTAACATTTTCAGCCCAAATATCCTGGAAATTTGTCGGAAAGGTTGTTTTGATGATTTCTAGCTCAAGTTCGAATATGGGTCATCTGGGGTCAAAAACTAGGTCACAGAGCCCAAATGTGGAAAAACCTTGTTAACACTCTAGAGGTAACATTTTCAGCCCAAATATCCTGGAAATTTGTCAGAAAGGTTGTTTCGATGATTTCTAGCAACTTTGTTAAAAGCAGTTGTACTCGGGTGAGCGATAAAGGGCCATCATGGCCCTCTTGTTTATAATTGTTATCTGCATGATCTTGATACTTGTTTAATAAACATCATATTAATGACACGTTAGTTAACTATTTGAATTTGCATTTAATGCGTACGCTGGTTTTTACAGGGATACAACCGAATCCTATCGGATATTCGACAAGCTATAAAGTTATAAACCAAACTGA
>JAFMSR010000008.1:29760654-29788154 GCA_022818135.1 Saxidomus purpurata
GTTCATAATTTTATACTTTGTACTGAGATTCTGGAATTAAGATAAGAAACAATCGATAGATATTTCATAAAAAGCAATTAAGATATTTCATAAAAATATTGCATGAACAAGAATGTGAGATCTTCTCGTCTTCTCCTTTCAATTCTCTTTTTGCTTTCATGGACTAACCTCTATCACTTCTACCTTTCTCTGAATTTTTATCTAAAAAACATAGCATACTTCATGTAACTATACTTTAAAATATGGTGATTGTTTTGTCATAATGTAATATGTATGTCTCAAAAATAAATGATAAAAAGAAACAATCGATAAAAGGTATTAAAACCAATGGAATTGAATACAATATATCATAGCTTGCTAATGATACCGTTTTACTTTTCGATGGTTCAGTTTACTTTTTAAACAGTGCTTTAACAGTGTTTTAAATGTGTTTCGAGAGTTTGCTGTGTACTGTGGTTTACAAGTGAACTATGAGAAAACACATAGTCTTGATTGGATTGGAATGTTTTTTTAAAATATAGTACGCAGTTAATAAAAACAAAATGGAAAGTAAAATGGGCTACAACCTCTTTACAACCGCCTGTAATCATGTTCCATGTCGCTTTAAACAAAACTCTAAGCTTGAATTCAATGATAAACTAGAGGCAATTAAAATAAATATTGCCTGATGGACTAGAAAGGATTTTACAGTATGAGGTAGAATAACTGTTGTAAAGTCAGAGGAGAGCGGTGGTGTAGAGGTCAATGTATCAGCCGCTAATCCCGGAGGTTGCGGGTTCGAGCCCCACTGGGGTCACGACCGACCTCCTCATATGACACCAGTACTGGTTTTTTCCATGAAGCGGACTCGAGAGTGACTCGATAAGCGTCAAGCTCGCTTCACAATCGAGCTTAAATAAATTAGTAAAAACACATCTGTTCACATCTTTGCCAAATCTTCATAATCAAACAATTCAGGAAAACCGGGTGTGTATTGCAAGGGTCACCCACAATAGAATACTCGGTTACCGCAAAATATTTTAAAGAAATTGGTATCAGGTTGATAAATGTACAGACTTCTATAGAAAGTTTAAAATTGATTTGGGTCAAAAAGAATAATAACTGCCTGTGAACATTAAGTGGTGCATTTTAGGCCAACATCTAATCATAGTTGAATAATGCAAAATCAGTTGAAAATGATAATTGGAAAGACGTACTTTAATAGCTCATATTCCAATATGATAAAAAAAATCCCACTGCGGATATGATAACATTTTCGGACACAACTAAATTATACGAACATATTATCCTTTGAAAAATAATCTGGTACATGCATTCATGTTTTGGCATATTATAATATCCAAAAAACAGTAATGACTTCTTAAGTTTATAGGTAGTAAAGGTGAAGCAGTAAGTAATTCATAATGTTTACTTCCTGTAATGCATGTACCTTTTTATTGGAAACCAACCTTGGTGACTAAATTAATCAAAAAGGTTTATAGTATTTTTTAAATGAACGTTCCTACATAAGGAAAAATGAGAGCGATCTTTTAAAATAGAATCTTCCGAATTGAAAGATAATTATAGTTGGAAATATTATGTAGTAATGATACTTACTTACAGTAGTTACAAGTTTTTTCCTATATAAGCCTATGTGAAATAAAGAGACCCCACCCGGGGTTAAATTTGAAAAAAAAATAGCAGAGGTCCACTTGCTTTGCAACATGCTAAATATCTATAGCTCTAGGCCTTGTGGTTTCAGAGAATATTTTTTAATTTTTTCCTACTTAAGCCTATAAACAAGTTACTCGCGGACGGGGTCAATTTAAACCCGGGGGTCATAATTTGAACAATCTTAATAAAGGTCCGCTAGGTTATGCCACATGCTAAATTTAAGCTCTAAGCCTTGTGGTTTCAGAGAAGAAGATTTTTGAAGTTTTACCTATATAAGCCAATGTAAAAACAAGTGACCCCCTTGAGGGATAAATTTTGACTATTTGAAGAGGTCCACCAGGTTATGCCAAGATGTCTCTCCAGGTTATGCTTCTTGAGCAAAGTTTTGAAGTTTTTCCTCTCCGTTGCAATGACAACGTGAGTTCTGCATGGAATGGAAATGGAATTATTTGAACAACTATGAAAGGGCTTCTAAAAGGAACATCCCTGCCAAGTCCTCATCATTGGCCTGGTGGTTTTAGAGATGTCGTTTGAAGGAAAATGTTAACGGACGTTGCCAGGTTAGCTAATTAAAAGTAGATTAAGAACTATGTTCTTTTTGTAAAACAGAAAATGAAACAATACAGAATTTATTTTAGGACTTAGAAGTGTATACAAAAATTTTTATTAGACATTCACTAATTAGATAATGCATTCTAAATGAATTTGACGGTAAAGTATTTATACTGGGGTATCCAGTATCAAGTAAAACGTTTTGAGGAATACAACATTTTGTGTTTTGACTCAAGAAAGTACATTTATCTGTGAAAAAGAAAAGGTATACACCCAACCATTCATGGTCGGAAAAGAAGCTTAAATTATAATGAACAGTGTATTAAATGTTAAGAAGTCAAGTTAATAAGTGGACACTAAACTTGTGCATCACAGATGAAACAGGTGGAGAGCCTACAGGACATGCATAGGAAGCCGTCCACTACGGGAAAGTAACGACTGAAGACGACACCTGAATCTTGGACATACACTGTGTACTGGCTCGTCAGCAGAATTCAAGACGCTTTCTAAGTGTAACATCAGAAGTGTTTTAGCTAATGGGGAGGGAGACCGTATACAACAAGTAATATGACTGTATTATAATAATTGTAAATGATGTCCAATTTACTACTCCTTACAATCCACTTACTCACATGTGCAAATTAAACACAGTTTTATTTAGGAGTTAGTAGTAGTTGTAATGTCTCGTTTGCCATTTCCACTGATAAAAATCAGCACTTTTACTGCAGCTAGAGAATAAGGAGAACAAAGTGACCACTTCAGTCTGGTATTATACTTTATATTCTAGTACATTTTGTATATATAAGTTTTGACCACTCAAATGTTGGTAGCATTCTAACTTATTTACTGTCAAACCTGTGAACTGTTGGGAAACTACAAACTTTGTTTGCAGGTGGTCTTTATTCACATGTATTTCTACTATAGATGATGGTCTTTATTCGGAGGTAGTCTTTAACACAGGTTTGACTGTATGTGACGGGTATTACAGATATAACTGTATTTGTATGTAAACGTAATAACCTATAATTTAGTTTCGATCTGAAACTTCCTATGTTATTTTAATTTAATGACAACATCCAAGCACATGCTTTTCACCAGAAAATTAGCTATTTATGATATTGCATTTTTGATCACATTAACAAAAAAGAGCGAACAAAGATGATCAATGTGAAAATGGAGACACTATCAGGCTAGAAAAAACTTTTAAGGTTAGTTCATTTTAGACGGAAATCTTAAATAAGATGATAAGATATATTACTGGATCATAACTTAAAAATTACTGGTTGGAATTCAATACAACATCACAAAGTAGTCAAGCACAATAAGAGAAAGTGCAGTGTGCAAGAACAATATTTTGTTTCATTTAGAGTTACAATGTATTGCCAAGAACCATACTATATTTTACTTTCTAACAAGTCACTAATAACTTTTTCAGTTGACAAAGCAGTATTGCGGGGGTATTAATCACATTTAGTTATACGTCTAGTTGGGCACTGAAATTAGACTTTTTACCAAGTCATGTCCAGCTCAAAGTTAAATTCGGGTTTTGGGTTGAATTTTATTGCTTGAATTTAGGCATTTTATGAATGTCTATATACATGTAGTTTTTAATATTAGATTTTCGGGTAGATATATAATGTGTCATCGGAAACTGTATTGAAATGCTTAATATTGTATTTTCAGTCTAAACATCAGATTAGACTCCTAACAAATAGGATCAAGGTTGGTTAATCTTTTCCCAAACCTTGTAAACATGACTTTGTTTGTTAATTATCAAGCACGAACTGCTGTTGCTAAGGTATTGTTATGTTTTAAGTTTAATACAGGTTTACAAACTACTTTGACTGGTTTCATTGAACACAAATCTGTGAATGTTGTAGTTTCCTTTTATGTGAATTCTTATTATGTTTATGTCAGGTAAAGGCAGTATCCAGTGAAACTATTTGGCAAATGATAGTCACAGTAACCTTGGAATAGAGCTGTTTGACATCCGAAGTAATGATATGACTAATCAATGATTCAATCTGTCTAGTGTTAAGCCAGAACTGCTGTTGTAACAAGAGCTATATTTTACAAAGAAGTTTATATTCTGGAGGTTTATTTAAAACATTCAGTGTTCACCTTTTAGAAAAACTCCATAATTAAGTGTTCAGCCAACATAATATGTGATTTAACATTTAATTTATCTTTTAGCGCATGCATAAAACTGTTTCATCTCCAACTGTTAACTTGACTCATTTTCAAATAACTTGGAAAATGTCCTTGTTATGCCATTTAATATCAGTGAATTACCTTTTAGTTTAACATTTTTAATTCTCAGACTGTGCACTGTTCTGCGTTTACAATAACTAGTGTTACACCAACGTAACAAAGTTATTTATCTGTTTTGTGTGATCGGATTATGACTTGGTGATTGAACCGAGTATCGAATTCCGTACGTTAGCCTGATATGAAAAGGTGTTTAGTCGCTCATACTTTTTTTCTCGAAACGTGTTGATATCAAAATTGTTGTGGCTTTATAGCTCACCTGGTACAAACTGCCAGGGTGAGCTATTAGGAACAATCCCCGCATGACGTCAGTCGTCCGTCCGTCCACTATTTCTTTCAAACAACATCCCCTCTGACAGCACAGGGACAATGTTGATGAAACTTGGCAGATATGTTCCTTGCATAAAGCTCTATTCAAGGTGTTCAAATAACTATATTACATGCAGAACTCTGGTTGCAATGGCAACGGAAAGGAAAAGCTTTAAAAATCTTCTGGTCAAGAACCCAAAGCTTAGATTTTTGGCACGTATAATTGCCTAGTGGATTTCTACCAAGATCTTGAAAATCATTGACCCCGCCCGGGTGATCGCTTGATTTGACATAGGTCTAGAAACCACAAGGCCTAGAGCTTAGTTATTCGGAATCTAGCATTAAAAAGTGGACCTCTATGAAGTTTGTTCAAATCAGAATCCCCATGTCAGAATTGACCCTTTCTGCCGTTGATGTCCTTTGATTATAGACCATGGTAGTCAGGTGAGCGATATAGGGACATCTTGGCCCTCTTGTTAATGATATAAAACATCAAAGTCTAGTTTTCCTACATGTTTAAATGGACAGGTGTAAACTTCCGTGTTGTATACTGGATTCAATACTTTAATTGGATAATTCCCCTAATACTACTCTATGTGTTTACCTGTAATAATTACTGGTGAATTTAAGGTCATGTATCAGTTGGATAGACAGAGCAATAGGAAAAAATAAACACGATCAAGATTACACTTTATTTGATGTGAAAGGTAATAAAAACAAGAACAAGCAACATTTACTACATAAAAAGCATAATTTCATACTGTCTAAATTGTTGGTACATGTATCAATTACTTACTTACATTTTTTTTACGGATAAGTAACAACTGAAACATGTATTTAGATACGACTGGGTGCATTATACAGCAAAATGACATTCTTATTAGTACATACTATCAGCCATAATTAGTACATGTATATATTTTACATTATGGCCGGCGTTGAACAGTAACAATTATGAAGAAAAGGGAATATGATCATAATTAAAGTAATTTCAAAATTTAGATGGTAGTAAACCAAGGCAGACACTGACAGGAAAAATATATACACATTGACATTCGGGCGGAATTATTATTGAAAGCAATGAAAATTATGTATCATCCACATTGCACGGTAATTATTGTGATGAAATATATTACAGATTTAGCAAAGATTTAAACAGCAACTTTTCTGTTCAATGCATTGTTAATCAATTTTTTGTCAGTATTTTAGTCATCTTTATTTTTTCCAATTACACTCAAACTTTATAATTTATTTTATGTTTTTCAGTGATTTATAGAATTTTCTAAGTGAAATAAAAGTGATAATCCACAGTTTTGAAACAGTGGATAACCTTTTTATTCACCGTTTTTGCAATCTTTAAGTTAAACCCGGATTTACGTCAAAAAGTATACCGAGTGTAATTAATGCTGGAAACCATGCAACGATGACGTCGTTTAAATGACGTCATTTGCGCTATGTTTTCTGATGACGTTTCCCGCGATTTTCGATATTTAATAGAAGTTTTAACCATAAAATACACAGAAAAATTGTTGGTATCGGTGTAATATCACGTTAATTTCACTCGTGAACACCCTAAGTTGTTATTTTCACTCGTGGCTCTCGCCCCTCGTGAAAATATCACTTTTAGTGCTCACTCGATGAAATTATAATGTGATCTTACACTGAAACCAACAATTATCCTCTATATCTTTCTCAACTAAAAAGTTATATTTCTGTCTTTCTTGGCATGGAAGTTTTTCATGTTCTTGTTGTTACTCGTATGATGTACAAAATTATGCTTGTGCGGAACATAACTAAAAAAAACTATTCAACAGACTACCTGAATCAATCATTCTCTTACTGCGCATAAACCCAGAACTAAGCTTTCACCCCAAGATCTCCAACTATTTTAAAGGGAGAAAATAAAAACATAACCTTTGACAGTGCACTTCCTCTCCATTACAAGTCCATTCTTGCGCCAATAAATAATTTCCAAATCCTGATCAGAACAAGAAAACTCAAATTATGCGCAGTGAGAGAATGATTGATCAAGGTAGTCTGTTATAAACACGAAACGTCATTATTTAATTTTTCAAGGCTGCATTTTTCTAGGGCTTATCATCTTTTCCAACGATACCCTTGTTTCTTAATATGCATGGAAAAAAGAATAATAATTATCATCATCATCATAATAATAACAAAATAATACATTTGTAGTTCTGATGATGATAATAATAATAATTATATTTATTTATAGAATGTTACTCATTAATTTTAGTATGTATGTTTAAAACTGTTACAGTACTTATCTAGCATGAGACCTTCACATAAAATACATAGAATATACAAAAGGACAATAACAATTTACAAGTTTAACTTGAGCAGAACTAAATTCCAAACCTTAAATACATTCACACTGTCTCAAGGTTAAGTCAGCTCTCTGGATTCTCCATGTAAATTATTTATCAGAAACTTGAAAAATGAAGATTTGAACTGCCTTTCACCATAAACCGGTTTAAGCTCCGCAGGTGTTTTTGCCAATCCGTTCCAAGGGATCCCACTTCCTGTTCCTTAAAATTGTTCGTTTTGTCCTTGTGTTTAATACCTTATATGCTTGTGTGTGTTGCTAGTGCATGTACATAAGTGTATGTGTCTGTGTGTGTGTGTGTGATTATTTATAAAAAACTAAGAATATGTGTATGTGTGTGTGTAAGTGTGTGTGTTTAAGAAATGGCAAAGCTATAGCCAACGTTAAACCTTAACTCGGTCAGATTTTAATTAAAAATTAAAGCTTCTTCAAACTGGTATTTAAATAACTGATTTTATTAAAATATTAGTCATTCATAAAGAATTCAACGTGTCACGTATATTTCATAGTTTTAAGAAAAATCGTACATGTTATTTAACTTCAAAAACATTGTAAACTTGCTCCTACCAAATTTAATTCAAACATATATTGTAGCGGTCCTGTTTACCGTCTTTCCAATCGATTTCTGAATAATCCCTAGCCTTGTTTTTGCTAATATTTTAGGATTCAAGTAAGCCTTTTGTTTTATATTTCAATCATGATATGAAAATGTCATAATTTAATTAAAAAAATTCGACAAGTCCGTTTAATTCCAGGATACCTAGTTACGCGACAGAAAGCTTATAAATTAGGTTGTGTGACTTTGACGGACGGACTGACAATCTGTCAAACCTGTGTATCCTAATATATGTCAAAAGGCCACAACAAATAAACGACAGTTAGTTTCCGCCATCAGTTCTCAAAAAACTTCTCCCTGTATATCTATTTATTTTACCGAAACAAACTGGAAATAAACACAAACATGCCCGCAAAATAGCTTCATTTTATGTAACTGCCATAAGTTTATCACTATAAGATTTATATGAGCAGTTTGAGAACAAAACTCCATGATAAGCTATTAGATAATTCTGTACGCAAAAGTAAAACCGCTGTGGTTAGCATCGTCTATATTATCAGCGTCTGTATGGAAATAGACCACAATGTAGAGACCGTCGGAAATCTCGAAATATCGGGTTTTGGAGCCGCAAAACCTTGCAATCGTCTGATCATATGTGCAGTAACCTAGAATATAAATATTGGAGACATAAATCATTGAATTTCAATTTTGTGATTTTTTCCCACATTTTTATGTTATGCATTCTCACGATGTACATATGTTATTTATCGAAATAGCATTTGAACTTTGTGTGTGTTTGTTTTTGCTTTTATACGGAACTATTTAAAATGCATAATCATGAAAGTGTCTAATACAAGACCTAAACGATAATATAAAGGAAATGAGAGCAATATTTAGTATGAATGAAAACACCGTGATTTTTTGATAGTTTTTTTATAAATTAAAGAGGCACTCCCTACATCGAGCAGATTATAATCTCGAAATATACATTATATGATCAATGAACGTAATATGATAAATAAATACTATTTCAAATACAACCTATGCCGAAAAATGCCGCATTTTACCACAATTAATTAATATAGAGGCTTTCTGTAATAAATCGCATCCACCCATTTATTGTACAACAACAACTCTACAAAGATTATTGAATGGTTTACGGTACTGCAGTATATTCACATCCGCTGATTTTATCGATAATGACTTTTAGGTTAGGTTATAATACTTCCGAAGTTTCTATTGTTTATGTTGTCCTCATCAGTTAAAGGGTATGTCCCTTTAAGGAAGGATTTATCATGTTAATGCATGGCTACACCATTAATACAAAACTAATCGACTGAAGTAGTTTTTGATGCATCCAATATAAATATTCTTGCTATTAACTTGAATAAATAGACTGTATCTATACGCAAACCAAAGAACAATAGCAAATATTTTCGAAATATTCTCAAATACTTAAGTTTTGATGCTGCAATTTGTAATGTGTATGCTGTATTTCTGAAATCTTATAATCTCATTAGAACATTTAACATAAGAAAGAAAGTAAAGAAGTACGCATGTAGTTAAATTCTTAACCTATTCCAAATAAGGTTGAACTCATTGATACATTAATAGGTGTGTTAAAGGAATTCTTTATGGACATTTCTGAAACGCCTAGGATTTTATTTTTATAAGCATCAATAGCAACTTTCTTACCTTTTCGTAAACCATGCACTTTGGCTTTATGATTCTGTATATCTTAATAACATAGTATATGTAATTCAGAAAAAAAACTACATTTGTAATAAACATGTCGATATTTTGATCTTGATAGTTATGGATGTTTTTCTTTTGTCAATTTAGACTGTTTCAAACCCTCCTATCAACTTGTAAATATGCTGAAATGTTTTGTTTTAATTCAAAGACAAAATTGTGTACATGTATGATATCAAGAAGATTTATGATATTATAACTTATAGAGTGGTAGCTGTCAATACATTTGATACAATTAATGTTCAAATGCCCAATAGGACGGTTTAATTTGATCAAATGTTGTCACTTTATTTTAGATAACAAATCCCCATCGTGAATACCTATAGGTGTTTTTTTCCCCTTCAAATTTCAGATATTAAGGCTACAGAAAGAACCTCAATTAGTTAATAAGATCTGTGTTTGGGAGCTTCTAAATGTATTTGAGGAGAAACACATTAATTTATTATATTTTAATTTATTGCACCGTCAAACATCAACAGTAAAATGTTTATTTTCCAATCAAAAAGTAGCAAATTACATAAACATTTGCAAAGAATTGTTTAATATTTGATTACCATAGCGTACTGAGTAAGTCAATTTCATATAATTTATAAAATAAATTGTAAATACAAAAGTAATGTACATCATGCAAAGAAATTATTCTTTCAGTTGTTATGCATTCATTTATGAGAGACACTCACTGTTTTTTCTTGTCAGTTATTTTCTTCAATAGCAATCGGACAAAATCATAAAATGTTACACATTGGCTTGGTACAGTGTCACACTATGCGTTTGACTTTATGTTATATTACTGTTCAAAATTGTCATACTACATTTTTGTTAAAAATTCATTTAAAATTAAAGAAAGTTTTGAAAACATGTACTGGGAATAAAGCTACCATTCTACACACTTATAACTACAGTGATCTATCTTATCTCCTATTAGCAGAAAGAAATGAAAACAAACATTGCAAAGTAAATGTATTATTAGTTTTGATTAAGAAATCAAAACATGTTCATTATCTAAAGTAGAAATAAATATGTTATGCCGCTGAATAAGCCCTAGGAAATTGCAGCCTTGAAAAATTAAATATCGACATTTCGTGTTTGTAACCATGATTGGATACTAATTATGTATCTTCAACAACTGTATAGTAAATAATATGTATCAATCTGATTGGAGAGTAAAATATACACTGTCAAACACTGTAACAGTGATGTAGCAGAACAGACTAATTTTTTTTAAATATATTTGTGTAATATATTGATAAAATCCTTGTGTGCATGACCTACCCCTTTATAAAACCATTATAAACTGTTGTGGATATATATATCTATAACATCACTGTCACGTCACTTTCACATTATCCTAAATGAACTGTACTCACTACATATCAGTTTTTTCCTGCTGAAGATAGTACATACAAGAAAAACTGTGATACAAAGTAGCACAGCGGGCCAACAAACAATAATGCCATGTAAATATTTTGGAAATTGGTGGTGATGGTTGATGTTGAGGCATGGCCCCAAAAGAACTCTAGGAAACCAATTCTGGTTGAACAAGCAAATTGACACGACATCACATCTACTAACTGACCTCAAGTATCGAAAATTTACTATTATTTACTTTATTATCAAATAATATTTATACAGTATGTCCAAGAATGCCCTATATACCGTTCCTGGTACGTCTCAAATTTTCATTACCATTATCCGTATTAATTTGACATGAATGAAGTTTTTTACGATTATTTGCCGTAAAATATTCTTAAATGGTTTAAAAGCTAAAAATAATGATTAAAACAGCTGAAAAAAAAGTTTTAAAAAATGGGTGTCGGTGGGATTCGAACTCGTGGATTCGTAAAAGTACACTTATACAAAAGTATGTGAGCTAATGTCTCAACCAATACACCAAAGTGACAAGTTTCTTATGCAAGGGAAAAAAATGATAAGATAATATCATATATATTTAAAAAAGCAATCGAAGAATATTCAGTCAACTGCACTTCGTTTCTATAATTATATATTGTCAAAGGCTGTATAAGTGGAAAAAGCAATCATAACTTCATTTATCACAGCGCAGATTGCGCCTGAAACGTGAAAAGCGCTTTTTCTCCATTTCTATCGGCATAGATTGCGCCCTCTATGAAACGAACGACAACTCTAACTGTGTCCACAGTTTTCATCTCAGAATTACCTCAATTGTTCAATGAAGAGAGACGCATATATTCGATCTAGTGTTTAAGTCTCCATGCATATTTTACTCACCACGTATTAAATATTGCTGCGGCCCGCGATGATTGTAAAAGAGTCTTAACAGGGTTTTATGTGCATGTTACTAATCTTTGTGTTTGTTTATAGTAAATGGCAGATGGCATGGGAAAAGGGGAAATCAGACAGTTGTTATATCTTTCGACAATTACTCATTGCAAATGACATAAAATTGATATCTTAACACCTTCTTTAAACACCAAACCGATGGTAAAAACATTGTTTCTGCATTGACCATTGCAATAGCAATAGCGATTAAAAAAAGATTTTTTTTCTTATTTTGGCAATGTTACATGAAAAAAGCATATCGTGGAAAGAAGACATAAATATTTCACCAGATATGATTTATAATGAAAGGGTATATAGTTTTGCATCAAAACATGTAATTCTAAATGAAATAATTCTGTCAAAAATGATTACCATAATTATAATTTACCAAACATGTAACTTTAAGTGAGTTTTGACTTAATATTATGGTATGTTAGACTAAATAATAACGGATAAGATTTACGTATTCATAATGGTGTAATTTTTATCTTACTAGACGTAGGTAACTGAATTGTTTGCTTATAGATATTGAAATAGTGTTTGTTCAAATATTCATGAACACTAGTTTCCAATTTTGTCTGAAAGCCCCCTTTTTCTCGTATCGCTGGTCCTTTGTAAAATACCAAACAACATACCTTCAAACAGCACGACGTGGTCGTAACGGCAGTCTGGAATAAACTCAACATCCATTGTATGAAAGTTGAGCACTAATGTTGAAGACTTTGGTTTAATAATCAACCAAAATTCATCCAAGTTACTAAAAAGAAAACAAAAGACATACAAATACGACTATAATGATACCGTATGAAGGTTTCTGTGTGTGTTGCTAACGATTGCCTTAAAATGCTTTCTGTAAAGAAAATTGGTTTCAAGAAGATTAAACTAGTTAAGGAAAAATAATATGTTTTAACTTTTGTTCTCTCCTCGCATGCTTTTTTTTCACCATCAACCTAGGTTATGAATACTTAATATACACAAAAACGTGGTACCCTGGCGACCTCCGCTCTTCTTACATTTTGTAGAATGATTTTGGTAGCGTTTCACTATCACTTATTATCCTCAAATTTATTTATTCTAAATGCAAGATACATGTATACATGTATAAATATTCAGCATTTATTTCGTGTAAACCTAAATAAAAATAGATTCGATAATTTACATTTAAACTATTTGATTTACATTAAATATTATTAAATATTTTTCTTTTTTAAGTGTTTCAATGCCAAAATCCTGTATAAGTCTATAAATTAAATGAATCAAGTATTGCAAAGAAAGTTTCGAACAGTTCTGCCAGTTTTGATGCAGACTGAACTTTCATACTCATCTGCACGGCTGAATTCCGTGAATGACGTCAAATTGCAGAATGCCCCAATAAGCCAATTACAAAAACAACGTTATTTAGAACGAGAGCTAAAATTGTCCTACCTGTTAAAGACGGAAAGATAATCTGAAGTAGTGTTACCATACAATTAATAAAACACTTCACCATCACTTTTTCAAGTGGTGCATATTGAAACAAAAATAATATCAAACAGGGAATGCCACGTACCAAAAACGCAGCCTCCCCAAAACGAACCCCACAGCACCCAGAAGTGCACACCACCAACACACACACGCGCACACGCACCACAAACGACCACACACCACATCATGTACACACCAATAACACTACCAACAACACCTAGCATACAAAGCAAACACACGAGGCAAAACGACAATTAAAGGAACCGTGGGGCACCGCCTTGGAACGGTCAGTGGCAAAAAACCATGGGAGCTTAAACCGGTTTATGGTGCGCACCCACCTCACTCTTACCCCACCATGTTCCAAAGTACAGGAAGTGTAAATAAAGAACCCTGCTAGGTGAATCTCTAACACAGCAATGGAAAAAAAGGATGGTATGTAAAAAATGTCTGTAAATAACCTTCACACAAATGGGGAAATGTTTATTACAGATGACCTAGCTCGTGACGTAATTTACAGCGCGCCACTTATTATAACTCAATTCACAAAATTAATGTCGGAAGCGATAAAAAAGTGAAACACAATTTATAGCTGCATTAACTGGACTTCAGGTGAATAACATGGTGTTTTTTTTAGCAAGTTAAGTTATTGGGGAAGGCAAGTCAAAAAACAATTTGACTTTAAATTGAAGAACTTGTTTAGAAAAACATACTGTTGAAAAAAATAATTAAAAATTTGAGTACTAAATGTGAAGATATTGAAAAATGAAAAATTCCAAATTAAAGGATCATGAAGGCGGTCAATTGGAATTTTATGATGCTAGTGTTGCTGTAATTAAGTATTCATGCAGGTAATACTGCTAACTTAGATAACAGCAGCTTCGAAGCTATAGTTAAAAATGGTAACCTACATGACACTTAACCAGTGTTATCAATTTCAGATGTAAAACGGTCAATGGGGATCAAAATAAAGTTTTGAAAGAGGGCCGTGTATAAAAGTGTGTCTAATTTGCATATATATTTGCATGTTAACTAAAATCTTAGATTTCTCATAGCTCTGGTAATTCTGTCCCATTTACAAAAAAATATTTCAACAGTGTGTTCGTAACAAACATTGTAATGCTCATTTATATTCTGACTTGCGTTGCCCTTCCATAATAACACACTGTAATAATGACAACAAGAAGAGGTCTAAAATAATCCAAATCATTACACAACTCAACCGAATGTGATAAAAATCGGGAACTTCAATTAATGTATGTTTACAAAGCTTTTTCATAAGAATATATTTTGAACTCTGGCGGTACATACATTGTTATGTAAATTCTCAGTGGTTTCAGTATAACATAGAATTGTTATCTACTTATGTCATACTAGCTTAGATGATACCACATTTCGTCAGCACTATATTATGATACTAATGAGTTTTCTCAAAATTTGTAAACGATTTATTTCAAATTGGTTTTTGTCCAGTTCTTGGACATTTTTAAACATCTAGTTGCAACTTTTGTATACTTTTCATATTTGTCTTTATTGTCTTCTTTGGATGCAAAGGTGATTACATTGGATCAAACTTGTTCAACATATCAAGTTACTGAAAACACGTGTGCATGCAACAGAGGCCATCCAATCATAGGGAAAGTTTGTCAGAATATTTGTCTCGGTAAAAATAAGTTTAGAATTGAAATGGGGTCACATGGGGTCAAAACTAGGTCATCAGTGAAATCATTGAAAAGCCTTGTGCATGCAATAGAAGTCACATTTTGTACAAAATCAACATGAAAGATGATCATAATGTTTATCTTAATAAACTCAAGGTCACAGTTGAAAATGGGTCACGTATGGTCTAGAACTTGTAAGACATACAAAGCATGTAAGACATATTTGTATTAAGAATATATAAGATGTGTAAATATATTGGGTCGAGCATAAAATAGTTTTACAAACTCGGGGCCTGGCAAAAACAATAGCGGCTTCACTGTGATCCCAATCATCATTACAATCGTTCAGAATATTTGTCTTGCTCTGTATATAGAACTCGATGTCAGATTTGAGATTATATCAAATTCGATGAAAAACTAGGTCACTATGACACGTGTTTTGTTTATTTCGAGTCTCTGTGTTAAAAGTTGGACTGTGTCTACAATTTCGCAGATAGTTACTGAGCTTATTCAACGACCTTCTGTCCTACTTACTTACGTTTTTCGTAACGCTATTGTTTTATCTTTACGTCTCATAACACTGGTTTCAAAATTACCCTTTTGGGTCTTACTTTGATTCTTCCATACATGAATATAATGATAGATGTTCATGTGATTCATGTCATGTGACCATGACCTTGGCACTGTGATCAATTGAACCCAGGTGAACGATATACCGGTACCATCATTGCATTCTTGTTTGTATTAGCGTTCAATCTGTCTTAGGGATTTTTTCGGAGTGCAATCAACATTTATCGCACATTAAATGCAACATATTCAATCTGCATAATTTAATGTCTCATTAACGCTATAAAACAAGGGTAATGTTTTCGTTTCATTAGTCGGAGAATTGAAAAGTGGATACTTCAATATAAAATGAATTTATTTGACTTTCGTTACCATATATGAAATAAGATTGATGATTTTGTATTTGCAAAATCTACTATTTTCAATAGTTTGATTCGTATGTTTATGTGTTACAATAGAAGTATTGTCCATCGCTCATGTACTTGCAAAGTATACTGGTAGCATATGATTCTGCCTGAGTCTTACTGAACAGACAGGGTCACGTTATATACAGGTGACCGCTAATGCAGGTTAGACTGTACATACTTAGCTTAAAGTATTGAAAAATTAATAATATCTTCAGAGGTTTTGCTGTCAATCAACTCCATTGTACGTCCTCATTCATTATTTTGGCATGGCTGTCAGAACAAAACAGCACAGAAATACAAACAAACTCAATGTATTAAAATAACATTTATATATATATATGTATACAGATAAGAAATTACATACTCCCATAACATTACTGCGATACCAATCTGGAAAAACAGCTACCAAACATACATTTGTAAAATGCATGAAGCGTGCTTACTTCACATTGTATGACATTGGTCAATACATCCTGATACACAACAATGTATTAAAATGAAAAAATATGCTTCAATTTTTTTCAAAAATCTCAAACCGAAAACATTTATTTTTTCAAGTCAGTCCTGCCGGTGTTCGCAGAAACATTTTACGTTATTATCAAACTTTAAGAAAAGTTCACTGGTGTAACTGAGCCCATCTTTATCAAATGATTAAACACTTTACAAAATGACATTCATCAATATACACTTACGGCGGGTAAAAGCCTGGGTGGTTTGGTGAACTCATGGCTTGATCGACAGCAGTCGCAAGACCTACAGTGTAACTTGCGCTGCACAAGAAACCTGAAAAAAGTATGCTGAAGTTATTTAAAGTGTAAATATGTATACGTAAAAATATGCGAAAATAGATCCTTGGATGTCACTTAATATTTATGACATTTTCGTCCGTCTGTGCATATCAAAAAGGTTACGATTTTGGCAAAAAGGTCAAAAACGTTAACGTGAGTTTAAATGATTTTAGTGTATATTGGTGTTCGCTAACAAATCTATATACTGTTCGAAAACCGCAGTACCTGCTTTTTGGAAACCGTAAAGAAGAAATTGTATTTCCGACACAAATATGGATCAGACTTTGATAGTAAAAAAATGTACAAAATAATAAATATGGGGTGCATGTCATACAACTGCAAGCCTAGTGTGTTCAGACCAATTTCGTTTAAACAAGACTACTGCAAATGGCTAACTACGACTTATTTCTTAATTTGTTCAGAAAATAAACGATAAAAAATCAAAACATAGCGATGAGATACAGTATGTAGACGGAGCAAAATAAATGCAATTAAAAAACTGTACAATATTATAATTGTCTAGTGTTTACTTTGTAAGTGATGTTGCTTTGCTGTTAAACAAAAAACGGGATGGCACATACAGCCATACCTCTAAAGAAATAGCTAGTCATATAAAACGATATATAAGTCCGTTACCATTTTTTTCTGTGTAGTAGACATCAGTACCAACATCAACCGGTAATGATGTTTCAAACATCTGGATCAGCGGTGGGTATAATTCCGAAAGGTCGCACTGTTTGTTTGCCCTATGAAAAACGTAAGCAAAACAATCCTCTCTATTATTGCAGTCCACTGCGCACTGTGACAAAGACGCATTTGTATATGAAAGATCTTCAAAGGAAGGTGGCAATTTTTTATTTTGGAAAGTTTTCTGATATTGAATGCGTGTTACCTGGATCGTTGAGGTTGCAAAATTCGCGAAACAGATTAAGATAAAGATAATCTTGGTCAAATACAATTGAAAATCCATTGTCTCGAATAAAGACGTGCGTTTGCAGCTGTGTTCGCGTACGTTCTGACTGCAAATACTGTTAATAAATACGCCTCTTTTTAAATTGACAACAGTTGATCGATCAAAGCGTTATAATGAATTTGAATAAATTTATATAATTGATAAATATATTTAATCCTTACCACAGTTTATTAACTATCTGCCGCACGGGAGTCATACTCACATTAAATAAATTCGATCATGCACGAACTTTAACTAATTACTATATTATATCAAACAGATAGTACCGCTAGTACGGTTATGCGATATTACATGATGTTTTATAACTATATGATCAAATACAGTATGAAAATTGAAACAGTAGGCACTCGTGCGACGATACTTTCTGAAATAAATTGTTTTATTAAGTACGTAATTTCAAGGAAGCGTAAATATGATAAGTCCTTATATTGAAGCTGTAATGTTTATTACTTTGAGTAAATTGTTTTTCAGTATAAAATGCATACCTGATAGCTTCAAAAATCGATAGCATTAATAAATATTAATAAAATATAACACAAAGATGCTAATGTGCTAAGCGCTTAAATACTGTGATAACAGTTACATAAAGTACTATAGGTAACATTCGATATTTCTACTATTATCATGTTTAAATAAACAAGGTATCAGGGGTAGTCAGGTGTAGAATTATCCATTTATACTTTGTTTGAAAAAGTATATGTACGCAATATAGCCTTGACGTATCACCAAAGACGTGTAGCGTAGTGGATGAATCGGCTGACGTCGGAACTTGGTATCACGTGTTCGAATCCTGGCTGCGGAAGATTTTTTTATTTCTTTTTTTCAGATTTTTCAGCCATGTTAGTCTTTTAACTATTCCCGAAATACACGGATTTTTACCAAAAGTGAATGTAAAATTTACTCAGAATTCTATCTATATGCATCGGGGTAGAACGGAGAAGTTCGAAGGAGAAAGCCGTGAAGATCAAGCTTATGGCTGAAAAATATATTAAATTAAGTTTTAATGATAAAAAAGTAGAATGGTAATGAAACAGCCCGAAAAATTGAATGGGAATTAAAATAAAAATTACGAAACTTGTAAATAATTATAAATGCATTCCGGCTACAAGTTGTCATCCGGCAATAATGCATAAATTGGTCCGATTTCAGGCACCTTATTCTCCATGGCGGCTTTTCGAATGTGAATCGTTCTTTATCCAATATATCTACACACGTAATAATCATAATACTATTTCCTTACCGGAAACGCTGAAATGGGATTTTCCGATAATAGTAGCGTAATCGAATTGTACCTATAGTTATAACCGAAGGTCAAACGACAATAATGCTTTACACAATTCTTCTCCCCGGACAGGTTTAATAAATAGTTGCAAGAATAGTTTTAAGCTGTTATCATTGAATATATGAGGTATTAGATTTAAAGTACATTGTCTATAATTTATTGATTTGTTAAAGGCTCGGTCTCATAATATTATAGAGACAAAAGTGCCAGAGACAGCATTGGATGATCTAGATACTATTGTTTAGAACATTTTGATAGTCATTTTAAAAATAGAAAGAAAATTAGCAGACGCATAGTCTCTAAATTTATAAATGCTCAGGTTCATTACGTCGCAATATCATTGATATATGTCATTACGTACATTTCTCGATTTATGCAGGCTACAATGTATCCATGCTAAATCCAGATTGGTTATATGGGTTTACTTTTATTTACAATGTAAACCTAGTGACTTTGGAATCAAATGGTGGGGGCAAAAGTTAGGTAGGGTTTGCGAACGATTAAACGTGTTAACGCTCCCTACACTTGTGTTTTTCATTGACACTTTCAAGGCGTTTGCCCCGCTTTTCCTTTAATTGTTCGATTTTTTTCCTTTAGAGTATCGTGATGTTTGCTTTATACTGGGCCTTTATATGCACTATGTGTTCCTTTAATTGTTCGTTTTTGTCCTACGTGTGGGCTTTGCTTTTTAAAAATCTAGTGTGCTGTTGGTAGGTCTATAATATGTATAGTGACAAAGTGCCAGGACACATTGGTGTCTGTACTATGTGTTTAGAACTGTGTGATAGTATTTTAAAAATAGAAAGTTAGCAGACTCATAGGTACTGTATAAGGGGTTCATTATCGGTTATAAGGCTTACGTTTTTCGATTTATGCAGGCTGCAATGTCCCGGTGCTAATCCAGATAGTTATTTTTTGGTTTACAGTTTCAAATCAAATATAACAAAAATAGCTACTGATACTTTAATATGCGGATTTGTCTACATATCTCAAGAGATCAAGGAATCCATTGTTGGAAATAAAGATTGAGTTAAATAACGTTTCACAAAAAATATCCATTTAACTGTATTTTTGTCGACTTTAACTATAGGACTAGAAATATAGGTGATATCATTGCATTAGATGAAGTTTGTTTCAAAAATCAAAATTTAAATAAAATTTGTGAAGAACACAGTCCCGAAATGACTGATTTTCAGAGCTCGCGTAATGTTAATTCGAATCAAAACAATACTGACCATTCAGTAAATAAATATAGATATTATTTTTTTATTTTATTTGAAAATGGTTTTATTGAAGGAAAGTCAAATGCGAAGGGCTGTTGATTGTTTTATTTGTAGTGTAAATTTATTTTGATTCACAAAATTGATTAATAATATGTTATGGAATGTTGTGGTCCATACTCTTACGCATATACTCCTGTTCAGTTGAATCTTGATTTTAAAGCTGCTCGCTCTCAGATTTTGGAAAAAAATAAAGTTCTTCAAACTGTATGTAAATAACGTATTTTAGACATATAAAAGGGCTGCAGTAAAAATTCCTGTCACGTAAATCTCTAAATTTCAAAATATACGCTACCAAATTCAAAAGCGTTGCAAACGTTTTAGAAATTTTTATATAAACATATAGTGTAGCGGTGCCGTGCAACCGACATTTTTAATCGATTTCTGCAACTTCCTACCTAGATTTTTGCTTATATTTTGATTCTAGCCTTTAGTTTTATATTTATGAATAAGTATGTCAATTTAAATTTTTTTTTACTAAATATTTTTTTCAACCGTAACTGAGAGCGAGCAGCTTTAAGACAAAGCGTCCAAATACTGAAAACCAGGCTAAGTCGCCGACAATTAAAGGGACATACATACCCTATAACTGGTGTGGACTAAATAACCTCCAAAACAGAAACAATAGAATCTTTGGAAGTATTATAACTTAACTTAAAAGTTTCAGGTATGCATTCCCAGTCATTATCGATAAAATCAGCGGTTTAAAATATACTGCAGTACTGTAAACCATTCAATAATCTATGCAGAGTTGTTGTTGTACAATAAGTGGGTGGATGCGATTTATTACAGAAATCCTCTAATATATTGATTAGTTGTGGTGAAATGAGGCATTTTTCGCGATAGGTTCTTCCTTGAAATTGTATTTATTTATCATTTTACGTTCATTGAACACATAATATATGTTTCGAGAATATAATCTGCTAGATATAGGGATTGCCTCTTTAAATCATGGAATTCAAAAGAGGAAATATTTTTCTAGAAAAAATAGGCAAAACTAAAATTGGTAGATTAATGAATAGACTCATTCATTTAAAATCTAGGTTAACATTTAATCACAAGTAAACGCTGGCACAATTGTTTGTGACATTGCTTCATCATTTTTAAATAACTAAAGAACTGTTTGGGTACATTCTTGAAAATAAAGATATGAATTCCGATACACAAAAAATAGATATAACAAAATAAACGTAATCAAAAGAAAAACTACAATAATCTCAATAAAATGAGGAAGTCGCAGCCACGAAAATTCTGGAACACATTTAAGCGTCTAGCGTCAAGCTGAAACGTTAACAACCATTGACTTGTATGAACATTTTAAGACATTATATGGTACAGACGCAGCACATGAAAATATTGAATTCATTCAAAATATAATTGATTATGACATAGATAAGGAAATTACCATGTCAGAAATAAGAAGAGCCATTTTCTCACAGAATATCAATAAAAGTAGGTATCGACGCTATAGTTGCAGAAATATATAAATGTTCATTTGATGAAATATCACATTTTATATAAGCTCTTTTTAACAAAATATTTCTCACAGGTGAATATCATAGTGCATGGGGATCAGGAATTATTGTCCCGATTTATAAAGGGAGGGGGTGACGTAGAAGAAGTTAAAGTTGACGGAGGTATAAGAATATTAGTTTCTTATATGAGCACGAGGTTCAGATGGAAATATCCGTCACTGAGGGTAACTGTTTTGGCGGGAACGAGGCTCTGCCGAGTTCCCGCGAAACAGTTTCCCGAAGTGACGGATATTTCCATCTGAACCAAGTATCTCATGGAAGAAACTTTTTCTTGCATACCGTCTTGCACTTTGAAATAGATATTTAAAAACAAACTTACCGAAATGATGCATTTTGATATAAAAACAAACATTCTTTAGATGTTATGTATGGGAAAGTGACGTCACACTTTTCATAACGTGACGTCACATTGTTTATAACGTTACGTCACAAGTAAGCACGTAAGTCGTCTTACACGGGGGGGGGGGGGGGTGTAAGATGAGATTTTCCAGCACTGGTAAAAACTGCAGATATCCCCATCTGGTATGCAAGAATAATTAACATAATGGCAAAAGTTTATTCACAGATTTACTTAATCCTCTGACAGAATGGTCAATAAAACATAAAAAGATAATAGACAACCAGTACAGCTTCCAAAAGGAAAATCAACTATAGATTTTTTCTTCATATTACACTCAATTATTGCTTAAACGCTCTCAAATAATATGAAGTTATATGTTGCTTTTATAGATTTTGATAACTGTTTCGATACATTAGACAAATTGATCCAAGAAAACGCAAGTTCGTAAGTTTGTAACAGCCATTCAAAATATGTGCATCTGTTTTATAGCCACAGTACGGTATAATAATCAAATTTCACCAAGTTTCGCCTCGAATATTGGTGCAAAACAATGAGATCCCAGTTCTAGTCTCCTATTTTCATTCTTTGAGAATGATTAAATTAATGATACATTTGTATTAACGGAATATCGGTAATAAAATTCAATATAGACGATTTAAAATTATACATGCTTTTATTCGCGGATAATACGGTTTTATTCGCACATAAACCAGAAGCTTTAAAGCGACTGCACTCCAGATGACCCCCAAAATAAATAACTTCGCTTTCGCCCTTAAACATTATCCTTAGTGTATCTAAAAACAAAAATAATATCAAAAAGTCTAATAATGGTCACAAACGAATTGTTTTTAAGAAATAAAAGCTTTTGCTGTTGTTTTTTATCTTCCCGGAGAATGGGTTTCCCGTTTAAAAATAGCGGGGATTCCGTCATGCGGGCAGTTTGAAACGAACGTGATCGTTGTATTTAGATGTAAACAAGACAAAATGGCAGAGTCTTCAGCATCGAATATTGAAGAGGTAAGTGTATAGGCTGTATCATCGATTAAATCGACGTATGATGTATGAAAAATGTTGTAACTTTTGTGAAATGTTTAAATGACGTTAATCTCTGCATGTGCAAACGGTCATGCGCGATGTCACGTGATGACTCCACAATATCATGTGACGATTCAGATAAAAATAAACATATTTTTAAACTTATCCCGTTAGTCACGGGGTTAAATTCGCGATAGAAAATATATCAAAAACAGTATTTTTTCGGCGTTTCTTTAGCTATAAAATATGTCAGTGGTCAGATTTCAATGCCCCACATACAAATGTAACACAGATTTTCTTGAAATTTGAAATTTTATTTTTTTTAAAGTCATTTGGCCATCTGGAGTGCAGTCGCTTTAAGTTTAATGGACAAATCTTTGACATTGTCAAATCTTTTAAATATCTACGAATAAATTTCTTCAAAAATTATATTATTATACCAGATTTATTGAACGCCCTTTTCATATGAAATATATGTTCAAGGGCGCTTTACAATTAAACATGTGACATATTGCAGGTATATAGAAACTCACAAAAAATGACATTTGCAATCATAAGCACAACTTCAAGTGAAACTCAAGTCATGCAAAAAAACACACACATAGAATGTCATGACCCTTAGAACGTGTGTGATGAAATAAAAGATAATTGCCAATTTAGTTAATTACATGATGAATTGTACAGCAAAGAGATCATTCGTTAGCGACGAATGACTTGCCGTAGTTCTGTATCATAAAAAATAACAATAGCGTATCTATTATGGGTAGAAACAGTCACAGTTGGTATCTATGCGTTGTAGAAAAGTTTTGAGAGCTCTTTTGAATGGATTTAGTGATGAATCTTTTCTGAGATTGTCAGGGAGAGAATTCAGATTTCTAGTTGGCACGTAAACCTCTAATAAGTCTCTCATATACACTGGCGACTGCCCATGCAAAGTATTGAATGTTTGAATGAGAATTTTGTACCCGATTCTATCTTGTATTTGCAGCCAGTGAAGATCTTTAAGGATTGGTGTTATATGTTCAAAACGGGTTGTTTTCGTAATAAGACGTGCAGCTGTGTTTTGAACATTTTACAGTTTGCTCGTTGTTGGTTTTGGCACGCCATACAAGAGAGCATTGCAGTAATCTAATCGTGAGGTCACCAGCGAGTTTATAAGGGTTTTGGTGGCATCAGTTGTCAAATATGGTCGATATGTGACTAATCTGTCATATTTGGCCATAGCATGTTCGAGTCACCGAATTAACATGATGGTCCATGTGCATGTTCGAATCAAGCGTAGCGCCAAGGTTTGGAACAGTTTTTGATGGTTTTATGCTCGAATCGCCAACTTTCATTTCTAGATTTTCAACATGTTTGGAGTGTTTTGACTCGAAAAAAGAAACAATTCAGTTTTGTCTGCATTCAGTTTTAACATGTTTGAATACATCGATGAGATGATTTCTTTTAGGCATTGTTCAACTCTCTTGATTGTGACTGCCTTTGATGCTTGGTCAACTGGTTTAAACGATAGATAGAGTTGGTAGTCGTCTGCATAAAAATGGAGGTTTAGACCATGGTTATTACAGATATACCCGACTGGTTTAGTGTACATCGTGTAGAAGTTTGGGCCCAGAACCGATCCTTCAGGAACACTGTATTTCATAAGGACCGGCTCAGAGTTTGCCGTCGATGCTAACTGTTTGGTAGCGGTCTGTTAGATATAATGCAATCCATTGAAGAGGTTTATCAGTAAATCCAAAGTTAAATTCGAGTCTATGAAGAAGGGTGTTAAGTACTGTGACGTCACCTTTGTCTAGGGATTCGAGAATGTCGTTTTGAAATTTTAACAGTGCAGTTTCAGTTGAATGATATTTTCTGTATGCTGACTGGTTTATTTCATGTAATTGATTGTTTGCCAAATGTTCCTCAATTCTACTGTTTACCGCTTTTTCGACGATTTTTGAGAGGTATGGCAAATTGGAAACAGGTCTGTAATTCTCGAGTGTGTTCCGGTCAAGACTTGGCTTTTTTAACAATGGTCTTATTCGTGACGTTTTAAATGATTTAGGCATGACTGAACTTTGTAGAGAGATGTTAACAATTTTCAACAATATTGGGAGAAGTTCGTTTATACACGATTTCAAGAGCGATGTAGGAAGAGGGTCTAATTCACATGACTTATTAGCTGACTGTTGAACAAGCTTTTTCACTTCCTCCTCTGTTGCTGGACTGAAACTATCCAACTGCGCGGGATCACATAGTTCTGTGCGTCGGTCTTCTGGGGGTACTGATTCACATTGATCCTGGGATGAAATATTAGTTATGTTTCTATTTTATCTATAAAGAAATTGCTGAACTCCTGTGCTAGTGCTTCTGGGTTCTCTGATGAGAGTGCAACTTCGCTTGGACCATGCAATAAATGTTTCGTTATTTTGGTCTCGTTCACTTGATTCTACTTTCGCTTTCAAAAATGGTCACTGGTATCGGTCACAAAACATCTCGCTCAGCATTACTATTTGCACCGCATAACTTATTTACAGAATTTAATCAATTATAACTAAAAGTACAATATCAGTGTAAACTATTGGACAGCCTAGTAGGTAATATACTTAACTTTGGTTAAGACCCTGAATATTTTGAAGGAAAAAGTATTGAAATAGTCCATTGTAAATTTCTAAGAAAAATACTGTGTGTTAGAAAATGAACAAACTTAAACTGTTTATATAGAGACTAAAGTAGATATCCGATGAAATACACCCCGAAAAACTATGATAATGAGATACAAATAGTAATCCATCATATAATGGTAAAAATTGGGCGTACAGAGTTAAATCTTTATAAGACGATATAGGTATGACAAATGTATGGCTACAACAAGACAGTTCGCCAGCTGGCTTACAAGTTATAAAATTTAGAGTATTAGATGTATACAAACAATGCTGGTACTCCAACATAAATAATAAAAAAATATCTAAATACTATAAATATTAACAAGTTTAAAATAACACTAAGAAAATTCCGGTTATCGTCTCACAATTTGGAAATAGAAAAAGGTAGACATAAAAATATCTCCAGAGAGATAAAAAGGCGCCGAAACTGTGCCATGAATTTAAAAGAGGACGAATACCAATTTTTATTAGTATGTCCAAAATATTATCATCTAAATTCTTTAAGCTGTAGATGGTCATTTGTACATAAATTTGAAACTCTCATGTCCATTAAAAATAATAAAGTATTGAATGATTTGGTCAAATATTTATATTATGCACTTAAGAAAGAACGTGATAGTACCTATCTTATTGTATATGAAGAAATATACACTGTTGAGACTATTCGAGTGTAAAATATTTTTAGATTCTATTGTTTGATTTAGACCAATGAGTTAGTCCTTATTTTCGCTTTCCGATAAGGCTAACTGTAGTATTGGTGGTACTATGCTAGTTAATATACATTATGATAACTGTATTAAATCACGAATACCTTGTTATTTTATATACAAGGTAAACTAGAACTGTCACAAGAGTGACGAATTATACCCCCACAATACAGCTTTGTCACAGAAGTATGGCAACCATAAGAAAGGAATGGCCACAAGGACATAGAGTTGAGTTATTATACAATAACTTGTGTAAATGTATTGTTTTAATAGCATACAAAATGTGTAAGGTTGACCTTGACCCTTGTGACCTTGACCCCCAATTTTTTTTTTTGCTACAATTTAATAACAATTTTTTTTATATATTTTTAGTAACAGTGCGCTTGAACTTGACCCTAATGACCTTGACCACAAAAATATTTTTTTGCTTAAAACAATCTAAAAACCAAAAATAAATAAAAATCTATTATTAGTAACAGTGACCTTGACCCCGAAATTATCTTTTTTGCTTAAAACAATCAAAAAACTAAAAATAGATAAAAATCAATTTTTTGTAACACTGACCTTGACCTTGACCCTAGTGACCTTGACCCCGATTTTTTTTTTGCTTAAAACAATCTAAAAACTAAAATTAAATAAAAATCTATTTATAGTAACAGTGACCTTGACCTTGACCCTAACCCCCAAATATTTTTTTTGCTTAAAACAATCAAAAAACTAAAAATAATTAAAAATCTATTTTTAGTAACAGCGACCTTGACCCTAGTGACCTTGACCCTGGTGACCCAAAGCTTCCTCTCCACCAAAGCTACCTACACTCCAAGTTTCATTACAATTGGTCACTCCTAACTAAAGTTATTGAGCAAAAACCATTTTTCTATTTTTAGTAACAGTGCCCTTGACCTTGAACCTAGTGACCCCAAATGCAATCCCAAGCTTCCTCTCTACACAAGCTACCTACACACAGAGTTTGATTGCAATAAGTCACTCCTAACTTGAATTATTGAGCGGAAACCATTTTTCTATTTTTAGTAACAGTGACCTTGACCCTAGTGACCCCAAAGTTAAACTTGACCTG